>OY728129.1:197446386-198069324 GCA_963277665.1 Viscum album | reverse complement strand
GTGTATTCAAGATCATCGGCTACATTGAGAACCTAGATGTTGTAGGGTTTAAACTCCCCAAATAACATGGAACTGATATCATTTTGGCATCACACCTTCAAATCATATATATTGTTGTTGTGAATTTTAATATGAAAACCCTTGATAAGTGTTCTCTAGATCTTCTCACTCTTCTTTTCCAATTAATTAAGGATACTAAGTAAGAAAATCCTTATGTCCTTATGGTGAACATATAAAAAGGGGAAAAAATAACTCTAAGTACAATGCTTCATCCGACCCTTAAAATAAGAGGAAGATAACAGGAAAATCAAGGGAATGGGATGTTCTCTATTTCACATGTGGAAATATAGGCCACTGGAAGAAAAACAACACCTATCCAAATAATCAAAGAGAATCTTTAGGTAAAGTTGTTATCGATTGAAATTTATCATTTTCTACAAATTGGGTATTAGATATGAAATTTAGTTCTCACATATGTATTAAAATACAAGAACCGTGTATGTAGAGACCCGTATCTTGACGTACATGAACATTTCATTACTTTTGCGGAATACTTAGTACATAACAAAAACACACACACAAGGACCGTAATAGTTTAGTGTCTTTGGAAACCCGGAATATAATCTTCTAATCGTGGTGAAAGATCTTCAACATATCCCATAAAGATCTTCTTTTTTTTATACCTAAAACCTTTCTTTATATCCTGGGGAAAAGAAAACATAAAAGGGTGAGCTCAAATTCTCAGTAAGGGTAAAAAAATGAAATATCAATCACATCATATACATAAGAACATAGCTTTTGGAAATCTTAACCTGCAAAAAAGAGAGCTCATAATATCATAACATGGGATAAATCATAGAAGTGAAATGTAATCCCAATAATCATAACATAAAACATGAAACTTTTTGTCATACACACATAATAATAGAGAATCATTTCTTGTTAGTCAAGACTCATTGCCAAGACTATCTTAGTGGACAAAGTCCCTTTCTGAATCGAGTCACCCTCGTTTCAGTCCTGTTTCACTGAACCGGTATAACCTACCATTCCAGCCATGTCTATCTCATGAGATATAAAATCTTTACCCAATGCATTGGAGGGAGATATAGGTACCACCCATCTCTTAATGAATCCTTTCTTATGTGTGCCACATAATCATAAACCATACATCATAGCGTAACCCATGTAATAAAAATGGAATTCTTAAACAACATGACATCATAAAAAAATTCATATAAGATAAAGGAATTCATAAAAATATAATTCCATCACAAAATAATAAAATCAATGTAATAATAGGGATAAAAACAGAACCCTTTATTATCTTAGATGGAAAATAATTTTGATAAAACACTTGAACTCCATTCTTGAGGAAAATATCCTTTCTTCTTCAAATACATTTTTCCTTTCATAACATGTCATACGACTTTAAAATAAAAGAAGTTGATTAAAAATAAACTTGAAAACTTGTAAAGGAATCTTCTTGGAAATAATGTTTTAAAAATCCATTCATGCCGTATATGTTAAAAAAACATTCTTCGTACTTTTGTCGGAAAAGTCAAAAAGTACCTCGTACAAAAAATGACAAAAGATTCCTTTCATATATTTTACTAAAAACTCACTGAAGGGTAAAATTGGATTTAAACAATTGTACGTGGATGGAAATAATATTACATATTGAGGAAACATGGATGTGTATGATAAAATACACCCCTGTAAATACCAAAGTATAAACAATCTCGGATAAAATGAGATTGTGATGTATTCCCTTACCTTAAGTCCGATTTGCTTCGTAAGTGTCCGAACCTCCTGTATAATGATTTAAATAATGTCATTAACTTATTACAGAATCATATTCATTGTTATGATATCATATTTGGTTCACTTATAACTTTATATTACCCGTTCTTTTGTAAATTCCATGTTAAAGAAGTGTTTTGGGTAAAATCATTTCATTTATCGTAGGTGTTTGGACTTGTTGTTCTTGACATTATTATTACATATCTCATGATTTACTTACTTACATAATATAAAACATGATTTATATATCATATATATTCAGTATATATATATATATGATAAATATATAAATGAAATGAAACACACCGTTCATGGAGATGGTAGTCTGTACGTACGCATGAACGATGTTTTCCTTTCCTTATTGTCTTGAATTGAAGTAAGTAGATGACATACATATATACATAAATCCAGTAGCCTTATAAAGTCATATATTTCATTATTATTGCTTATATATACTTTATATTCATTCTTAAATGGTTAACATGGAGAATGAATCTCATCGCGTCGTGGAGACGGTAGTCCGTACGTACGCACGAGCGATGATATCGTTCCCATGGTCGTGAAATTGTGTTGAAGTGTATGTATACTATTTCAGTATCAATATAACTCTATAATAATCATATATAGTTACTCCTTACACCATTATACCCATCCAATTAAGGTGGTGGCGGAAAATAGATTACACCACGGCGTGGAGACGGTATTCCATACGTACGCACGCGCGGTGATTTCATTTTTCCATAGGATGGATAGAAGGTTAATTACAGTTGTTTCATATTTATAATAACATATAAGTATATAAGAAATACTGATTTTATTACTTTATCATGAAACAACTAAAGAAGAAGAAGTTGAAGAAGAAAGAAATTGAAAAAGATCGGTAATGGATATTACCTCTTTTTGACGCGCCTTTTCTTAACCTCCACTTAAAGAACTAAGGATGGTCTTTGAAGAAGACCAAGACCTCTAGGATGATACTAGGGAAGTGGAGAATAGATTTTGTCAGGGGTTGGCCGAGCTTGAGTGCTCAAATTGGTGTGAGGAGGAGGGGGAGGAGGTGCCCTTTTATAAGGGAGGAGAGGGGCACCTTAGGAATATCTCAAAATATTATTTTATATTAAAGTCAAAATCGATTTATAATGGTTACAAAGGGTCTTATTTCGAAGCTAAAGTGGGGATGGGTCGAAATCCTATCAACCAATAAGATTTAGACAAGTTTAGGTTATTATTTTAACCTTATCAATTAGATTTAACTCTAAGTTAAATAATTTAACTTTTACCGTGTCTTTTTGTTTTCTTACACTATATGGTTAATAAACTTACTATAACATGCCAAACGAACCCCAAATTATTTATTATTAATATATATATCCTTATATAAGTAATTTTGTCGAACCATAGATTTTTAGGAATAAAATAACAATTAATAATATAATATTTGATTTAAAAACTATTTTGTGTCAATTTTGACACTATTTGATATATGATTTTTGTGAAAGTCATAACAGAATTATATGTTCAAACCAAGTTGATTAAATCAACACTAATATATCATAGTTACCCATAAAATTAGTGGGATTTATAAAAAGTCTCAAATTACATTTAATTTGGTGTTTATAACATCAATTCTGTCAATATTTCATTAATAAGATAATTACTGCATCATCATTGTGTCATAAATAAATTAAATTATTTTATGTCTAAAAATTATAAATAAAATACAATTATGTAGGAAATCGTTTTAGATTTCTAATGAATATTTATAATCGAATTTATCTTATGTATAAACCTATTAAAAAAATGTTTTAGTAAATAAACTTTGATTTTAACTCTTTTAACTCTTCTTTGAATTAAATAATAATAAATGTCCTAATCTAATCCAAGTGGGCCTAAATGATAATATTTTACACTTAAGGTTGTTTTTGGTCGAGATACACTTGTCCAATAGAATTAGGACATGTGATAGGGTAATATTAATATCATTCTTACCTTTAATTACCCTATTTACTTTTAACCGTGGTAAAAAAAAGTAAAAAGTTACTATTCACCAAAAATTATTTTCATCTCATTGAACCACATTTTACTTACTGAAATCAACCGTGTCTCTCGGATTTTTGAAATTCCATTCACAGAAGCGGTAAAATTAAGATTTATGAAAAAAATAATTTTTTTAATTTCCACTTAGTAGTTTCACTATTCATCAAAAATTGAAGTTTTTCAAAAAAATGCCAATATTTCACCCTAAGCTATAATTGATATTCTGAATTCAAAAATGATTTCTATTTTACAAAATTCCCAACATATAAGTTGCATTAATTAATTTTATAATTAATTTCCGCTGTCACAAAAAATAGCGTGTTTTTAAGAGATAATAACTATCAAAAGATTAACACTTGTTTATGTCTGGTGTAAATGTGAAATTACATCCAATGACCAACATTGTATTGAATTGTAAAAATATATTCTAAATATACTTTGAAACCACTAAAATTAATAATTTATCACTATTAATTATTTCTATTAAAAAAGTTGTTTTTAATTTAAATTTAGTAATTTTCACTATTCATCAGAAAATAAACGTTATCCAAAAAGTACCAAAATTTCACCCTAATCTAATTTCGATATTACGAATCCAAAAATGAATTCCATTTTGAAAAATAAAATTTACAAAATTTCAAAAAGTGGTTATTACTATTCATAACGGCTAGTTTTAATAATATTATAATAGCATATCGTTGTTTAGTGAAACTCGGTATTGCGTACTACACATGCTATCAAGGAAGGTCGTGATTGCGTGTAATGAAAGGCAAGTCATGGATGTGTGTTGTGAAAGATCCTTTTGGTGTAGCGTACAACACAAGACATTAATGAAATTAAAAAGAATATTTTTCATAAAATCTCGGGATGTTACATTCTACCCCCCTTAAAATGAATTTCGCCCTCGAAATTCGTCGGGGTTATAAATGGTTTACTATTCGAAAGTTTCTTTAATCTAAACCCACATCATAAAAAGGAATACCAAAGCCAATCTTTAAAAACAAAAGTATGAAACTTAACGGTTACACAAATAAACTAATCACTGGGTTTCCACATAGGTGAAAATATGGATGTGGAAGAGAAATCTAACCATCATGTTCTGATGGAGAGTGGTAGAGAACATGGCTATGGAAAAGCCAGCAATCACAAAGCCAAAAATTTGTGATGATCTAAGGTACCATCTGATTCATCAGATATAATATCTCTAGGACAACATTTTTGGTTTTCAAGATCGTTTCCCTAAAGTTGAAGAATTAGAATTAGAATAAATACTTACTTTATTTTGGTACAATCTCATTGTTGTTCGTGCCTTGAACAATTTCCACTTCATCTCTTAAATAAATGAAGTTGAATTTGTTATTCGTGAAGTGTTAGCAGATCCTGTGATAGAATGACGGGTCATTCCATCTGTCTCAAACAAAAGGTTAGGAAAAGTTATTAAATATACATAAGTCATTATATAGTGAGATTAATCATATATGGTTCCTAAAATGGACTTATAAATCATATATCATACTGCTTAATATAATAAAACTTGTTTCTACTAAACAGGGACTTCCTGTAGGCCAGTGGTAGGTGATAAAGGCCAGTCGCACTTCGGTTGTGGGTTCGATTCCCACAGCCTTGTCTGAAGTGATGGGTTGTCGCTCGTCCTGCAGGTTGTCCTTTTTCTAAAACTATATTACTATAACATCCCATAAAAAAAATTCTATCCTTAAACAATACTAACTTATGTCCAACATAATTCATTCCAATCTTTAGGCTTATCCATAATACTGCAGTCCACTCTCATAACAAAGTGAAAATGATTACCAGAGATTTAATGTCATCGTTGATCCCCATATATCATAAGATATGTTTTGTTGGTCACATTCCAAACATTCAAAGTCCTTAATCATGTATTCTCTTGAATTCCTTAGTGAAAACATGAATGTAGTTAAAAGTTAACACCTTCCACATACCAAAATCCTCAAAATTTTATATAATGAAACCATGATATCACTTAGGCCTTATATCAATCATAAGCTCATGAATACTGTTAAACATTTCATTTTCTCGTTTTCCCTTCATTATGCGCATATCATCTTATTTCCAAAAATATCTCAATCACTTTGAATACCACATTAGACCAATACATAAATATTCCAATACTCCATGATACAACATTATTTTGGAATCCCATTACATAAACACTGAATTATTCCACCACATCATTGTCATATTCAACATCGCCAATAGTGATCGCATGTGACTTCCCTTTGTCTTTTTCCTTCAGTGGTTGCTCATGTTGATCATCACTAACCCTTGGATTAGGGCATTTATTAGCATAATGCCCCATTTCCTTGCACTTGAAGCATTGAAGTGTTGGCGGTGCGTTCTCTGCAGTGTTTGCTTTATTCACATCATTAGAAACCCTTTTTCCATTACTTCGACACTCAGCTGCTCGATGACCTTCTTTTCCACACTTAAAGCATTTTCTAGTCCCTTTAAGACAATCTCCACCATGCTTCTTTCCACACTTTGTGCATAAGGAAACATTCATCTTCTTTTCACCATTATTCTGATATTTCTCCTTGAACTCCATCTTTCGTTTCTTGTCAAAACCATGAGATGGATATGTAACACCAACTTCCATTTCTACCTTGATAGCACAACGCACAATTTCTTCAAAGCTATTGAAGTCTCTTATAGATAATTCCCTTCGAAGACTTGGTTTTAAGCCACTGAAAAATCGATCAACTTTACTTTCAGGTTGGATGATAATGCCAGATGCATACCTTGCAAGTCTTGTAAAATTCGCTTCGTATATACCAACAGATTCATCATCCTTCTGCTTCAGCTCAAGAAACTCCTTTTCCATATTTTTTCGAAGAATACAAGGGAAGTACTTACTGAAAAACAAGTTCTTGAACTCGTCTCATTCCATGGACTCAATTTCATCTCTTGGCCTCGTATTCTTGATAAGATTCCACCATTGATCAGCTTCACCTTCCAAACGATATACTGCGAAGATGACTTTATCATGTTCAGAACATTGAAGAACTGAAAATATCTTTTCTGTGGTACTGATCCATTGTTCAACAATAAGTGTATCAGAAGACCCACTGAAAGAAGGTGGGCGTTGCCTCATGAAGGACTCAATAGAATATTGTTCCCTTCTCTACTCATTTGTAAGTCCAGAATGATTCATAGCTTGTGTAAGTATAGCAATAAGATTTTTCACTCCATCTCCCATAACATTTTTTTGTTCATGAGGACAATCATTGCATTGTCCATTGCATTGATCAACACGGTTCCTTCGGGTTCCAGCCATCGTTTAAAACCCAAAAAGAATAGTGTGAGAGGCAAAAATAATGCTAGGGAAAACAACATAATAAAGGGGGGGTACCTTCAATATCTAACATCTTAGGTTTAATTCTATGATCGTTAGCGTAATTATAGTACTATAACCTATACGTATACTTAACCTTAGGGACATCCCTAGACATACCTTAAAAATATCTCTAGGGATCTCAATAACGTTTTGGCATCCTAGTTTCCAAAGGTTGACTAAACCTTTCTTCTGATACCAAATGTAGAGACCCGTATCTTGACGTACATGAACATTTCATTACTTTTACGGAATAATTAGTACATAACAAAAACACACACACAAGGACCGTAATAGTTTAGTGTCTTTGGAAACTCGGAATATAATCTTCTAATCGTGGTGAAAGATCTTCAACATCTCCCATAAAGATCTTCTTTTTTTATACCTAAAACCTTTCTTTATATCATGGGGAAAAGAAAACATAAAAGGGTGAGCTCAAATGCTTAGTAAGGGTAAACAAATGAAATATCAATCACATCATATACATAAGAACATATCTTTTGGAAATCTTAACCTGCAAAAAAGAGAGCTCATAATATCATAACATGGGATAAATCATAGAAGTGAAATGTAATCCCAATAATCATAACATAAAACATGAAACTTTGTCGCATACACACATAATCATAGAGAATCATTTCTTGTTAGTCAAGACTCATTGCCAAGACTATCTTAGTGGACAAAGTCCTTTTCTGAATCGAGTCACCCTCGTTTCAGTCCTGTTTCACTGAACCTGTATAACCTACCATTCCAGCCATGTCTATCTCATGAGATAGAAAATATTTACCCAATGCATTCGAGGGAGATATAGGTCCCACCCATCTCTTAATGAATCCTTTCTTATTTGTGCCACATAATCATAAACCATACATCATAGCGTAACCCATGTAATAAAAATGGAATTCTTAAACAACATGACATCATAAAACAATTCATATAAGATAAAGGAATTCATAAAAATATAATTCCATCACAAAATAATCAAATCAATGTAATAATAGGGATAAAAACAGAACCCTTTATTATCTTAGATGGAAAATAATTTTGATAAAACACTTGAACTCCATTCTTGAGGAAAATATCCTTTCTTCTTCAAATACATTTTTCCTTTCATAACATGTCATATGAGCTTTAAATAAAAGAAGTTGATTAAAAATAAACTTGAAAACTTTTAAAGGAATCTTCATGGAAATAATGTTTTAAAAATCCATTCATGTCGTATATGTTAAAAAACATTCTTCGTACTTTTGTCGGAAAAGTCAAAAAGTACCTCGT
The DNA here is from genome assembly GCA_963277665.1 of Viscum album. Classification (NCBI taxonomy): domain Eukaryota; kingdom Viridiplantae; phylum Streptophyta; class Magnoliopsida; order Santalales; family Viscaceae; genus Viscum; species Viscum album. The sequence goes on along the minus strand of OY728129.1, from coordinate 198,060,842 downwards.
ACGAAAAACGACAAAAGATTCCTTTCATATGTTTTACTAAAAACTCACCGAAGGGTAAAATTTGATTTAAACAATTGTAGGTGGATGGAAATAATATTAAATATTGAGGAAACATGGATGTTTATGATAAAATACACCCCAGTAAATACCAAATTATAAACAATCTCGGATAAAATGAGATTGTGATGTATTACCTTACCTTAAGTCCGATTTGCTTTGTAAGTGTCCGAACCTCCTATATAATGATTTAAATAATGTCATTAACTTATTACAGAATCATATTAATTGTTATGATATCATATATGGTTCACTTATGACTTTATATTACCCGTTCTTTTGTAAATTCCATGTTAAAGAAGTGTTTTGGGTAAAATCATTTCATTTATCGTAGGTGTTTGGACTTGTTGTTCTTGACATTATTATTACATATATCAGGATTTACTTACTTACAGAATATAAAACATGATTTATATATCATATATATTTAGTATATATATATATATGATAAATATATAAATGAAATGAAACACACCGTTCATGGAGACGGTAGTCCGTACGTACGCATGAACGATGTTTTCCTTTCCTTATTGTCTTGAATAGAAGTAAGTAGATGACATACATATATACAAAAATCCAGTAGCCTTATAATGTCATATATTTCATTATTATTGCTTATATATACTTTATAATCATTCTTAAATGGTTAACATGGAGAATGAATCTCATCGCGTCGTGGAGACGGTAGTCCGTACGTACGCACGAGCGATGATATCGTTCCCATGGTCGTGGAATTGTGTTGAAGTGTATGTATACTATTTCAGTATCAATATCACTCTATAATAATCATATATAGTTACTCCTTACACCATTATACCCATCCAATTATGTTGGTGGCGGAAAATAGATTACACCACGGCGTGGAGACGGTACTCCGTACGTACGCACGCGCGGTGATTTCCTTTTTCCGTAGGATGGATAGAAGGTTAATTAGAGTTGTTACATATTTATAATAACATATCCGTATATAATAAATACTGATGTTATTACTTTATCATGAAACAAATAAAGAAGAAGATGTTGAAGAAGAAAGAAATTGAAAAAGATCAGTAATGGATATTACCTCTTTTTGACGCGCCTTTTCTTAACCTCCACTTAAAGAACTAAGGATGGTCTTTGAAGAAGACCAGGACCTCTAGGATGATACTAGGGAAGTGGAGAAGAGATTTTTTCAGGGTTTGGCCGAGCTTGAGTGCTCAAATTGGTGTGAGGAGGAGGGGGAGGAGGTGCCCTTTTATAAGGGAGGAGAGGGGGACCTTAGGAATATCTCAAAATATTATTTTATATTAAAGTCAAAATCGGTTTATAATGGTTCCAAAGGGTCTTATTTCGAAGATAAAGTGGGGATGGGTCGAAAGTCTATCAACCAATAGGATTTAGACAAGTTTAGGTTATTATTTTAACCTTATCAATTAGATTTAACTCTAAGTTAAATAATTTAACTTTTACCGTGTCTTTTTGTTTTCTTACACTATATGGTTAATACACTTACTATAACATGCCAAACGAACCCCAAATTGTTTATTGTTAATATATATATCTATATCTAAGTAATTTTGCCGAACCTTAGATTTTTAGGAATAAAATAACAATTAATAATATAATATTTGATTTAAAAACTATTTTGTGTCAATTTTGACACTATTTGATATATGATTTTTGTGAAAGTCATAACAGAATTATATGTTCAAAAAAAGTTTATTAAATTAACAATAATATATCATAGTAACCTATAAAATTATTGGGATTCATAAAAAGTCTCAAATTATATTTAATTTGGTGTTTATAACAACAATTCTGTCAATATTTCAATAATAAGATAATTACTGTATCATCATTGTATCATAAATAAATTAAATTATTTAATGTCTAAAAATTATAAATAAAATACCATTATGTAAGAAATCGTTTTATCTTTCTAATTAATATTTATAATCTAATTTATCTTATGTATAACCCTATTAAAAAAATGTTTTAGTAAATAAACTTTGATTTTAACTCTTTTAACTCTTCTTTGAATTAAATAATAATAAATGTCCTAATCTAATCCAAGTGGGCCTAAATGATAATATTTTACACTTAAGGTTGTTTTCAGTCGAGATACACTTGTCCAATAGAATTAGGACATGTGTTAGGGTAATATTAATATCATTCTTACCCTTAATTGCCCTATTTACTTTTAACCGTGGTAAAAAAAAGTAAAAAGTTACTATTCACCAAAAATTATTTTCATCTCATTGAACCACATTTTACTTACTGACATCAACCGTGTCTCTCGGATTTTTGAAATTCCATTCACAGAAGCGGTAAAATTAAGATTTATGAAAAAAATAATTTTTTTAACTTCCACTTAGTAGTTTCACTATTCATCAAAAATTGAAGTTTTTCAAAAAAATGCCAATATTTCACCCTAAGCTATAATTGATATTCTGAATTAAAAAATGATTTCTATTTTACAAAATTCCCAACATATAAGTTTCATTAATTAATTTTATAATTAATTTCCGCTGTCACAACAAATAGCGTGTTTTTAAGAGATAATAACTATCAAAAGATTAACACTTGTTTATGTCTGGTGTAAATGTGAAATTACATCCAATGACCAACATTGTATTGAATTGTAAAAATATATTCTAAATATACTTTGAAACCACTCAAATTAATAATTTATCACTATTAATTATTTCGATTAAAAAAGTTGTTTTTAATTAAAATTTAGTAATTTTCACTATTCATCAGAAAATAAAAGTTATTCGAAAAGTACCAAAATTTCACCCTAAGATAATTTCAATATTACGAATCCAAAAATGAATTCCATTTTGAAAAATAAAATTTACAAAATTTCAAAAAGTGGTTATTACTATTCATAACGGCTAGTTTTAATAATATTTTAATAGCATATCGTTGTTTAGTGAAACTCGGTATTGCGTACTACACATGCTATCAAGGAATGTCGTGATTGCGTGTAATGAATGGAAAGTCAAGGATGTGTGTTGTGAAAGCTCCTTTTGGTGTAGCGTACAACACAAGACATTAATGAAATTAAAAAGAATATTTTTCATAAAATCTCGGGGTGTTACAATGTACATTTAGAAATATTAACCAAGGGGAGGTATATCTAGGAGCACCCAACATAGCTAAAATTATTATTTTAGCTATCGGGTACTACAACTTCATATTACCAACTAGAATGATATTGGTTTTAAAGGGTTGTTATTATGTACCTTCAGTTACCAAAAACATTATTTCTATATCCATACTAGATACAGATGAATTTATATTAAAATTTGGGAATAAATTTTTCTTATTATATAATGATATTTTTTTATGATAAGGTGCATTTAAATAACGATCTAAATGTGCTGTATTACACAAACCATGTAATGTGAAGCAATAAAAAAATTTACTTCATTGGCTAGCCCATGTAAATGAAAATTACTTGACAAAATTACATAAAGATAGATATATATATTCTTTTTAACTAAATCCACTTGGGGTATGACACACAAGTTTACTAGAAAAAATGTCCAATGTCCCATTCTGTATCAAAGGTGGAAGGGATAAAGAGATTCTTGAATTAGTTCCTACCGATGTGTGAGCACTATTTTCTATTGTGGTAAGGGGTGGATATGGCATACCACATAAATTTTACTGATGAATTTAGTATATATTAATATGTCTACTTAATTAGGTATAAGTCAACTTATTTTGATAAATTTAAGGAATACAAGAATGAATTTGAGAACCATCTAGGTAAGAATATAAATAAAATTTTCTCTGACCATGGTGAATAATATCTTAATCAATAATTTTTTGATTATTTATGGGTGTTCAGGATATTATCTCAACTCAACCCTCATTATACACCTTAGTGGAATGATGTAAGAGAAAGGAGGAACTACAACTTATCAGAAATCGTGAGATCAATGATGATTCATATGACTCTTCAATTATCCTTTTGGGGATATTCATTACAAATAGTAACATATATACTAAACAAATTCCCAAATAAAGAAACAGAAAATATACCATACCAAACATGGAATAGAAAGAAACCCATTATTGTCTTACTTAAATGTGTGGTACTGCAAATCATTTGTTAAGGCCTCTTCAAGTAACAATATTGAACCTCATGGAACAAAGTGTATCTTTATAAGATATACCAAAGAAACAAAGGGATAATACATGTACAGCACTTATGACAAAATATTTTTGGTTAAAATAAAACCCAAGTTTCATTAAAAGGATTTTATCTCTAAAATAGCAGCTGGGAGTGAGAGATACATCGATGAAGTTTAGCCTCAACATACACCAGAGTTGTCGCAGGAAAAACATTCACAAATCCCCAAGGAAGAATAAATTATTCTAGATACACAGTTTATATGTAAGAGTAATAGATAGGTTAGTGAACCATAATGTTATGGTTTTATAGTCTCCAATGATGTTGACTCGTTATTAGTTTATAATAATGTTCATCTAACCTAAAAGAAACTAATAAGTTTCACATGTGTTTCCACATGGAAAGAGGTCATAAATTATAAAATGGATTCCATACACCAAAACCAAATATAGATTTTGGTAGACACTCTGGTAGATATAAATCATGTTGGTTTTGAATGGGTATTCAACAAGAATTAGAGCATGGAAGGACAAGTCAGTACCTATAAGGTGTGATTGGTAGTAAAATATTTTAAACAAAGTAAAGTCTTTGACTACAATGAAACCTTTTCACTATTTTCAACGATGAAATCCATTACATTTATACTTTCCATTAAGGGTTCCAATGATTATGATATTTCTAAAATGGATTTCAAAATATCCTTCCTTAATAGGAACCTTCAGAAATATTTCTATATGACACAACACAAAGGGTTTGTAACTACAAAGGATTTCAAGAAGGTTTTAAGGTTGAAAAGATCCATTTATAGATTTACTAAATTATCCACATTGTGGAACATTAATTTTGATGAATCCATAATAAAATTTTTCTTCATAGAGAATGAATGTGAGTCATTTGTCTATAAACAGTTTAGTGGGAGTGAAATATTTTTCTTAGTAATATGTGTTGAAGAAATATAACTCATTGGAAATGAAATACCAGTCTTACAATATATTAAGGTGTGGCTGAATAAATACTTCACTATGGAGGAATTGGGTGAGTAAAAATATATTATTAGGATCAAGATTCATCATGATAGATCCAAGAGGTTGTTCAGGCTAATTCAAAATACATACATTGAAAAGATACTAAATAGATTCAGTATTGAACAATCGAAGAGAGGATTGTTTCAAGTATCACATGTAATTCATATTTCAATGAAAATGTATCCTCAAACACATGATGAAAGAAAAATAATGGAAACAATTCTCTATGTATTAGTGATTTGGTAATTCATTTATGTTATGTTATATACTAGGATAGCTCTCTCCTACACATTAAGTGCGGTAGGAATATATCAGGGTGATCCGGTTCACCTCCATTTAAAGGAAATCAGGACTAACCTTAAGTATGTAAGGAATACTAAGGATATAATAATATTTTATATAGGAGATTAGAAACTAGTCATTTTAAGATATGCAGACGATGGTTTCCAAAATGTTCAAGATGATATGAAGTCACAAATCGGATACATCTTCATTTGGAATGGAGATGTTGTGAGTGAGAAAATCTCCAAGGAGGATGTGTTCATGGATTATATACTAGAGTTTGAGTATATTATGGCTTTTGTGGTAGTTAAAGAAGAAATATGGATGAAAAAATTCATCCAATAGAATTATGTGGTACTTAGAAGTATGTTTCCTATCACACTCTATTGTGATAATACTACAGTGTTGTCTCTATAAAATGATCCAAGGTAACATTAGTGGATAAAGCACCAAATTTAGAAGTATCATCTCTTGAGGGATTTTTCATCGAGAGGTGATATTTTAGTGAGAATTATTTCTAGGGACGACAATGTTGTGAACCCCTTGACTAAATCCTTAACTCAGTAGAAACATGACTCTCATATGAGGTCGAGTGAACTGAATATTGTAGGTAGTTGGCTATAGTATAAGTTGAAATTTTTTGGAGTTAGTGTCCTAAGACCAACTGATTTTAGTTTTATTACAAGTATATTAAATATATTTAATATTAAAAAAACTTATTATTACATATTGTTTTTTATTCTTCATGAATATAATGTAATAATGTAGTAGAGTATTTGTTGCATTGATAAGGTCATTATAGTTCCCCGTTATGCTGAGAACCATGATTTTCTATGAATATATTCTTAAATAATGTTTTTTGGATAGATAACATACTGTGATGGGACACATGGTACATAGACTTTAATGTGTGAGTACTCATAAGTAGATGATGGTACTTATCATGAATTTCACACATGGTAATCTCCAATATGGGAGATTATGAGAACATACCCACCCGTAGGAATTCTGCATGTTTTTATGTCAATAGATATTCCTATCAATGAGTGTGTGTGATGGTACATAGACTTAATTATTATTATTTATTCATGTTAGAACTAGAATACTTATATTTATTTAGTAAACCATGAATATAATAGTTAATGGATAATTTAGATATGTTCAGTGCGTCATGAGAAACATTTCATTAAAGGATAATTCTATGAAGGATTTTTCCCTTCCATATCTATGGAAGATAATATATTGTCCCTATGATTTTAATGAAATCATAACTCTAAATTCTATTTTTAGTTTGTAACGAAGTGTTTATTTTAGATAGTCAAATAAATTCATATCGAACAAATATCTTGAGTACATAGATATGCAACCTTCTTGATGAGATATTGAGACAAATAGATTATATAACATAGAAAGAATTCATATGTTGTTGTTGTTGTTGTGACATTATGTTCATTATATTGGGTAACTTTACCCATTACTAGATAGTAATATTAGACATTAGGTAAACCTCACTAATTCCAATGAGAAAATAATCCTAGAGGGTCACACACTAAGTGTTTCTATTTATCTTGATTAAATTATATTTGAATTTAATTATTAGAATAAATATTATTATCAACATCAACGAATAGTTTTATTCACTTTTTATTGATCGATAATATTCACAATGTAATAAATAATTATTTTTTTATTAATAAATAATTTATTTGAATATGTGAATATATGTGAAATATTTATTTTTTGGATTATAAATTAGATATTTATTCAATTTATTGAATATTTTAATAAATATTTATTATCAAGACTGTGAATAAAATATTTATTTATGAATAAAATATTTATTTGGTTATTCAATAAATGTTATAATAGTTCTAACTGACTAAGGAAAAGTCTAGAGAAAAATATTAATTAAAAATATCCTTATATAATATTTTTTATTTTTCAAGCTCTTGTGGACCAAAAAATAATACTGATTGTATTATTATTGTATATTGCATCAAAAAAATGATAATATTGAATTTTTGTGCACTATGAATTCTCTTCGGACTCCCCCTTCTCTCTCCCTCTGATGAACGAGAAGCACGATATAGATTTCTTCAAGATAAATGAACAAGCGATCAAGAACGAACAACGCAAGACATTCGATTCTCCATGTTAGTACCCAGTGATCAAGTGGTGTTTCTCAGATATAATTGGATCATGTGTGGGTTATCTATAGAGGGGTAATATCCTCGGATCCTCGTAGTTCAACGAAAACATTCTAAAAGGGTCTTCTCAGTCGATCGACAATAATCAATGTAGAAACTACATGAGCACTGTTATTTATTTCTTCAGATAATGAATAAATTAATTGTAAATTTTATATGAAATATACTCACTCATAGTTTCATCAAAAAATACTAAGAAATAGGCCCCTAACAGTGATAAAAATAGACTTTATTAGTGCTAAAGAAGTTCTGACTATTGGAGCAAGATTAAAATCCCTAGTCTTTTATCAAAACTAAAAAACATTGATAAAGGACTATTTTATCATCACTTTTATAATCACTGATAAAGGGGAATATTATAGTATGATATATCAGAACACTAAATTACTAGTTCAGTGTGCTATAACAACACACCCATACACCAAAAACCCCCCAAAATCACCAAACTCAAGTACGAATACAGAATTTAAATGAAATAAAATTTACAACAAAAATACAAGAAACAAAATTATTATTGAAATTTCAAACATTAGTTTATAAAATTACATAAGTATAAATTAGTTCACATATCAAATGACTTATGGATCATTTTCTTAAAGTATCAAAATAATCTGATTATGTTTTCTTGGTTTTGAGTACGATGCTTTTCTTTTTTACTAAAATGTCATTTTAAACTAGAAACACACATTTTGACTCATATCGGTCACATCTTGTGTCATTTTTATGTGATGTAGATTCCTATAAATCAAAAACGAATTATGAATCATGTTCCTAAATTATAAAGAAAATCCAAGTGTGTTTTCTCAATTTTCTGTGAGTAACACTTTTTGAACTAAAATGTCAATTTTAAAATGTTAACAGACACATTGAGTAATACCTGACACATAATGTATCATGTTTAGGTGAGTTTTATTCCTACATATCAAAAATTACTTTTTATCATTTTAGTTAAGTATCAAAACAATCCAAATGGTCTTGATCAGTTTTTGAGTAATTCAATTGTCCTTTTTACAAAAATTGATGCCAATTTTAAATACAAAGAACCACTTGGAGTCATACTGATCACACCATGCATATGATTGAGGTGTGGCTCATTCCAACATATCCCAAATAGATTGTGGATCATTTTCATAAATTATAAAAACAATCATAAGTTTTTTACTTGGTTTTGAGTATGTAACTTGTCTTTTTTACTAAAATTCTATTTTAAATTGGAAACATTCACTTTGAATCATACTGATCACATCTTGTATCAGTCTGTGTGAGACTAATTACTGCACATTAAAAATGAAATATTAATAAATTTCATAAATTATCAATAAAATCCAAGAATGTTTTCTAGGTTTTTATTGAGTGATATGTTTTCTAACTAAATAATCAATTTTAAACTGATAACAGACACATTGAGTCATATTGGGCACATCGTACATCATATTGAGGTGAAGGTGATTCATACAAATCAAAAATGAAATATATATCATTTCCCTAAATTATAAAAACAATACAAATGAGTTTTCTTAGTTTTGAGAAGGTTAGTTGTTTATTTTAATAAAATTGATGTCAACTATGAATAAAAAGATGCACTTTGAGTCATACCAGTCATACCTTTTATCAGATTGAGGTGAAGTTGATTCATACATATCAAAAATGAAATGTGGATAATTTTTCTAAAGTATAAAACCAATATGAATGATTTTTCTTGGTTTTGAGTAGGTTAGTTGTCTTTTTTACTAAAATTAATGTCAATTTTAAATAAAAAGATACACTTTGAGTCATACATATCATATCATGCATCATATTGAGGCTTAGTTGATTCCTAAACGTCCAAATGTACGTATGGGTTATTTTCCGGAAGTAAAAAAATAATAAGAATGGTTTTTTTTGTTTTTATTAGGTTAATTGTTCTTTTTACAAGGATTGGTGTCAATTTTAAATAAAAGACTCACTTTGAGTCATACCGATAACACTGTGTGTTGGATTGAGGTGAATATAATTCCCACACATCCAAAATGTTTTATGGATCATTTTAATAATGTATAAAAACAATCATAATTTTTTAATCTATTTTGAATATGTCACTTTTCTGTTTTACTAAAAAGTCATTTTAATCTTGATACAAGCACATTGACTGATACTAATCACATCGTGTATCGGTTTGATGTGAGAAAGATTCATACATGTAAAAAAATATTAATCAATTTAAAAAATTATCAAGAAAATATGACCATGTTTTATCAGTTTTTAGTGAGTGATAGTTTTTTGAACAAAATGTTGATTTTAAACTGATTACAGACAAATTGAGTTGTACCGGAATATCTTGTATCAAATTGAGGTGTAGATGATTCATACACAACATAAATGAATTCTAGATTGTTTCTCTAAAGTATCAACACAATTTAAATGTGTTTTCACCTTTTTTATTTGGTCAGCTATCCTATTTACTAAAATGGATGTCAATTTTAAATAAAAATACACACTTTAAGTCCTATTGGTCACACCGTACATCAAACTGAAGTTTGGAAAATTCCTACACATCAAAAATATCTTATAAATTATTTTACTAAATTATCAAAACAATCTAAATTTATTTTATCTATTTTGAGTATATCACTTTTTTTTACTAAAATGTCATTTTAAACTGGAAACATGCACTTTGACCCCTGACTTTAAAATTGTGTATCGATTTGATATGAAACTGATTCCTACATGTCATAAATGACTTATTAATCAATTTTCTAAATTATCAATAAAATATAATCATGTTTTCTGTATTTTTTGTGAGTAGAATTTTTTGAACGAAATTGTTGATTTTAAAACTAATAACAAACATATTGAGTCATAGCGGTCACATAGTGCATAAAATTGAGTTCTGTATAAATCATACGTGTCCCAAATGACTTATGGATTGTTTCCCTAATGTATCTAAATAATTATAATATTTTTTTAGTTTTGAGTCTGTCATTTTTCCTTTTTACTAAAATTAATGTCTATTTTAAATAAAAAAGAAGCACTTTGCATCATACCAGTCACATTTTGTATCAGATTAAGGTGAGGTTGAATCCTACACATCCAAAATTCTAAAAAATATAACTATTAATTTAACCATGTTTCCATTGAATTTTATGTAAAACATCTAACACTACATATTGACTCAATATTCTTAGCAGAAATAATTTTCTCGTTGTTGAAAGTCAGAAGAGAAGAGGAATCTCATGTTCCTATTATATCACAATAAGTCACAAAAATGGTCACATGATATTCCTCTATTATTTTGGATTTAAACAATGAGAAAGGTTTTTTAGATATCAACATCCAATCAATATGCAGTTTTGGCAGTTCGATAAAGAAAGACAATGAAAATGGAAAATGTGGTTACATTGGTAGAAAGATTCATTTTATCTCTTTTGTATCATGTTTTAGATTATTGAATGCATAATATGACTTCTTAAAATATATATGGAAAAAAATAAATAGTTTTTATATAAAAATTATAATGAAATTAACTTAAAAATAATAATAAAATGATGGAAAAAATAATTAAACAAGTAGTTGGAATTTGTACTTTTTTAATTGTTGTATGAATTCTGGATGCATTTCCTTGTTTTCATTATCTTAGTTGTAGGCTCAAAGTCCAATACCTCATGTGCATGAGCAGCTTTGAACAAACCACCTCAACTTGAACAAAAGAATCCACTTGTACAAGAAAACAATTATAAATATGAGTAATAGTAAAAAAAATTAATCATTAATATAAAACAATAAATTAATTTTTTAAATAATTATTTTATTGTGAAAACATTTTTTACCAAAAAGATATTCAACTATTAAAGCAAGAATTATGATAAATAAAATACAAATAGATATCCCCAAACAATTAATCAATGAGTGTGGCAGACTAGGATAAAATAAGATTCATTGTATTAAAGATTTAAATCATCTAAGAGAAAGTAAATATATTCTATTGGGTTCATCAAATATTCATTTATTATAATAAAAAAATAAATACAAATAAGATATTCATTATCAAAGGTGAAAGTTATATATAATTCTAATAATCGAAACTCAACATTTGATTATTTTGAATAATTTCAATATTCTTTGAAGGAAAGGGGTAATTGAATTTAAGAAAATAATTACTCCACTATGGTAGGTGTTATCCTCTAAAATCATCCAAAGGTGAAATTTATATACAATTTTTATCCTCATCAGCTCATCTTTTGAACAATTATCATTTCATTTTGTTATTTGGGACTCATCCTCCATCTCTTGTGAAAACAAACCTATGTTTCTTGAAATAATCAATGCAGTAGTCATCCATATAATGACTACTACTCAAAGAATTACAAGAGACATTAAATACATGGGGGATGAGTCCCAAGAAATATATTTGAATAATAACTTTTTTAGAGATAAAACTGAAAAGGATGACAGTTTTACCCCATTGTCTTCTCTAAAAGGGGGGAATGCCTCCCATTTATGAGAATTACATGGATGGTAATCATAGATTCCTAAGGGTGAAACCAAAAGTAAATGTTAATGAATGATATTTTTTATATGGATTAAATTAAAACATACATAGTGTTTATTAGATGGTGGATGAAAGAAATCAATTAATTTTTAATAAGTATTAATGAGTGGGTTATCATTTCAAAGATGAATATATTTTTATAAACTTCAAGAAATAAAATCACGGTTGAAAGCATTAAATAAAATTTCATTGGTGATCAGAAATTTTTAGTGAAAACTCTAAGGAGTAAAACTCTAAAAATAAAACCTCATTTTTTTCAAGTAGATCCTAAATAATTTGGATAGTTTGACATGGATGATAATTGGATAAAATATATGCAATATGAACTTGATACAAAGAAGAACAATGTGACATAGGAAATTGTTCCAAGGCTGGAAGACAAAAATGTTATCAAACCCATGTGTGTGTTCAGCAATAACCTCATTGACTACGGAAAAGTGGCTCAAAATAAATAATGTAAGTGTTCAAGGGTAAATCCAAGATCAAATGAATTTATATTTATGGTAAATTTACTCCCATATCTTTGTTGTAAAATATTTTTTTTTTGGATATTTCAGTTCAAATGTACTTAAAATTACACAAATTGAATGTCAAATATATGTTCCTCAATGGAGTTCTTAAGGGGTGATTGTACATTGAGAACCCACATGGGTTTAATATGGATTAAAATGAGAGAAATTTTCTCCCATAAAAAAATTATTTGTATACGATAAATAAATCACTATGGACTTGGTATTTAAGTATTCATCAATACCTTAGAAAGATTGGTTTTTAGCGAGGTAGAGTTGAACACACCTTCTAAATCAATAAAGAGAGTGGTCAAAGAATATTGGTACTTAAAAATTTTAGAGACATAATATTTTGGGATTGGGAAAAGAAAAATTAATTTTTTTGTGGATCATATGCGGTTTGATATCGATATGTCTATGATTGGGGAAAGAATTTAATTGGTTTATAGGTGAATAAAAGAAATTATAACACATTAATTTCTCAATAAAAATATTAAAAACAGGTTTCTAAGTGATTTTCAATAAAATATTCCAAACCTATGAAGACACCGACCACTATACGGATGAAATTTTTAAATTTTTATGATTATAAATAGGTAGATGTCATGGAATAAAGGTATTGGGTGCCTTTTATACCTCACAACAACATGAACCAAAATTGGGTTCGATATATTTCAATTTGAATAGTACTAATGTTTTCCTAGGGAGATCAGCATGCTATTAAGGAAGACTATACTTCAATATATCTAAAAACAATGAATTTTGGTTTGTTTTATTATAGGATAGTGCAACAAACTATTGGGATACATGGATGTGGGATAATAAGGTTCAGTGGATAACCGAAGGAAATTAGATGCATTAAAAAAACTAGATTTCATTCAATATTTGGTTTTATTCAAATCTTGAATTGATAAAGCCTTAGATTCGAGCCGTGGAATAGTTGGAGTCTTAATTCTATCCTAGATTCGAGCTAAGATTAGACAATGAGTAGTGCCAAAAATAGGTCACTTTTGTGGAGAGCTTTGGATATCACGAACTAGTTCGCAATAGTTTGGGTTTTAAAAATATATTGGGACACTTTTGTCAATGCTTTCAAAAAAGTGCTGATAAGGATGCCTTTTTTCAATGATAATTTAATAAGTGCTAATAAAATGAACATTTATCAGTGCTTTTTTTACACAGATAAATATTGATTTTATCAACACTTAATAAATTAGCACTAATAAAAGGTATCTTTATCAGTTCTTTTTTGGAAGCAATGATAAATACTTATAATACTTTTAAAAAATATTTAATAAAAGTATAATTACTATATATATTCATAATACTTATAATAATACTTTTTATAAAAAAAATAATTTTATAATTCATTGAATATATAATTATTTGTTAAAAAATTAATAAATAGTTTTCTAAAAAATAATATTTCTATCATTATATATATATATATATTGATATAATTATATATATAGTATATATATTAATTTTCTAAATAAATTTATTATAATTTTATATTTATTTATTTATAATTATATAAATATTATTTAAACATATATTATTTATTTATTTACAATTATAAATGTATAATTAAAGTAAATATACATTTATAAATATATGTATTTATAAAAATCTTTTACAAATGTATTTTTTACATTATTAATGAATATTTAATCTTAAATTCATATATGTTAAAAATTAGTAAAATTGATTAATTAAAAATGAGTACAATATTGAAAATTTGAATAATTTTGATTAATATAAATCATAATAAAATAGATATTTATTAAAATAACGATGAAAACATATTGAAAATATTAAAACATAGTAAATGTATGAATATATATATAATATATATTGATTAAATTATTAAAAAAATATTTTTGTGAGTGTATATATGTATATAAAAATGTATTAATTACATATATGTAAAATCAATATAATACATAAGTTTTATCAATATTAAATTTAAAAATCAAATGACATTCAATAATGTCCATTACACGAAGCAATTAGTTAGTATTTTTAATTCATATTAATTTATAATTATAAACCATTATTCACTAAATATATTTTTTATTATATAAATCACATTTATATACATTCATATATATCTATATATTTAATATATACATTTATTAACCTTATCAATAATTATCTAATTAATAAAATGTTTAATATTTTTCTGAATTTATATATTTTTAATTTTTATTTGTTTAATTTTTATTTTTCCTATATATATTTAATACTAGTACCTCTCCTGTGCATACGCACAATGCTATAATTTAAACCTAATTTTCAAGTTTATTAATAGTATGAGTAGTAAATAATGAAAATTTGTTAATAATATATTAAAATTATAGATTTAGTGATAGATAATAATGAATGAAATGAAAAATAATATGTATCAAAAAATTTATATGAAAAGGAATAAGAAAGAAATAAAATGATGTTATAAGATACATAAAAACATGATGTATCATTAAGTATATATCATTATAAAGGAAACATTATTTTCACCATGGAGAATTCATATAACATGATGTATCAGAAATTTGTAACAAGAAATACTAAAAATTAACATTGAAACTCCCAATTTGAAATTGTGAAAGTAACCTATTACAGACTACATTTGGTATTGTTTTTAGAGTATGTGTTGTACATTTCATAGTCAGACAGTGTGATCGACGTCCCTATTATAAATAGCCACACATGAGTGCCCTGCGTCATGGATGCAATTGTTTAGTACTTGTGGATGTTGATTGGAATCATAGTGGTTTCCTGCAGCACTTCAATATAGCTCATAAAAAATAAATATTAAAATATGGTCATTGTAAATTAATTTATCAACATATTGGATAATATTCTAGCTTATATGTAGTTTTATAGGTTTTATTTATACTATAATAAAAGTAGAGTTAAAAGTGGAACTATTAATGTAAAAGTTAATTTAAACATGACAGATTCATTAAAGATTTTTCATTACCTTGCAATTGCAGCATCACATTAGTCAATTTTTTAAATTTTCTTGTTTTTGTTTTACTTTAAATGGGAATGCACATATTTGACTTGGATTGTTGTTTCCATAGTGTCTCTAGAATTTGTATCATTGCATTGGAACACATCATCAGCATCAAACTCAATTAATAGTTTTTTCTACATCAACAAATGACTTCAATCAATAAGTAAAAAAAAATAGTGACCAATGTAATCATTAAAGTAGTAATATAATATTTACCAGTTTGAAAGGAGAAGACCAAATGTAGTCTGTTTTAATGATATAGTCAATGTGAATGAAATTGGAAAATAATTATTACAATGATGTATTGAAAATAAAAGGTGGTGAAAATATAAATCTTAATGCATGAGTAGAGTAACACATAGAATGGTAGCCTATGAAACCATTTCAATGATTTTAAATAGTTTTAAATTGATGTTTTCAACTTTTATAAATTATTACTGACTGTTTAATCCTAAATTTCATTGTCTTCCACCACACTCACATTATCATATTCCACCATTTTATTTTATTCATGACTCTATTCAAATATCTCATTATGTCAACTCTTCATGCAACTCCCAAATATGATTTTGCATGGTTTTTAACACAAAATATATTATCTTTATCAAGATTAACACTAACTTTCATCAACAAATGTTCATGTTTGATATCAATTTTTGTCTCACTGAAGTTTCTATTTTGTTGAAATTGATGGGGACTTTTAAGGATTGTTATAGAAACATTTTCCTATAATATACCCATAACAAGAACATATGAAATTTTTTTCACCTATTTGATGTCAATCCCTAAAGTAATACATTGGTTACCCGGAAAGAAAAAAAGACAAAATTTTAGCAGTTGAGAATAATTTAAAACAGATAAAAAAATTCTAGAGATAAGGACTACATAGTAACTTCAAAATACCGAAATAGTAGTAAAAAACAGTGTTTATTAGCTATAAGAACACACACAATAGTTAACAGGAATATGATGTTTACCAATTTGAACTGAGAAGAAGAAATGCAGTTTTTTTAATGATACAATCAATGTAAATGCAACTGTAAAAAATAAGTAATGTTTACTAAAATATTTTAATGAAAATAATAAAATGAATAAAGAAATCTTAATACCTGAGTGGATGACATATTTTTTGTAACAAATCATCTGTCAGTGTTGCAACTAACTCCTAAACATCCTGAACTTTCATGTTCCTATAACAAAACAGAAAAAAAAATTACAAAATTGTGGAATCCTTTATTTCATAAATTGAAATAGAAAGAGTCAAAGAAATCAAAATCATTCCAATGATGGTCAAAAGAAATTTTTCTTTCAATAAGTCATGATCTTGAAAACCTTCCATCAGCTACATTATATAGATACAATAAGAATTAAAAAGATGAATGTATAGTAATGATATCAATTAAAAAGTTGAACTTGTAGATACCAACAATCAGAATGTGTTCTTGCAATAAGCCGCGAGGTTGAATGGTATCAATTTCAAATAATGTTCCATGATAAGAATAATCATTCACTTTAATTTGATTCTATTTCATCCATTTCCAAAAGAACCCAAAAAAATAAATTAATAATTTTCTGAATACCAGACTAATAACATTCATAGAATTTATCATACCTGAACTGAACAACCATCACAGAGGAGACTTGTACACATAAAAGGACCATTTTATTGTCACCAAACTGGAACAACCATCTTTGGCATGATCACTGACCTAACAAAAAAATGTTTTTTCCACCACTTTTCTATAGTATGTATTGTCAAATTAAGTATAAATATAGAATAAAGGTTTCTTAATTACATAAAAAATTGGCATTGGCATACCAGATGGTAGGATGCATCCAGCTCTATTGAGCTTCAGTTGTCTGCTTAGATAATATTTCAAGATGAATGAGCATAAGAAAATCTTAGTAATCCCAACAGAAATTAAGAATCTTGCAATTGTCTTGCTTAAATTCTGGTGAATAATGAAAGGTTCTCCTGCAGTATACCCATAACAGGTAGAACATATGAAATTTTTTTCACATATTTTATGCTAATCCCTAAAGTGATCCATTGGTTACCCGGACAGAAAAGAAGACAGAATTTCAGCAGTTGAGAATAATTTGAAAAGGTACACTACATAATAACAGTGAACCAAACATTCCAACCATGATCAAATAGTGAACATAAAAAAACAACCGAAAACACGTCTATAGTGTATTGGAAATATTAAATGTGCACAACATGACAATAGTGAATGTAAACATATAATCAAAGACAAAAACTAGGATCACAACTTGAGTTCACTGAGGCATTTTATAAAGGATGTCCAGTGTAATCAACTCCAAGCCTAATACAAATAAGTGGAGAACTGTGGGGTATCGTTGTCATCTTCAATATATATAGTAGGAACCATGTAGTCAGAAAGAACAAATTCCTATTTTCTAGCGCTACATACCTCATCATATGTTCTATAGTCAGCAACATCCTGGTTACAACAACTTAAAAGGCAACAGTACCATTTCCTCCATAATAATGGAGAAACTTATGACCATCGGTGGCATATACAACATCATAATAACAGTACATATAAATATTTAGGTCTCGTAACATTTTAGGGTTTACCTCATCATTTTGGGCTCTGATTGGTGTAGGATTTACCTCAATCACAGCTCTTATCAGTGCAATTTTATGGAAATAATTCAGCACTTCCATCATTATCCATCAATTGCACAAATTATTTGAGATCAATAAAACTGAATCTCAATCATCATATATCATTATATATTTTGAATCAAACCTTAAAGACTTGTCATTCTACATAATAGGCCAAAGCAGGAACAAAATTAGAGTGAATACAATGAAAAAAATAACATTGAATAAAACATATCGACGGTGAAAAAACAAACAGTGAATAAAACATATTAAAATTGAACAAACTAACAGTGAATAAAATATTCTATATGGGTATAAAAATACATATTTAGTAGAATAAACATATTAACATTGAAAAAACTAACATCACCCTCAAATTACTTTTATCCAGAAAATGAACCATGTACAATGCATGTCAATAAAAAACAAAAATAAGATAAAAATTTATTGGATTATCTCAAGGTCAAACAAGATCATGAAAATAAAATGACATATACATAATCCTAAGAAACACACAAAACACCCTATATAACATGAATGTGAAAGTGGGAAAACAACTATATATTTGTTGAAACATACCTTCAGGCAAGCAAAGTTTTTTGGAAGCCCATACCTACAACCCAGCTGCCAATAAAGTCATTTATTCATGACACCAAATATATTCAAATCTCCATTCACACATGAGATTAAAAAAATTCAGTGAACATAGAGTTTCATAGCCAAAAATAAGCAAAAGGAAAAATAAATCATGGTTGTATAAAAATCATTACCTCCAATAATTTTTTACCTCTAAAGCTTAGTTTCCCATCACAAACCTCATGATTTAGGGTGTTGAAATGATCAAATGAATTGACAAAATATATAAAATGTGCTTAAAATTTTGTGTATTTTTGTCTTAAATGATAAAAAAACGAATCCTATTAAAGGTAATAAGGATTCATTTGTCATATAAGCATAATTTGGTGTTGTTGTTACCATCTGGTTTTGTAGATATCATTTCAGAACCAATGAACCCCACAAAATCAGCAACACCAACTCTTCTATATACATAAAAAAATATTTATTAGATAAAATGTTTTCAATCTATATGAGAATAATTTAAGATGAATCAAGAAAAAATTATGAAAGAAATAACCTCGAGTTCCATATTTAAAATTTTAATATATAGATTAAGCTTTGAGTTATACATTCAGATTTTATGTCTCAAATGGAAAAATATCTTCAAATTCCTTTTATCCAAACAATGAACCATTTACAATGAATGTCACTAAAAACACACAAAACAGAGAAAAAAATCTTGGATTTTTTCAAGTTCAAACGGGGTCTTGAAAATAAGATGAAGTATACATCCACCTAAGAAACACCCAAAACACCCTATAGAACATGTATGTAAAAGTGGGAAAACAACTACAGTGTTTTTGAAACATACATTCAGGAAATCCATGATATCTAGAAGCCCATACCTGCAGCCCAGCTAAAACAATTTCATTCAGTAATGACACCAAACACATTCAAAGATCCATTCATACATGATCTTAAAACATTTCCCTGAACACTGAGTTGCACAGCCAAAAAACACTAAAAGGAAAATAAAATCAATGTTGTATAAATGTGTTTAACTATAATTAAATGATGGAGGACATTAGGTAGAATACTTCGATGACATAAGGAATACATACCTGTTGTGGAGGTCATGATGTGTACTATCTATGAATCAGGTTTCTTTAATGGTATGAGGTTCACAAAGAAGTTGTTGGAGTTTTCCACAGCGGTGGTTTACGAAGTAGAAAATGCAATAGTATGTGGTAGGGTAACCAAAGGACAAGCTGATGAAAGTCATGAGTTGGAAGAGTACTGATTAGAGAGCCTAAGAATAGGTAGACAGGGTAGGAGAAAGTCATTGTGGATTTTTCAGTTAACAAATGCAAATATGGAGATGTAATTTTTTAACAAGAACCTGATTTCGATGATATAGGGGTTTTAGTGAAGGGGTTCATAGTTAAATGATATGTCAGAGCTAAGCATGCACGACTCTTCCTTCACCAATAACCCGACCTTACTGGTAAGTAGAGGGGTAGGGACTCTAGGAGTAGTGGAAGATCTCGCATCAGAAACCCTATGATGGTGGTAGGTAATGGTCGATGTTTTTCGAGAGGGGTAGGGATTTTA
Source organism: Viscum album (assembly GCA_963277665.1). NCBI lineage: Eukaryota > Viridiplantae > Streptophyta > Magnoliopsida > Santalales > Viscaceae > Viscum > Viscum album. The sequence continues at coordinate 198,040,294 of OY728129.1, read as the reverse complement.
TTGACAGAGGAGTACCTGGCCGAAGATGAACTAGAAGTCATAGGTGTTAGAACCATTGAAGGAGATAAGGGCTATCACGAGCAGGCACGCACAGAGGAGAGGAGTAGAATCGTGAGGACGTTGACGGACTGTGGGTTGACTGAGAGTGGGAGGAAGACGGAGGTGGGGGTTCGAGGGTAGGCTAGGTCACAACCCACGATAACCTCAGTAGGATATGGTGGTAGAGAATAGTTGAGATACTGTGCGGTGGGGAGACGTGGTTAATTGGAGGGGGGACACATCTGGAAAATTTTATGTGGAAGAAGGTGAGAGTGACGCGTAGTTGGAGGAAAACCTAAGATTAATATATTTAGTAGATATACTATTTATAATTTATATATAGTATAATCAATTTATTCATTTTTATCTATAATTATTTAATTAATAAAATTTGTAATATTATTTTAATAAAATCTTTTTTATTTTTTATTTATTTCATTATTTTATTTTATTCGTACTTTTATCAGCACTAAAAAAATACTGATAAATGATTCCTTTATGGGAACTAAAAATAAATCACTGATAAAGGGTTCCCATTATCATTACTAAAAACAAAGCACTGATAAAAGTTATATTTTACTAAAACTAAATTTTTTTTGATAAAGGGTGTCTTTTATCAGCGCTAGAGAAAAAAGCACTGATAAAAAGACCCTCTATTAGTCTTTTTTTAGCACTGATACAGGGTGCCTTTATCGTAGACTTTTTCTAGCGATGATATAGTTTATTGCTTTTAGAGGCTTTTTTGGTAGTAGGAAACTCTTATTAAATGAAATTTTAATATATCTCCCACCTCCTCAAACTTCTGTTGCACCCAAAACAAGCACTTAAGAGAAAAATAGTCAGTATACCTATGATTACACTACCTTGAAGTGAATAAAGGTTTTTAATCTATAGATATGCATCAAATAAAGTATTTGGATGAAACCTCATGCATAATGATATGGTTATAGCTTACACATCCTGATAATTAATGGTCCTTGAGAAAAATTAAACAACACGTGATTTTCATTTAGCTGTGGTAATTTTTACATTAAAGATAAAGAGGCATTATCTTTATAGTGAAAAGTGTTACATATATATCGATCATAAAAGTTTTAATTATATCTTTACACATAAATAGAAAAATATGTTTCAAACAATATCACTGTAATTGATCAAATATTATGTATCCTCAATACATTACCACCCTGGGAAAGTGAACAAGTTGGTAGATAATCTCAGTAAAAATGATAATTCAAGGTAATCTATGATGAGGATTACAAAATATCTAATATTTATAGACTTGAAATGCATGAATCTTGAAATCTTAAAGGAAGGGTGGAAATCATATCTTTCTCAAATGATTGTTAAACCCTCTATCTAAGTGATGATTAAAGAGGTATAGAAGGAAGATGTAAAGCAGAAAAAGAAGTTGATAAATGTTCTTGAGTTCAACCATTTTTGTGATGGAATAATAAGATTTCGGAAACGTGTATATTTCACTTCAGTTCCATATTTAAAGAATGATATGATGGAATAAGATCTTAGTTTTTCATTCTCTATTCAACATTGAAGTATGAATATATATATATATTTTAAGTAGTATTTATGGTGGTATGGAATGAAGATAGATGTTACAAAGTATGTTTCTCGGTGCTTGGTATGTCAGAAAGTTAAGGATGAGTGATAGAAGTCAAAGTTGGTGTTACAACCATTACCCATACCAGAATGGAAATGGGAAAACATCGCTATAGATTTTTTTTCAATAGACTTCCCAAAACATATAAAGGTAATACTTCTATTTGGTTTATATTCAATCACTTTATGAATTCATCGAAATTAATTTTCATTAGAGAATATTCATATATTGATCCACTTACTCATTTATACTTTAATGAAGTGCTAAGATTCCATGGTGTGCCACTATTAGTTATATATGAATAAAATCCTTAGTTTACCTCAAAGTTTTAAATATTTTTTTAGCATACATTAGATATAGAGTTAATTTTTAGTGCTTCTTATCATCTTCAAAAAAATCAGTCTAAGAAGACCTTTAAAGCTCTATAATATATATTGAGATCTTTCTCTATGGGTTTCAAATATGGTTGGGATCATCACCTTATTTTATTTGAATTTTCCTAAAATAATATATCTCAGCCTTGTATTTAGATAGATCATTATGAATCCCTCTATAATAGGAAGTGTAGAACTATGACACGATGGAATGAAATTAGAGAAATAAATATTTTGTGACCTAATCTATTTGGGGAAATTGAAGAAATTTTTAGATCCATTCAACAATAAATAAGAGCATATCATAGTCAGAAAAAAGTTATGATGAGAATCATCGAAAAGATATAGAGTTTGAAGTTGGTGATAAGGTATTACTATGAATATCTACCTGGATGAGGGTGATGAGATTTGGAAATAATGTCAACCTAAACCATAGGTACATTTGTTATTTTAAAATTCTAGATCATATCAGGATAGTAGCTTATTGATTCGTGCTTCCACCAAATCTCTCTCAAGTTCTAGATGTATTCCATGTATATCTCCATAGGAAGTACATTCATGATCCTTCACATGTATTGAAATCAGAGGTGATACACCTAGATAAAGATCTCTATTATGAGGAAAAACTAGTAGATATTATGAATCATTGAGATAAATTTCTATGAATCAACAACACTCACCTGGTCAAAATTTTATGGCAAAACCAAAAATTTGAGGAAGATACTAGGAATATAAGGATGCGATGAGGATAATGTAGCCTCATATATTTTTATCAAAATGATTAATTTCTTGGTAAAATCATTTTAATGGGGTTATAATTTTATAACTCGTGATTTTTATGAAATATTTTCCTATAAAAAATCATTTCTTTGATAGCTTGTGTTACACACAACATCTTGTTTAGATGAACCACGTAACATTATTACAATATTATGTATCTATAATCACCTAGACATTGAATTTTTAGATATTAATATTTTTAACTAAATTATTAAAAATATATATTCTACACATTTATTAAATGAATTAATCAATTATAAAATGATTTGAATTAAAAACATAAATTATTTAAAAGTAAAAGTGATGATTTTTTGAAAAACAAATTATGTGTGTAAGGTATTTTTATTAATAAATTAAATTAAAAACCATTGGTGGATTAATTTAATGAAATATATATTATTTACTTTATAAATGTATTAAAAAATCAACAAATATTTTTCGAGTCATGGGATAATAAAAAATCTAGTTTTATTCTTAAAAATTTAATTTTTTTCTAAGAAGAACATTTTGTCGCATTTTGTTCTCTTAATTTAAAATTAATTTCAACCATTTGTAGGTATTTAATTATATAAAATTAATTAAATGTTTATAATTTAGAGGTTAAATTATGGTAACTATGCCCTTTTTATTTTGGGTCAATATGAATAGTAACTGTGGAAAATTTTATCACCTCAGTAAAGGGAAAATCTGGTTAATCTGGATTAAAAATAATTGATAAGGCCATATATTTTTTACTAGTTATTATTTAATAAATTTAATTAGATACATAACATAATAGGTTTTAAATTTATTAATTTAATGGACAGGTATCCAAGCTCATTACTTATATATTATTTTAATTAATGAAAGATACAAAATGTCACTCTTTTTTTTTAAATATCTCTTATGTGTCCATGTAGTAACAAAAGTAAGTAATGAAAAATTATATGTATATATTTTGATAATAATAAAAATATTTTAGTGATTGAAATTTATTTTTTATTTTTATTAATTATATAATGAACTTAATTTCTTATGCAACATCGGTGTAGTATTTATCCATTTAATATTAAAATATATCAAAATATTTTTAAAATATTAAAAGTGATGTAATTTTAATGATTTAATATGACCCAAAAATTTTAAATATCTATATAAAATTTATAGAGGTTTCAAATAATTATATGTTTATTTCCTCGTGTTCATAATGTATTTAAATTTAAATTAAGTAAATAGTGTCAAAATTGACAGTAATGTTATCTTATCAAAATAATATTTGGTTAAATTATTTAAAAATAATAAAAATATTATAATAATTAAATTTGGATATAATATAGTCTATAATTTCATAAAAGGCACATTTATGGTCCAATTTTCACCTTATATATAAAAATTGCAACTCTTTAATATTGAAAAAGTTGTTATCGTAGTAAAAATTAAAATTGGTTAACTAAGGGTTAGTCAAAATGATAAGGTTTAAACGACACCAAAACATATATAAATTATATGTTATTATTTTATTACAAACCCATGCAAGAATTTTTTTTCCCATGCAGTATAATTGTATAATAATAAATAAATTCTTGTAAAAATCCAATGTTTATATATTATTCAATTAATTACATCATAATTTACCATTATTTTTCTCTCACTGAATAATAATAATTTAAATAATTTTATTGAAAAGTATCTTTAATAATATAGGAATAATATAAGGGCCTTAATACATACAATATCTCACTAAAGGATACTTGATAACTATTTTCCAAACCCCACTATTTTATAATCTAGAGATCTAGCTCTTAAATATGAGTAATAATAACTATGATCTAATTCCCACTATCATAGATCCTTTGAATTGGTTTACCTATACAAGATTAAAATTCATAATACACTATGAACTCTATGAAATACCACACCTCCCTCAATAGATGTTGGAACTCATTCATCCCACATGTGGATGATTATAGTGAAAAATAATAATATACCAAAAAATAATATAATATATCATATTCGGTCATATTATTCCTAGTTAATGATTCACTATGGATGCAATGTCATTTGATGATAAAGATATACATCAAAATATATTTTATTACTAGAGATGTAGTTATACATCTCACATAGCTTGAAACTAGATATATGTATGAGAAAGAAATAGGTAATTCAGTGTAGAATTTTACACATAGATATCAACATTATGGAAGTGAGAAAGTGTGTGTGAAATTTCATTAATCTCTATCCAAAATCAATGGGTGATATTAAATTCAATGAAAATGAATATCATAAAAAGTATGAAACCTCAGGTAGTGGTAAAAATATAAAACATTATAAAATTTCATCATTTGTATCAAACATTAATCTAGTGAGTGTGTACTAAAAAAATCATCAATTAATCATCGTAAGTAATATATAACAGTCTCTATCATTATCACACACATTTTGAAAAAATAAAAAAAAGGTAAACTAATGGAATATCATTTATTTTTCAACCATTAAAACAAATACAACTTAGAAGAGGGTGAATTTGGTTATCAATTTACTCTCATAAAATATATATTATTCTCACATTATCAATAAAATGATGAACCAATCAATTTTAATCAACCATTAGAAGTATTAAAATATAAAAATATAAATTTTATAACATTGATATTTTACATTCTTCACTCAAAGAGATACATCCATGGCACGTACATGCATCAATATTTAGGAATACAAAGAAAATCTATAAAAATTATGGTAATTATAATATTTAGGTTAAGGTTCACCACTAATCCAAGGGTAACCCCTTCTTCTTTATATCCATGAATTGTTTCAAAAAATTGATACATGTTAATTCATTATATACATGAATCATAATAAATAAAATAAAACTATTTAAAACACCATGTTAACGAGGATGTTTCGCATTAACTCCAACTCCTCATGAATCATACCAAATATCCAATGCTTTTACACATATAAGATACTATCTTAATATCTATATGTTCTAAAAACTCTCTTATTATGTTCAATACATTTTTATTTTCCTCTTTAATTATCTAATCTTCCTTCTCAATCTCTCTAAATTTTTATTTTAAAAATACAATACTTTAAATGAAACATTTCACCACTTCATTACAATCTAAAAGCAACCCTTGTGATTAAATCAATGTCTCTATAAAGGATTATATATTTTCCTAAAATTGAATCTAAAAAATCTATAATATATGGAAAAATGACTAAACTATTGCATGGACAAACCCACCATGACGTGGTTTCATTATTCGAAGGTTTGGCTATGAAAACTATGACCCTTGAATTCATACAACCCAATAAATGTAGTCATTTCAATTTCAAGAATTCTATATTAAATTTTCACCATGATTTGGCACTCCCAAAAATGATGGTGTTATCTTATCTAAAAAATCAAGAGCCTCTAATTCCTTTTCTCAAGAAAAAAAATTAAATACCATGAATTCTAAAAAAATTGATCATTTTCTTAAAAATTGTTTACCAAGTTCTTGTAGTTAAATCCATAATCAATTTTGATAGATACTTAATAATACTTGCTATATCAAAACAACTACAACTAAAACTTTTCCCTCTCTAAATCATTGTTTTTTAACCACATATCGAACACATGGTATTTTCTTCCACCAATGAGCATAATACCAACCCCATTTTACACTAAACTAAGTATTACTACATGAAATGGTTTATTATCTCATGTCCACCCAATATTTTCCAAATCATATTCCTCAAAGATTACCTCAACCATGAAAGTGATTTTCAGACATTATCGTGGTTCAAAAAACCAAAATATAGTATAATTATTTGTAGTTTTGTTTTTATCTCTTCATTAAAGTATTATTTAATTTTTGTAAATAATCATTATACATCCTCAAGATGCAAAAAATATAATATGAAATCATTTAGCTTAATTTTACAATAAATAGTAATAAAAAAATACCTTTTAATAATGATCCAAAAAAAATATTATCATAATCTAATATTCTCTTCTTTAGTTACCAAGGTTAAAAAATTATCCACTTTACTAGAATAGGGTTCAACATTATCCCCTTTTGGGTTTATGGGTAATCATAAGTGAAATTACAGACTAATAAATTTTTATAAAAACCAAATACTAATAGAATATCACATCTATGAATATCATATGATATAAGAAATAATCAATGTAAAAAATAGGATTCCCAAAATAATTATTTACCTCAATAAAGTTGGCCATTATATTTTATCAAACATTATTTGTCCACTAATTTTAAATAAGTCACCTTATCTGTATTCATCCTTGTTAATAATCCTCAAGTATCATACCTCCCACTAAATTGTGTAATAAAAACACTCATTAAATAAATATATTACTTCGTCTTAAAATGGGAGATATTTCCTCTTATTCCATTTGTTATTTTTATTAAAATCTGGCTCTACTTAATGAATATTAAAAACTCTCATTCCATTTGTTTTGAATCCACTTATTTAATTCCAAACATTATTATACTCATTTCTCAGTTTCACTAATTTATCCCCCTTTAACTATAAAAAAAATTTAAATACCTTCCAAGAATAAACAATAAGGTTAAGCATTAAATACATACTATGAGAGGGTATTTTCAAAATATACTAAACCATTTTGCGGCGGATGAACATTTATATTCAACTGATGCACTTTAAATGTTCACATGGAAAAAAAAATTGGAATATTTCTTCCAATTATAGATGTGTTACAACGTTAACCACCTTTATAACTCCTTGAAGTGCACTGTGTTGCATTTTTTGTCAATGAGGCATGATGTTGTCATAAGATGAATGGATGTCAACGAATGTCAAGATGTGAATGACAAAGGATGTGATGGTGTTGGTGATGAATGGAGAATGGGCATGGTACTAAGATGCATGTTACTTAGGAGATTCACTAAGTGACATAGGATGTTGTGGTTGAAACATTCTCTATGTATATCAGACGATTGTAGAACTGATCTTAATGTTTCAATACTTGTATCAAGATGATACTAAGTTACACCACTTGAAGAATTGATGATGATGGAGCATCATTACATCTGACGATTGTTGAACTGGTCTTTAAGTTCAAAGAACTTGTATCAACTGGATACAATGTCACAACAATATTAGAAGACCATGCATTGTATTGACAATGCATGAGGAGATGAAGATGATCCATACACAACTACTGAGTGGATGAAGTGGATTAAAGATTTCCATGCACTATCTACTAGTGTATGTGAATTTGGAGAATTTGATCCAACTTGATCTCTGATTGGATCAATGAAGAACATTGAAGATTTGTTTGATTCAGGCGCTTCGGTTGATGAAGACCCTTCGTGAATTCCATTCCTAGGTGATGAATAAATGTTGAAGAGAATTGGAGGAATTATTAAGAAGAAGAGAAGAGAAGAAATGAAGAAGGGAGAATGGATTAGAGGAAGATGTGGCATTTGGCATTTACACTTGGGTTACTTTGTTTTTATACAAATTCCCTAAGTCTCTACTCTAGCAAAAATTAAGCCACCAAGGGCCAGCCTTAAGGGTTCAACCCAAGGCACATGTGGGACTAAGTCACCAGGCCCAATGGGATCCCATGGGGCCAGCCCGAGAGAGGTCGGGGCCGTGTATAAGCCCCGAGGCCACGAGGTGATGAAGCCCGCGCAGCGTGAGCGCGAGGAGCGCGCCCGAGTGGCAGGGGTGGGCGCAAGAGCGCACCCGCAGAGAGAACACAGTGCGGGGCGGCACCGTGGAGGGGGAAGTTCAATTGAAGGGTTGCTGGCAGCGGAACTTTGATAAACCGCGTGGAAATCGTGGGCCGTTTCGATGTGGGATGCACAATTTTCACCGGGAGCGAATCCTGGCCGCTCGATCGATCGCGCGCCAGATCTCGACCGCCCGATTGATCCCGCGTGAGATCTTCTGATCGCGGCCGTCCAAAGATTTGATCCGACGGCTGCCACATCGTCTTCCTCGAGCTCATCCGAAGACCACCCCGTGAAGCCGCCGCTGAACCAGAGGCCTCCCGAATGAAGAATTTGAGTTCCCGGACACCTCCGATAAAACTGAAGGCTCCATTCGGTTCGTCTGGCCCTACTGAACATATCCATGAATAAAAATGGGCATGCATGCAACGTGATGAGATTTCGAAGAAGGCCGAGGCAAAACGAAGTTTCCGAGGCTTCGGTGAGTTCGTGTTTTGCATGGGATAGAAGAGACGAAGGTCGTGCATGCGTTCTAAGTCGCATGCACGTGGAGGAGAAAAACAAAGAGAAAGAACCCGCGTGAAACAGAGGAGCAAATCAAGATTTGAAGAATCTTGAAAACCCGAAAATTTCGGGAGTTTGAATTTATATCCTGCGGAAGATTTTGCACCGCCTCTGCCTATAAAAGGAATGCCCGAGGCATATTTTTTGCTTGATGATCCTTTTCTGAAAAACTTGGAAGAACCGTGAGTGCCTTTGTGCCTCGCGAAGTAGAAGCCCCGCGCACACTTGCGCGGCTGAAGTTCTCGGGACCACCCGAGGTCCCGAAGGAGTCCCCTGCGCGCCTCCCTTGCGCGACAGGAAGAACCCGAGGCCGCATTCTTGCGCGCCCATGGTTGATTCCCTCTCTGCCTGCACACTTATGCGGCAGGAGGAAGGAGCCCACGGTGTTGCACCTTGAACACTCGAGGGCTTGCGCGGGTGTTGCACTTGCACACCCCGTGGCCAGGGCACACTTGCGCGGCTGCCCCTTGCACCGAGACCTTGCTCGCCTCCTTTGAAGGAAAAAGGAGTTCAGGTGTGTGCAAGAAGAATCCAAGAAGGCCGTAGCCACATTTCCCCTTGTGTGTGTTCTAAGTGCAAGGAAGGATTGCACCTTGTGTGTGTGCCACTTGGGAGAACACCCTACGGGCAGTGGGTGTGCAAAGGAGGAAGGTTGTAGCCTTGTGGGTGCACACTTTGAAGAACAAATAAAAGAACATATTTTGTGTTTGTGCAAAACAAGAAGAGGAACAAGGCTGAAGCCTATGTGTGTGCACCAAGTGAAGACCACACATTTTGTGTGTGTGCAAAGTGAAGGAGGAAGGATAAAGACTTACCTCAGTGGTGTGTGTGCAAAGGAATAAAAAGGCCGAACCTAGTGTGTGCACTAAGTGAAGTGTATACACTTAGAAGAAGTGGAAGACTCTCACACTAAAGTATAACACACATTTATGTGTGTAATCAAAAGGAATTAAGTGTGTGAAGGAAGTGAGAAGGTTTGTGCTTAAAGAGACTACACCCTTTGTGGGTTTATTGCACCGAGAAGAAGAAGGGGAGTGCATGCTTACATATATGCACGTGCACACGTGAACAAAGCTGAATGTGGTTGTGTGCATTTGAGAAGACCAATAATAAGATTTCTTGAAGAATATTGAGAGGCCATCCAGTCAGTGCATGAGGAAGCAGAGATGCCATGCACTCAGTGCATGAAGTAGAGTTGAAGTGAGACTGGACCAGACTAAAGTTAAAGACATCAGTTGTCTGAGTATTCAGTAGTTGGGGAGAATCCAGGTCATCCTCAGAATAAGGAGATAAATCCTGAGCAAGACGAGAAGACCTGATCAACTCAAGTGATCAGAGGTACAGAGCAAGGCCAGCAGTCTTTATCCCAGACTGCTGAAGATACTTGAAGAAGCTTAAAGTGAAGAAGAGCTACTCGTGTGACTCGAGGAGCCAGGAGAAGCCCCCTGTGAGACTCAGGGTGGAAGAAGTCTTCAGTGGGATTCTGGAGCAGGACAGTGGGACTCTGGTAACACTGTGGGATGCAGTATAAAGACCCTCCTGTGGGACTCAGGAGAGATATAGTGGGACTCTGTATCGACCATTGTAATTCTAACAAGTTATAATGGAAGAAACCATGTTGGGTCGTATAACCAACATGGCAAGGACGTAGGCCTTTGGTACCGAACATTGTAAATCATTGTGTCCTGTGCCTTTACATTTACTGCATCACTCGAGGAAAGGCTGAGAGATACAAGAAGAGTGGATCGAGGCTTTAACCAGCCATAGAGGTTCAATTGATAAGGAATCAATTAGTAAAAAGTTTTAAGGGATCACTGATTCACCCCCTCCCCCTCTCAGTGATTCAAACTAATCCGAGCACTTCACTCCTTAATACTCATTTTTATTAACAAAAATATACTGAATAACATTATTTATAAATCTTGGGTTTTGTACTAGTTTATGTTTTAACAAAATAACAATTTTATTATCACAATAAATCTCTATTGGAACCTCACTTATTCACTAAAATCATCTATGTATTTCTTCATCCATATTAATTGAGTAAAATATGTGGAAACTAAAATATATCCCACATTAATTATACATAAAAAATTACTCTATTTCTTCTTGTTAATCCATACAACACATTTTTCTAATAGAGAATGTTACTGTACTTGTGGATTTTCTTTCCACAAAATCTCTAACCTAGACTATATCTGAATATGTCATTAATTTCAGTCTTTACCTATATCAAACACTAAACCATAATCTTGGTTACATTTGGAATAAAATAGAATTATGTGTAATATAGTAATACATTCATATAATGGATTTATTTAAAACCTCATAGGAAAAAATGTTAATAAAAAATGTATAAACCTAATTTTTTCATGTAAAAATAGCTTCAAAGTCATTATTTAAGATAAATTATAATATAAAACTCTTATATATCCAAACTTTTCAAGTTTATTTTTAACTATGAATATAGTTTAAACTTGTTTTTGACCTTCCATGGTTATCTTTTACAACAACCCCCTTTCATACTTTTCTTGAAAAATAAAAGTATAATCATTCCATAAATTTACTTATAGATTAAGAAAGTAAGTTCAATGATCAATGATGTATCAAAATTTTACCATAATAATTTGTAAAAATCTTTCATCAATTCAAGATTTTTTTACCAATGATGATATCATCAACATATATAATTTCCATAAACAACACTTCCTTCAATGATTACATTGTGGTCATCATTAAAACCACTTATTTTTAATTTTAGATTCTTAAAATAAGATTCCAAATGAGAATAAAAATATGTAATTTCTTTATTTAAATAATATAACACTTTCTCTAATCGACATACCTTTCCTTCATCATCACAAACTTAAAAATCCACACGTAATTTAATATATACTTCTTCATTGATAACTTTATTTAAGAACGTTAGATTCACATCCATTTGATAAATTTATAGGCCTTATTTAATCTAAATTTCTATGAAATATAAAATTGAATCATGTTTTTTCATTCGTGAAGACCTTTCTTTTACATTTACACCCTCAATTTGTGTATGGCCTTTATACGCAAACCAATATTTTTTCTAGATCACATTCCCGTTCTTATCACAATTATTTTTGAACACCCATTGGGTTTTGATGAAATTTTAATCATTAAGAACGTAAAAAATATCCCATTTAAATTATTTTCAATTTTATTCAATTTCAAATTCATGGGATAAACCCATTAACCATCATTAAATATTTTTTAAATTTTATTTACCTCCACCTATGATAAATGACAAGTGTTCTAAAAACTCCCCATTACTTGGTTTTGTATTGATTCTTCCTTTTATCTAATGATATTTTATTAATAAATTTCAACTCTTATCTTCTACCTATGAGTTGTTGATTTACTAACATCAATACATTTTTTATCATTTGATTCAGCCTATAAGTCTTCATTATGAGAAGTAATTTCTAATTATCTAAATTGTTTCTCAATAACACATATTTCCTCATAAGTTTCTATTAAATATGAGTTTAAATATTTTCTTCCAACATTCTGTAAAATCACCTTTATATAATTTTTTTCACTATATTTTTTATGCTTTTATTATACCACTTCTAGACTCTACTCTTGGTTGACTATCCAGGAAATACTCTTTTATCAACATTATTCTTGTTATTTCTTTCTGTTCCTTACTTATTTTGGATCTATAATTTCCTTCTAAACACTATAAAGTATTTCAATGTTGGATTCCATCCATTATATATCTAACATGGTAGTTTCTCCACTTAGTGGCTTAGAAAATCCCAAATTTTAGTTCCCACAACCACTTCCACTAATTCCTAAAAATAGATTTATGAGATACCAATTTTAATGGGTAATGTTTTCAACATGTTATAAACCATTAAGTTTCAAATTTAAATAACTCTATCTTAATGTGGTGATATTACCAATGAAAATTCTTGTTTGATTCCATTTTTATCAAGGTAATTATATAATTCAATTGAGCTATTTTCCATATTGTTTTCTAATACTAATATTTGGATCAACCTCTTAGTTTTATTTTCATCTCATCTTCGAAGTCTATCTATATATTTCATCACTTTTTTTAATAAAAACAATGAACCTTGCCTTGTTAAAAACATAAATATAAAATGAAATACCATTCTCTATGGTCTTTCATAGTGTCATTGGATCACACACATCAGTAAAAAAAATTCAAGATAGTTTGAGTCCCTTTACTTATTTTACTTATATAGATTTTCACCATATTCCCTCTCATAAAATAATTATATTTCTTATCTCTATCATGTTTAATATTTGGAATATACATCATAGACCTAATATTTTATATATATTCCAATGTTTGTTGATAAATATGGATAATCCAATGATGCTACAAAACTATTATCCACTTCCACCATGTGTAAACATTTATTATCTCTATTTTCTATATGAAAATGATTTACAATGATCCTATATTATCATATCTATGAATTTATATCTTTACCTTTGATTAAATATCCATTTATATTGAAATTAACTTCATGAAATGTGCCACAATGTATAGGTAACATCCCACACTGACTCGTTATGAACAGTATCTAGAATTATGGTGGAACATGATCTTCGGTATACCTCTTCATACGCCCAAGGCTTCCAAATAGAAATGGGGGTCTAAGGTGGTGTTGTGAGGAGACTATAACCCTATATTATAGTATCAATAATAGATAGATAGATATAACCAAGTATCATACTATAATAATCTTTGTATGCAGCTATAATAAATAAATTGAACATGCGATAAAAAATTAATTTCAGTAACCCATGCATAAAATAATGACTACCATTTGGGCCTATCATATATATAGAATAAATTTATAATAAAAAAGTATAAAAGGATACACTATCACCCCGATCGTTCCCTCATCCTAATCTCCATTCCTATCTGAGATGCTCAAGCTCGATAAAGAAAACATGGGCCCCTTCCCAACTAATACCTATAGCAAAGTAAGATTCTACTGAGTTACCCATGTTAAATGGAATAATGATTAGGGTGAGAGTACAAAACTCAGTATTAAATCGCTCATGTTCTCTCATACATAGCTTTTAAATAAGGTATATGTACGTGTGATATACTCTTAAAATGTATAAATAGCTATAGGAAAATAAATAAATAAACACCTTGAGTCCTCTAGTCCATGACCCTGATCGACCATAGATTCTTAGCTTAGGGTCATAGTTTCTATTAGCATGTCATGATCATTGTGTAATCCAATATTACATAGGATCCAAATCAATGGTATCCCTAAATAAAAATCATTCTGACTCTAGGGATAAAACCCATGACATCCCAAATTATAACTAATATCTAAATCCACAACATACTCAATAAATATCTTCATGAATTTAGGGATACAACCCATGATATAATAAATAATATAACTACTTTCAAAATCCATATAATCACCAAACAATACCCTCAAAATATTAGGTACACACCCCATGGTATCCCAACCAATATAACCGACCACCAAATACATGGCAGCCCCAATATCCTAACAACTCTAGGGACATAACCCATGGTATCCAAAATATTATATCCAATATCTAAATCCTTTTTCATCCACAAACAATGTCCTCAAAACTCTAAGGAAATAACCCATGAGATACCAAAGAGTATATATGAGCTTCAAATCATTGAATCCCCAAAATATATCCTCACGATGTAGGTTACATAATCCTTGGAATCCCAAATAATATAACCTATCTCCAAATCCATGGAAAACATAAATAATTTACTCATGACTCTTGGGACATATCCCATGGAACCCTAGATAGTAAAATATAGATCCAAAACATTGGTATCCCAAACCATGTATATAAAAACATATAGAAACCCAACATAATCTATTAAAAATCATGTATATATATACATCATGAATATCTTGTGCATATCCTCTCACTAGGGTCAATAAGTTACTAAGGAACCCACCAAGGTCACCTAAGTCTCATTGTATCCAAGGAACTCATAATGGGTCCTCTTATCTCAATTATATATCTTATGAAAAAACCCGTCACTTAGAGGAAATAAATTCCATTAAAATTTTCAAAGTCCTCAAGACCCCACTAGAATCCTTAAAATGTATTACAAAGGTGTTTGTCTCAAGATTTTCCCATTTCCAAACCACTCTAGGTTGGCCCGAACATTCAACCTATCCAGTAGTCTCAACATGGTCTACCATCCCATATTATCATGTATTGGTGGGAAAGGAAACCCCACTGTCATCTCGCATTCCTAAGGATTAATCATATATATTAGGACTCACATAGAAAATCCCTAGTTCATTTATCCCAAATAATCACTAACCTATACTTAGAGGTCTCTATGGTCTTTTAGTACTAGGGTCACTATTTCTCTTTTTGTAAAACAAACTGAGTTTATGCCCAATTTGAGTTCATATTCCAAAAAACATAACATAAAAAATAAGGTCTTGACCATCAATGGTCAAGGAAAATATGCTAATTAAAATGATACATCAGGCCTTATCACTTTATAAATACAAAAATAAGAATTTAATCTAATTAGAGCATCCATTTATTTTTAATTAACTAAATTTTTAATTTTCAACCTGGTCGGTCACTCATGGTGATGAGACTGCACATATCACATGTCATAACATAAGTAAAAAAAGAAAATACCAAAGGTATAATAAAGGGGGACACCTACATCATTTTATTAAGCATTCCCTTTTAAAAGTATCCAGGAAGATCATGTAGAGGCATGCTCAGCATGTCCAAGTCTCCTCTCATATCATCCAAACATTTTGAATCTATCTAATTCCTAAAACCATGAAAATAATTTCCATCAAATTAGTTATAATTGAATTATAATTAATTTAAACAATTGAAAAAATATGCATGATTCCTAAATTCTCACCAAGAGTTTATGCTTCATTTAAACCATTCCCAAAAACACATGAAACGCTCATCACATACCCCAGGTCCTAAAAATTTAAAAAACCTAGCACACTAAATAAAACCAATTTCCAATTAAATTTAAATTAAGGGAAAAACTCATAAAATTTAACAGAGATACATACCTCATAAAAACAATGTGTGATTATGAGAAAAAAATTTATAAGGATTTCCTCAATATAGCTTAATGAAATCACATTCATATAAAGACAATTCCACCATACTTTAGTGAAATCATCCAAGAACCTAGCAATGGAGAAATTAAAATTAGAAGGGAAAAAATGAGGAGACCCAAGGAGGACAAAGTTAGAAGAAACATAACATAATGTCACTGAATTTCCATCTAAAACACTCTCTTGGTCAATGGAAAAGAGAAGGAAGAAGTGGTTTTAGCCCCTGGTCCGCATGAGCAACATAGGGAAGGAAGGGAAATTTTTCCCCTCTTTAAGTTCACAGGGGAATTTCCTTTTTCTTATATTTTATTCTCATCGATTAGATATTACTAGGACACTGAAAAGAAAGTGGATCCTTGTTGGATGCAGAAGGGGTTATCTATATCCCTAGAAACCATGGGTTTCCCCCAAAAATATTATATTCATTTATTAACCCCATCTAGGCAATGTTCTATGTCTAATAAAACCTTTTAGATGTGTTAAAATGCTTACAAATGTGGTTTGAATCCCAATTTAAAATCTAACCCCCCCCCCCAATAGCCAAAAATTAAAATTTATTTCGAAATTTCAAACTTTTATAGAAAATTTCATTACAAGCTCCCCACTAAAAACATATCATCATTAAGACATCCATTTTATTTTCCAACCATTATTTTCAACTTATCTTGGTCATTATTTCACCATGAACTAATCATGCTTTTATTCTGAACATTGAATGAGCTTCTATAAAATATCTCTAAGAACTAAAAACCCAACACACCAAAATTATAGCTACCACCTACCACCATCTGCAAATATAATTTGGTTCCCAACTACACTAGTCTATCCAGAGTCATGACAACCACAACAATAATCCATGATCTGGTTCATGGTTCTCCACACTATAGAACTCAACTCAAAATAGTGGATTCCAAACTAGGGATGCCCCACTATCATACTCCAATCATAATGCCTTAAATATCAATGTAATCTAATGATAATACATAATGCACAAACCTAAGTTTGAACCTAATATTATGTTTAGTTACATTATTAAATACTGAATCAACCATTTCCACCTTCATGATACACCATGAGCAGTGACACTCCATTGATCCAAATCACCATTGGATCGTCTCTATTTTATCCCAATTACAAGGACAATTAATGGAATCCTAGAAACCTTACATTCAAATTCACATTATAATATCACTAAGGAATCTATGTAAAATTGAATTTTTAGGAACATCAGCATCTGGTTCCATCACGAATGTCTACTTACCAATCTTTTACATCCAAGAAACTTTTAATGTAAGGGAAACACTCCCCTGGACTATCTTAATATTTCCACCATAGGATTTTCTTTATCATTGATCTGTCAAATAAAAACTGGAACACTATAGCCCATTCTTCATCCATCTCAACAAATGATAACTGAACATGGATGAACCCACTCATACATGAGTTTAAACATGAACCTTCAGTTATCCATCATTCATGTCTTAAAAACATCACATATGATATCCATCGTTATTTTATTAATAATAAGGCCCACACCCTCTAATATATTACGGTTCACTCATTGTTATCCAGCTTCCATCAAACCATTACTTGAGTGTAACTTCAATAGGTTTTTTACTGAGCATTTGTGTCGATATTCCCAAGCCATGCTCATTATTATTAATCCCTAACATCACACCATTATCTTATTCATCTGTAAAATATATGTGACGCTCCTTATTTTCTATAAGGGATTTAACTCACCATGCCACAAGTATCTATTAAATTTCCATCAGTACTTGGACCAGTCATTCCCATTCACATATTCAAAATTCAATAGGACTTCTACATAACCAGTAAACACGACTACACTTTCACAAAAACCTAAGAGTCCCATGATCCATGGAGACTAATAAATCTTAAATTATAGATCTATGAGTACCATGATATGAATTCCAGAATAAATATTCACCAAGGCATGTCATTTTCATCTATGATGTAGGATCCTCTATGTTTCCCCCATAATTCTCTGATAACACACATATTTAAAGGCTCATAACCCAAAACCACTAACAACTATCTTAACACACATTAGTTCTTTCTAATTATAAGTAACCCAAGAACTCCTCTTCAAGAATCAGGCACCATTTTCATTCTATGAGTTATCACATGATAAGAATATATTTGGTTTCATTCCAGAGTCAAGAGTATCTATCCATTATCACACCACTTCCAAAAGCACATCTCGGCTTCGATGGGGTTAGGCACTCGATCAGCCCTTCACTCAAATTCTATCAATAATATAAAAGGAACCAATACTCAATGTGATTCCCCAGAAATAAAAAATTAATTACCTATCCAATACACCACATAATAGATAGCACTCATTGAACATATGTCTCATCTCTAAGCTTCAAAATACTCTACCCACCTCTAGGGAACTCATAAGACTAGGATAGCCCCTCCAACAGTCACCCTCTAGTAGCACAAGGAACCAACTAGATAAAATCTAGAGTTATGTCTCTATGTTAACTGGGTATCTCACCTATTCTATTGGTTTGGTCTCACATAATTCATGAACCATAGAATAAAAAACCCACTCCTGCCTTAAATAACACATGACACGTAACATGTCCAACACCCACACCAAGGTTTAATATACATAATAGAGTCAAATGTAACCCAAACATCCATTAGGGAATCAATTATCATTAGAATCCTCACATATTATTACCCCATAAATAAAAAAAATCAATTGTGTTGTCACTGAAACACCATAAATGGAATTCCCCACTCTAGGATCACATTATCATAGGAGAAGATTTTTATAAATACCTATACATATATGATGACGTCATCAAATATAATATGAATCAATAGAAACATGATCACATTTCTCTTAAATAAAATATCATTACAAGATATATAAGAAAATAAAATATCAGTTATCACTTCCACATTAAATAACCAAACCCAAATAATGATCTCCCATTAAGTGTTTCACCACTAGGGAATATAATTCCCATACCAACCTATTATTGTTATTGTACATCCCAGGGATAGGGAGTGTTTCATTTTAACTATTGAAAATCATTGTACTAAAGATCCTCATAAACTAATATCAAAAGAAAATGTATATAAATTATGGTCCATCTGAGTAGAATTACACTAAAAACTTATATGTTAAAATAGTATATGTGTTGTTATTTACACTTTAAATTTCTAAACATAGGACATTAGAAAAATCACACATAATAAATCATATATTCCATGTGAATCTAGATTCAAATAATGATGCAGGTAGATGTATTTTTCCATGACACAAAAATAATCCAAAATCCAACAACAAATAATAAATCTAAAACATCATGTCCATAAGCTAATTTAAAATATAATATAACCATAAAATTAGAAACCAAGAATATAAATCCCACAAGGGTGTCTACTAAAACCCTACACCTCACCTTATC
Organism: Viscum album; assembly: GCA_963277665.1. Classification (NCBI taxonomy): domain Eukaryota; kingdom Viridiplantae; phylum Streptophyta; class Magnoliopsida; order Santalales; family Viscaceae; genus Viscum; species Viscum album. The sequence goes on along the minus strand of OY728129.1, from coordinate 198,020,641 downwards.
ATGGACTTTAAATCCCATCAGAGCTTCTCTAGCTCTATTAAGAAAAAACAGGGGCCCTAAAAAAACTATACCTATAACCATGTCAAATTCTTATCATGTACCCATCTGCAATGGTAGATTGATATGGGTGTGATTATAAAAATCAACACAGAATCATCAATGTGACCTCATTCATATCAAATAAATAAATGATTTGTGCATGTGACATGATATGAAAAATATATAAATAACTATAGGAAAATAAATAAATAAACACCATTGATCCTTTTGTTCATGATCACTATCATCCATACTTGCTTCAGCTAGTGTTGGAGTGTCCCTGAACATGTACAGATGATTGTTCTAACTAATATCAACTATAAACCAAATCCATATTTATAGCAACCCCCACTTTCCATATATATATATATATATATATTACATATCTTTTGTAGAATACTTAAAATATTATACAAAAAGATTCCTATATACCATATTAGTCTAGTGCCTTTGGAAACAAGGAAACATAAACACTGGTACAAAATTGAGCTACACCATCGCCCACTAGGTTCTTCTGGACTAACAACCTTCTTAGACACATCAAACATAATACATATCTTTATAACCTGGGGGATGGAAACATAAAAAATGGGTAATATCAGATGCTCAATAAGGGTAAAAAAGGGATAAATGTAAGCATAAACATTTGCATAGGGGTATGATAATGTGATTATGAAAATAGAAGATCATACCCTACATATCAAATATCATAAACTGGAATCATGGCAATGATATTAGTTATTAATAATACATGAATCATAAGGAAATAAATAACAAAATCCATTAAATCATAACATGGTAATAAAAATTGGAATTATGGAAGACACAAAAGTATATATAATAATTTCCATAGAAGTCAAGGCATTGCTGTTGAGACCATCTTAGTGGAAAAAGTTCTTTAATGAACTGGTTTCACACCACATTCCAGATCTATATTACTAAATCGAGTTCACTCCTCATTCCAACCCTATAATACTAAATTGATTTCATTTCCCATTCCAACCCTGTAGTACTGAACCAATTTCATTTCTCATTCCATCCATGTTTATCTCATGACATATAAATATTTACCCAATTAATTTGAGGGAGATAAAGTTCCCACATATCTTATAATTAAATCATACATATATGTTCCAAAAAATCATATACAATCATATCATAACCCATGCAATGAAATGGTTATCATAAACATGTAAACATATCATAACCTGTGGAAAAGGATACTGATTTCATAATAATTTCATCAAAATAAGGACCCATGAAAGAGAAATATATTTCCTAAACATATAACCCATGAAAGATATACAGTTTCAAAAAATACCACGACATTAATCATAACTCATTCATATAAATAATATGAGTAGAACCTTTATATCATTTCCTAGAAGGGCATGAGTAACATCAATAAATGTAATCTTAGATAGAAAATAATTTTGAAATATCATTCAAAAAAATTTATTGAGGAAAATATTATTTTTTATTTTAAAAGGTATTTTTAATTCATAAAACCATTTGAAAATAATTTTCTTAAAAAATACCATCAAAACATATAAAGAATACTTAAAATCATTTTGAAAATATTTTCCCCTGAAAACTTATAAAATAAGCTTCAAAACTTTTTAAAAACCTTTTTCTTTGATAACATATATAGAAAACATTAAAATGTTTTGAAAACATTTTTACTTGAAAAAATATGAAATAATCTTGAAAATATTTTTAAAACCATTTCATTGAAAATACTTTGAAAATTTGTAAATAAGGCTTGAAAAAATTTTGAAAAACAATTTTCCTTGAAAACTTATAAAAGAATCTTGAAAATGTTTTGAAAAAAAAAATTCCTTGAAATTAAATTTTAAAAACATTTTCTTAAAAATTATGCATTTAAAAATGAAAAGGAATCTTTAAAGAAATGATGGTGGGTAAATTTGTACATGTCGTATGAGATAAAAAGAACATTCCTTTTATAAGGTAAAATGGGTAGATAAATTCATTGTTTAGAAAGAGACAAGAAGATTACTTTGAAAATATTGGTATAATAATAAAAGGGTAAAAATTTATTTTTATGATTATAGGATAATGGTACAATATTCTTGGAAACCCTTTTTTGGAAACATGGTTTTTAAGGAACATAGATTTCTGACTGAAGAGAGGGTAAGGTCGGGCTTTCTTAAAAATACTTTATTGACTATATTATTTACCAAATAGTATAAAAAATGGTACCAATACATGAATATATCTTTAATAACTAGAGGAGAATAGAATTCATGATTTTTATTGGGATATGGGTTATAATATTTCATCAAAGGAAGCATAAACATAAACAATCTAGAAAAGCTATGAGATTGTTTCAATAAACCTTTATTACTTGGTAACTTGGGATCATACTATATAGGTATGAAAATGAAATTACATGAATATTAATATATCACTAAAATAATTATATTAATGATAAAAAATGAAAAATTAAAGTATACACATCTTGAAATATAATTTTGGTGTATCGCTAAACATGAGTTTCAAAGAAGCAAAATTGAGACAAAACTATTTTGCCAATTTGGTATCTTTTGAAAACTAAATCGCATAAAAGAAATATAATAAAATAGATATGTAAATAACCAAAAATTAAAATATAGGAAACATTTAATACATACATGGGCAGTATACACACCACACAAAATGAATGGGTGGTGAATAAAGCATGTATCTCATGAAAATAAAAAGTGAGATGAAATCCCCTTACCTTGTGTCTTGACTCTCATCATACTCATTAAAATCACCTTTATAATAAATATAAATTTATTATAAATATTTTAAATAACCATATTATTATATATAATACAACATATGGTTTTATTATGACCTTATATTACCTTCTTGTTAACAATATTATGTTAAGGTTTCACTTCGGGTAATACTCGCTTTATTCTTCGCATCTGTCTTAATTTGTTATATATTTGGTCCTTATACTTATGTCATTATCTCTAGATTGTAAAACATGAAATAAATATCTTGTATATAAATTATATTTATATTATAATAATATATAGTATATATAAGTATGAAATGGAATACACAGTTCATAGAGATGGTAAGTAGTACAAACGCATGGACACTATTTCCGTTTATTTGTCGTGTTGAAAGAAGGAAAGTAAAATTTATATATGTATATATATGTATATATATGTATATATATAATTATTATAGTATAATAATTATATCATATATATATCATATATATTCCCTAAACTAATCCTTAATACATTTCATGTATTCTTTGAACAAATCACATCTCGTTGAGGCGGCAAGAGTCCACACTTCCTCAAACAAAATTATTATATTAACACAAATTGGAAAGTATAAAGACGTGTTTTGTAAAATAATTACATAATATTAATTAAATATAAAATATAATATATAACATATATAAATAGAGTGTTCATAATAATTTCCACTATGAGAGGGAGTAAAATAAAAATGAACAATCATCGTTTCGTGAGGCAGCAGTTTATCGTACATGTAAACAGTATGTTTTTTACCCTTTAGATGTAGGTGTGTGTAAGTGTAGGTAAAAATATTATCCTAAAAAAATCCTATTATATTTAATATACTTTTTTTATACAATCATGTAATAAAAATAGTGGAGGGTTGGAGAAAGACAATAAAAGAAAGGATCTTGAGAAAAGACGTTACCTATTAATCGGGTAACTCCTTTTTGTTCGTTCCAAAAGTCTTCCTTGGATTTATTTTCCCCTAGGAAAGGATTATTGGGGTAATTTTGGGAAATCATTAATTGTATTGGTTATATATTTTATTAAACTAAGTGGTTTGAGAGGTGTGTATAATAGGGAGAGTTGGTGGCCTTTTATAGGGTAGGGAAAGGACATACTTGGCATTCGTGAAAACAAGTTAGGTGTACCCATGTTTTTAGCAAAAAAAAAATTCATAAAAAACAAAACGAACAAACTAATGGAAGATTAATGGATGAATAATGTAAAAAAATGGGTTATGTGCCAGTTTCTAGGTTTTTTTGGGTCTAAAATTTAAGGTGTGGTACTTTATTAGCCTAATTTTTCTTTTAACCATTGTAAATAATGTAATCACTTTCGCTAATATTTTTGGTAAAAGATAAAGTTTAAGTTACTAGATATTATAAATTATTATGATTCCAAAAATGGAATTCATTTTTCCAAATTATAATCATATAATTGGAAGAAATTAATTTAAAATGAATCCCACTTATGGAACGACCCTGTGGGTTTCTAAAGTAAAAACATCCACACATTTGCTCTGTTTTTATACCCAATTTCAAATTGAAATTGATTCCAATGTCCTAAATTATATTAATTGAAAAAAAATATTAAATAGTTAAACTTTTTAACAAATTTAAAATATAATTTAACTTTAAAAATAAATTATATGTAAAATCTGTTTCAAATTAAAATTCAGTGTTTTTCACTACTCATCAAAAAATGAAGTTTCTTAGAAAAATTCAAAAAAATTCTCCCTAAGCTAATTTCAAAATTATAAATTCAAAAATGAAGTTTATTTTATCAAATTAAATTTATAAATGTGTCTAAAATTAATTTTATTACCTTTCATTGAAGGACATTAAAATAAATTCATTTGAGAAAATAGTATTTTTAAACATAAAAGGAATTTACCAAGAATTATATCTTTCATCTTAAATATGTTTTATTTATAAAAAAAACATTATAGAAAATATTTTAAAACTAGTTATAACTATTCATATTACTAAATTTAACTACTAAATTGTGATTATATCATTTAAATCATTAAAATAATAAAAAAGACGTTTTGTAGAAACTTAGTGTTACATGTAACGTACACCAAGTCAGTGTTCCATGTTGTGTATTCCAAGTAAATGTTTCATGTAAATTATGTCAAGTCACATTATAACCTCAGTTTTTTATGTATTGAATCTAAAATATTTGTTGTGTGTAGTGTAGAGTTAACTAGTTTTTGTGTATTACATAATCCAAACATAGTTCTTTAATATAAAATTACTATTTTTAGTGTTATATGAAATGAAAAATAACACAAAGGTTAATTTTATTCAAAAAAATCAAAAAATCTTGGGGTGTTAAATTCTACCCCCCATAAAATAAATTTCCCCTTCAAAATTTTTCTTGGTTATCAAAGGTTTAATACATGAAAGTTTAATTCATATAAACCCACATTTTAAAAATGGATTCTAAAACTTCCCTTTAAAAGAGAAATTTAGAACCATAACAGCTACCTAAAGTAACATATAACTAGGTTTCCATATAGGATAACATAGGTAGGGAGTGAATATTGTACATGTAGGAAAATCATAAATATTTATAGGGAGTGATTGAGGATATCTTCCACAAGAAATTTAATGATCAAAGAAATGTTTAGGGCCTTAAAATCATAAATCCAGTATGATTTTTAAGGCCATAAGTTCATATAAAATTAAGGTATTTGGAAAACATTATTTTCAATCATTATTTTATCTTTGAGTAATTATTTTATTGACCAAGAATATAAGGTAATATACTTTATTGATATAATTTTTCGAAAAAAATTTCATTCTTTGGTTGTTATTTTATCTATTTATAATTCATACATTACTTCAAGAAATGGATGTCTATAAATTAACTTTGATGCATAAAGTGCTAAAATAACTTTTAAAAGCATTTCATTTGAGACAATAGTATTTTTAAACTTATAAAGACTTTAACAAAAATTATATCTTTCATAATCAATATGTTTTATTTATATAAAACCATAATAAAACTAGTTTAAATCCAAGGAAACCCCAAAACAAAATCCTTTTAACTCTGGGGGAATAACACATTCCAACACAAAAAATATGTTAGTCTCTAAATCTGTGGAATTCCTAGACCATATCCTCATGAATATAGGGACATAACCCATGATATCCAAAAAAAGTATAACTGGTCTCTAAATCCATGCAATTCCCAAACAATATCCTCACAACTCTGGGGAAATAACCTAGAACAACACAAATAGTGTAATTGAGATCCAAATCCATGGGAACCCAAAATAATATCCTCATGAATCTATGGAAAAACCCATGGTAGAACAAATAGTATAACTGATATCTAAATCTATAGCATCACAACCATTTATATAAATACATATAGGGACTAAATATCATTTGTTAATAGTCATGTATATATATATACATTCATCACATCTCACTCACACACTCTCACTAGGGTCAACAAGTCACTGGATCAACCACCAGGGTCCCCCAAGTCTTTTCATAGACAGGACACCCCCCATGGGTTCTCTTACCTTAATTACATCTCTCAGGTCAACACCTATCACTGAAAGTGTATAACTTTCCTCAGGCCAACACCAGTCCACATTGGCTTCTACTACAAGGTTTGTTTCATCACATTAACAACTAGTGTATACTATTCAAGGTATATAAATTATAAGGGATACCATAATCAATAAGGACCCATCCATTGGTGTCCATGACAAACCAGCCAGTGCCCAAGGTCCATTGGGCCTGGGAAATTTTTGAATCCTTACAAAGGAATTTTATTTAATTATACCATTCAATTAATTTAAAATTATCCAATTTATTAATTTGAAACCCAGTCATCCATCCATGGTGGTTATACCACAGGTTTCACATGTCATATAATATGTAAATAAAGACATTTCATAGTTCCAAAATAAGATATTGCTTACCTCTTATTAAAATGATTCCCATTTTCAATGTAGACTAATAAATCTTGTTAATGCTTTCCAAAAACATCAAATTCTATTCTTAGATCAACCACCCATAATATATTCACATAAGCCCCTAATCCATGCTAGTAATTTCCAACAAATTAATTATAATCAAACTATAATTAATTTAAACAATAAAAAAATTCACAATGACTTAATTCCCCACCGATGTTTATGTTTTGTTGAAATCATGCCCAACCGAACCAGGAAGGCTCATCACATACCCACGGCCTGGACGTGGCAAAAATCTCCAACACCCAATGTCAAAAAAAATTCTAATTAAATTTAACTTAAGATAAAATACCATAAAATTAATTTTGGTGACAAAACTCATCAAAATGGATTGTGGTGATGAGTCAACATTTTCTTGAGATGTCTTCAAGTTTGGTCGTATGAAAGCCCAATCATATTGGAATGCTTCCAATATGATCTGATGGAATATTACAAGAATCCTAGTTTTATAGAAAGAAAAAATAAAAGGTAACAATGTAGAAGATCCATGGAATAAATTTTGGATCAAACATATGTTAATTTCATTAAATAAATAATTAAAACACCCTATCCATCAAAAGAAATGAAGAGCAGGAAGGGGGATTCGACCCCAAGTCTATGAAATAAATAGAGGGAATGGAGGAGGGACTACCCCTTATTTAATTATGAGGGGAAATTTTTCTTTTCACATTTTAATCCCAATGGATAGTTGGTGGCTCTTTGGTGGCTGCATTACTGGTTTAATACAGCTCTAAACACCCTAAGTTGCCTTAACAGCTCTTCTGAGACTTTCTAAAGACCAATTAAGCATTGTTCTATGACTTATAATTCTTTTAAAAAAATTCAACATCTTGAAAATGAGACTTGAATCCCAATTCCAAATACAAAACTCTAACGGCCAAAAATTCAAATATATTTAGAATTATGAACCTTTATAGACAAGGGAATTATAATTTACTTATTCTCAATATACTACATCAAATTTAATTCATATAAATTAACACAATGGACATCAATTCATCTCTAGGAATTCTCATTTTACCACTACATTTAATATCTAAATCTTCTCCATTTCATAATTAATCATTCCATCAAATTAAACTTTAAAATTATTCAATAAGTTCATCTTCTCGATCTTATGGGGTAAATAAACACTATCAAGAATCCAAATGTTGTTAAAATTCATCACCATAAGTTCAATTTGAAAAAATAGCATTCTCTTTCTTTTTACTTTCATTTCAAGAAACTATAGGTTAAGATTAGTTATATGTATGTCTCTTTTCATCCTTTATTTTTTGGTAAATGTAGTATTACACCTCTAATTTCAATATGAAGAATGTATTTTCCATGGGAATACATTTCATAGATTTATTATCAATTATATTTGATCCTATATTGTATTTTCATTAATTATATTATTTTTTATAATAAAAAACATTATAACCAATATTCGTAATAAAAACAAAATCTAAAGAAGTAATTTCTTCTTCAGGGTGTAAGATATATTATTTTCGTCTTATTGGACTTATAAGTGTTTCAACTTGTAGCTAACACATTATTTCTTCATATTATATCATTTTGTGAACCATGTAGCCACAATATTAGTATTTTATTAGGGGAATTTATTTCTTTCACTACACATTTCAGCAGCCTCCAAATTCATTTTAGGCTTTTAAATCCCCCTTAATGATTGAGATTTATCTTTATCCTTTTGATTTCATTTATTTTTTTGTTTTATTCTCTATTTTAAGATGATTCAACTTTAAATTTATTTTCATTTTATCCATGTTATTGAATATTTAATAATTAAAAACTTCTTAGACACTCTATGTGCCTCTTTATGCTCTTTACTTTAATAATTCATCAAATAATATTATAAACTTTTGATTATTTTTGACACTTCAAGATTTAAAATCATCAAAAAACATATTATTTAAAAGAACCACATATTTTTCATGGGATTTAATTTCTTGTAATCACTCCAAAATACAAATATTAACATTATTATTACCCTATATTTCTCCATTAATTTGAACATGAATTCAATAAAACCTCTAGATATTTTTTATAGTAGATTGATTCACCAAAACCTTATCCAAATGAGTGATTTATGTTTTAATTAGAAAAATATAATTAGAAAAAAATGTCAAAGTTTAAAAAAATTAATTATTCTTATTCCATTGTAAGTCAAGATCTATAATTCAAACTCTGATTTCAACCTTGAGTTCAAAAACTCTTTATGGGTTGTTTTCTCCGACACTTTTAAATTGATCTTTTTCAACCATTATCATCATAGAATTATTTTAAATCAGATTTTAACACAATTTTGAAATCATCAAAACAAATTATGTGATTATTTTTCTCCTTGAAAACCATACACTTTCACTAAAAAATTCTTTTATACATATATCCTTTCATAAACTAACCAAATCTATCCTAAATTAAGTACCCAAAAAAGACCGATTACATGGACTTAGGGGATTTCTTGATCACTATGAGTATGAAACTAGTTCATGTGAATAAATGTGTATAAGTGGGAATTATTTTTCTTGATGAAACAAGAATTGAATTGAATAAATACATATCAATATAACATAACAATTTATAAGTCAAATGATTACACATAAAAAATAAGTAGTGTCAATAATAAGTGAAACTAAATTAGGTATAAACATTTAACATAACTCATTAACCACACAAAACTCCAACAAGAATGACCAAAGTATTACAATACAATTAAATTCAAACATTAAGATACAAAGACCAACATATACTAGCAGATACCAGAATGAGAATTTTGATGTGACATATTATATAAGAAGAATAAAATACCAAACTAAATTTCGGATTGAATCTAACTATCTCCGTATATTATGAAAAATGATTACTTTCTTATAACCCTCGGCATACTAAAACTGAATCCAACAACCATATGTTACATTTAAGAGGAACCTATACTGAACTTATAATATGATATGTCTGAGAAAATAATTCTCAATAAGTGTCATCCACACACCTCATACATCACCATTAAATTTAAATCCACCTCATTAAAGTTTAAAATTACAACTACAAAAGTATTCTTTTAATTTTTAGGTGATACAAGTAATGGGAGTCCATAAAAAACAATCTAATCTTTTCATGATATTAAAATTACATAATTTATAATAAAACACATTTAAATATTTTCATACAAATCATGAATTTAGATTAATTAAAACATCCCAACATTAACATATATTTATATATAAATTTAGGGTGAAATATTTCGAGAAAAAAGACTACCATTTATACCTAAACAATATGGGGAAAATATCAAGTGAAATGGACCTGATAAAAATATTCAAGGAAATAATGATAATGAGGTATCGTGAAATATCCTTTAATAATATACCAAGGAATAATAAAATCACAATCAGCATTGGAAAAATCACTATGGGGTTGGTTCAAGACAAGATCCCCATACTAGTCCATATTTATACATCTCCATCAATATTCATACTACTAGAAAAATGTTCATACTAAACTAGAGATCATGGTCTAGGTAAAGTGGAATATTTTCCAAGCATGTACCTATCGTGAATTCATGTATATATACCTGAAATTACCATGATCAAATAAAGGTGATAAACCTCATTCATAATCATAAAAATAATTTCTCAATAACATAAACCAATATATAACAAACAAGGATCAAAAGACACCCACACCTCCAAATACCCTTCACAAAATTGACCCCTTGATAAAGAATATAATAAAAGAACCGTGTATATGGTTTAATTCAGTCAATTAAACATAATATAAATATCACATTATCTTTTCTCACAAAAAAATAAAAGGATATGACTTTATAGGTATATTCACAAAAACAAATTTATTTTTATCAGGTGTTATCTGGGCCATCATAATATCTCTAGAGTAACCAAGTTAAAAATTCTTCTTTTAAAATCCAATAAAGTAAATATCATCAAAGAATATAAAAAATCAAGAATAACTAATACTAACTTTATAAATATCCAAACACATTAATAGTTTTAAACTAATTTCTAAAAACATGATATTTATTCCACAAAAATCATTTAATATTCCAATCACCCATTTAAACCTAAAATTCCTCTCTAAATAACAACTATGTAATTTAAACAAAAACTTGTATTATAATGTCAAATCATTTAAAATAAAAGAATTTATAAAACATTAATAAACTTATATCTAAAGTAACATTCATGTGAAAATAATATTTCTTTGATGAATAATCGATGAATACACATGTTATGACCTTTAAAACAACCAAAAAAGGGTTGGAAAAAATAAAACACTCATTGATGTAAGTTTAAAAGTATATGAATGTTGAAACCTACCTAAATTCATTTAATTTTGATTTCATGGTGTTATCTAATGACTAATAAGAAAATGAAACTATTAAGAAAATTAAACACCCAAAGGATTATTCAGGACCTTAAAATTAGATAACCCACAATTAAAATCAAGAAACACCAAACAATAGGTCACTTAAACAACATTATGGAAAGTGATATAAGAAGAGGATTAAAAATAATATAGAATAAGTTTTATAAGACATTACCTAAAGGATTCATAATTAAAACATTAATGGAATCCATGAATGATCTATGAGGGAGATGATAACGAGTGGGGGATGATACCAAGGCTACTCAAAATCAAATGGGAGGAAAAAGTGAACCTGAAGATTTAAATTCAAATCGGGGAAATGGTGGAATTTCACAATCTCTAAAACTATACATAAGTCATTATGGTGTGAACCTATGTATCTCAATGTGACCCTACATATATAATTTTATATATTAATAATTCCATAAAATAACTTTTTATTATAATCATAAACAATTTATAAATTATCAGATTCAGTTCATAATAGATTTTTTTAAGTAAAATCCTTTTTTTGTTAAAATTGTTTTTAATAATAGATATAAAATCATAGGATATTATATACAAGATATAAATATTAATTCTTGTTATTATTGTTGATCACATTGTATTCACTGTTATTTTTCATTAATTATAGAGGACTTAAATAAGAGGATACTCATATGTAATATATTTCCCAACTATAATAAAATATATAAGGTTTTGGACTTATCCCTATTTTCAATATATAAAATATTTTTCAATATGTAATATATATTTCATATATAAGTTTTTTTTCATAACAAGAAAAAACTATACTTAATATATTTATTCATAAATAATATTTATGTGTCAGGAAAAATAACATTAAATATATACATAATGTATTTATATTCGTAGATAAGGTTTTAAAATTAGATAAATTTCTACTCATAATATAATAGATATGTTTACTGGCTTGTCACGTTGTAATTCCCTGAGCCACAACATGAACTCCCCCTCCAAACAAAATTTTTCCAAGATTATAAAACCCGTATTCTTATATACCCCCATTTTATAAGAGTAAACTTTTTATAATAACTACCATTATGCTTTGGGAATTTACTATTTTCTTGATGTTAAAATAATCACAAGTTAGTGATGTCACTTATCCACAACATGATCCTCTATTAGACCAAATATAATAATTCACCTCCAACCCTCCCTATTGTGATGGAATTAGGAAACAACATGAATATAAAGACACAAAATTCTTATAAATTAATATTATATATTAAATGATAAATTTTCGTTACATAACATAATGAATCATGTTATAATTATTTAGGAATATTGAATTTGGAAACATTTACACCAAAATAATTGGTCTATAACTTAGTTATTCGTCTCCCACTATATTCTTCATAACTAGAACCCTTCTTATATTTTTCTTAAATAATACCATTAATTATAACCTGGGTAAAGGAAACATTATAAAGGGTGAGCTCAGATGATCCATAATGGTAAATAAGGGAGATAACAACATATCATGAGAATAAGGGTATGTGAACATGATAATAACACTTAAAAATCATACACTACATATCATAGATCATATACTTGAGTCATTTCATAAATCTTGGAAGTTCATAAGACATTAATAATAATGGAATAAAAATACATAATCCATGAGATCATAAAACCGGAATAAGAAATATATTTTCAGCATACACATAAGAAAAGAAAATCATTTCCTTATTTGGTCAAGGACCATTGTCAATACTATCATATTGAAATGGGTTTAGGTCGTAAACCATTATAGTAGTAAAGATTTACTCATAAGACTATCATAATGGACTTATTCACTTATAAACTAGGTTTTATTCCCTACCTAGTCTTTTTTATCTCACGAGATATCAATCTTTACCCAATGAATTGGAGAGAGATATAGCTCCCACTCATCACATAATGAAAATAATATACACCAGATCAATGAGATCATAAAACATTCATCACATTAGAACCTGTGAAAAGAAATAGGTTTCATAATAATTACAATATATCATAACCCATGGAAAATAAATGGGTTACATTTACATTTCAATATTATACCATTTCAAAACCCATGGAAAAATAAGTGGGTTCCATAAGCATATTGTTATCATAAAAAACCAATCAAAGAAAGAAAAATAATGGTATCCTTGGATCATGATCCAATTAAATAACACGTAATATCAAAGGATGTCAATATAGATAGAAAATCATTGAAATATCACTTTTAACATTTCTTGAGGAAAATACCCTTTTCACATTGAAAATCACATTTTTAAACTAAAAATTCATAAAAATATTCAAAATAGTTTTCTATAAAAATAAATTTATAAAGTATGATTTAAATCACTAACCATTCAGGTAATTAAAAAATACCATTCATACCATACACATTAAAAAACAATGATTTTATTCACATTTTTAGAAAATTCCAAATGGCCTTTGTTTATAAAAGACATGAAGATTCATTTCAAAACATTTTGTAAAAGGTAAAAAATGGTTAAAAATTTCTTAAATAAATCATATTAATAATTTTAAAAACATTTTTGAAAAAAAATTTAGAAAAAATGGTTTTGTAAGAAAAAGGGTTTTTGACTGAAGAGAGAAATAAAGACGGTTTTTCTTAAAAAATTATTTTCAAATCTTGGGTACCTAAAGAGATGAAACTGAATGCAAATAAGATTTATCATAAAATAACTTGGGGAGAATAAAATTAATTAAGTTATTGAGATATTAAACAAAATATTTTATCATCAGAAACATAATCGTAAATAATCCCAATAAATGATGAGATTGTATCATAAAACCCTTACCACTTTGGTAACATTGAATCATATGCCCCAATGAAAGAATAAAAATAAATGAAAGATAAAATATAAATAAATTAAATAAATTCATAATATTAAATATAAATCAGTCTGTATATAAACCATATAAAATAATATTGGTTCATAAAATAACATATGTCTCAAAAAAGGAAAATTGGGACAAAAATACCTTACATTGAGTCCCTTTTGCCTAAAAAGCACTCTAGACTTCTATATAATAAATATAAATTTATTATACCTATATTAAATGGACATAAATATATAAATTGAATCATATATTATGTACATAAACCCTTTTATTACCCATTTATTAGAAATTCCTTGTTTAAATTGTGTTTCAGGTAATAAAAGCTTCAGTTTTCACATAAGTAGTGATTTTTTATTTTTGGTCATATTTATTTGATCACGGTTAAATAATCTCCATAATTTTAGTCATTATATAAATATAATATATATATTCAGTATTTATATATTTATATTAATCCCAAAAAGTTAAAATTAGAAAATTAAATACATTATTCATGGAGATGGTAGGTCATACATACGAATGATTGTTTCTTCCATTTTCTCGATAGAGGATGAAAAAGAAAAGTAAAAAATATATTACCTTTACAGAATCGTTTATATTTTATATATATCCCATATATTCATTAAATTTATCGTTTATTACCATCTAAATAAATTTTAATTAAAAAAGAAATCACATCACTTCACGAAGTAATAGTCTGTCGTACACACGATCGACATTATTGTGTCCTACATGGAATGCAAAATATAAAAGGAATATGTGATAACAAATTTTAATAAGAATATTTATGTTAAAACTATAATAAATATAGAATATATCCATCATCATACCCAGCCCTGAGAGGTGTTGATGGAAATGGTGTCACATGAGTTCGTGAGGCGGTGGTCCCATATATATAGAAGCGACGTTATATTTTCTCATTGGAAGTAATATGATATTTATATGGGTCATAAACAAAGTAAAATAACATATAATTATATTTAATATACTAATTTTTTATTTTATCATGGTTTAATAATATTTTATGTAGTTTGAGGTAGAAAAAAAAATAAAAACACTAGTTCAATAAAATTACCTCTTCTTCAGGTAACCTCCATAGATTTGAACCTAAGGCCTTCCTAGATTGGATTTATGATAAAAGGAATATAGTATAATATTATAGAAATAAGTAAACAATTTGGAAATATATTTGTCAAAATAAATGGTTTTTCATGTTTCAAGATTAGAGGAGAGGGTGTCCCTTTATAAGTGAGGTGAGTGGCACACTTGTAATTTTTGAAAACAAACGTTTTACTCGCATTCATATCATCCCAAAAGGATTAAAAATGAAAAATTATTGAGAATAAAATATATAAGGTCAAAATATTTCTATAAAATGGGTTTTTTAAAATTTTATAGGTTATTTTACCCCATATCATTTTAGTTAAACCCTCCGGAAAAACCATTTTAACCTTAAGAATGATAATTAATTTTTACTTCTTAAAAAATTCATAATAGTAAAAAAATAAGTAAACTATAATATATAATATAAATTATTATTATTTTAAATATGGGATCTATTTTTTTCAAATTATATTCATATAATTTAAAAATATTAATTTAAAACAAATCTCGTAGATGCGACCAGAAATCAGGTTTTCAAATAGAAATTTTGATAAGTATAGAAAGTTTTGATGTCCCAATTAAATATGGAATTGATTAAAATGACCTAAATTTTATTAATAAATATTTAATTGATATAATTTAACTTTTAAAACCACAAAAAAATTAGGTTTTTAAAAAAATTCTCTGAAAAGAAAATTCTTAATAAAAACAAGTATTTTTTCCTATTAATTGAAAAAATTAACTTTTCATAAAATTATCAAAACTTCACTCTAAGATAATTTTGAAATGTATATTTCAAAAATGGATTTTATTGTTTCAAATATTTTTTTTAAATTTTTAAAAATTAATTTTTTTAATTTCTTCAAAAAAATCAATAAAAATATTTTTTTTGAGAAAATAGATTTTTTGAAACATATAAAGATATTTCTAAAAACTAAGTAATAGTTATCAATAAGTGTTATTTATATAAAACCATTATACTTAATATTTAAAAAAATATTACTATTAATATCAATAATTTCAACGGTTAGGTTATAATGGTCATGTTTAAATATTAATATTAATGATATATCTAGTTTTTAAAAACTCAATGTCACATGTAACACAGTATAAACTCAATGTCACATGTAATTAAAGTTAAACACAGTGTTTCATGTAACAAAATCTATCGAAAATTTTAATTTATTTAAAATAATAATAATTCATAAAAACTCAGGTTGTTATATTTTACCCCCTTAAAATAAATTTTCCCTATAAATTCATCACAATGAGACAAACAAATTAAGATAATTCTACCTCATCATTTCCTCATGTTCCCATGTAGCTTCTTAAAAATGGTGGTTTAACCAAAAAAATTACTAGGGGAGTCTTCTTGTGTCAAATAACTTTATATATATAATCCATAATCTCTACTGGTTGTTTCTCATAAGAATGATCATGCTCTAGCGATATGACCTTGAAGTTTAGTACATGTGAAGGATCATGTATATCATTCTTCAAGAGATATACATGGAAGAAATCATGAACTTTAGATATATTTAGCTGAAAAAAAATTATAATCATTTGTCCAAATATGAACAAGAATCTGAAAAGGACCAATGTATCTAGGGATTAACTTTCCCTTCTTTCCAAACCCCATAATATTCTTTTCTGGAGATATTTTTAGAAATAATTTGTCACAAAATGTAAATTCAAGAACACCCCAGATATTGTCAAGATAAATTTTTTCCATCTTTGATGTCCCTTGATGTGTTATTGAATGGATATAACCTTCTCTATTATTTCTTCAGTTATCTCAGGTCCCAATATCTTTCTTTATTCAAATTCATTCTAGGACATTTGAGTTCTACACTTCCTTCTATAGAGTAATTCATAAGGAGAAATTTTTATACATATATGAAAAATATTATTGTATGAAAACTCAACTAAAGGAAGGTGTTGATCTTGATGAGATTTAAAATCCAAATAATAAGATCTTGGTATATCATTTTGGATTTTATTTGTTATCTTTGTTTGACAAGCTATTTGAGGTTGATATATAGTGATGAAAATTAACTCTGTATCGAGAGCCTGTTAAATAATTCACTAAAACTTTGATGTAACCCTAGGATCCTAATCAGATATAATATAATTTAGTACACAATGTAATATTACTACTTCTTTAATGTATATATTGACAAGATGATTACTAAATCAATATTCTATGATAGTGAGGAAGTGTTTTGGATTTGTGTAGTGATTGAATACAACCCATATAAAATTATTCTCTTTTGATGTTTTGGGGAGTCCAATGAAAAAAACGGTGATTTTTTCCCATTTTCATTCTGGAATTGGTAATGGATATAACATCCTCTTAGAATTTTGTCTCTCAGCCAAAACTTTCTAATATACCAAGCATTGAGATAAAAACATTGTGATATCTCTCTTCACGCCATCCCAAAATAAGTACTCTTTCAAATATCTTTACATATTTAGACTTCCAAGATGAATAGAGAATTAAGAACAATGATCTTACTCTAAAAATCCTTCTTAAAATATAGTATGGAAGAAATGCATACATTGTTTATGAACCTTATAGTTCCATCATGATCGAGTTTAAACTTAAGAACATGCCTAACAATATTTTTTATCTCTACATCTTCCTTATGTACCTATTTAATCTTCACTTAGATAGTTGGTTAAAAATTCAATTGTCAAAGATAATATTACTTCCATTCCTTTAAGATTTACATATCCATCCTTTATAAATCTAGAAATATTGGATCTTTCGTGATCCTCATCATGGATAATCTAGCATTGTCCTTTTTACTCAAAGCATCAGCCACCTTGTTTACTTTCATAGGGAGGTAATTTATTGAGCAGTTATAATCTTTAATCAGCATTAACCATCTTCTCTATAATGTATGCAATTCTTTATGGGTGAATATATACTTTAAACATTTATTATCGGTATATATATTACCCTTTTATCTATAAAGATAATTAATCTATATCTTAAATGAAAAAATTACTATAACTATCTTCAAATCATGAGTTGGGTAATATTAATCATGAACCATAACTTTTATAGAGGTATAAGATTTAACCAAGTAATTATATATAAGAACACATCCCAAAACCTTATTGGATTCATCAATATAGATTATAATCCCTTATTCACTACATGGTTATGTAATCATAGGTGAACTGACTAATATTCTCTTCAGTTCCTTGAAATTTTCCTCAAACACATCTTTCCATAGGAACTTGACTCTCTTTGAAGATAACATGGTATTTGGATTATATTTTTTGTGAGAAATTCTTCACAAACTATCGATAATATCTAACTAAAAAAAGAAAACAATAAATCTTAGTCACAGTGGTTGGTCTGTGCTAATATTTAATAGCCTCTTTCATTGATGGATCAACTAATATTGTACCACACAGATGTTTTTATGAAATATTTTCTTTAAATTACGTTAATTATTCAATAGCTTTCATTGCACGCAATCATGAGTTTAAATGAACCATAAGATGACCTTAGGTTACAATGACCATTTTAACCAAGTTGTTATGTTAGCAAGAATAAATATAATTAACTTATGAAAATATATGGTGAATCCATTTGCTATAATTATTTATGAAAAAAAATATAAATCAATTATATATTTGTATTTTTTATTAATAAATTGTGTGAATTACTATTAGTAAATGAAGCTAATGAAATATATATTTCATATACTTAATAAATTATTTCTGAAATTCATTTAATATATATTTTTGTCACAGGATATGAATAAAATTTATTTGATGTATGAAAACTTATATTTTTTAATAAGGTAATTTTCTGTCTTTTAATGGTTAACCCCTTTAAAATTAAGATATTGACACATTAATAATCTTTATATGACAATATAAACATTTTTTTTGGAATCAGTATATAAAAATTTACTTTGGAGGAATTTATAATATTTTTCTGATAACTTTCAAAATTTGATGGATAGTAAAAATACACTAAATTTTAATTGAAAACAATTGTTTCATCTAAATAAATTATATGGTTAAATTATAATATTGAATGGTTTTAAAGTATAAATATAATATATTTTTATCATTTAATATATTAATGTCATTGGCATTAAATTTACATTGAATTCAGACGTAAAAAAATTTCAATCTTTTGTAATGTTTTAACTTTTAAAACATGTTCTCTCTTTCCGACAACATGATTAATTTTAAATTAATTATTATTATTTTTTTGAATTTTTAAAAATTTATTCTAAATTTGGAAGTATTAGTTCCAAATTATTTAAATAGCTTAATTTTTTTATGAATAGTAACTTTGGTAATTTTAATTAATACGATAAAGGAGTAAATCAGGTAATTAAGAGTAAGAATACTATTATAAAATTACCCTAACACTTGTATTAATGTGATTTTATTAGTTTTTTTCAAACTAAATCATCCTTAGGTCGAAATGGTGTCCTTTGAAATCCATTTGGATGAGATTATAACATTTAATTTATTTTATTTAAAGAAAAATAAAATATTCCTTACTAAAATTTCAACAACTATATAATTTTTAAAATAAAATTATGCAGAAGATAAATTCAAATATAAATACTCATTATAAATATAATTTTTATTTATTTATCATGATAATTTATTTTTAATTTTTAGAAAGTTTGTAATTAGCTTAAATACTTATACTTTGATGATGTAAAAATTAATTAATTGGTGAGAAATAAATAAAAAAATTATTAAAATACTATTAACCATCAAAATAACCAATCACTTGACCAAATCTTATTCATAAATTCTATATCTACCATAACCATCCAAGGGTAGATTTAGCGACCATTTTAAAGTGATGCTAAAGTTTTCATATTCATAATTTAAGAAATATATCTTTTAAATTATTGGATTTTACATAATATAAATTTGACAAAAAATATTATTCTGAAATATATTAGATTTATCTTTATCATAGTATTTTTTTAAATTTTTATTCAAAAAAATTATATTAAATAATTACACAGAATTGATGTAGTAGTTATTTTTTTAATAGAGATAAAGAATAATGTTATTAAAAATATTAAAATAAATATAGTTTGTGATAATTAATATGTATAATGAATTTAATATATGAAATTAACCTCTGAGGAATATAATAAAATAGTCAGTTCTAAGTTAACTTGTTATCTTAATATTTTCAAAAGTCAATGAATTGAATAGTGTCAGAATTGATTGATACTATTGATTGTTAATCAAAATAATGTTTTATTAAATTATTTAAAAATCATAAAACATTTTTAAAAATTTAGAATAATTATTATATGTTATAAAATGTTATAAGGTGTTTATTTATGGTCTAATTGACATCAAATAAGTAAATATTGAACCCTTTTAATATTTAAATATTTGTTACCGTAGTTAAAAATGAAATATAATAACTAAGTGTTAATTAAACTATTAAGGTTTAAATTGAAAGAAAAACTTGTAAAAACATTATTGGTTGATTATATTACTAAAAAATCTCATATAATATTCTAAATTGTTACATTTTTTTAGGTTTTTTGGTAGGGTTTTATTTTATTATAAATTATTATTTATGGAGTTTCTAAAAGTTACCCTCACCTCAATTATAAAAGGGAATCTCCTCCTTCACTTATTCACATAACTTTGAGCCTTAAAGCTCAGTCATCCCCTTCCATTTATCTTCTAAACTTTCCTAGATATGTTATATAGGTTTTTTCTTCTTCAAACACCAACTCTAGTGCTTTAAGAGGAGATTTAGAGGCAGCACGACGAAGAAGAGGTATTATACTCTACTGATTCATTCAATCTTCTTTCTTATTCTACTTTCTCTTCATAAGTTGTTTCATTATAAATTAATATCTCAAATATATTATATTATTAGATGTTATTATAGTTATGAAACAACCATATTCCCTAATTTATCCATTCTACAAAAAATGAAATCACCATGTGTGTGTGCGTACGACTTACCATTTCCATGCCGTAGTGTAATTTTTTTTTCACACCACCTAACTTGGATGGGTATAAGGATGTAAATAATAAATATATATTATTATTATAACATTATATTCATTCTAAAAAATTATACACCATTCACATTAATATAATTCAACAATTATGGGAATTATATCGTCGCTCGTGCGTACGTATGACCTACCATCGCCATAATGCGATGTGATTCATTATACATGATATTCATTAAAGAATAATTATATAAACTTATATAATGAATAAATATGATATATATTGTGCTAATATCATTTTTAAATGATATAATTGTGAACTATAAAGGACAACTAGAACTTATTTGACAAAACATACATAAAAAACGAAGCTGTTGATACCTAAATAACAAGTAATAATGAAATGTTATTAACCAATGGATTATAAAATTATTGCATATGATAACATAAAAAATTAATATGATTCTAAAATAATTAAATTTAATTATTTAAATTATCATATAGGAGGTTCAAACACATAAAAAGGAAATAGGACCTAAAATGTAAGGAATAATATCACAATCTCATTATTATCCGAGATTGTTTGTACGTAAGTATTTAATAAAATATATTTATAATCCATATACATGTTTTTTAAATGTTTAATATTATTTATATTCTTTTCAAACAAATTAAATTCAATTTTACCCATTTATAATTTTTTATTAAATAGTATGAAATGAGTCTTTTTTCGTTATTCAAAATGATGAACTTTTTGAATTTTTTAGAAAAAGTATGAGGAGAATATTTTTTAACTTATAAGGACTGAATGGATTTTTACTTATTTCAATGAATCTTCCTCTAAACTATTTCATTTTTATTTTCAAATAAATTCATTTCTTTTAAAATTTCATGGAATTTTGAGAAAATAATGTATTTTTGAAGAAAAAATGATATTTTCCTCAAGAAATAATTTCAAGTGTTATATCAAAATTATTTTCAATATAAGATTGAATTATTTAATATGGTTAAGTTTTAAGTAAAATACCCTTATTATTCCTATGATTTTATTATTTTTATAATAGAATTTTATTTATGAAATAAATTTGTTTTACATGGATTATGTTATGGTGGAATGATGTTTAAAGATGCCCATTTTATTCCTTGGGTTATGAAGAATGATTTATGTTATTGAGGAAACATAAGAATGATTTCAATATGAGATGGTTGGGACCTATATATCCCTCCAATTCATTGGGTAAAAATTTATATCTCATGATATAGACATGGCTGGAATAGGAAATGATTATGGTTTAGTAATACGGGGCCGGAACGAGGAGTGAACACAATTTAGTAATAGACTTTGTCTATTGTGATGGTATTGGCAATGAGCCTTAACTAATATGAAATGATTTTCTATTCTAACATTTATTCCACAATATTTCATGTCTTATATTATGAATTTTTGGATTACATTCCATGATTCTTATAAAAAATCATGATTTATTATGTATTATGATTATGATTATGATTTATATATCCCTTGTTTACAATTACTCAAAATATGATCTCACCCTTTCATGTGTTTCTTTTCCCCAATCCATAAATAAGGTTATTGAGTAAGACATGTCAAAAAGGGCTCCAGTTATAAAGAAATAAGTGGGAGACAATGAAGATGTCTTATGAACCAGTTGTTTATGTTTCCCAATTTCTAAAGATGTTATACCTATATGGAATTATTATATATTTTTTAAACTATGTAATGAATATTTTTAAACTTTTAAGGAATATCAATATATGTAAAGTATGGGCCGTTATAGTAGGTATCAAAGGAAAGGTATAGTTAACCTTTAGAAACTTGGATGAGAAAACATTAGTAAGAACCCAAAAGATATGTTGAATTATAGGTTACAATCCTAGTGTTTAATAAATGATCATGAATAACCTACAATGAAATCAAAAGTTTGCTAAATTGAAATTGTATTCTTGATTTTGTGGTTTCCCCAATAGGATTAGTATTTATTACACTAGGCTTCTTGGTTTTAGTCAATGGCTAAAACCTAAAGGGATTGTGTTAATGCTAAATGCAATGGGAAATTCAATGATTTTCCTCTTGAGAAACCAAATTTTTTGGGATCTGGAATAACAATATTTATAGCTATGCTCACACAACTTACTCAAGCTATGAATTATGTAGGACTTCCAAACAAAGAAATGAGGGAACAACATTCTGTTTATTCTTTCATGAGAAAGCGTCCACCTTCTTTCAGCGGGTCTTCTGATCCATTAGTGGCTGAACAATGGATCAGTACCATTGAAATGATATATTTAGTTCTCCAATGTTAGAACATGAAAAATTCATCTTAGCATTCTATCGTTTGGGAGGTGAAGCAGATCAATGGTGGAACTTTATCAAGAATACAAGGCACATAGATGAAATTGAATCCAAGGAATGGGATGAGTTTAAGAACTTATTTTTTAATAAGTAATTTCCTTATATTATTCAAACAAATATGGATAAAGAGTTCCTTGAACATAAGAAAAATGAAGATGAATCTATTGGTACCTATGAATCAAATTTTACAAGACTTGAAAGGTACACTTTTGAAATTATTATACAACTAGATATTAAAATTAATCGATTCTTTAGTGGCTTAAAACCAAGCCTCTTAAGGGAATCATCCATAAGGAATTAATTTTCTATAAGTAAATTGTTTGATGTTCCCTCAAGGATGAGATAGAGATTAGATTAACCCATATATCCTATGGGTTTTATTAGAATAGAGAAATGGAATTAAAGGGAAAATATAAAGATCGTGATGAAAAGATGATGAGTTTTCCTTTATGATCAATGTGTGTAAAGAAACATATATGAAATTGTCTTAATAAGACTATTAAATATTTTAAGATTGGAAAAGAATGTCATCAGGTAGTTGAATGCCGAACTGATGGGAAAATATGTCTAATGATGTGAATAAATAAAAGGCTATATAGAATTCACCTCCTACACTTCAATGTTACAAGTGCAAGTAAATGAATCATTATGCCAATCAATTCCCTAATCCAAGGGTTATTGATGATGATCAACATTAGTAAAATCTTAAGGACAAAGATAAACACAAGTCACATGTGATCACTATCTGTGATGTGTATGTTGAGTCAATAAGGTTTTCCTTATGACTTTTCCATTCCTTCATACTTAGGGGGATTGTTAAGTTAATAAGGTTTTCTTATGACTTTACCATTCCTTCATTTTTTGAAAATCACAAACACATTATCTCAAGGAAAATCCCTTTTTACCCCTTGTTTAACTTCTATAAGGAAAAATTTACTTCCCCAAGGAAATTTATCCTTACCTTGTTTTTCATTGTTCATATCATAATTTTTCTAAGTATAAAATTCGATTTGAAACCAAAACCTCATAATCCTATAATTACCTAGATATGAAGAATTCTGTTTTAGGATCCGAATTCTCAGAATTATCATAATTCTAATTACGAATTCTGGATATGAAATCATCTAAGTTCTGGCTCTGAATTCTAATTACAAATTCCAGATACGAACACTTCTGAGTCCTGACTCCAAATTCTGAATACGAATTCAGGTTACGAACTTTCTGAGTTCTGGCTCCAAATTTTGATTACGAATTCGGGTTACGAACTTTCTATGTTCTGACTCCAAATTCTGATTATGAATTCTAGATACGAAATTTCTTAGTTCTGACTCCGAATTCCTAATATGAATTCTGGTTATGAACTTTCTAGGTTCTGACTCTGAATTCTGAATACAAATTTTGATAAGCTTAGACTATGAACTTTCTTATAAATTGAATCCGAATATCTATTAATATAGACTCCGAATAATCTTTTTCATTAGACTCCTAACTTTTAGTTACACTCCGAATATTAAATTTAGTTATGTAACCATATTTTTTGTTACACTTGTTTTTTTATAAAACAATGTCATGCTTTCAGTTACTCACTAACCATTGTTTAAGTGACACGTGTATAGGTCCCTTTGAAATTCAATGAAAAATATGACCGTTGGAGGCAGGAGCCGACTGTTGAAGCCATGCCTATAAATAGGATCTCATTTGAAAGACCTCACTACTTTTGAACTGAACTTCGACAACTGTTCTTACATGTTGTTGAAGTTATTTCTAGAGAGAGAGGCTCTTATAAACTCTTAGGCTTCGTGCAGAAAGTTTGAACGGCTTGTTCAAACTTTGCTTCATGCAGATTTGCTTAGTGTAGAGGTGTGATTTAATTGAAATTAGAGACTTCGAGTTGTGAATACATAGGTGCTGATTTCCTTAAAAATCTACAGCTTGCAGAGATAGCAATATAGTACTAATCTTTGGATTGAGGGCTTACCTGGGTTTGGGTAAGACAGACTTTTTTGAAAGTATAAATCAAGGGACCTTTTATCTAGGGTTTTCAGATACCTTTATCTTTGGGTTAAAAGAGTTACTACTTGTTACTTGTAGCATTTCTATTTTTTTCCAGTGTACTATTAGTTGTTGAGGAAATTATAATCTTCTTATACTTCCTTAGACTTGTACTATGATTATATAGGATTCTATATTCTTTAAGGTAGAATCTTAGTTTTTGTATACTTTTGTTAAGTTTCATTTCCAGAATCACTTTTCCGGAATCTAGCATGTTATTAGAGCTTAGAGGTGTTGTGAATTTTGGTTATGCAAAAATTTCCTTAGGGATTTTTAAAGTATACAATTCCCCCCCCCCCTCTTGTATTTTACCATCTAATTTTTACATATTCGATCCAACAATTGGTATCAGAGGAGGTGACCTTGAATCCTAAACCAATTCAACAATTGGCCTCATAATTTTTGGTTCAATTTGAATTAATATCACGATTAGACTTAGAAGATAATTCTCCCTCTTCTTATTTTTTGGAATATGTTTTTCGTACTTGTATAGTTCAGATACATTTTTTGTTTAAAGATACTTTTGTTCTATATTTTCCTTGCTTAGGAATATTCTCCTTGTTTACGAACTTTTTCTATAAACACGTTTTTGTGGAAAGAATTTTTTGTAAGATGGTAGGAATCAATGTTGGTTCCATAGACAATCTCAATCAAACTAGACCACCTATCTTTGATGTAAATGATTACGAATATTGGAGATATCGCATGAAAAATTTCATTATCAATACTGGAGTTGATAATTTTGTTATGCTTACTGGAGGACATAAAATCCCTAATAAAGAAGTCAGTACCTTTACCAATCAAGAAAAGTATGAATATCAACTAAATTATAAGGTACGCAATACTTTTCTTTGTTCCATGGATAGAAATATATATAGCCAAATTTCATCTTGTGAAGTAGAAAATTGTGTTTGGAAGAAACTTGAAGTTACTCACTTTGGAACTTCCAAAGTTATTGAAACAAGAAGAGCCATGCTTAGAGCTGAATATCATGGTTTTTTACTTTCCTTATGGAGAACCCATATGTAAGGTGCAACAAAGATTCATGACTATTGTGAATAGTTTACAATCCATGGGTGATAAAGGATTAGATGATGAAGCTCATGTTGATAAGATCATATAAATCATGCTGAATGAGTGGGAATCCAAGAGAACAGCTATTGATGAAAATAAAAAGTTTACTCATATTTCCTTAGATGAACTGTTTGGAACTCTACTTCAACATGAGACTAGAATGAAGAGAGATGCTGACAACATAAAAAAGAAGAATGGAAATGGAAGTGTTGATTTTAATACTACTTCAAATCATATGAAAGCCAAGACTCCTGATAGAATTACCATATCTAAATCTAAGAATGTTATTATCCAATTTGAATCTAGTGTAAGTGAATCATCAGAGAATGAGTTAGAAAATCTTGCTCGAAAGATGAAAAAGATAGCTGAACAGAGGAACTTTCAATCCAGATACAAGAAGAAATAAAGGAAAGATAAGAAAGATTCAGAAGTTACATGTTATGAATGCAAGAGAGCTGAACATATAAGACCTAATTATCCTATGATTAAGAGAAAATAAAGAAAGGAAAATCATTCTGATAGAAACAGAAAGAAGTATTATAAGGATAAAGCTGAGAAAGTCTTGAAAGCTAATGACACCTGGAGTTCCAGTGGTGGTGACTCTTCTGATGAATCTTTAGATTATGAATCTTCTAGACAGAATAATCTTGGTCTAATAGCTAGACTACCTATTAGTAATAATTGTTTAATGGATAAGGTACACAATGTTGAATCAATGACCAATGTTTCTTTAAATGAAAATTATAGTAATGATAAATACTATAACTCTTCTAATGAAAAATATTCTTCTGATAATGATAATACTTTACCTACATATGAAGAATTTTCTAGGTTTGTTAAACTCCTTGATATTGAGAATTCAAAACTCATGAAAAAACTTGATAAGGAAAATTCTAGGAATACTATTTTTCCTAAGGAAATATTTGATATTTCTAAATATCTTGATAATAAAAATGTTTATTTTGAATTTGTTTCAAAAGAAACTTAAGGAAGTAAATTTTGAGAAGAATAAACTTTCTAAAGATCTAGAAAACGTAATTTCTAAGAAAAATATTTTTGAGCCTAGATCTAGTTCAAAAACTAATGTTTTTGAAGACAAGAACTTGGTTATCAAACTCAAATCCTAAATATTTTCCTTGAGGAAGTGTTTATAAAACTTTACCTTAGGTAATGAAAATTTTGGTAAAATGTATTCTCAAATCCGACCTCTAAGGAATAGTTCTGGTTTTGGTTATACTAGTTCTAAACCAATTTTTAGTAATAGTTACTTTATTCCTCAAAGTGCTCCATTATGCACTAAGTGTCAGTGTGGTGGACACTGGGAAAAAAATTGTTGCTTGAAGAAACTCAGTCCTTAGGATTTCATAAAGCCTATTTTTCTAAAAAGATGTGGGTTTTTAAAATTTTGCTTTCTAAGATTTCCGGATCCAAACAAGTTTGGATTCCGAAAACCTAAATTTTTCTTACTTTCAGGAAAATAGAGAAAGTACCAACCGCAATACTTGGTACATGGATAGTGGATGTTCTTGGCATATGACTGGTAAAAAAAACTAGTTTGAAAATATTATCAAGACGAAAGGAGGTAAAGTAACTTTTGAAGATAATGCTCAGGGAGAAATTATTATTATAGGTAACATTGTTCTTCTTGGTAAAACTTTCAATTCAAATATTTTGTTTGTTGAGGTCTTAAGCACAACCTCATTAGAATAATCCAATTATGTGATGAAGGTTATATTGTGAATTTTAGGAATGACAAGTGCTTAGTACACAATTCCAAGGAAGAGTTTATTCTTTATGCCTATAGGAAAGAGAATGTTTACACACTAAACTTACAAGACATTAGCAGCCAAGATCTACCTTGCCTCATTGAAATGGAAGATCATTCTTTGTTGTGGCATAGAAGTTTAGGACACTGTAACCTAAGGAACTTATGAAAACTTTCTAAGAAAAGATTAGTTAAGGATCTACCAGATCTTAGATTTTATTCTTCAAAAGTTTGTGACCCTTGTCAATATGTCAACCAACATAAAGCAAGTTTTAAATCAGTCGGTGAAATCACAACTACGGATGCATTACAGTTAGTTTATTTGGATCTTTTTGGTCCTACACAAACTGGAAGCATTAGAGGTAAGTATTATGTATTTTTTTATTTGATGATTACAATAGATTTATGTGGGTCTATTATCTAGCAAAGAACTCTGAAGCTTATTCTTATTTCAAAAATTTTAGAGCCCAAGTTAAAAATGAGAAAAACATTCCATTGAAAACTATTCATAGTGATCATGATGGAGAATTTCAAAATTCTGATTTTGAAACTTTTTGTAGTAGAAAAGGCATTACTCATAACTTCTCAGCACACAGAAAACCTCAACAAAAATTTTTTGTTGAAAGAAGAAATAGAATTCTTCAAGAGATAACAAGAACCATGTTGAGTGAATATTCTGTAGCCAAACATTTTTGGGCTGACTCTGTAAGTACATCTTGTTATACTATAAATTGAGTTTTGATTAGACATTTTCTTAATAAAACTCCTTATAAGTTAGGAAATGGTAGAAAACCTAGACTTTCCTACTTCAAGATTTCTGGTTTCATGGTATTCATTCTGAATACTAAAGATAATATACATAAATTCACACCAAAATCTGATGAAGGAATTTTCTTAGGCTACTCCACAACTTCTAAGGCATATAGAGTTTTCAATAAAAACACTTGTACTGTTGAAGAGATAGTACATGTCAAATTTGATGAAACTGGTCCTTTTGTTTTTAAACAACCCTAACCTATATCTTCAGATGTGTTTTCAAAAACTGATTATCAGCCTGTGTTAGAATATCCTTCTGATAAGTAAAATTTCAAAGAAGATACTTCTAAAACATTTACCCCAAAATATTTTCTACCCAATGTTGATGAAAAGGTTTTACAAAACCCAAATTAGTTTTTTCTAAAGAATCATCCCATTGATAGTATCATTGGGGATGTAAATCAATCTGTAAGGACTAAAAATTCCTTAATAAATGAAGTAGAACATCTATCATTCATTCCCAATTAGATCCAAAAATCACTGATGAAGCTCTAGGTGATGATGATTGGATTAAAGCTACACAAGATGAGCTAAATGAATTCTAAATGAATAAAGTATGGACCTTGGTTGAAAGGCCTAATGAAACTTCTGTCATTAGAGTAAAATGGGTCTTCAGAAATAAGTGTGATGAAAATGGAATCACTGTTAGAAATAAAGCTAGATTAGTTGCTAAAGGCTATATTCAATAACAGGGAATAGAATATGAAGAAACCTATGCTCCAGTAGAAAGACTTGAATCTATTCGTATTTGACTTGCCTTTGCAGTATTCTTCAATTTCAAACTTTTTCAGATGGATGTGAAATGTTATTTCCTTAATGGTTATGTTCAAGAGGAAGTTTTTGTTGAACAACCTTATGGTTTTGAAGATACAAAACATTCTGGCCATTTTTTACCAAAGTTTTATATGGCCTTAAAGAAGCTCCTCGAGCTTGGTATGATAGACTTAGAGGATTTTTGCTTCAAAATAATTATGTTAAGGGAAATGTAGATCCAACCCTTTTAATAAAGAAAGATGAGAAAAATGATTTGATTGTTCAAATTTATGTTGATGACATTATATTTGGTTCAAATCAGCAATCTTTAACATATTCAATTGCGGATCTAATGATATCTGAGTTTGAAATGAGTATGATGGGTGAGTTAACATTTTTTTGTGGTTTTCAAATTTCTCAAAAACGAGAAGGAATCTATATATCCCAACATATGTATATTAAATATCTTTTAAAAAAGTATGGATATGAAAACACTAAAAGTATAAGTACTCCCATTGGTACCTCAAACACACTTGATCTTGATGATGATGGGAAACTGGTAGATCAAACAATTTTTAGAGGTATGATAGGAAGTTTACTTTACTTGACAGTTAGTCATCCAGAATTAATATTTTCAGTATTCTTATGTGCAAGATATCAATCCAATCCTAAGGAATCTCATTTAAAGGCAGTGAAAATAATTTTTCATTACTTAAAGGGAACCATGGATTTAGGACTCTTTTATACTTATGGAAATTATTTTGTTTAAAAAATCTTTTTGGATGCTGACTTTGGTGGATGTAGAATGGATAGAAAGAGTACATACGGAACTTTTCATTTCTTAAAAGATTCATTAGTATCTTGGTCATTCAAGAAGCAACACTCAGAATCACTTTCCACTGCTGAAGCTGAATATGTAGCAGCTGGAAGTTGTTGTGCTCAAGTGTGGTAGATGCAACACACACTCATAGACTATGGGATGAGTTTTACCAAAACACAAATTTTGTGTGATAATACAAGTGTCATTGCCCTTAGTAAAAACCATGCACATCACTCTCGTGCAAAGCACATATATATTAGGCATCAGTTTCTTAGGGAACACACACAAAAAGGAGATGTCATTCTTCAATTTCTCAGAATGCAAGATCAACTTGCTAATATTTTCACAAAATAATTACCCTCCGATAGATTTGAATACATTAAACAGAAGTTAGGAATGATAGCTGTAAGGTAATACTCCTCAATAACTTCCTGTTGAAACAATCTTATTATAGGAATAAAATCTTTTTCATAGGGGGAGTATATTTTCTTGTAAGTTTTTCATGTTTTTGTAATGAAGTTCTTCATGTTTTCGTAATGAAGATTTTGATATTTTTTCATAATAAAGTTTTTCAGGTTTTTCATAATGAATTTTTTCATGTTTTTCATAATGAAGTTTTTCATATTTTTCAAAATGAATATTTTCGTAATGAAGTTTTTCATATTTTTCAAAATGAAGATTTTTGTAATGAAGGTTTTCGTAATGAACATTTTCTTAATAAAGATTTTCATAATGAAAAATTTTGTACTTAATTTATTTTTGTAATAGAGTTTTTTTTGTAATCAAATTTTTTTTCGGAATCTAAAGTCCTTCAAGAAGAATTTTCCTCAGTAAAAATAATTCTCCTAACAATCCGAAAGGTATGATTCTTTCTTGAGTTTTCGTAATGACATTTTACTTGCTCTTAGTTTCTTTTGATTTTAAATTTTCTAGGATTCTAGTTTCCTTAAATCTGAATATTTTCCTTTAAAAACCTCAAAAGATTGGATCCTACCAAATTTTCCTTGTCGCTATCATTTCAACCGTCAAATCAGATTAGAAGAATTCTCGGCCATCAGATTCAAATGGGAAGTTCAACCGTCGCATCAACACCTATAAAAGGGGACCCCTGATGGTTTTCCCACATCAGTTTTCAAGATTTTTCATGTCGAAGCTCTGCCCGAATTCAAAATCACGTTCTGAACTTTTCATAAGTGCTCAATTATGAATGTCTTGTGAAGTTCCTTCTCAATAGATTTCTACTGTCAAGCCGATTGCGGAGTGGCAGATATATAGGGAGAGGTTGGTATATACGAACTTCTTCAAAAAAATATGAATCTATTATCTTCATGAATATCAAGATTAATGGATGGGAGAGTGTAGCCATTTCGAAGCTAGGGGCTCAAGATCTTGTGTATCCAGATCTCCTCATTGAGTTTTATGAATCAACCCATTTTTTCAAGGAAGATGGCAGAGAAAAAATTTCCTCCAAGAGTTATGGAAAAACATATGCACTTTCATACACCAAGGTTTCTAGCTTGGTAGGGTTATCCTATAAAGGAGAGGCAGAATTTTGTTCCCACGAGCATTTAGATGATCAAGGGAGTTTTTTAAAAGTGAAGGATATGCAAATTCTTGGACTTACAAATGTCAAGACCGCAAATATTTCTCACTTTTCTACCAACAATCGAATCCTAGAGTTATGGGTTCAGGGTTTTATTGTACCGATAAAGGGTGACAAGGACACTCTTAAGAAAATTGATATGTATATCTTGGATTTTTTGTTAAATCTAAGGAAAATCAATTTGATGAAGCATATTCTCAATAAGATAGAGAATATCAAGAATGGGAATCTGAGAGCAAAGATAATCATGTATCCTACCCTACTCTCCAAATTGATAGTTCAGTGTCTTGAATCATTCATGATTCCTTGCAGTTCCAAGATAAGAAATTGAAAAGTAATGTTAGTAAGCGATGACACTTTGAAAAGAATGAATGTTGGATTTTCTAAAGATTCAGGAGGTATTTATGATCTGCCAGTGGAAGAGGTAGAAGTCGTTCCGAAAAATGCTAAAGAGGTTGAACCATCAAAGAAAGAAAGAAAGAAAAGAAAATTGAAGGAAGTAGAAGCTGAAGGTGAAACTCCTAAAGCCAAGGAAGCTCAAACCACACCTCCAAAGCCCAAGAAGTAGAAATCTTATCTAGATGAAGTTGTTTCCAAACAGAGGGAGGATAAGAAGATCTGGAAAGAAGGGGAGGCACAATTTGGCCTAGACCCTGCAGAGGATAAAGCATTGAAAGAGAAAACTGCAAAAGATCTTGAGAAGCAATACAAATAGAATAATCTTAAGAAGAAGATTTCGGAGGTAGAGATTGTGCAATCTCTTTTGAAGTCTACTAAAGTAGCATCTGAGAACATTCTCGTACTTAAATCTTTTTTAGTTGAACCATTACCTAAGACACTGGGGAAAAAGTTTATGACTCTGGAAAAAGATCAAGAGAATGATGCTAAATAGATAGAAGTTGTGGAAGAATTGCAAGAAAAGGAAGAAAATAGTATTCACACTGATGATATGATTAAGAAAGTTGAAGATTATCATTATAATGAAAGTGCTTCTGAAAAATTGTCAATCTGGACTTCTTAGGCCAGATCTTCAAAACTTGATACCCCTGGAGTTTATGAGAAGTCTGAAGAGGAAGTGAACAAATTATATGAGGAAGATAGTTATAATCATCACTTCATTCACCCTGAGGATACTGAGGCAGGAGCTGAGAAAGAAAAAATTGATGAAGATAGGATTGTTCAGTTGTCTATGAGTGAGCATGTGTCTCCAGATGAAGAAGATATTCCGAAAACCGAAAAAGGCAAACAAGTGGTTCTTGACACACTAACCAAAATTTATTTAAGTAAGAAACAATCTAGTGGATCCTCTAAGAGTAATATTGTCATGTTATATGAAGAACCACAACCTAGCAGAGTTTCAGACTTGGAGTCATCAGCTCTAGGACATGATTTGGTCATTCAGTCACTGAAGAAGCTAGTGGACACCATTCCAATATTTCCAACAATTGACTCCAGATTCCAGATGCTTCAACATATCATGAATCATAAATAATACTCAGTATCCATGGTGGCGGATAGGTGCATAAATATTGAGGATGAACACAAGAATTTCCTTTTCAAATGTGAAGCTCATAGAAAATCTTGCAAGAAAATGGTCAGCTGGTCAAAAAATATTGTTGAATATTTGAAAGAGCTTAATGACATTCAAAATGATGTTAAGGAAACTTTTGATACTCAAGACAGAAAAATCAAGGATCTCACAAATATCTTTTAAGAAAAACTAACTCTTGAGAAGAATATTCAGATTCAGGATGTCAAATATCTGAATGGGAAGTTGAATTATGTTGTCCAAATTTGGAAAATAGAAAGGGATCTCTGGATCGAGATTCAAGAGAAGTTAGTAAAGCAAGATGTCCTATTAAAGGTTCAGGGAGAGACTCTGAAGGCTCAGGATTATAAGATCAAAGCCTTAGAGAAGCAAGTATAAGAGGATCACAAAGAGCTAAAGAATCTGAAAACCATTGTGAAGAAGCTGATACCCAAAGAAAAAAGAAGAAAAATAGATCCAAATCCGATCTTTTGTTGTATCTATTTTTCCTTGTACAAATTCCTCCAATCGTAATGAAATTATGGTTGCTTGTTTTGTTTGGATGTTTGTACTAATATTTTAGGTACCATATTTTTTTAAATTCCCTCAAACTCTTTTTGAAAATCACAAAGGGGGAGAAGGAAAAGGAATTCTATGTAAAATAAGAAATATCCCTAAGTGGGAGTTTATCAAAAGGGGGAGTTCTCATTATAAAGATTTCTACAATCAAATGAAAATTTTCATTCGAAAAATCTAGAATATGATCCTTAGAGTTCCAAAGCCTAAGGGGGAGTTAGTCGTATTCACCATTGTTTATATATAAAAATAGATAAGTTTTATTTGCAAAGTCTAAAAAATTTTCTAAGTCCTTATATTATTTTTTTAAAGATGTTTGTGATTTCCAAAAAGGAGGAGATTGTTGATTCAATAAAGTTTTCCTTATGACTTTTCCATTCCTTCAAACTTAGGGGATATTGTTAAGTCAATAAGTTTTCTTTATCACTTTACCATTCCTTATTGTTTTGAAAATCAAAAACACCTTATCTCAAGGAAAATCCCTTTTTACCCCTTATTTTACTTCTATAAAGAAAAATTTCCTTCCCCAAGGAAATTTATCCTTACCTTGTTTTTAATTGTTCATATAAGAATTTTTCTAAGTATAAAATTCAGTTTGAAACCAAAACCTCGGAATCCTATAATTTCCTAGATATGAAGCATTCTGTTTTAGGATATGAATTCTCAGAATTCTCAGAATTCTAATTAAGATTTCTGGATACGAACTCTTCTTAGTTCTGACTCCAAATTCTAATTATGAATTCCAGATACGACCTATTCTAAGTCCTGACTCCGAATTCTGAATATTAATTCAGGTTATGAACTTTCTAAGTTCTGACTCCGAAATCTGATTACAAATTCTGGTTACGAAATTTCTGAGTTTTGACTCTGAATTCTGATTACGAATTATGGATATGAACTTTCTGAGTTCTGACTCCGAATTCCTAATATGAATTATGGTTACGAACTTTCTAAGTTCTAACTCCGAATTCTGAATATGAATTCTAATGAGATTAGACAACGAACTTCCTTATAAACATAATCTAAATATATAATAATATAGACTCCGAATAATCTCTTTCATTGGACTCCGAACTTTTATTTACTTACGATCTGAATATTAAATTTAGTTATGTAACCATATTTTTTATTACACTTGTATTGTTATAAAATGATTTCGTTATTTCAGTTACTCACGAACCATTGTATGAGTGACACGCGTATAGGTCCCTCTGAAATGCAAGGAAAATATGACTGTTGGAGGAGGGAGCTGACCGTTGAAGTCATGCCTATAAATAGGAGCTCATTTGAAAGAGCTCACAACTTTTGAATTGAACTTCAACAATTGTTCTTACATGCTGTTGAAGTAATTTCTAGAGAGAGATGCTCTTACAAAATCTCAGGATTCATGCAGAAAGTTTGAACATCTTGTTAAAACATTGCTTCATGCAGATTTGCTTAGTGTAGAGGTGCGATTTCTTTGAAATTAGAGACTTCGGATTGTGAAGTCAGAGGTGTCGATTTCCTTACAAATAGAGGGCTTGTGGGGATAGCAAGATAGATACTGATCTTCAGATTTAGGTCTTACCCAAGTTTGGGTAAGACAGACTTTCTTGAAAGTATAAATCAAGGGACCTTTTATCGAGGGTTGTTGGATACCCTTCACTTTGGGTTAAAAGAGTTACTACTTGTTACTTGTAGTATTTCTATTTTGTTTTCTTTTGTACTTTTAGTTGTTGAGGAAAGTATAATCTTATTATACTTCCTTATACATGTACTCTAATTATTTAGGATTCTATATGCTTTAAGGTATAATCTTAGTTGTTGTAAACTTTTGTTAAGTTTCATTTCGTGAATCACTTTTCCATAATCTAGCAAGTTATTACAGCTTAGAGGTGTTGTGAATTTTGGTAATGAAAAAATTTACTTAGGGATTTTTAAAGTATACAATTCACCCCCCCCCCCCTCTTGTGTTTTAGCATCTCATTTTTACATATTCAATCCAATAGTGGAGTATAATAATGAAGTTGTTAAAGGTACACTTACCATCCAATCTAAATTAGAAAATGTTTTATTTTATTTTGGATCCAACCAAACTTTTATTTTTTATAAATTATTTAAGTTTGTCATTGTATTACCTCAATAATTAGATTTTGAGCTAGCTGTGAAAACTCCTAATAGAACAACGGTCACATAACAAGTTTATAATTATTCTTCGGTTGAATTTTATGGGAATGTGACTCTTGTAAATCTTGTGATGCTTCCTATAGTGGAATTTGATGTGATTCTTGGCATGGATAGGCTTTCTCTGTATGGAGATCATATCAATTACCAATGAAGGGAAGTCACATTTCATATTCCAGATGAGTATATAATCATCTATTGATGCAAGGATGACTATGACCTTCTAGTGAAACTTTATTCCATCTTATGGGTCTTGATTATTATAAATGAAGGTTACCTATATCAAATGGTTGGTGAGAAAATCACAATTATGAATACACCCATTGTATGGGAGTTTGGTGATATCTTTCAAAAATAATTTCTTGTTCTTACACCGAATCGTGAGGTTGAGTTTTCAATAGAACTAAAACAAGGTGCTATGCCTATTTTAAAGACACTGTATAGAATATACCAAATTGAGTTGTAGGAATTGAAGAAGAAAATCCAAGAGAATCTTGTCAAGGGATTCATACACCCCAGTGCGTCACCTTGGGGTGGACTTGTTCAATTTTTTAAGAAGAAATATGAATCAATGAGACTCTATCATGATTATCTAGAACATAACAAGATCACTATCAAAAACAAAATATCATATTCCCCGCATTGATGACTTATTCGACCAACTACGCAGTGCTCAATAATTTTCAAAGATTGATGTTCATTCAGTATATCATCAATTAAGGGTCAAGAAAGAGGATATACCAAAGATGGAATTCCATACAAGGTATGGACACTATGAATTTAGAGTGATGCCTTTTGGTCTTACTAACTCCACCACTAACTTCATGGATCTAATGAATAGAGTCGTTAGAGACTATCTTGATCAGGTTTTTGTAGACTTTATAGATGACATTCATGTCTATTTAAAAATCAAGAAAGAGCATGAAGATCAATTGAGAATTGTACTAAAGACCCAGAGAAAGGATAATATTTATGAAAAATTTACCAAGTGTGAATTTTGGCTTCAGAAAGTTTCATTTTTTCATCACATAATCTCAAAAGAGGTGATATTTGTGGATCCAGCAAAAACAAAAGTTTTTGAAAGTTGTATGAGACCAACAAAAGCAACCGAGATCTAAAGTTTTCTTGGTTTGGATAGATATTATCGACGTTTTGTGAAATATTTTTCACTGTTATCTATTCTACTCACCAATTTGACTCAAAAAGGAGTTAAGTTCGTGTGGATGAAGGAATATGAAGAGAATTTCTAAGAGCTCAATAGAAGGTTATCCATTGCACCTATGCTCACATGACCTTATAGTGGAGAAAGTATTGTGATCTACATTAATGCATCCAAAAAGGGGCTGGGATGTTTTCTCATGAAAAATGATATGGTGATAGCTTATGCTTCATGAAAATTGAAAATCCATGATAAAAATTACCCAACTCATGATTTGGAGTTAACTACGGTAATATTTTAATTAAAGATATAGAGGCATTATCTTTATCATGAAAGGTGTAATATTTATACTAAACATAAATGTTTAAATTATATTTTAACACAAAATTAGTTTAATATGTTCCAAATAAGATGGTATGAGTTGATTAAATATTATGACTTCTCAATACATTACCACCCTGGGAAAGCGAACAAGGTGGCAGATGCTTTGAGTTTAAAGGACCATGTTAACCTATCTATGATGAGGATCAAAAAAGATCCATTATTTTTGGATTTTCAAAGGACAGATCTTAAAATTTTAAAGCAAGGGGAGAAATATTATCTTTCTCAAATGAGTTTTCAACCATCTATACAATTGAATATTAAAGAGTTGCATAAGGAAGATATAGATCTATAAAAGAAGATGATTATTGTTTCATAATTCAACCTTGATTGTGATAGAATAATAAGGTTTAAGAACCAGGTTTTTATTCCTCCCATGCCAAAATTTAAGATGGACACATAGGATGAGTTTATAGGTCTTCATTATCTATTCATCCTGGAATTACAAAGATGTAAAAGAACATGAAAGAGTATTTCTAGTGGGATCTCATGAAATGAGATGTTTTTGAATATGTCTCTTGATGATTGGTTTGTCAGCAAGTTAATGCTGAGAGACATAATTATAAAGGGATCTTACAACCATTACCCATACAATAATGGAAATGGGAAAATATCCCAATGGACTTTGTCATTAGACTTCCCAAAACATATAAAGTCCATATGGCTATATGGGTTATAGTTGATCACCTTATGAAGTCGGTACACTTCATTTCTATCAGATTGGATTTCTCTGTTGATCATCTTATGAGGATATATGTAATGGAAGTGGAAATATTTCATGGAGTACCACTTTCCATTATATCTGATCAGGATCCAAGGTTTACCTAGAAGTTCTGGCAAAGTCTTCAACAGACTCTAGAAACAAAGTTTACTTCTAGCACTACTTATCATCCTTAGACAGATGTTCTGTCTTAGAAGACAATTCAATCTCTAGAAGTCATTTTAATATATTACTCTATGGATTTCAAATGTGGTTGGGATCAACACCTATATTTGGTGTGATTTTCTTACAAAAATAGATTTCAATCAAGTATTTAGATAGACCCCTATGAAGACCTATATGGAAAGAAGTACAAAACTCAAACATTCTGGGATGAAGTTAAGTAAAGAAAACGATTTGTACCTGGTATTGTTGATGAAATGATAGAAAATGTCATTTTTATTCGACAACACATAAGAGAATCTCAGAGTCGACAAAAACGTTATGCTGACAACTGACAAAAAGACCTAGAGTTTGAAGTGGGTGACAAGGTATTTCTATAAACATCTCCTAAGAAGATAGTACTGAGATTTGGAAGGTAGTTCAAGCTGATCTCTAGGTATATGAGTCCTTTTGAAACTTTTGATCATGTTGGGAAGGTAGAATACCAGTTGGTTCTTCCATGAAATCTCTCTCAAGCTCATGATGTGTTCCAGGTATCTCTTCTGAAATTTATATACCTCATCCTTCATATTTACTAGACTTAAAAGTAATACAACTAGAGTAAGATTTTTCTTATGAAGAACAACTGATGGAGATTCTGGATCATAGTGAAAAAGTTCTACGAAACAAGACCACTCACTTGGTTAAAATTTTATGGAAGAACCACTAATTCAAGGAAGCTATGTGGGAACTTGAAGATGTGATGAGGCATAAGTATACTCATCTTTTTATTTCCAAATGACTAATTTTGATAGTGAAATTAAGTTTAAGGGGGTAGAATGTAACACTCGTATGTTTTGTGAAATATTTTCTTTAAATTATTTTAATTCTTCAATAGCTTTCATTACAACTAATTCTGAGTTTAAAAAAACTGCGATACACCCTTAGTTTAAAATGACCATTTTAACCTAGCCGTTAGGTTAGCAAGAATAAATATATCTATCTTATTAAAATATATGTTGAATCCATTAGCTACCAATTATTTATGAAAAAAATATAAATCAATTATATATTTGTATTTTTGTATTAATAAATTGAGTGAATTACTATTAGTAAATGAAATTAAAAAAATATATGTGTTATATTTTTAAGAAAATATGTTTTATATTCATTAAAATGATATTTTTCTCATAGGGTATGAATAAACCCTATTTGATGTATAAAACCTATATTTTTCAAAAGGGTAATTTTATACCTTTTAATTGAGAAACCATTTTAAATTAATATTTCGACACATTCATAATTTTTATATCAAAACATAAACATTTTATTTGGAATAAAGATATAAAAATTTACATTGGATGAATTTTTAATATTTTTTTGATAACTTTCAAATTTTTATGAATAGTAAAAATACACTAAATTTTAATTGAAAACAAAATTTTTTCATCATAATAAATTAGATGGTTAAATGATAATATTGAATAGTTTTAAATTATAAATAGAATTTAATCTTATCATTTAATATAATTTATTTCATTATAATTAATTTTTAATTGAATTCAAATATAAAACAAATTCAATCTTTTGCAATGTCTTAACTTTTAAAATGCGTTCTCTTTTTCTGACAACAATATTAATGTTAAATTAATTACTTAAACTTCTATGTTTTGAATTTTGATAAATAGATTCTATATTTGGAATCATTAGGTCCAAATTATTTAAATATATTTATATTATTTTTTGTCATTGTGAATAGTAACTTCGATAAGTTTTTGTAAAAGGGTCAATCGGGTAATTAAAAGAAAGAATACTATTATAAAATTTCCCTAACACTTTTTTAAATTTCATTTTATGAGTGTATTTAATCCTAAATAATCCTTGGGTTGAAATGGTTTTCTTTGTAAGCACCTTTGATGAGATTAGGACATTTAATTTAATTTATTTAAAAAAAATTAAATATGTCTTACTCAAATTTTAATAACTATATCAATTTTAAAATAAGGTTATAAAAAATATAAATTATATTTTAAGTACTCATTTGAAATATAAATTTTTTTTATTTATCATGATAATTTATTTGTAATTTTTAGGAAATAAAAAATTACCTTAAATACTTATACTTTGATTATGTAAAAAATAATTAATTGATGAGAAATCAATTAAACAATTTTTATTAAAATACTAATAACCATCAAAAGACCAAAACACTTAAAAATAATATTTTTTGAGTGTATCTAAACCATAACCATCCAAGGGTCAATTTAGTGTCCATTTAGAGCCTTATAGAAGATATTGGGACACTTATATTATTTTATTTAATGTCATGTTAAAGTTGTCACATTCATAATTTAAAAAGTATAACATTTTAAATGTTTGATTTTAAAGAAGATAAATTTTACTAGAAATATTATTCTATAATATATTTGATTTATGTTTATCATAGTCCTATATTTTTAATTTTTA
The DNA here is from genome assembly GCA_963277665.1 of Viscum album. Lineage (NCBI taxonomy): Eukaryota > Viridiplantae > Streptophyta > Magnoliopsida > Santalales > Viscaceae > Viscum > Viscum album. The sequence goes on along the minus strand of OY728129.1, from coordinate 197,979,112 downwards.
TTCAACAAATCAGTATATTAAATAATTACACAAAATTGATTTGGTAATTATTTTATTAATATAAATAAAAAATAAATTTCATTAAAAATATTAAAATAAATATAATTTGGACTAATTAATATGTATAATGAATTTTTTATATGACCTAGACCTCTTAATAATATAATAAAATTGTATTTTTAAATTTAACTTGTTATCTTAATATTTTAAAAATCAATGAATTGAATAGTGTCAAAATTGACACTATTGATTGTTTATCAATATAATGTTTTATTAAATTATTTAAAAATAATAAATTTTTTAAAAAATATAGAATAATAAGGATATGATCTAAACTTTTCAGAGATATTTATTTATAGTATAATTGATATAAAATAAGTAAATATTTCAACCTTTTATTTTTTAAATATTTGTTACCCTAGTTAAAAATTAAATAGAATAACTAAGTGTTAATTAAACTATTAAGGTTATAATTGATTGAAAAACTTGTCAAAAAATTATTGGTTGAATATACTACAACCCAATATCATATCATATTCTAAATTATTAAATTTTAGAGGTTTTTGGGTGGGCTTTTATTTTATTATAAATTATTATTTATGGAGTTTCCAAAAGTGACCCTCACCTCAATTATAAAAGGGCACCTCCTTCCTCACCTGTTAACTTCACTTTGAGACTTCTATATCATCCATACCCTTACCATTTCCATTATAAAATTCCCTAGTTAAATTCTAGAGGTTATTTTCTTCTTCAAAGACCTACTCTAGTTCTTTAAGAGGATATTTAGAGGTAACACGTCGAAGAAGAGATAACCACCTCTACCGATTCTTTCAAAATTAGTTCTTCGTCTATTTCCTATTCATGAGTTGTTTCATTATAGATTAATGACTCCAATATCACTTATATACTAATATTTTATTATGATTATTAAAAAATCACATTTCACCTTCTATCAATCCAACAAAAAACGAAATCATCATGTGTGCGTACGCACGGGTTACTGTCTCCATGCTATGGTGTAATCTGTTTTTCACCACCACCTTACTTGGATGGGTATAATGATAGAAATAATAAATATATATTATTATAATAATATGATAATTATTATTAAATATTATAAAACACTCACTTCAATACCACTCAATAGTTATGGTAATGATATCAATTCTCGTGTGTACGTACGACCTACCGTCTCCATGATGCGATGAGATTCATTCTAAATGATCTTAATTAAAGAATGATTACATAAATGTATAGAATGAATAAATATGATATATATATATATATATATATTATTTTAATATCATTTTTTAGTGATACAAATATGACCTATGAATTAGAATCAGAACTTATTCGATGAAACATGCATAAGAAAATGAAGCAGTTAATACCTAAATAACAAGTAATAATGAAATGTTATTAACAAAAATGATGAAAATATGACCATATATGATATAATAAAAATTTTAATATGTTTCTAAAATAAGTTAATGAAATTTTTTAAATCATTATACAGGATTTTTGTACACATACAAATTAAATCAAACCTAAAAGGTAAGGGATAATTTTGCAATCTCATTATTATCTGAGATTATTTATACATAAGTATTTACTGGGGTATATTTATCATCCACAACAATGTTTCTTAAATATTTAATATTATTTATATTCTTCTAAAAAAATTTAATTCAATTTTACCCATTGATAAATTTTTATTAAATGGTATGAGAGGAATCTTTTGTCGTTATTTGATACGAGGTACTTTTTGAATTTTTCCGCAAAAGTATGAGGGGAATGTTTTTTTTAAGTTACACGGCACGAATGGATTTTTATGTATTCATAAAGCCTTATTTCAATGAATATTCCTCTACATTATTTCAATTTTATTTTAAAATAAATTCTTTTCTTTCAAAATTATGCAAAATTTTGAGAAAATAAAATTTTTATAACAAAGAAAGGATATTTTCTTCAGGAATTAATTTCAACTATCATATCAACATTATTTTCCTTATATGATAGAATTATTTAATAGGGTTATGTTTCAAGTATGATATCCATATTGTTCATATTATTTTTTTGTGTTTATAATGGAATGTTATTTATGAAATTCATTTGTTTTACATTGATTATGTTATGGTGGAATGAGGTTTAAAGAAACTAGTTTTATTCCTTGGGTTATGATGAATGATTTATGTTATTGAGGAACATGTAAGAATGATTTAATTATGAGATGGGTGGGACCTATATCTCACTCCAATTTATTGGGTAAAGATTTATATCTCATGAAATAGAGATTTTTGGAATGGGAAATGATCTCGGTTCAGTAATACAGGGTTGGAATGAGGGAACTCAATTTAGTAATGGGATTTGTCTGCTATGATGGTCTTGGAAATAAGACTTGACAAATATGAAATGATTTTATATGCTTATTTTTATGTAAAAAAAATTCATGTATTAAGTTATGACTTTTTATTTTATGTTCATTGATTCTTATGAACTTTCATGATTTATCCCATGGCATGATATTGCGATCTTTCATATGCAAGATAATATTTTCAATGGTTAAGTTCTTATGTCTTATGATTATGATATGATTGATATCTCCCTTGTTTACCCTTAATAATAATCTTGCTCACCCTTTCATATGTTTCTTTTCCCAAGGTCGTGAAGAAGGGTATTAGGTAAGATATTTCAAAATAGGGTCTAGTTATGATGAAATAAGTAAGAGACATTGAAGATTTATTATGAACCAGTTTTTTATGTTTCATAGTTTCTAAAGACACCATACTTATAAAGTCTTATCATGGATTTGTAATATTTTATAATGAATATTCTTCAACATTGAATAAATATAAATTTATGTAAAGTATGGTTCGTTATAGATATACCATCTACTGAGATTATATGACCCAAAGATAAAATATATTACATCCAAAATCCATTCTTTGTAAATTTTTCATAGAGTTTATAATTCCATAGGGTCTTTAGTGAAATTCTCAATTGATATTAATTTTATTCCTTTAACTTTGAATATATAAGAATATAATATATAAATACTATCACAAACTGACCAAGGTAATATTTAAAGACTCTATTAATTAAATCTATGAATATAGAAGGGGCATTAGTAAGATTAAATGGTATCACAAAACATTCACAGTGTCAATACCATGTAAAGAATGTTGTCCTAGGTATTTCCCCCTTCTTTAATCTCAGTTGTTGATATCTGGAATGAAGGTAAATCTTGTAAAATTAATTATCTCTATTCAGTTGATCAAATAGTTCATCATTATGGGGTATAGGATACCTTATCTTGATCATGAACTTCTTAATATACTGATAATCAATGCAGAGTCACATTGATCTATCTTTATTTTTAAGAAGATGAATAGGTGCACCCAATTTTTGTAGGAGTGTCTTTTTTAGTTCCTATAACTCAATCAATTCCATTCTAAAGGGATTATTTGAAATAGGGGTGCCACCAGGTGTGAGTTCTATTGAGAACTCAACTTCATGTTTTTGTGGAAATATAGGAAAATCTTCTAGAAAGATAACAAAAACTCCCTCACAATAGTAATATCATAGATTTTTAGTTTCTCCCCAAAAATCTGAAATAACTATCCCTAATAAATAAGAATAAAACCCCATATAATGTATGTGGTTTACATTATAAGTTCATATTTATCTTCGCACTAATAGATAGTGATATGTTTTTCTGAAATATCAAATGTGAATTCCTTTTCTTGGAAATTAATGTGGGATTTATGTAGATAAATTCAATCAATTCCTAGGATAAAAAAATAACTAGAGGAAGAGTTACAATATTTATACGAAACACATTCTCAAAAACTTCAATCGAAGAGAAATCATATACTTGAGATGAAATCATCATAACATTGGGTGTTTCCACTACTAATTATACATTTAATAATTTGATAGGAATATTTATACCCTTATAAAAAAATATAATATATGAAATAATTGGTAGATCTAGAGTCAAATAATATATAAGAAGTTATATAGTGGATGGTAAGGGTACCTTTCACCACAAGATTATTTCACCCCTGATCAGAAATACCGATCGCATGATATTTCACTTTATCTCTTAGATTAATAGGTTGATGATGTTTATTGTCATCATAAACCTTTGTATTTTGGAACTAGTTAGAAAAATTCCTATACTTCTTTCATTTAAGACACTAATGAATGAGTGGTGCATTCTACAAATCTTTCTACTTATTCTCATCATTAGTAGACTTTTTGCAATCAATTCAGCATTAGATTTCCTAATGACCTTCCCTACTAAACATAAAAAATTTATTGTTCCAATTAAAACAATTTCATCCATGTTTCCTTCCACACTTCAGATATTAAGGAAATCTCATCTTCTTCTCTCCATGTTTTTTTAGAGTTTCTTTTGAACTCCATATTTATTTTCTTCTCAAAAACATGAGGTTGATGGGTAACTCCAATATCCATTTACACCTTGAGATAATATTTAATGTTTTATTCATAGATACATAATTTTTTTAGGGATATAGTCCTTAGGAGAATTGGTTTTAAGACACTAAACAGTCTATCAACCTTACTTTCATGTTCGATGATAATTCTAGAAGCATACCTCATAAGTCGTCTAAAACTTTCCTCAGAGGTACCAACATATTCTTCATACTTATGGACTATAGTAAAGAATTACAACTTCGTTTTTATACAAAGATTATAAGGGAATTAATTGTTAAAAAATAAAATCTTAAAAATATCCCACTCTATGGAGAGATTTTCATCATGTTCCCTTGAATTCTTGATGAGATTCCACCATTGATCTGTTACACCTTCAAAAAGATAAATATCTATAATTACTTTTTCATGTTATAGACATTAGGGAATGAAAAATATATTTTTAGTGGTGTTGATCCATTTCTCAACAATTATAGGATCAGTGAAACCATAGAAAGAAGGTGGGTATTGCCTCATGAAGGACTCAACAGAATGTTGTTCCCTCCTTTGCTTGTTTGGAAGTTTGGCATAATTCATGGATTAGGGAAGTTTTTTGAGTATAGAAATGATTTTTTTTATTCAAAATCCCATAAATTTTATCTAATTAGGAGGAAAATTATTTCATTTTCCATCACACTCAGGATTAACATGGTTCCTTTAGGTTTCATCCATTTACTAAAACAAAAAAATCATATTTAAAGTAACAAAAATCATAGTGGTGAACCACCTAATCATGATAAATCACTTATACGATGTATAAATCAATAAAACTTATTATTAATATATTAAACCTTATTTTTATACTAGTTTATTCATATTTATAATATATTTAAATCCATTATAATGGTTTTTAAATAGTTTGTGAATTTATAATGTATATCCCTAGGGATTTTCAAACCAAGTATTACGTAAGACCCATTATTGCGAAATAGGTGATGATCGAGTCCATATCAATTTTCCCTTCTAAAATTTGTTACCCCTAGGTACCTCTATGACATAGACACATCCACTTCTAGTATCCATAAAGGGATGTAATTTCTCAGAAACCACTCACTCTATCATTTACAAAATTCCATAAAATCTTCCTATACTTTGACTCATCCTCAGAAATATACTAAGAGATATCACTAAAGTTTTACCATCCTAGTTTACAAAGGTTAACTTCACCTTTATATAATACCAACTGTAGATACCCAAACATATCATACATAAATATTATATCTTAATAGATGAATATTCATTACATAACATAACAATCCATGCAAGAATCATTTAGGTCTAGTGCATTTAAAATATTGGATACATAAACAACTGCTCCATAAGTGAGCTATGTCATCTCACAGTATGTTCTTCATAAATAGCACACTTATTAAACATATCATACATAATACCTCTCATTATATCCTAGGTAAAGGAAACATAATAAAGGGTGATCTTAGATGCTCAGTAAGGGTAAATAAGGGAGATATCAACACATCCTGAGCACAATGGTATGTGAACATGAGAATAACATTTAAAAACATACCTTGTATATAATAGATGATAAATTTGAGTAATTTTCTAAATATTAGCAGTTTATAAGATATTAATCCTAAAGGAATCAAATTATATAAGCTATGACATCATAACATTGGCATAAGACATGGATTTTTGGCATACACATAATCATTGAGATTAATTTCCTTAGTAGTTCAAGAATTATTTCAAATACCATCATAGTTTAATGGGTTCACTACCAAATCATCATAATATTCAAGGTTCACTCCCAATGCAGCCCTAATGGATAGATTCCCTTACTAATCTATGTCCACTAACTATTCCAATCCTGTTTATATCATGAGATATCAATCTTTACCGAATGCATTGGAGGGAGATATAGGTCCCTCCCATCATATAAAGATAATCATAGATACATGTGCTACAATATTATAAAACATTCATCATATCAGAACCCATGAAAATAATTTGGTTTCATAATCATTGCATTATATCTTAACCATTGTAAAATAAATGGGTTTCATATATATTTCAATATTTCAATATACCATAACTCATGGATAAAGAAGTAGGTTTCATAAATATCTTATCATCATAGACATAAATCATTAAAATAAATAATAAGAATGATATCCTTGGATTATAAACCCTATAAATAATAATTATCATCAAATTATGTCATCATATATAGAAAATTATTTTGAGACATCACTTGTAAGATTTCTTAAGGAAAATAACCTTTTCTCTTTAAAAATAATTTTTTAAAACTAAAAATTCATAAAACATTTCTAAAATAATTTTCATAGAAAATAAATTCAAAAATATATAAATTAATCTTTAAATTATTTATCACTCAATGAAGTGGTAAATACCATTCATTTCATATATGTTAAAAAATACATACTCCTTTCACATTTTCGGTAAATTCTAAACGGGCCTTATTTCGAAAAGAAAATGAAGATTACATTAAAAGAAAAAACATGGGTAAAATGTACTTAATAAATAATTTTAATATTTTTAAAAAAAATTTTTTTGAAAATATAGTATTTCAAGAAAAACAGGTTTCGACCGAAGATAGAAATAAAAATGACTTTTCCTAAAACCATTATTTTAAAATCTTGAGTACATAAAGAGATAAAACATGTATTCTCATGAAATAATAAGAGGATAATAAAATTAATTAATATATATAGATATGGATCATAATATTTCATCATCCAAAACATAATCATAAATGATCCCAATAAACAATGAGGTTGTATCATAAAACTCGTACAACTTGGGTAACATTGAATAATAATCACCAATGAAAGAATAACATTAAATGAAACTTAAAATATCATAATAATAAATAAATTCATGATATTACATGTAAATGTTTCTATATATATACCTCATAAAATAATACAGTTTCATAACATAACATATATCTCACTGAAGGAAAATAGAGACAAAAATCTCTTAACTTGAGTTCCTCTTGTCTTTTAAAGTGATCTATACTCCTATATAATAAATATAAATTTATTATAACTCTATTTTAGGACCATAATCATATAAATAATATCATATATGATGTACTTATACCCTTTTATTACTCATTTATTAATAATTCCATGTAAAATTTATGTTTCATGTATTAACTGGTTTGTTTTTCATGTATGTTTTGATTTTTCATTTTCAGCCCCCCTTAATTTGATTATGGTTCCATAATATCAAAAAATATTACAATGATATAAATATTGTTTATATTCAGTATATATTTATTTAGTGTAATCCAAAAAAATAAATATATAAAATGAAATACAGAGTTCATGGAGATGGTAGATTGTACGTACGCATGAATGATGCTTCTATTTTCTCTAAGGATGAAGTGAAAGAATGTTATAAAATATATTAATTTTATATAATAATTTATATTCAGTAAATTTATCCCTTACTACCTTCTGTGTAAAACATAAGTTAAATACAAATCACATCGCTTCGTGAGGGGGTAATCCTCCATCACACGATCAATGTTACCATATGACCCACAGAATGGAAATTAAAAAGGTATATGTGTTAATTTATTTACATGAATATATCAATGTTATAAATGTTAAAAATATAAATTATAACCATCATCATACTTAACAATGACAGGTGTTGATGGTAAACGTGTCACATCGGTTCTCGATGCGGTAGTCTATTGTACACACAAGCGACGTTATTGTTTCCCATTTGAGGGAAGATGAGACAGTTGTAGGTCATGCCTAAAGTATAATAACATCTAACTACATGGAATACGATTTTCTTTATTTTATTATCAGGGATTAATAATATTTTAATGAGGTGGAGGTAGAAATATAATAAAAAATCTTGTTGAAGAATGTTACATGTACTTCGGGTAACCTCCTGGGGTTTTTACAAAAATAATTCATTGGTTAGATTTATGGTAACAATAACGATTATAAAATCATAAGAGTGAGTTAATGAATTAATTTTGATAGTTATTTTACAAACCAAATGGTTTTGGAATTGTTAAGTGGAGAGTATAGTGGTGGTCTTCTATGAGTGAGATGAGTGGTAGACTTGTAATTTTTGAAAAGAAAAAGGTGTACCCATGTTTTTATCATGCCAAAAGAACCAAAATGAACCATTATTAATTATAAAAGATATAATGTAGAAATATTTCCATAAAATGAGTTTTTTAAAAGTATTTAGTTCATTTTACCCCTTATATATTTAGTACAACTCCCTTGTAAACACATTTTCACCTTAACTGGGTAATTAATTTTAAATGTTTTTATAATTCATAATATTCAAAATTAAGTTCAATTTATTATAAAATAGAAATTATTATGATTACAAATATAGGATCCATTTTTATAAATTATATTCACATAATTTATAAAATTTAATTTAAAAATAATCCTACAGATACTCTGAGAAAGTGGGTTTTCAAAGAGAAAATTTTAATAAGTTAGAAAATTTTAATATTACTTTTTTATCAATGAAATATATTTTAAAAAAATAGTGTTTTCAAAATATATAAATACATTTCTAAAAATTAAGTATTTTTAATTAAATTTTTTTATTAATATAAAACCATTATACTTAATATTTAAAAATTATTACCTATTATTCATATCACTAAGTATAATGGATAGTTTATAATATTCTAATTTAAATAATAATATTAATGATATATCATTATTTGTTAAAACTCAGTTTCGTGTGTAACGCAAGCTAAACTCAATGTTACATGTAACACAAATTAAAATTCAAGTTTCATGTAACACAAGCTGTAATGGAAATTTAATTTATTCAAAAATTAATAATTCTTAAAAACTCGGGGTGTTACAATGACCTCATTTGGCTCCATAATTCTTTTTAATCATCTCCAACTAACTTCATACTTTTAATAAAACAAAAAACACTACAGATCCAACCTAAATAAATAAATATAAATATATAATCATTAAATAAAATGATTCACATATGAAAATGATATCATTTGTGTTGTAATTATCTCTACCATAAAAACTTTATATCCTTAGAAAGACATATGGGATTACTTTGGATGAAAACACTCACACAATAAGTAATAATTTAATATAGTTAAAAAACAACATAAAATATAATAAAATATTTTATTAAAACATTACATAGTTGGATTTATCCCCACCATAATAACATTACCTTTTAAAAAAACTAAATATCGTTAAAATGGTAAACTAAAAAAATGGAAAAGAAAATTGTAATCATGGAGGAATCTATTTAAAATAATCAAATTCTCTTAATCAAGATATATCATCTGAAGTAGTACAGTCTTGAAAATATAAACCATTCTGAATATATAAAACATTACTAATGAAAATAAGGAATATAAAATTATAAAACATAATCTATATTCCATTTAAATAAAATATTTTACTCATTAAAAACAAAACATGGAATAATCCATAAGACACCACCTAAAACCACATTATTAAGTATCTACCTTAAAAATACAAATCAAATATCTCTAATAATATAAGTTTAAACCCTTTAAAAACTAAAAATAAATGTTATTTAAAATGAAAAATAAAGTAAAACATTCTTATCCATATGGTTATTCTTTACCAACATCTCCAGAATAAAATTCTAGAAAACACTACCTTTAAAAATTTCAAGTTAATAACTAAATAAAAAGGTATTACTATTAATTTAAAGAGACCATAAATAGGAAAAAACATATGAATGATAAAAAAATTATAAAACCATGATTTAAATAATACTATTCTATAAAATGAACATGTAACCCCATGAATATTTAATTACCAATGAAATAATTCATTTGATTGTACCAACACAACCTATTTATTAAAGAATAAATTGACACAATTCCCACTCTATTATACAGTATCTTTAAACAAAATAAAAATTAAATGTCGACAAACAAAATATATATAGAAATTAACCTTAAAAATAATTATTATAGATTAAAAACAAATTAGCAAAGAAAATAATTCACATAAATATTTCTCCAAATTAGAGAAAAAAAATAAATGAATTTATTAATCTGTAAATTCCAAAAAAACACACAATTTAAAATCCATTGTTTTAGTAAAGTTTAATCTTCCCATTAAATTCAACCATTAAAACATCGTTAGAATGGATAGATGTACATTAAAATCACATTTCACTAGTTAAAACTAATAAAAATCATCTTTAGGTGTCATTTATAAAAAGGAAATATTTTCGGTGAGATTTAGAAAAATTTTACAAAAAATATTATCACTATAAAAATTATATTTTGAAAATTTTAAAAACAAATACAATAATACATGTAATGTGACTATGCATAATTAAACAATAGTAATACAATTTGAAAATCATCTCAATTTTTCTTAAATTTAAGATAAACTATGGAAAAAGTAACTTGATATCATATAAACATCACTAATATCAATCAAAAAAATCCTTTATATTAATAGAAACAATTAAGAAGCATTGTGAAAGTAAAAAACATAAAATATCCACCCTTACAAGAAGCCTGGATTGTGTACATGATATGATACTTGTGAACCTTTCTCATGAAACTCGTTAGTTCCCATTACAACATCCTCCAGAGCTATAATTATACCCATATATAATAATAAGTCAAACCTAAAACTATAATTACACTTTCTCGACATTCCATGGAAACTTATGGTTTGATACTAAAATTGTTGGCTTGACACATCGTCAAATATACCTATTGAGCTCTGATGGTCCTAACTTTTATCTACCATGACTCTAAAAATAACAACTAGGATATGATATAATTTTTTCATGAACCAACCCAGGATATACTGAATATATGTACCTTATATATCTAATTAAATTGACTAAAGTTCATTCCCTATCCCCATGTGATATAAACAAGTGTTTGAGTATAAATTTATGCATTTGTGAATGATTTTTATTTAATTAAAAAATAATTTTAAAAAACATCCACATTGAATTCCTTCCTGATCACTTAGTAATTTAGATGATCACACATAAAAACTAATTAATTTTAACAATAATTAAAACCAAATAATTAATTAACATTTAAAAACACTAATTAATCATAAAAAACCCAACAACAATAACTAAAGAAAATTTTAAGATATAAAACCAACATAAACTATAAGAGACTATAATGAGAATTTCATTATAGATTACTACATAATAAAAATAAAATACCAACGTAGAAAAAGTAATACAACCACCCATCCTCATATATCAATAAAAATGATCTTTTTCTTGGAACCTCCACCATACTTGAACAATAATATGGGGACCATCTTCTACATCTAGGTAGAACTTGTACTGAACCTATGTTATGATAGGTAAGAGAAAGTATTCCAAGTAGGTTATCCTCTACACACACCATGCATAACATTTCAATCAAAACCATCTCATCATATTTTGAGAATATAATATTTTTCAATTTTATATGAAATAAGTAACGTGTTCCATAACACAAAAACTTTTCCATTCATGATACTAAAATTATATACATTATAATAAATCAAATTTTAAATATTTTCATGTAAAGTATGAATTTATAATAAATAAAACATTCCAACCCTAACGTATCTTATTTTTAATATAGGATGAAATATTTACTGAAAATGGACTATCATTTATAGCACAAAAAGTTGGAAAAAATATAGAATGAAATAACCAAGCTAAAAATAATTTGGTAAATTGTGATAAGGATTGATCATGAAATATCCACCAATAAACTACCATGGAATAATCATATCACCTTTATAATGATATAAATCCCTATGGGGTTCAGTTCAATCCATGCTAGGATCCATATACTAATCAATATACATATATCTCAATATGTTCATAGGATACTAGCCAAAGTGGAATACTAATGTATGGATTATAGGCTTAGTTGAGTGGCATCATTCCCTAGTAAGTACATTTCCTACATCCCTTCATATGTTCCCAGAGGTTCCATGATCGACTAAATAGAGGTGAACGGCATTATCAATAATCATAAACATAATTTTATAATAACATATATTAAAATATAACCAAAGAATAATCCAAATAGACACTCACCTATGAATACCCTTCACAGAAACATCCCCTTTTTATTAATAATTACTATAATATAAACATACACCTAAAATTGGTGAATTATATAAATTCAAAAAAATATCAATATCACTTTATATTATTCACAACAACATGAAAGGGGATCACTTTATGGGTATACTCACATAAAGAAATCCCTTTTTATAAAGTTCTAAGTGGTACTTCACAACATCTTTAAAGTAACCAAGTTATAAAATCATCCTTGAAAACCCCAATCAAGGAAACATCATCAAAGTATCTCAAAAAAACAAGAAACCCCAAGACAAACATTATAAAAATAAAAACACACCCATGGATTTAAAAAAATCTAAAACCATTAGTTTCCTTACTTGTAAATCATTTGAGAATAAAATAACCCCTTTTAACATCAAATTTCTTTTGAAATATCATCTAAATCATCAACAAAAACACTTGTCTTACAACATAAATTTAGTAAAAGTGGATGAATTTTGAAAACATATATAACATTTTATTCTAAGTGTGATTCCTGATAAAATAAGATTTATTTTATGGAAATCATTAAACAAACATTCTATAAACTTTAAAACATTAATAGAAAGGGTTAGAAAAAACCAAGAACTTTGAGTTTTAATTTTAAAAGTCTATGAATGGAGAAAACTACCTCAATCCATTTTATTTTCATATCAGGGTGTTATTTTACAATCAAAATTAATGAGAAACCCCTAAAGGATGATTAAATTCCTTAAAATTAGAAAATTTCCAATTAAAATAGAGCATGACCAAACTCAAGGTTACCATGACCACCTTAGGGAAATAGATAAATATGAAAATGAGGAAGAAGTATAAAGGATAAGGTTTTAAACACTTCACCAAAATTAATCATCATTATAACATCAATTGAATTCATATAAGGCACAAGAGGGAGTAGAGAATGAGTTGGTATGATATCTAGGATATTGTAAATTGAGTGGTATGTATAGGGGGCCTAAAAAGGTTTTAAGTTGAGTAGGTAAAATAAGGGAATTTCACAAATTTTAAAACTATATATAAGTTATCACAGCAAGACCCTATGTCTCTATATGTGATCCTCCCTCTATCTGTAACATCCCATGATTTCATAGTGCTTTATTTCTTCAAAATAATTCAATAACTTTCACTACACGCAACACCGAGTTTAAGCGCACCATGACTTACCAAACTAGCCGTTCAAAAGAGGTTATGAATAGTATTAACTGAATTTTGAACATTATATAATCCTTATAGTTTTATAATCCATATTATGAGTTTCTTAGACATAATGTAAGAACAAATTCATTTTTTTTAGATAAAAGGAGTATTTTTTAAAAAATGCACTTTTATCGACTTTTAATGGTGAACCCTTTTTAAATTCAATATTTTAAAATTTTATATATTCAATTTGACTAAAAGAATTTATCCTTTAGAATGGGGAAATCAGAAATTTACAATGTAACACCCCAAGCTTCCTCGGTACGCTTCTCTTTGAATAATACAGTAGTGTGTGTTGTACGCAACTTCGTGTTCAAACACACACTACAACCAATCAAACTAGACCTTATGAATAGTAATACCCACTTTTTGAAATTTTATAAATTTTATCTTTCAAAATGGACTTCATTTTTGGATTCAGAATATCTAAATTATCCTAGGATGAAATTTTGGTACTGTTCGGATAACTTTTATATTTAGATGAATAGTGAAAATTACTAAATTTTTATTAAAAACAACTTTTTTAATCGAAATAACTAATAGTGATAAATTATGAATTTGAGTGGCTTTAAAGTATATTTAGAATATATTTTTACCATTTAATAAAATTTCGGTCATTGTACATAATTTCACATTTAAACCGGACATAAACAAGTGTCAATCTTTTGATAGTTATTATCTCTTAAAAACACGCTTTTTGTTTTGACAGCGGAAATTAATTTTAAATTAATTTCTGCCACTTCTGTATTTTAAATTTAGAAAAATGGACTCCATATTTGGAATTAGGATGTCCAAATTGTGTAAATAGGTAACTTTTATTTTTAGACATTTTGAATAATTACTTCGGTAGATATTTTATTTACCATGGTTAAAGGGTAAATCCAGTAAATAAGGGTAACAATAATATTATAATAATAATAAATTACCCTAAAACGTGTCTTAACCCTATTGGTTGATACATTTCCGACCATGGGCATCTTTGGGTCAATTTTGGGACCCCATGGATCCACTTGTAAGTGATAATGACAGTTTATATTAATTAAGTTAAAGTAAATACAAAAATGACATAAGCCTATATCTTTTAGAAAAACACTTTTTACATAGGGAAATATATGTTATATTTTGGACTATAAATATTCATTAGAAAGATAAAAATATCTCCTACATAATGATATTTTATTTATAATTTTTAGACATTAAATAATTTAATTTAGTTATTACACAATGATGATGCAGTAATTACATTATTAGTGAAATATTAAAATAAATGATATTATAAATACCCAAATAAATTTAATGTGAGACTGAATTAAACTAATTTTATAGGTTAATATGACATTTTAGGATTGATTTAATTAAATTTTTTTTAAGTAATCATGCTGTTATGATTTTCACAAAAATCAAATACCAAATAGTGTCAAAATTGACATAAAAGAGTTTTTAAAGAAAATATTATATTATTAATTAATATTAAATTCCTAAAAATATAAGGTTTGGCCAAAGGACATTTATAATGATAGTTGTATCATTAATGGACCACTTGGGGTCTCTTGGAAGTTTATAGTAAGTTTATTGACTATATAATATAAAAATATAAAGAGACATGGTAAGTGTCAAACTAATTAACTAAGAGTTAAAACTAACAGATAAGGTTAATAAAGTAACCCAAACCCATATAAAACCTATTGTTTTAGTGTTTTTCAACCTATACCCACCTTAAAATTTAAATAATCCACTTTGGAGCCATTATAAATTGAATATTAATTTATTATAAAATAATATTTCTATCTTTTCCTAAGGTGCCCCTCACCCCTCTTATAAAAGGGAACTCCCACTTCTCTCAAATTCATACCTTCAAAGCCTTTTTGCTCGGCCAAACTCTGCCCAAATATCCTCCCAACTTCCCTCACTAAAACCTAGAGGACATAGTTTGATCAGAGAGCCAACCTAAGGAGCCCTTTTGATCAAATCAAAAGGAAGAACCTGAAGAAGAGGTAATATTTTCACCACCCTCTTTCAAGTTCCTTTCTTCTTCAACTTTTTATTTCTTTATTATTACCACTATAAAATAATAACTCCAGTATCTTATATATACTGTGATGTTATTATAAATATGTTACTACCATATTCAGTATTCTATCCATCCTTTGAATGACATGTCATCATACGTGCGTACGTACGGCTTACCATCACCACGTCGTGGTGTAATTATTATTCAATAAATTATTATTTGGATGGGTATAACAACGATGTGTAATTCATGTAAATAATAAATATAACATGATAATTATTCTGTATATATGATATACCATCCAATTATATATTATTTTAATATCAAAAGAATGATATTGTCGCTCGTGCGTACGTACGGACTACCATCTCCACGAATGCGATGAGATTCATTCCTCATCGTATCCATTCAAGAATAATTCTCATTTGATGATTAAAAGTAATGTTTAAGAACTTTATATAATTCTGTATATCAATAAGATACAATCTATCCATAACAAACAGGACTTATGTAACAAAATATATAAAATAAAACGAGTAAGTTAACACCTGAAATGACGATAATACTAAAATATTATTAACAAAGCATTATTAGAAGATAATATATGATATCATAATTATGTATATGGTTCTTGTATAATTTAATAACAATGTTTTAACTATTATACAGGAGGTTAACATACCATCGACTAAGGAAAAGTACAAGGTAATGGGTTTTCATCTCACTCCTTATTCCCGTGAGATTCAAGCCATATTACCACGATTACCTTTTGTGTGGTGTATGTACTGCCCATAATTGTATTCTTTATGTAATACAATTTAATTTATGTGTATTTACATATTCATTGTATGATACCTCTTTCATGGAGTGCATGTTTCATAAGTTACCAATTTGGTAATGGTTAATTTTACAATCTCTTTATTATCCGAGGTTGTTTTTACGTAAGTATCTACTGGGACATATTTATTATCCATATCAATGTTTTATGAAATAGTTTTCAAAGGAATTATTTTAATGGAATTTTTACTAAAATATCATTTCAAATGTTTTAAATATTTATTCTTCTAAATCTTTCTCATTAATGTCCATGTCTTCAAAATGGTTTTTAAGGATTTATTTATATGGACAGGAATGTTTTTAAAATGTTAATTCCTTTCAAAAGTTTCAAAGTGGTATGGGACACTTTGATTCAAAAATGTCTTTAAATGACTTCTTTTCCAAATTGTGTGACTTTTAAATGTTTTCATGAAAAAGGGGTATTTTTCTCAAAGAGTTTTACAAATCATTTTCATCAACGTCAAAATACTTTAATTGATTTTAAACTTGTTTTGAAGTTGATTTATCATGATACAAATCTTCCATATTGTGTTGTAGGTTTTGTGATATGTTTGACTGTGGATGTGTTATTTTTATACCATTCATGGTTTATGGGTAAAGTATTGACACTTCCTATGCTAGTTTTAATATGAATGTTTATGTTATGTTTAGACCTTTTCATATGAGGAATGCATTGGACTTAGTAAGTGACGGGTGGAGCCCGCTATAGATCTTAGATGCATCGGTAGGTATCATGAGACAAACTAGTGTCTTGGCACAAGGCCTTGACAAAATCTTATTTGTAGTCTTGGAACGAGGCCTTGGCTACGTGGTTATGATAGTCTGACATTATGCATTCCATCATTATGAAAGTGGTTATTGATATTGCATGTGATTATTAGACTAGTAGAATATCCATGTGAATAAGTAAATGGAATTATTTCATTTTATCTTTACCATATTATGCTGAAGTTCAAGTTTAAAAGTCTTTTGTTTTAGTTAAACATTGCCTTAAATTTTTATTCTTATTTATCAAAGTTTATGCTACATTGTTATCCTTACTAAGCATCTGAGCTCACCCATTTCCTTGTTTTATTTTCCTAGGATTTGAAGAAGTAATTTATGAATGACCTGCAGGGATTTTATGAGGGGATATGAAGACAAGATTTTTTTGTTATATTTTTCACTTTAAGATGTAATTTAAACTTTATGAATATATCTAGTGATTTCAAGGCTACTAAACAAATCGGTCTTTCGAGACTTGACCTTTTGTGATCATGCCAATGTTATGTAATAATGAACTGACTCTGGGTAACTGGGGTCGGGGCGTTACACTATCACTTTTATAAAATAATAATTTCCTAAAATACATTTTATTATAATCATAAAAAAAATCATAATTTACCTCATTCAATTCATAATTTAATTTTTTATTAAAACCATTTTTCTAATCAAATCATTTTCAAAAACATATCAATAATAGTAGGATATGGTATGCATGATAAAACACATAAATCATTACACTAATAATATTATTATTTATTAATTAATAATCCCCTTCCAATTATAAAATATGATTAATCCAAATTTGAATACTTCACTTATTTGGAAAATGGATGGCCCTCATGTATTAGGGAAGTAACCCTTATGTATGGTCATGGTGTGACCTACCATTTTCATGATGTGAATTTACTGTCAGACTTAACCTTCTAACTTCCACATCAAAACTTCCAATTTTCCCATGTTTTTGGTTCTCAACTTCTTGAACGTATAACTTTTGAAAAAAAATTCGCATATATTTTTTTCACCAAGTCTGGAACCCTTATATATGAGGATACTCATATGTAATATATTTCTCTGCTTTATTGTAATATATAACTTATAAGACTTACCAATATATTAAATAAAAAACATATTTTTTAATATATAAATGATATTTTATATGTAAGGTTCTTCTTATATCCATATAAACCTATATGTAATATATTTTTAATATGTAGGGTTTTGAACATAGGTATAATAATCTATATGTAATGTTTTTCCATTTGTAAAAAACTTATATGTTATATATTTATATTCATACATATGGTTTTAGACTTAGATAAAAATCCACCAATAATGTAAGAAATGTGTTTTCAATCCTATCATGTCATGATTCCCCTAGCCATGGTGTGAACTCTCTTCCGATACTAAATTTTTCACAAGGTATGGAACCCTTATGTATGTGTACCCACCTTTTATAAGAGTAACCATTGCAAAACAATTACCCGCATATATAGAGACTTTAAAATTTTCTAAACTAACTGACACCCATCACACCATGATGGTTCTTGGCCATGTTTTGATCCTCGATCCACCCAAACTCAACAATTCACTTTTAATATTCCATGTTGTGATTCCTATAGGCAATGATGTGACCTCTTATAGTCTTAAAATCTTACCAAACCTTCTCCAAATTACTCGAGACATATAATAACCCCATAAATACCTGATATCCAACCCAAATCAATAAATAGAGAGTTAATATATAAATAATTCATTTCATAGCTAAAAATGACCCAGTTGGTGTTACATTTCTATATTTCAAATTTTATTTATGTAAAAAATATCAATTTTATGAGTAATTAGCCTCACTATCATCACCTATGACATAACTTAGACACCCTATAGATATGTGGGTGACCTTTCTATACATGAAATTGGATAATGCAATATTTTATTCAAGAATTAATTTTTCTCATTTGAATTTTATTACAAAAAAGTGATAGGAATTTATCAAAATCTCCATCTTTATCATTATTGATATCAAGTTTCCCAATTACCTTAAATTTCATCTATTTAGGTGAATATATTTTCATTAATTTTTTCTATACAAATATCTCATAAAAAACATGGCTACTTTATATATCATATTGTAATAGTTTTATAGATTTATTTTTTTAATAATAAACACCTTTGGACAATAAATTGGTGGAAATCTCTTTAAATTTTTCTTCGTGAAATATAAATCCTTTATCTTATCTCCCTTTCCCAAAATGGAACCAACAAACTCAATGATTCATTTAAATAAACCATCAATGCTTTCATTTAGATACAATTTTAAATCATTGAATTTAATATAAAACACTTGAAACTTTACTTACTTAACATTATTTTCACCTTGATAAATATTATCCAACAAATTTCATAAGGATTTAGATAAAGTGAGGCTAATAAATTTCATGTATATTTTATTTTTAAATACTCACAATAATGAATTTTGTGTTATTTAATTAGTGTTAAGTGACTTCTTATCTATACCCTTCAAGCACATCTCCAAAGGACCATTCATTCATCTTCCACATATAGAAATTGATTAAACATTAATTTGAAGAGACTATAGATAATATCTAATATTTTTCTTCAAGATTTAAAAATTCTACCCATAGAAGAGAATAATCCCTTTAAAATTAATAAAATTTTCCATCACAAAAAATAAATTCTGTTATGTATTCCAAGGACTCAACCTTTTATCTCAAATACTACTTATTATAACTAAAATGATGAAAAGAACTCTAATAGGGGTTGAATTTGGGTGTAGAGTTATTCTAATTGAGTGGATCATGTTCTCATGTTCACAAGAACATATTGAACCAACAAATATTAACTAATCAATCTTCACCAACCATTCACAATATCCATATATGAAAAAAATAAATTCTATGACATGGTGATTTTACTTGGGTCACCCAAAAAGCCATTTATCCTAGGAGCATATACACAGTGATGTGTCGTTGTACCAATAAAATCACTATACACTATTATGATTACAATATTTAGATAATTATTCCTTCTTATCCAAGGGTTACTCCAGTATGTTTCTTACTTATGAACTACATCAATAAATATATATAATAATTGTCGAGACACAAGTCAATACAACAAGAAAATTATTTAAAACAACATGATAACAAGGTAATTTCTTGAAAACTTTAATTCCTCATCCACACAAAAATCAATCAATGTATTCATAGAAAAAATATCTAAATCTCAATATTTCTTAAAGCATCTCTTATTATACTCTTTATTTTCTTTTATTGCACTTGAATTTTTCAATATTATATTTTATTGTCTCCAAATTGTTCATATAAATACTTCCTAATTCAAAAGACACATATCATCACGGTAATGGAATCCAAAATAATATTTTATGATTGATTCAGTGCCTCTATAAAGGATAAAATATTTTCATGAATTTTTATGTGTAAAAATATATAATATCTTTAAAAATTTACGAGACCATGATGTGGTCACACTAACCACGACACAGTTTCCTCAATAAATGGGTTGAAACTAAAAATTTCATTATTATAATTCATATCACTTAATATATTTATCCATTTATATTTTTGAAATTCCATATAAAAATTCACTATTATTTGGTTCTACAAAAAAAATGTTTGTATTCTTTGAAAAAATTAGTACCCTCTAATACATCTACCCAAAACATGTTCAACACCATGGATTATAAAATTTATAATTACCAATTTCCTGAAATTAGTTTACAAATTTAATATAGTTAACATTACAAGAAGCTTTAAAAAATAATTAAGAATACATATTATCATCAAATTCCAACAACCATGGTATGGTATTATCCAAATCACCATTTTTCAACCATATATAGGAAATATTATCACCTATTCAACCAAGGATCAGGATACAATACTCATTTTACATTGAATCATGGCCTATAACATGATGTCGTTTAGTATCCCATGGATTCAAAATATTTCACAAAATTATTCCTAAAATTTTCCATAAATATGATAATGGTCTCTAGACCTTTTAATAGTTCACAAAACCATGATTTTTTATAATTTTTTGAGGCATGGTTTGTCTCCCTATTCCAATTTATTCTTTAATCCTTTCCAAATAAACTTATAACATACCAAAGCTCTAAAAAAGATCATATAAAATCCATTAACTTGATTTTTGAATCACTTTTAATGAACATAATACCTTTTTATTATGATCTGATAACAAGATTTCCATAATTACACATTCTTCTCTTAAATAACCATTGTTCCAACATTCTCCAAATTAATAGATTTAGTTCTAATAGTTTCCAATTTAAATATCATAATCAATGTTTTTTTTCATAATTTAACTCACAATGTTAGTTATATATCTTATAAAATAAATCTTTTATTTATAAATATAATTTTTTTTATCATTAATATATATAAATTTCACCTTTACCAAAGGAAAAAATATTATCCAATAATCCTATGTCACCACCTTTATATCCAACTTCATTATCACAAATAATCTATAATTCATGATTTTTTACCATAGTTTACCAATAAAATTATTCATCAAAACCATAGACTTTGGGATTTCTTTATTAACCTCGCATATTAAGGATCTATCAAAAAATATAATTTCTTTGATTTTAATTTAAATAATGAAAAAATAATTATCTTATTAAAATAAGTAATAAATGTAAGACTTTAATTACTCTACATCACTAAATAAGTAAGCCTAGGCATAATCATGGATATCTTCATTACTAAAATTAGTTCCCAATATAAATTCCACACATTATTAGAATAACTAAATTCTCAAAAGTCATTTTTGAAGTCAAATTTAGAATTTAATTTTTTCCAAAAAAATCTATATAGTGTACCAATAGGTCTAGGATGAAGAGAGTTGTATAAATTAAATTTTTACCATAAAAATGACCTTCTGTGTGCCCCATATGGGTTCTGTAAAATTAAGAATTCTAGGTAACATAACCTATGATAATTAGATTCCAACAAACTCCCCCATTTTATACCATAATGTTGACACCCTCTTGGTTTTTAATCATTGATCAAATAGAATATGTTCTGCAATTTATATTTATTCGATCCATAACCCCATATGGTGACATAGTAACATGGGATATTGTATGATTTTATTGATTAGATGGTCCCAGTTAAATCTAGGCATGTACCATTATGTTTTGATATCGATAGGTTTTCATCATCTCACCACTCTAATTGGATTGTTGTGTGAATCGTACATCACATAAAGCTATGTTATAGTTCAATACCTTATCTAATATTATAAGGAAACCTCTTGACTATCCAATAAAAGATTGGATGATCTTGGATCCTCTTTCACTTTCTCATCATGCCACTATTATGCTGCATCATTTTACACTTCCTATGGGGGATTCGTAGGGAAATAAATTTTCTTTGCCACTAAATTTTTACTAAATCTTCATCTCATCACAAAAATCACTAAATTTTAAATTTTATTCGAAGAATCAGACAAATAATCTTCCAAAATTTCAATAAAATGTGAAAATATATGAAAATTATCTCTATAATAACATTCAATCCATATGATTTATTAACTTTTTCTGTTTTGTGGGATTATTTTTTAAACTTATCTAAACTATAGTATATTATTTTTATGATAAATATTCAAAGATTTATTTAAATCACAAAATTATTGAAAAATTCATAGAAAATTATCTCAAATATATAACTAAAATAAAAATCCAAAATTCTATTAAAATTATATCAATAACATTATTTTAAGAAATTATTCATGAAATAAAACCATGCTTCATAAAATTAAGTATTAACCCTTCAAAACATATAAATAATATTAGGGGTGTAAACTTCTCTCTAAGTTTAACCATAACCCATTTATCATATTTTTCACAAAATAATTCCATTATCATTATCTTGATTTATAGATGATAAAATTTCAATTTAATTGAATTAATTGAAGAGATAAGAATAAAATAAGAAATAATATTTAAATGATACAAATATTTAAATAAACAGTGTCAGTTCCAAATAACCATACCTTATTCTTCATTAATTCCTCAAATTATTCATTCAGATTCCTTATTCGTTTTACCATATTCTCTAAAAAATGGTAGATAGGGTTTGTAAATAAATTATACTAAAAGAAATATATATATACTTGGACTTAAATAAGTATTAAAATAAATATAATAATAAATTTTATTTTAAACTCCACAAACAATTATCAAATATTCTATTTCAATTTAATATTCTCATATTCCAAAAAAAATAAAAACATTATAATTTTGATTTAATAATTGACTTTTTTTCAAAAATAAAACACTCAAAAAAAGTGCTAAATTAACTATTTTAACTTCATAGAAATTAAAAACATAAATACCAAAAACATTTCCTTAAATATTTGCATTTTTTTTAAATAATAAATTTCATTTATTTTTATTTTTATTTAAAACACTAAGAAACCCAAACAAATAAAAAAAGAAAATTCATCAAATTAAGACATAGTACACATTCAATAGAAATATATAGTATGACATTATCCTTTCTTTTAAAATTTTCATCCCTAAAAAATATGAATATACCAAATAAAAACTAATTAGATAATTACCTTAGATAAAAGATGTGGGAACTTATCACACATATACTCTTCTACCTCCTAGGTTATCTCCCATACTCCTATATTCCTCCTAAACACTCTAACCAAAAAAATTATTTACAATAATAATATTTATTCTTGTTGATATTTTATTTCTAAATAATTCTACATAAATTTCACATCCTCTTCCAAATCAAAATATGCTAAGCTATAGTATTATATGGATCAGGAAATTATCATTATAACTGGGAGATATGGAATATGATATGTAATCTCTTACGATGAGGTACTAATTTTAAGAGATAGGACACCTCTCCAACATACTCTAAAATATAAAAATGCCACACAAACCTCAAGGATATATTTATCTTCTTTCCAAACCTTCATTTCCCACTACATGAAAAAATATTCAAGAATAAATGTTTTCCCACATAAAACTCAAATGGTATTGTCCTATGATTTTTATATGAATTAAAATAGCTTTGATAAGTCCACATATATTTATAAATTATATAAACATTAAATATTATAGTCAAAACTAATTTAGAACCCAAAAAATGGATTTTTAACTTCTACCCAGTACATTATTGATCTAAATTGTCTCCCATAAAATCCCTTAAAATTCGGCATGCCAATAGTGAAGTGAGATCTATTATTATATAAAAACCCAAAAATGGAAACTATTAAACATGAACCACAAAAATCCAAAATACATTCCATCAAGATATACACTATTGTCTTAATGTTACTCTATACCTATCCATCTTTCTATGAATGAGAATTTTTAATTATACATAGGAGCATAAAAAATTACTATTGCAACCCAATCCATAACCGGAAATTGAATCATGAATTATAGGTGGGGAAATCCCTTTCATGAATTTAACATCATCCCACTCTCTCTCTCTCTCCATTAGGGTTTATTGAGAGTATAAAAAGATTTCAATGTTGGAGATAATCGTCCACTAAAATCTAATCTAAGAGAAAAAAAATCATGAAGATAAAATCATAACTTAAATTACATTGAGGGTGGTTTAAGTGATATATTTTTACTACCATTGCTCTATATGGTAACCTCAATCCCTTCCTTACTTCTCCATATACCACTATAATGATTTTTTAGATTTACAAGCTCAAAGGTCACTGATGAACCAAAATTGTAGTATTAGTTCTTTGTTTATAATTATGATTGTGGTGGAATATTAGTTTCCTATAAAATTAATACACTGAATACACTCAAATAGGTCTTCTATAATTTAATCAACGACTTTGGTGTTTTTGATATTGGACTAACAGTTATATAGGCACTAGATTCTCTATAGTTGTGAATCTTCATTATAGACCATCTTCATTCCCATAAGTGGTTCATGTATTTGATTGAAACTTGAATCTTTTGTAGATTTATTCAAATCTAGATTTTACATCATCCATAATTAATTCCCATCTATTTTATTTATTTTATCATCTTTTACTTGATTTTTTTCATTATTAAAATCATGTATTTACTCCTTATATGGTTTAACTTCCTGAGTTTTTTTTTCTGTTTTTTTCTTTGCATATTTTTTTTAATTCATTATAGGTGACGTATTTCAAGTGGATGCAACTTCTGATCTTATCCATTCATCATCATACCCCTAGTGATGCGTCCATATGTTCATTTAATAATTAGTATAGATTTTGAATTTGGTACTCAATGATTTTATTCCTAACACTCATAGGCATGACAATATTTTATCTCCTCTCCTTTGGTCTATTAGTGTAGCACTATTAAAAACATTTTTGGCATAAGTTGTAATCTTGGGAACTTGTTATTATGTTTTATGTGTATTCATACTATGTATAGTATCCTTATTCATTATGTTCTAATGTTCCACTGTTTCTAACCTCAATTTATATGTCTCACCCCACTACTACATCCCATGGTTCTCCAACCAATATAAACATATCCTCTAAAAATCTATGTCACCCCCATCATCCTCCAGTCATACTTAAAGGTGGATTCATTATCAGGTTTTAAATATATCAATTATTCACATGTCATTATTTCTTTATTGGATCTGATAGTGAATTTATGTAATAGTTAGGGTTTGGGTATTTGAGCTCGAGTGTCTAAGTGTTTTTGATATTAGGTTTTCTATAAATTTTTCCCATATCCTTTAAAATGTATTTTATAAAATTTAAAAAAAATATTGTCAAAAAACTTATTCATTATAATAAAATTTTATCTCCAATGGAACTTCATGTATATTTATTATCACATCAACATAAAGATTTTCCAAATAATTCTTCATATTTTTGTCTTGAATAGGTAAGAAATGTAAAAACGTCATGAATTTGTATATAAACACATATATTGTGTAAAATTATCTATTTTTAAGAGGTATATGATCATACCACGATTCACTGTTTTATTCCTCCCTTACACCACTGTTTTTAAACTGGTTTTGTAATGAATATTCCAAATATAATAATAAATTACAATTAATGTTTGATTCAATGAATTAATGTTTATTAATATTTAATAGGGTAATTTTACTTGTTTAAGTGTTTACATTATAGGAGGAGGTGATTCGGAGAGCCCACGATGGTAATCAAGCAAAACGGGCCAAACTGCGCAAGGGCCCAAGCATTCATGTGGACATAAATATGTACTGTGGATAATCCATAAATTCAATTGGGATAAAAATAGGTTTATTAATGTAAATTTGTTTGGGATACATTTATCTAGAAGACCATGAATCCCAATTCTCCCATTTAAAGGCCCATAATAGGTCCACATGGTGAAGCAATTCTGGGCGAGCCAGATTGGACCCCCTTCTGTATTTGGGCCATAACTCGGGCCTTAGAGATACAATTGGGATGATTCCACCTCCCATGGACAAATAACTTGAATAAACCTCTCCACCTAATGTCATGACATTTTCACGCATTTTGGTCAGTCAAACAGCCGTCTACATATGGAGTAAAAAGTCTGGCCTGAATAGTGACCTAGTCTCTTAGGCACTTGGCTTCTTTTGTGGAAAGTGTGGTGTGTATGTCCATAAAAACACCTCTCACACCCATTCTCTGAGGTTTAATGACTAGGGGTAAAGGTGAGTCAAATTTTAGAGCTTCTTTCATTTATTTTAGTTCCATTCTCCCTCATGTACTTCTAAGTTTCTTAGTGATCAACTTGGGGGGTGTCCATTGTTGTAATCTCAAGCTCTACATTTGTAATCTTCGTAAGGTGATTTAATTTCCAGGTTTGTTGTCTATTGTTATTAATTTTTACCTTATGAATTTTTTTTTATTCTAGTATGATTAAATATAAATCAAAGGAACAAGAATCCTCATGCTTCCATGCATAACCAGGATCTTGTGATGATTTGAGTGCGTTTGCCTCTTTTCTCACCTCTTCTCTTTCTTGAGTTTAATTTTGAATAGACTTGTTTGATGATATCCAGAAGTTATAACCCATTAATATGCATATATTTTATTGAGATAAATTTTGATAAATACCCAAATCTGGACATCTCATCACGTTGATGATGTGATGCCTTGATTGAGTTTGGTTCTTACATCGACATAGTTTTATTGATTATGAGTGGTTGTCGATAATCAATAACGTTGATCAATAAAATTCTTGGTGGTAACCTAGTAAGAACTCACATAATACTGGTTTTATTAGGTATAAAATCAAGTAATCAATTATCCTTCCCATTCCCTTGAGAGCAATGATGGATTGAGCATCAAGGGACACTTACCCGGGTTGATCACGATTTCTCCAACCAGTTTCTCTCACTTAGTAGTATGGTTTCAATTGATATTTTAAAATAATAGAACCCCCAACCACTTAATTTAATTTCAATTTTTTTAACTTAATCAGAACCTTATTTTGAAATTAGTGATCTAAGGCTCCGTCGAGAGACGGCCTAGGGTTCCTGCTATACTGTAGAAATTCTAGTAAAAACTTAACCTCTAATTTGACGCTCTCGACAACGCGATCAAATTTTGGCGCTATTGCCAAGGAGCCAAGATCATTTCTTTCATTTTATTTATATATTTTACTTATTAATCAGTACTCTATTCAATACCCCCCCCCATTTGATAGTTTTTTTTAGTTTGTTTTTTTTGTGTGTTCTCTCTCTCTCTCTCTTCTTCTTCTTCTTTTTTTTCTCTATCTCTCTAATTCTATATTATAACATTCTATTTTATATACTAATTTCATTTGATAAGTTTTTTTAATTTTATTAACCTTCCATAAAACAAAAAAAACGTTAAAAAACAATTAATCAATCAAATTGGGCATTGTTGTTGCATGACAAGATCTGAAAAAAAACACTACTCAAATTTGACCCTGAAATTGAAAAGTCACTCCACTCACAAATCATGTCATCTAGAGTATGACAGTTAAGTAACACTAAGGAACCCCATTTGAAACTTCAAGGGGTCTTAAACCAATCAAAAATTGAACCAAATCAAACCCCAGAGATCATGGCTGCAAATAACCGGACATTAAAAGAACTGACCACCCCGGATGTGGAGTACCAACCTGTGTACATCCAATATCTGGAAGAAGCGGCCAATTTTGAGCTAAGATCAGGCCTCATCCACCTCCTTCCAAAATTACATGGTCTTCCCAGTGAGGACCCTCACGAACATCTAGAGGAGTTTCACATAGTGTGCTCCACCATGTAACCTCAAAATGTGTCTGAGGACCTCATTAAGTTTAGGGCCTTCCCTTTATCCCTTGATGGTGTAGCCAAAGATTGGCTATACTATCTTCCAACCATAATTGGGGGTTGGAATGACCTTAAATGACTCTTTCTAGAGAAGTTTTTCACTTCCTCCCAAACTGCATCAATTAGGAAAGAAATTTGTGGCATTAGGCAGTTACAAGGAGAGACCCTTCATGAATACTAGGAGAGATTCAAAAGACTTTGTTCAAGTTTCCCCCCCCCCACCAGATTAGTAAACAACTTTTAATTCAATACTTCTATGAGAGACTTATCCCCATGGATTGTGGAATGATTGATGTTGCAGCTGGTGGTGCCCTAGTTGATAAAACTCCTTCTTCCGCTCATGACTTAATAGCCAACATGGCTAAAAATGCACAACAATTTGGTACACGAGCTATTGCACCAACCCGAGGAGTTCATGAGGTAAGTCATTCATCCCTAGAACAAAAGGTAGATAATAATCTTGACGATATGCATACCATTATAAGGAAATTAGCTCAAGAACAATGTAACTCACACTCTCCTCCCATTCCATTACATTATGGTATTTGTTCTGATAATACTCATTTTTCTGACCAGTGCCCACAACTTCAGGATTCATCTGAGTCTTGTGTTGTAGTGTTCCCCAGGCGTCCATTCCAACAAGAACTACCGTTCAATCAAGAACCATTCAGGACAAATCCAAACCCTGAGTGGCAAGCACACCCACAATACAGACAAGGAGGAAACTCAAGCTACCCCAAGCAGAACTGGTATCAACAAGGCCAAGGTATGAAACTTTATTATCCTTAAACAACTCAAAAAAATCCTCCTCCTCCCAAGTCTGAACCAAGCCTTGAGGATATGTTGAAGAAAATGGCAACCCAGAACCTCCAGTTCTAACAAACCACACAATAAGCTATTCAAGACCTACGAACCCAAGTGGGGAAATTAGCAAACACCATCGGTGAGCTTAAGATGCAAGGTTCTGGAAAACTACCATCCCAACCCATTGTCAATCCAAAAAATAAAGGTAATGTATGTGCAGTTACACTTCCTAGTGGTAAAGAAGTTTCTCCTTCTACTGATTCTGCACAGCAGGTATGTCCCCCTCATGAAAACTCTCTTTCCCAACCCTCAAAAATTTCATGTAAAGAAAAACAATAGAAATATGGTAATAGAATTTTCATTGATGATTCAAATGAAAAATCCATTCCTCTTCCTTTACCTCAAAGACTCTCTAAATCTAGGAAGAATTTTGATAATGAGATTGATAAAGAAATAATGAATACATCTAAAAAGGTTCAAGTTAACATTCCTTTATTGGATGTAGTTAAACAAATCCCTCGATATGCCAAATTTCTTAAAGATCTTTTCACCCATAGAAGGAGGATGAAGGGGAATGAGAGAGTCAACCTGGGAAAGAATGTCTCGGACTTGATTCAACCAGCAATGCCAACCGAATGCAAGGATCCCGGCACATTCACGATACCTTGTACCATAGGGGAGACCTTCTTTTATGATGCTATGCTAGATTTATTTGTCTCTATTAATGTAATTCCTCACTCCGTGTATACTTTTTTGCAGGTTGGGGAGCTTCAACCAACAGGCATTGTCGTGCAACTTTCCAACCGAAGCACAACACACCCATCAGGAGTGGTTGAGGATGTCCTTGTAAAAGTTAAGAATCTCATCTTCCCTGTAGACTTTTACATTCTTGAGATGGAAGATACCCGAACCCAAGGACATGCCCCTCTCATACTTGGGAGGTTATTCTTCAAAATAGCAAAGACGATTATCAACTTTCACAATGGTACGTTGTCCATGGAGTTTGGTGGAGAAAAGGTAAGTTTTAACATCCTTGAGGCTATGAAACACCCTATTGAAGAGCACTCCACTCTTACTATATATTTGATGGAGGTGCTCTCTAATGACAAACACACACAAAATTCTATCCTTGACCCATCCTCTGATTTATTTTCCTCTTATTCACCCATGGATGATTTTAGTTTTGGTTATTCTTTTGAATGTTGTGTGGGTTTAGAAAAATGTAAATTTTGTGCTTTAATTGATGAGTGTGTTTATTCTGAGGTACCCATGACTATCGATGATTCTGAAAATCTCATTTCAATAGATTCTCTTTCCTTTGAGAATAAACATGAGCAGATAGATAGTTTCATGGACCTCAATCCCCCTAAATCCACTCCCTCAATACAAAAACCCCCGTTGTTGGAATTAAAACCACTTCCATCAAATTTAAAATATGCTTATCTTGAGGGTATTGACCAATTTCCTGTCATTATTGCCAATAACATCTCTCCAAAACAGGAATCGAAACTACTCAAACCATTAAGAGAGTGTAAAACGTCAATAGGATGGACATTGGCTGATATTCCTGGGATTATCCCATCTATATTTATGCACCATATATTTTTGGATGATAAGGCTTAGCCCATAAGGCAGGCTCAATGCCGGTTGAATCCCACTCTCCTTGAAGTGGTAAAATTGGAAGTCAGTAAATTACTTTCTACGGGGATCATTTATCATATATCTGATAGTAAATGGGTTAGCCCGGTGAAAATTGTGCAAAAAAACAGGAATAATAGTTGTGTCAAATGAAAGGAATGAATTGGTTCCAACACATGTGCAAAATAGTTGGCAAGTCTGTATTGACTACCATTGACTGAATCAATCTATACAGAAGGACCACTTTCCATTACCTTTCATTGACAAAATGTTAGAACGATTGGCTGTTAAGTCCCATTATTGTTTCCTTGATGGCTATTCGGGTTATTTCCAAATCCATATAGCCCCTGAAGATCAAGAAAAGACCACATTTACCTGTCCATTCGGCACATTTTCATACAAAAGAATGCCTTTTAGCCTATGTAATGCTCCTGGTACTTTTCAGCGATGTATGTTGAGTATTTTTCTGAGTACCTTGAGAGTTGTATGGAAGTATTTATAGATGATTTCACGGTTTATGGTTCTTATTTTGATGACTGTTTGGAAAACCTAGGTTTTATCCTCCATCTTTGCATTGAAAAAGAACTTGTTTTAAATTATGAAAAATGTCATTTCATGGTTGAGAGGGGGATAGTTCTTGGGCATATAATTTCAAATAACAGAATTCAAGTTGATAAATCTAAAATTGAATTAATTTCATCCCTTCCATATCCAAAATGTGTCCGTGAGGTGCGGTCTTTCTTGGGTCATGCTGGTTTTTACCGCCGATTCATTAAAGATTTTAGTAAGATCGCATTTCCCTTATCTTGGTTGTTACAAAAGGACTATGAATTTGTTTTTGATATAAATTGTGAGGATGATTTCAATTCACTAAAAATGAGTCTCACATCACCTCCTATAATCCAACCCCCAAGGTGGGATCTCCCCTTAGAGATTATGTGTGATGCCTCTTACTTTGCAGTTGGGGTAGTTTTATCACAAAGGGTTGAGAAGGCTCCTCATGTCATTGCATATGCCTCACGTACCCTTGAACCTATCCAGGTAAACTACACAACCACAGAAAAAGAATTTTTTTTCTATTGTGTTTGCCTTGGAAAAATTCCATTCATATATTCTTGGGTCAAAAGTGATTGTGTTCTCTAATCATGCTGCCCTTTATTTCCTCCTAAAGAAACTTGATGCCAAACCCCACCTCATTCGATGGATGCTCCTCCTCCAGGAGTTTGACCTTGAGATTAGAGATAAGAGAGGGGTTGATAATGTGGTAGCTGACCACATTAGTAGGATTTCCCCGCCATTGGACCATCATGTTGACTCACCCATACACATTGGAGAATTCTTCCCTCATGAGAACCTTTGTGATGTTGTGGACCTTACCCTCTGGTATGCGGACATTGTGAATTTTCTAGAAACATCTAGGGTCCCCACTTATTTTAGCATTTCACAATCCTGTAAACTTAAGCATGATTCTTGTTGGTACATTTGGGATGACCCATACTTGTTGAGAATTTGTAGTTACCAAGTAGTTCATCGGTGTGTCCCTGACCATGAATTCACCTCTGTTTTGACCTTTTGCCACACCCTGGCATGTGGGGACCACTTTGGCTCTCAACGTACTGGTCGAAAGGTCCTTGACTCAGGATTATTTTGGCCAACATTGTATAGAGATTCCCAAAGGTTTTGTAAATCATGTACTCGAAGTCAATTCATAGGGAATATCTCCAAGAGGAATGAAATGCCCCAATAGTTTGTGTTATTCTTTGAAATCTTCGATGCATGGGGCATTGGCTTCATGGGGCCTTTTCCAAATTCATTTGGCTTTGTGTACATCTTACTATCTATCGACTATTTTTCTAAATGGGTGGAAGCAAAGGCTACTAGGACCGATGACTCTTGAGTTGTTGTTCATTTTGTGAGGTCCCAGATTTTCAGTACGTTTGGTCTACCAAGATTCATCGTTAGTGATCAGGGTTCACATTTTTTCAATTATAACATGAAAAACTTGCTTCATAAGTATAGGGTTGTTCATAAATTCTCCACTGCATATCATCCCCAAACTAATGGAAAATCAAAAATTTCAAATCGGGAAGTTAAGTGAATCTTGGAGAAAACAGTACAACCCAATAGGAAAGATTGGAGTTTTCACTTGGATGATGCATTTTGGGCATACTGTACTGATTTAAAAACCCCGATCGGAATTTCACCATATAGGATTATGTTTGGAAAAGCTTGTCACCTCCTGGTTGAGGTAGAACACCATGCATATTGGGCCATTAAGCAATGCAATATGAATCTCTCATATGCAGGTGAGCATAGTAAGTTGCAGATTTAGGAGTTGGAAGAAATTCGGCGTGATGCATATGAGAACTCTCGAAACTACAAAGAAAGGACAAAGGAAATACATGATGGGATGATTCATCAAAGGAAGTTTCATATTGGTGATAAGGTCCTCATGTACAATTCCAGGCTTAAGCTCCACCAAGGTAAGCTTCATTCCCGGTGGATCGGTCCTTATACTTTTACTAAAGTTTACCCTTTTGGTGCAATACAGGTTTTGAATGAGCAGAGTGGACAAAGTATTACCATTAATGGGCAGCGACATAAACACTTCTATGAGGATTTTCCGAATAATCTGGTGGAGTAAATACACCTTCTCGACGAATCATACCAATAAAACACACCAGGTTTTATTCTTCCTTCTCACATTCTCAATTATTTCAGTGAGGACACTGCACACTCTAGGTGTAGGGTGGTGGATACATTCCCGGGTTAGATAGAAATTTTCATCGTTTTCTCTTTTTGTTTTCTCTTTTTGGCCTTATTTATGGTATTTTCATTTTTCCCCATCAACAATTTCGAAGTTCCATGATTTGGCGACCATAAAGGGGGGAAAGTAAAAATACCATAATAAAGGCTAAAAATAATTTTTGTATGGATTTTACATCAGGGGGTTATTTTTAGTGAATTGGTTTTCTGTCAATGATATAAATGGTCGTATATATGTGAAACCATTGAGATGATTGATGCCCATTGTGTGATTAGTTTTTGGGAAACCTGTGTCACTAATATCTCTAAAAAAATTTGCACCAAACCAAAAAGTCTGATTATTTCTTACTTAATATAAGGTAAATATATGTTGGGTTAATATTTTTCAGCTTTAAATGATATTTCCATATGTTTGTTCCTTATCCGATCTGTTTTCTTACTATACCAGATTGACCTATGCGTGTGTACCTAATGTCCGATTGTTGTACGCCCTCAAAAAAAATTGTGTCTTGGGCAGGTCAAAAACCACTACTCCTCAACCTTTGATCTTGTTATAACTATTGCAATTTGTGTCGTGAGGAGATCAAACAAGGGTTGAGAGATGAGTGTGAGATTTGTTTCAAATGCAACTTCAAAAAAAATGAGGGGAGTGATGAAATGTGCAACATATGGGGATGTCTAGGTCGGGACCTTATGGTTTGACTTTTAGGAATGCTTAAGTGAGTGGGTCTTGAAATATGATTGTAGAGGATGTATGGTAGGTTCGGTGGACGATATCATTTAAGCTGAAAAATGTTAAAACAACATATATTTATTTGATAGAAAGTGGAAATAATAACATGTAATGGTTTTCACATACACACATAGAGAGTTATTGTCATGGTTTACCTCTGAATTCCTTGCTCAATTGGGTATCATGAAACTTTTTTAATTTCTCTATGATATGATTTATGAGACATCTTTTTCTATTTTTACTAAGAAGAACTCCTTGGTGTGGTTCATGCATTGATCACTTTACTTTAAATAAAATTTCCTCAAATGTTGGAAATATTTATATATATTCAATATTGGGATATGTGACTTTTCCCAGGAGTTCAAATGTTTAGGTGTGGGGGTGTGATCGTACCACGATTCACTGTTTTATTCCACCCTTACATCACTGTTTTTAAACTGGTTTTGTAATGAACATTCAAAATATAATAATAAATTACACTTACTGTTTGATTCAATTAATTAATTTTTATTAATATTTAATAGGGTAATTTTACTTGTTTAAGTGTTTACATTGTAGGAGGAGGTGATTCGGAGAGCCCACGATGGTAATCAAGAAAAACGAGCCAAACTACGCAAGGGCCCATAATAGGTCCACATGGTGAAGCAATTCTGGGCGGGCCAGATTGGACCCCCTTTGGTATGTGGGCCATAACTCGGGCCTCCGTGATCTAATTGGGCTGCTTCCACCTCCCATGGACAGATAAATTTAATACCCACCTCTCGACCGAATTCCATGACATTTTCATGTGTTTGGGTCAGTCAACCATCCATCTAAATATGGATTAAAAAGTCTGCCCTGAATAGTGACCTAGTCTATTAGGCACTTGACTTCATTTGTGGAAAGTGTGATGTGTATGTCCATAAAAACACATTTCACCCCCATTATATGAGTTTTCACGACCAGGGGTGAAGGTGATTCGAATTGAAGATCTTCTTTCATTTATTTTAGTTCCATTCTCCATCATGTACTTCTAAGTTTCTTAGTGATCAACTTGGGGGGTGTCCATTGTTGTAATCTCGAGCTCTACATTTGTAATCTTCATAAGGTGGTTTAATTTCTAGGTTTTTTGTCTATTGTTCTTAATTTTTACCTTATGAATTTTTGTTTATTCTGGTATGATTAAATATAAATCAAAGGAACAATAATCCTTGTGATTCCATGCATAACCCGGATCTTGTGATGATTTGAGTGCGTTTGCCTCTTTTCTCACCTCTTCTCTTTCATGAGTTTTCTTTTGAACTGACTTGTTTGATGATATCCAGAAGTTATAACCCATGAATATGCATGTTTTTTTATTGAGATCAATTTTGATAAAGACCCAAATATGGAAATCTCATCACGTTGTTGATGTGATATCTTGATTGAGTTCGGTTCTTACATCGACATAGTTTTATTGATTATGATCGGTTTCCGATAATCAATAACGTTGATCGATAAAATTATATGTGGTAACCTATTAAGAACTCACATACTACTGGTTTCAGTGGGTATAAAATTAAGGAATCAATGATCCTTCCCATTCCCTTGAGAGCGATGACGGATTGAGCATCAAGGGACACTTACCCGGGTTGATCACGATTTCTCCAACCAGTTTCTCTCACTCAGTAGTATAGTTTCAATTTCTATTTTAAAATAATAGAACCCCCAACCACTTAATTTAATTTCAATTTTTTTAACTTAATCATAACCTTCTTTTTAAATTAGTGATCTAAGTCTCTGCCGAGAGACGACCTAGGGTTCCTTCTATACTGCAGAAATTCTAGTAAAAACTTATCCACTAATTTGACGCGCTCGACAACGCGATCAGTATACCATTAATAAAATATTATCAATATATCATTCCACTTTTTCTATGAAATACTAATTGGTTACATCAAACCATTTGGGAAATAATGTTCCACCATCACTCACTGAAAAAGTGATGAATGGTACTATGAAATACACCACATCATACTTCATAACGGACTTCTATGACTGTTTTTAGAGATCTTGATACATCTTCCCAACAAAAAGATGAACAACAAAATAAGAATAATAAAAGTTTATTAAAACCTCATTCCTCAAAAACTAGGGAACAAAAAGTTTCCTGAGAAATAATAACTTTCTCTCCCCACTTTCATACCAACCCTCTGGTGCCTCTCCAAGAATGATTAGTTCACACCAAAACTAACACTCAGGGTCACCCAACTCTATATTAGTAACCCACTGAATAAGTATAGAATTCATAGTCAATTAGAATAGAAATCATCAACCATTTACATCCCCAATATCCAAGTATAGATTAACTAATTGTTGTATAGATTTCCACTCAAACAGATCCTCACGAACCATCTCATAATAATACTTCCTACTCAAATCATATTCAAAGGTATTACCCTTTCCTGTAGAATAAGTTATCTCAAAATGGTAATCCTGAATAAATTCCACCCAATTATGTTACCAAAAATTTGATTCCCTATGAGAAATTATATATCAAAGTCTTTTATGGTCAGTGAATACTAAAAATTATTCTATAAGAAAGAAATGCCTCCAAGAAATAAGATTGATAACAATTCATTACAGCTTCAAATCATGTGTGTAATATTTTCATTCATGGGTTTGAAGCTATATTGAGCCATAATAATCAACCACGTAATATTCTATCAACACATAAACAAGGATTAAATGAAAAACATTGCAATAAAACTCAAAAGGTATCCCTTATTTTATAAATATAATAACGGGTTCACTATATAACTTCTATTTTAAAATATAATTCTATACGAAACTCATCCATCTAAATAAATTTATGTCCCTGATTTTTAAAATCTAAAAACAGTAGAGTTATCCTAGAAAAATCTAAAAACAATCAACCATAGTGACTATCATAACCTAAAAAATGGTTGACATTGAGTATTCTCTAAAGTAGATCTGAATATAAAAATTTTTTCACCTTTACTTATTCAAATAAAACTTATTACTATAATAAATCATGACCAAATGAATAAACATGTCAAATCAAGAATTTAAATTTAAATAGCCTTATATATAGTAGATACTCTTATAAAGTATCCAATACCACGTGTAAGTGACCATCATGCTCCTCCTTATCTTAAGAATAAAAGAATGATTTTAAGGAATACAATTATAAATCTATCTAAGTATGTATGGAAAACTTGTTTCATGAAATACATGAACATGATGAGGGAATTCATCACCCCAAATAGAATTACAACAAACACGTAGTACCCATATATATACCAGAATGTTTCCCTTTGAATATCCTCTACTCGTACTCAAAAAAGATGATACCCAGAACTATGATAAATATTATAAAATAGTAGAGACCCTATAATATAATTAAACAATTCCTAAATATAATGTAATGGTTAAATGTTCAATATGGTCACCTAATTTAACCATCTATAATCAATATAAAGTCATAAAATTCCATTATCCTTTTTTACAAATAATATAGGTGTACAGCAAGCAGAAACACTAGAGCATATGAACCCCAAAGAAGAAAATCATTTCTAGTACCCTCATCTCATTGAACTAAGATAAATAAATCTTATAAGGTTCCAAATAGATAGGAGCATGTGACACACCATGTTGCTTCTGTATTAAATATTATATATTTATGAGTTAGTTTGAATTTTTGGGAGTTTTATATTTGTACTTTAATATTCTTAAAGATTTAATATATTCTAGGGTTTCCACATTACTACCACATGATAAGTAGTAATTTTGTGGGATTGTACATATTTAGGTGCTTTCTCTAATGTATGATGCACTATTGGATCAAAATTAGTAATAACCATGTAAAAATCATACATTTGGAGTGAACTATGCATATGAATTTTATGTAATGGTAAATAG
The DNA here is from genome assembly GCA_963277665.1 of Viscum album. NCBI lineage: Eukaryota > Viridiplantae > Streptophyta > Magnoliopsida > Santalales > Viscaceae > Viscum > Viscum album. Next base: position 197,940,540 of record OY728129.1, on the reverse strand, counting down.
TGTGGGTGACATTTATATATGTTTTTTCCCAAATAAATTATTGGTTTATCGTTAAGGGTAACCTATGCAGAATAATTTTACATAATAGTAAAATATGTGAGTTACTCTTATATATGGTCTTTCCACATGTCACATGGTTCGTACATGGTTTGTAGTAGACTGTTCAAGTTTTAGTAGTACTGTGTGTGTTACTCTTAAATATGGGAGATTTCTATTCAGTGGATTGTGCATGGTTTACACACGATTTGGATAATCATGAAGGATATCCATGTAAGGGTTTTTAGATCAATTCTTGTGGATTTTTCATGGTTGGATCATGTTTTGGTAAACTCTATGGCCCAGACATGTGAGTTACCTAGAATTTTAAGTTGTGAATTTACCTATTTATATCTCCTCAGTTTATAACCATTTATACTCTTATCCTCCTCATTCATAGGAAAAAATTATATGGAGATTATATCCTTATTCATTAAGCTTCCAAGACCATTTCTCTATGTATTTCAAGCGAATTATGAAGGAAGACTCCACTTTTCCCAAAGTTTATCTGTCCCTCTTCTATTTACACTTTATTTTTTCTTCTCTTATAAACCCTAATGGATACCATGTTAAAAACTAAGGTTTGTGTTAGTCTAATATTGGATTTTTGGTTATTTGGGGATTATAGAGGCCATTGAATTGATTTGTTTGGATTTTTTGTATTGAAGGTGACATGTTTTTGGTGTTTGAGGTGGGTTTTCTTGTGATGTTCCTTATATTTGAAATTTCATGATATTATTTGGATTTCTAAATTTATTTTCTATAATTTTATACCTATGTGTGATTGTTGAGGCTTTATAAGTTTTTTATGGAATATGAATGTAAATCAAAGTAAAAAAATAGATGAAGAAAATATTCTCATGGAGAAATTAATTATTTCCTAGAGTAACCCACCATCATACGTGAAGTTCCTATGTTGTTCAAAAAACAAGGATTATATTCATGAAGCATGATGGAGACCAAGTTAAGAACTTTTGAAGTTCACTCGTATGTGGTAGTGAAGTAGAGATCTCTAAGAAACTGTATGAAGACCTTGTAAACACCACTCATACATGGCAGTGATACAGAGATTTCTAGAAGACCACATGAATACCTCACAAACTCCACTTGTACACAACAATAAGGTGGATATTTCCAGGAAACCATGTGAATAAATCATAAATTACACTCATATGTGGTATTAGGGTGGATATTTTAAACATTCCATATGGTCTCTTCACAAGTATTCTTTCATTACAGGGGATAATAGATATCATTCATGATTTAAGACCATCATCATGGAAAGATTCTATTTCTCTATTGTGTACTCGTTGTGCGATCACCCATTTTAGGATGGAAGTTATTAAATATAATATATAAATACCTATTAAGGGATATAAAAAAGGAGGGATAGTATACACATAGAGGACAATCTTGATCACTTTGGGAAACTTAAAAGATACTTCTCAGATAGTTTGATTGATCTGTAATTCATGAAATTTTTCAATAGAATACCCTATAAATTCTGAATCAAATAAGTAATAAAAAGGGAAAAACACACTATGAACTTCCTTCGTGAGCTCTTTTTAATGAAGTCCCTTTGTAGGTATGTTCGTTCATGATATTTCTTTATAGTAACTTGTTATTCATATTCCTTTATGGGGGTTATCCATGAGGATTGTTTATGGAACCCCTCTCCATGAAGTTCCCTTGTAAGACCTCTCCCATGATTCCCCTTTATGTGAATCTTCCCAAAAACCATTATCATAAAGGATCGCTTGTATGGGATCCTTTGTGAATATTTTATAACCCAAGACCCTATATGGGTGGTATCCCTTCCTGTAGCATCCTAATACTATGTAAAGTGAGGGGGTTTAGGGTACATGTGGTGCTTTTTCAAATGGCCTCCAACTGTGGAGCATTTTCCCCAAAATTTGATCACTTCATGAAGTAACATAGATATGGGAGACCGAGATTCCTTATCAAACTTTCCTCCACCCAATTCATATACATGGGTTGAACACATCTAAATAATTGTATCAACTTCATTTTATGAAGGTTGAATCCCTAAAATAACCATTTTAGAGAGGCTTCCCCCAAGGAATCCTAAGATGTATGATCAAACCATTCGAATCAAGGTGAAACTATTCGATAATATATTCCCTTGATAAAGGGCCGTTACAGGTTTTTCCTCCCAAACTAATAAAAATCCCAAGGTAATTATGATCATATATTACATTGATAATGAGGGATCCTATTATGAGGATACTGATGAAAGATCTTTCGGATCAATATAATCATCTTAACTACCCAAGTTTCGAGTCAACCTCCATGGTCCACTCAACGATACATATAGTCATGAGCTCCCTCACTAGATATAAGCTCTGATCATGTTCTCATTGATGATTTCATCACCATGACTCATTAATTATCTAGGGGGAAGATACGCTAGTTAAAACTATACATATTCCCTAATATCCTTCCCATAAGTATATACCCCCATGGTCCCATTCATCCATCCTTTTATAAATACCAAGTAGTGGGAATCCCATTCATATATTTTTCTTTTATTAGGTGGCAGCCTCAACTCATCTCTCTAGGGACTCTTACTAGTTGTAAGCCCCAACTCTTTCAACCTTCACCTAAGTCGTTGACCAGGTTTGGAATCTTTGGGGCCCCAAATTGTAATCCCCACTCGATCCTTTATTTTCACCCCTTATGTGACACAAATTTCCAATTCATGTGATGTAAAACTATACAAAAATATCATTATTTCATGAAAATAAATTTCATGGCATAGTCCCATCACACGAAATTAAACTATGCAACTCAAACTATGTGGTGTTTTATTCCTATCAGTTGTGATATATAAGATCCCTCTCTAAGGTTCAAACCTAACATCCGAAAATATATCTTCATTAACCATACTCCCTATGAAAACCATATCCTTTATAGGTTATATTCTATGTGATATATATTATTCCTCCTCATTATGTTATATTCCATAAAGATCCATCTAATTCATTCTCACTCCGGCCATACACTACGGGGAAAATGGGTATTTGCGACGGGTTATTTGCGACGGGGATAAATCCCGTCGCAAATAGCCCCGTTAGAAACATATTTGCGACGGGATAGCTTTCCCCGTCGCAAAAGGACTGGCGTGCTTTGCGCGCCAAATCGCAGGAAAGTTATTTGCGACGGGCGGTTACTGCCCGTCGCAAATAGCCGGCGGCGGTAAAAGATATTTGCGACGGGAATATACCCCACATCGCAAATAGTATGTCGGTAGGTTGTTATTTGCGACGGGTCCCGTCGCAAATGACTATTTACCCGTTGACCGTAATAAATGCGGGCTAAGGCATTTGCGATGGGTACCGTCGCAAATAATACTATTTGCGACGGGATACCCGCCGCAAATACATCCGTCACAAATAATCTAACCTATAAATACCCCCCATCCGTTTTTTTCATTCATTCTCAAACTCCATCTTCTAGTTCTCTCAAAACTCTATTTTTAGAGTTCAGCATTTCTTAAGTTTCATTTTTTTTCGGAGTTGATATTGATGTTTTCAACAATGATCAGAGATCAACCTCAGATCCATTTTAAAGGTATTTATGTTCATTTTAATTTAATATTTATTTTAAATTTTTTATTAGTTTCAATTATTCTTAATTAGTTTTAATTTAATTATGTTTAGATTGTTTTGTTACTTAATAAATTTAAATTATTAGTATTCATTGTTCATAGTTAATGGTAATTAGGAATAATTAGTAATAATTACCAATAATTCGTAATAATTAGTAATAATTACTAATAATTAGTAATAAATACCAATAATTACCAATAATTAGTAATAATTTCCAATAATTACCAATAATTAGTAATAATTAGTAATAATTACTAATAATTAGCAATAATTCGTAATAATTAGTAATAATTATCAATATTTAGTACTAAATAGTAATAATGAGTAATAATTACCAATAATTAGTCATAATAACAAATAATTAGAAATAATTAGTAATAATTACCAATAATTAGCAATAATTATTAATAATTACCAATAATTAGTAATAATTACAAATAATTACCAATAGTTAGTAATAATTACCAATAATTATCCATAATTAGTAATAATTACCAATAATTATCCATAATTTGTAATAATTACCAATAATTATCCATAATTAGTAATAATTACAAATAATTACCAATAATTAGTAATAATGAGTAATAATTAACAATAACTAGAAATAATTACCAATAATTAGCAATAATTACAAATAATTATCAATAATTAGTAATAATTACAAATAATTACCAATAATTAGTAATAATTACCAATAACGAACAATAATTACCAATAATTACCAATAATTATCCATAATTAGTAATAATAACCAATAATTACCAATAATTATCACTAATTACTAATAATTAATAATAATTACCAATAATTAGTAATAATTAATAATAATTAGTAATAATTAGTAATAATTACCAATAATTAGTAATAATTAGAAATAATTAGTAATAATTACCAATAATTAGTAATAATTACCAATAATTAGTAATAATTACCAATAATTAGTAATAATTACCAATAATTAGTAATAATTACCAATAATTAGTAATAATTACCAATAATTAGTAATAATTACCAATAATTAGTAATAATTACCAATAATTAGTAATAATTACCAATAATTAGTAATAATTACCAATAATTAGTAATAATTAGGAATAATTAGTAATAATTAGGAATAATTAGTAATAATTAGTAATAATTAGTAATAATTAGGAATAATTAGTAATAATTAGGAATAATTAGTAATAATTAGGAATAATTAGTAATAATTAGGACTAATTAGTAATAATTAGGAATAATTAGTAATAATTAGTAATAATTAGTAATAATTAGTAATAATTACCAATAATTAGTAATAATTACCAATAATTAGTAATAATTACCAATAATTACTAATAATTACCAATAATTAGTTATAATTACCAATAATTAGTTATAATTACCAATAATTAGTTATAATTACCAATAATTAGTTATAATTACCAATAATTACCAATAATTACCAATAATTACCAACAATTACCAATAATTACCAATAATTACCAATAATTACCAATAATTACAAATAATTAGTAATAATTACCAATAATTAGTAATAATTACCAATATAATTTTTTTCATAAATATTAATTATATAATAATAGCATTATTACATTATTAGTATATTTTATTATTAATATTAAAATAATATAATTTTCTATATTATATACAATTCTCTTTTCATCTGTGTGTTTTATGTCTCCACGTGTAATATTTGCATTCTTTTTCAAAATTATCAACCTACTCACCAATGGAGAGGTGAAAGTGAATGAAAATATTACATGTGGAGACAGAATGTTAAACACACAGATGAAATGAGAATTGTATATAATATAGAAAATTATATTATTTTAATATTAATAATAAAATATACCAATAATGTAATAATGTTATTATTATATAATTAATATTTATGAAAAAAATTATATTAGTATTATTAAAATAATAAAAAAATAAATATAATATTAAAATTATCAATATTTGTAACATGTTTTGCTTTATTCTCAACATATTCAATCTTTTCTTGAGTGTTTTTTCTAACAAATTATTCAAAACCAATAATGCTTTTATATTTTATAGAAAAATATAGAACAATGAGGTCTTCAACAGTCATTATTAGATGACCACATATGGATAAATCAACGTAGAAATCCAAACGGTTCTGATTTAAATCCAGTATATATAGAGGGTGTGGAGACTTTTTTATCATTTGCGGCATCAAATCCAGAATTTGTTTTAGAAGGAAAAATAAAATGCCCTTGTAGAAAATGTACATTGAGAACGTTTGACACGTTTGACAAAGTGGGGGGACATCTCTTGCGTTTTGGTTTTCAACCAGATTATGTTTTTTGGTATCAACACGATGAATGCAGTTCCAGAGTAGGTGATACCAACTTGATTCCGGATCCATCCCAGTTTCAAGATTTAGTACATGATGTTGCAGGTTCATCTGTTCAACATACAGAAACTCCGAATGATATAGATTCAAATCCTGAGTTGGCACCGTCTGAATTTTATGAGTTGTTGAGGTCTGGTGAGGATGAATTATATCCTGGTTGCAAGATGAGAAAATTAGAAGCAATTTCAAAATTTATGGCTATCAAATCAGATAACAGAATGTCAAACACCTGTTTTGACCAGATATTTTCTTTGCTTAAAACATTGTTACCTGAAGGAAATATTTTTCCTACAAATTACTATGAGAGTAAGAGGCTGGTTCGAAATTTGGGACTTACTTGTCAGAAGATTAATGCATGTTCAAATGACTGCTTTTTATATTCTGGGGAAAATGAGTCGTTGGATAGTTGCCCACATGTGGGCAACTGAGATATAAAGAAGGGCAACATGGGAAGTTTGGTTTGATTCCTGTAAAATAGTTGAGATATTTTCCTCTTACATCTAGACTTCAGCGTTTATTCAGTTCTAAGAATACAGCGACAATGATGTCATGGCATAAAGCGAATATTTCAACCGATAAAAGTTTGAATCATCCAGCCGATGGTGATTCAGGGAAACATTTTGATAGAGTGCATCCATACTTTGCTTTAGAAGCTAGAAATGTTCGACTGGGCCTTTCCACTAATGGTTTATGTCCGTTCGGATCTTATGGTAGTCAATATTCATGTTGGCCTGTTTTTTTAACTCTGTACAATTTACCTCCATGGATGTTGATGAAGGAGCCATATATCTTTTTGACTTTACTAATTCCAGGACATCCGAAGAAAAATATTGATTTTTATTTGAAACCATTGATTGATGAATTAAGTTTATTGTGGAGTACTGGTGTCAGTACATATGATGTTGCTACGAGACAGAATTTCATACTGAGAGCAACATTGATGTGGACAATTAGTGACTTCCTGTCTTATGGGATGTTATCTGGCTGGAGTACACATGGTCAGAAATCATGTCCTTACTGTATGGGAGAGAACAAATCATTTATGCTCATTTATGGAAAGAAACCTTGTTATTTTGACTGTCATCACAGATTTCTACCATCTGATCATCCTTTTCGCAGAAACAGATCTCATTTCAGAAAAGGAACAATTGAAAGAGATGGACCTCCAAAAATGCTATCAGGTTCGGAGTTAAAATCAGTTGTATTTTCATTACCTCCAATCACTTTTGGTCCCACAATAAACCAACAGAAAATTTCTGGTTTTGGGAAAGAACACAACTGGATTAAACATAGCATATTTTGGGATTTGCCATATTTGTCTGATTTGTTGGTCCGCCACATGTTAGATGTCATGCATATTGAGAAGAACTGTTTTGATAATTTGTTTCATACAGTTTTGGATACGCCGGGAAAGAGAAAAGACAATGTAAATGCACGTTTAGATCTTGCCCAAATTTATAGGCGTCCAGAACTGGAACTGTTTGAGAATGTCAGAACAGAAAGGTTACTGAAAACAAAAGCAGCTTATACACTGTCTAAAGAAAACCGTTTATTATTTTGTCAGTGGATTGCAGATTTGAGACTTCCAGATGGTTGTGCTTCCAATTTGGGTAGATGTGTAAAGAATGGTCATATTAATGGATTAAAAATTCAAGATTGTCATGTTATAATGGAAAGACTTCTACCCATTGGATTAAGAGGTATGTTAAATTCTGTGATTTGGGATTCCATAACAGACATGTCTCATTTTTTTCGGGAAATTTGTGTGGCTATAGCAGATTATGATGCTCTATGAAAACTTGAAGAAGATGTTGTTGTAATTATATGTAAACTGGAAAAAATATTTCCTCCATCTTTCTTTGACTCAATGGAACATTTGATGTTAAATTTTCCATATGAAGCCAAATGTGGAGGTCCAGTACAGTTTTGATGGATGTACCCATTTGAGAGATGCATGCAAAAATTGAAAAGAAAAGTACGTAACAAAGCATCTGTTGAAGGATCTATTGTAGAAGCTTATTTGCAAGAGGAAATATCTTTTTTCTGCTCCCATTATTTTGAATCTGAGTATCCTTCAAAACACAACCGAATGGGACGGAACGAGAGAAATATTGATGAAATCGACAATCAATTATCTGTTTTCAACCAGCCAGAGTTTGGTTTTAGTGGAGTTTATGAACACTGGCTTTCAGATGATGAACATCACAGAGCTCATACGTATGTTCTGCTCAACTGTGAAGAGATGACATCAGTTGTATTGTAAGTGTTTATATCACTTATTCTATCATTTATGTTACAGTAAATAACTTTGTTTTTTATAGGTTGTATGATAATCATATCAAGAAACAAATTCCACAAATTACAGCAGCTGCTCTCGAAGAACGCCGACAGAAAAATTTCTCTCAGTGGTTTCAAAAACTGGTAACATAATTTCTTTATCTTTTAGCAACTCATTCAATGTACAGTTTACTATATTGATAATTATTTCACAAATTTTCAGGTGTCTCGACATGCTGATAAAATTGACAAATGACTATGTATATTGAGTAACCCACCTTCCAAACTTGTTAAAACTTATAATGCATATGTGGTGAATGGATTTCGATTTCACACACATGCATATGGGGAATCAAAAAAAACAATGAACAGTGGAGTTAGCTTGAGAGGATCTCATCATCGAGAAAATGAAGTTTACTTTTATGGCATACTTGATGAAATCATTGAACTCTGTTATCTTGGACAACATTACATAACCATGTTCAAATTTCGGTTGTTGGATACAGAGAGAGGCTTGCGTGTTCATCCGACTCATGGAATCATCGATATTAAATGTAAAAGTGTTCTCGCAATAAATGAACCATTCTTATTGGCTCAACAGGAAAATCAAGTTTACTATGCAAAGTACTGTGCTACATCAAGAGAGTTCACTGATTGGTGGAGTATAATAAAAATCAAAATTCGAGACAATCATTTTAGTCAAAGTGAATGTGCTTTCACTGATGTGCAAAGAATTGAAGTTTTTCAAGAGAGTACTCAAAATCAATCTTTTTTACAAAGAGACATGAGTATCGATAACGACACCCCACATTTAAGAGTCGGTGATGACGATGATGTTAATGATGTCACATATGAATTCGAAATGGTAAGAGATGAAGCAACTGGAACTCGAATGGATATCGATGATGTTGAGGAGGAATATGAAGATGACATTGACATATATAAAGATGATGATGAAGATGAACACTGATAGAATTTCATGGTAGTTATATACAATCATAACTAATATATATGTATATATAATAGTAATTATCAATTATTTTCTAACAACATTAAAATTTTCTATTTCAGATGGATGATGACACATTTCGTGAGTTGGCGGATGCTGACCTGCCTTTCGATGCGGATGAGTTGCCGGCAGATGACCCTCAGCCTGTAGGCGCTCCAGGGAGTACGCGGAGGGGGCGCGGTCTTACACGATTGATGATTCCTGACCCCGTCCCCGAGCGACGTCCACGTCTTGGGTTTGATCCACGCACACAGAGGTGTAATAACCTGTGTGATAACCTGTGGATTTGACTAAGATTTCATTAATCTATTCACATAATAAATGTTTATTATTTTTACAGTTTTCTACATATAGCAGTCGGACAGGGCAGCGCTATTTTGCGCAACTATTTCTCTCAGCCTTGGACCACATGGGAGCAGATTTCCATTGATGTGCAGTAGGCCATGTTCGGCCATTGGTTGGTACGTACGTAAATAAATAATTTTTATTTTGAAAATTATTTCATTTCTAACTTGATATTTTGATTTATTTGTAGGGTTTATGGTATCTGATCGAGGATACCATGCGTAACGCCATCCACGAGGTATGGGAGGTGGCCATGCATGATCGTTTTCATCAGTTTTTGCACAATTTAAGAAAATCTGCCACGAAGAAAGCAGGAGTGTCAGTTTTTGACGAGTCATGTAGAGTACACCGACCAGAGTACATTTCATCCCATGTATGGGATGGATTATGTGTGCACTGGTTGAGTGATGCCTTTCAGAGGAGATCATCGGTGGGGAGGCCGAATCAGGGGAGACAGGAGGTGACTCATCGAGCTGGGAGTCGTACTTTCAGTACTCACAGACAGCATCTGGTACGTACATTATTTATAAATATTTTATATAACTATAAATATTCACAGTTTATTTTTTATTCTTATAGGCTGTCGAGCACCCCAATATTACGGAGTACGATGTATATCGGAGGATGTATAGTGATCCTGCTACTGGGGAGCTCAGAGGTGATCATCAGCGTCACATCGTGGTCAGTATTATTTGTTTTCAAGTTTAAAAATTAACTGCAAATAATATATTCACAATTTTAATTTTAAATTGCAACTACAGGAGTCATATGAGGCCACAGCGTCACAGACCCGGCCTGAGAGTCAGGCCGAGTCATCAGATCAGACCACTGGCCGTCAGTTTGATGAGGCGGCATGGATGCAGGCCACCCAGTATGCCTTCGAGAAGGGCCGGGTAGTTGGTATCAGCTCTCGACTGACTCCTGGAGATTATTATGGCAGTGCTGCGATGTCGGCGTCTAGCTCGAGAGGAGCTCGTGCATCTTCTTCTGCTGCACAGTATGAGGATCAGTTGCGATATCAGACTGCACTGATAGAGAGTCTCCGACAGGAGCAGGAGCAGATGCGTCAGTAGTAGCAGCAGCATGAGGAGGAGCGTCGACGCCAGCAGTAGTTGTACGGGGAGCAGATGAGTCGGTGGCAGCAGCAGCATCAGGAGCAGATGGAGTACATGCGCCGACTCACTCATGCTTTAGGGATGGAGTTTCCTCCACTAGCATCTACAGATCCCCACCCTCCTCCCTCCCCCCCTCCTCCCCCCTCCCCCCCTCCTTCATATTAGAGTTTGTTTTTATGTTATAAAATTTGTTAAATCAAAATATGAATTTTTTTCTATTCGTAGTTTCTGTCTCATTATAAAATATTAATAATATTATATTTTTAAATAACAATATTAATATGAATAATAATATTATTTATATTTTATAATATTAAATTATATATATATATATTAAAATTTTATAATATTATAATGTAATTATATTTTTTGTAATATTAGAATTATTTTAATATTTGAATGTAAAATAATTCTATTATTTTTATATTAATTAAAATAACTTATTAATATTTCTTTTATTTATAATTATAATTATAATATTATTATATTAATTAAAATCATTTATTAATATTCTATTATTTTTTATTTTTGAATTATAATTCTATTATTATTATATTAATTAAAATAATTTATTAATATTTTTTTATTTTTGAATTATATTTGGATTATTATTCTATTAATTAAAATAATTTATTAATAATTTATTTTTTTTTATTTTTTTTAGTATTTGCGACGGGATACTATGCCTGTCGCAAATAGTATTATTATAATATTGATTAAAATAATTTATTAATATTTTTTATTTTTAAAAAAACTAATTGCGACGGGCCCGTCGCAATTAGTTTTTTAAAAAGTTTTCACAAATATACGGACTAATATTTGCGATGGGAAGAATCTTCGTCGCAAATAATACCTTTAGCGATGGGCACATCGCAAATAATTGTTGTTACGACACCGTTTTCCGCGACGGGCTATTTGCGACGGGACCCCGTCGCAAAAGCCTATTAGCGACGGGATCCCGACGCAAATAACTCGTCGCAAATGCCATTATTTACAGTAGTGATATATCCCTAAGATCCCATAAAACCTTCTCTTGTATAGTAACTAACAGACAGTGTAAACTAAAAAGGTTAACTCATGTGTAAGTCTCATACCAACCATATCTAAGAATATTGTACCTAATAGTATACTCTGTATGAATTTAAATTGTTTAAAAGTATTCATGGCTATGTGAACTTAAAATACCCCACAATGGTTCTTATCACGTGACCTTATAAGTTATAAAATGTCATGTTATGTGACACAAAATAGTATATGTTATAATTCCCTTCATATAGATACATATAAATACCCTCTTATGGGATTGATACCAATACCATTAATACCAAACACCACCTGGGATGTAGATAAACTCTAGAGTTCCCAACTGTATGGCTTTAAAACATAACATCACTAATTGGAAAAATAAAGATAAAGAACCTATAACATATATACATATGGTATATTCTATGGAGAACAAATGATACATATTGATGGTACCATAAATGGATAACCTCTTATATATACATATGTGCACATTAACTCATGGTTTTATTTAGATCACTACCACTTTTATAACTAGTACCACATTGGAATTTATGATGGATTCATATACATATATTAAATCTATAATAGAGTCCCACAAAAGGAAATAATTACAACTAAAGGGTGAGATGATCCAGACCTCCCATTATCAAGACAAATGCTCCACTTGAAGTATCACTAGTAAAGTCCAAGTGACCACTTACCTTTGGAAGGTTGGTCTACTTCAACATAAAACAAATCAAAGCACAATAGTGCATCGAAAACAAAAAATTTAACCTAACATAAATCTTTTACCAATGAACCTGACTGATCAAACATTCTCTTGTTCACTTGTAATTCTTCATTAATAGGTTTCTAGTTTGTTGTTTTCAATCCTTTATAGGTGACTTTTAGGAACCCTTACAAGAGTACCCTTTAGTATAAATTAATTGAAACATTAAATTAACCATTTTTCATTAAGGTGTTGGGATAGAACTATAGACATTGATAAGTTTTCCAAACCATTGATTATCAAACAGGATTCCCCAGACAAACTTCACCCACTACAATGGTTGTAGCCCCAAAAATTAGAACAATTCCATCGCTAGCATAGTGCCTCCAAAAGTATATGATTAACGTCGTAGTGTGGTAATACCACCTCAATGGTGTCATCCCAAATTTAGAGGCAGCTTATATTATCCTCTAGAAGTTGGACCTTAGTAGAACACCCCACTAATGGAGGAGCATGAAAAACCCAGTCAATTGAATAGCTACCTCCAACCACTATAGGATCATATCCTAGGAACACAAAAATTCTAGCCTCTCTTATCATTAGGAAGTGGAGGAGAATAACTGCATCCTCAAAAAAATTCAAGATCTACCAAGGAGATCTCCTTCCACTAGTTGTCACTAATTCCAATATTTCATAGCCCCATCCCATCAAGAATGCACATAAGAGGTATCCCAAGTGGACCTTACCTTAGTCGCCCAAACCAAGGTGCCAAGAAAGTGGTCTCTCTAAGGGAATGAAATTAATGACACATTACCATCGATGAAGCTCGTCAACACATCATAGTGATAACTGAGGAGAAGTTACATATTATCGCTTCCCCTCGACAAGTCTACCAAAACATCCTAACAACATTAGATGAAGAAAGAAAATATATGTTATAATAAACCAAGGAGAAATACTATATTCATGTTCCAATATATGAATCCTATCAGCATATTCTGATGGTAAAAATAGGATTGAAGTGGTCTCATTCCCCCATTCCCATTGATGAGAAATCATATATTCCTGCTCTTATTGAAGAATCCCATCGGGATATCCTAGAGGCAATTTTAGGATAGTCTTATATCCCTACTCATTTCTTGTAGAGCTACCAATATATCCTAGAAGTGATAATATAGAACCATCATTAACATACTTTTATGGATAATAGGGATTAGAACCATATTCATACTCCTTCCATTAGTGGATCTTATCAATATGCATCATAAGCTACTCATAAGTGGGCTCATATTCAGACTCACATTTAGGAGGATTGTCTACATATCCGAAATAATATTGAAAAACAGTACGAGGTCCGTATTCTCATTCTAACTAGAGTTCATTGGCATGCCTTGGTATTCATTTCAAGTCAGGCTTATATCCCTACCACCATCATACAATATCATTGGAATACTACGACAATTGATTTTGTGAAAGACCATATTCCTGCACCCACTATAGAATATCAATGACATATTTTGTAAATGACACAAATATATGCTTATATTATTTCCGATGATCTTTAATTCCATCAATATATCCATATGGAACTCGTCGAGGAGTATGATAATATTATTTTATCACACAATAGGTCTATTATAATATTATATAAATGATCAAATATTAAAAATAGTCTCATGTACCCGCACCTTATAATACTTTTAAATCGTTCCAACATATTCTAGTACTTATCCAATAAATTAAATTGAATATTCTGAGGATGGGTATAAAGTTACTTGGGAGGTTTCATACACATAAGGGTTATTTTCCACATTTCATGAATCAGATACTGATTGTGGTTTCGGACATGAAGATTTAAAAGGTCTCTTCAAGGGAAATCAAGTAATCATGATCATTCTTATACCCTTGTCCTGGTTAACACTGATATTCTTATATCCATCCACAAACTTTCAATGGTGTCTTAAGAATATTTTGATTCTTTATCACCAGTGGAAGGAATAAATATCCTTGGAGTTCCTCCCCATAACACCCATCAAAAAGTTCCTCCCTAAGATAATTTAAATATCAAAATATCCTCTCAATAAAACTATTCATGATGTTACTTCTTGCAACCTAAAGATCAATCAATTAGGACACCACTTTCTAAATAATCAAATATTGGTAACTACAAAGATCCTTTGAGTTTAAACTAGATCATCCATTTTGGAGACCCTCTCCAAGGAATATGTTTCAAAATTATTCAATGTAGTCAAACATCTATCAATAATGGTGTCCCTCCCCATAATGGTGAATATAAAGACAATGATGGAATTCCTCCCCATGGTGATAATTGTGGATTTCCTCCCAAGATCATTCTATCTCCTAGACATAAATGTCCTCCACATACCAAAGTTACTTCAAGGATTCCTTTATTTCATGAGGAACTTGAAAAGTCAATGATGACCATTCTTAGAGTATCTTCATTACTTGATTGTTTTTTTTCCCACCATTAATAGAGTATTTAGGCTGATGGTCATCATTTATGCTTCATTTATACCACATCTTCATGATGAAAAAGAGGAGATTCCAAAAATTCCAACTACCCTTAACAAAGTAACTGGGAAATAGACACTCCCATTGGATCAGATAGAGGAATCCCTTTATGAGGATGAGGAGAGTGTTATAATAACATCAAAAGAACTGTCCAAAGGTAATATACCAGTTATATTTTGGACCATAACCACTTCCCGGTATGACATTCCAGATGCATTGAAAGAGGAGTGAATACATTATCTACATTGGAATCTCTGAATGCCTTTATTCCATATTAAGGGAAAAATTTATCTTATAAGGAGTATAACAACCACATAAGGGTAATAAGTGATATATTACATGAATTCGAATTAGACTCCCTCTGAACTGTATGACATCCAAATTCAGGGAAACAACATTTAGACTTTTAACATCATAACTTTGAGTCTTAAAGGTCTTTTACATGTAATTTTTGATTCCCCACCTAACGTGTGCCTAAAAGGGTGGGTGAACATAAATCATTATATTTTACCCTGCTCAATATCCAATATAGTTTTTCAAAGATAAAAAAAATCAACCTCGCCACCTTAGACAAAATATTAAGACCATATTCTGCATATGATATTTGGGCAGTCCAATAGAATCTCACTATCTGCAAAGCCTAAAAATGACATACTCTTCATGAGTGATCCATCAATTGGATATTGTATCAAGATGCTAAGAAATTTGATAAGGCCTCATATATGAAGAATGCATTAATATAATAGAAATAAAATACTCAATGGTGAGTAGTTCACACTTAGAACATAAACTACATCTAATACAATCTCAGGTTAAATCATATAAATTCAATAAGGTTGTGATATCTTCTACCTTAATAGCATTATGGGAACATCCTCATCCTATAAGGTTGGGAGAATTTTTACCACCACCACTACCTATGGGAGCATCAAATCCCTAGATAATCTAATATTTAATGGTGGTAGAAAAACTTCAACCCTAACCCAGGGTTGTGGGAATTATTACCACCTTCTCCTCTATAGATTTCAACATTTTCTATATTGGGAGGGTCTATATAGGAAAAATACTCATAGTTCCATCCACTACATGACCCATATTTCCCATAAGAAATGTGTTGAGTGAAAGTTATTGTTGAATCCCTTATGATGATCCTCCCTAAATCACTTCTATGATAACATCAAGGGGAAAATATGAAGCCTCATAGGGTATATAATCAAAAACAATACACTAATAAGGTAAAGTCTGAGGATAACAGTGATCTATCTATTAAATATACTCAAAAGGTGAAAAATTCACCAAACCTTATTATGAGAATATTATCCTCACAATATGATATATTTTAGTGAATTTAAACAATTTCAATGCCATATATTACTTCACTACTAGAAAAATACCCTATACTAACGGTTTAAAACTGTTGGTATATGCCTCCAAACCGTTGTTATATCATATACCAACGGTTTGGGGAACCATTGGACAGTAATCTGTGGGGATAGGCCTATGCCAAAGGTTTTGTAAAAACCATTGGTATAAGTAATATGAAGAATCTATACCAACAATTCCATAAAACCATTGGTATATGTATTTCAAAAAAGAAGAATTATGTTGGTTTTGATCCCAATACCTCCCATTTATGATTAAATGACCTAACCACTAACCTAACTTTACTTTTATGAACATAATTTCATAAATATATATATGTATTATCATAAATATATTAAATTTTGATTTATTTAATGTTCTATGTAAGATGATTCCATAAAAAATACATGTAACTATACCAACAGTTTTCAAAACCATTGGTATAGACCTATACCAATGGTTTTGAGAAGTGTTGGTATAGATTATTTGATTTTGGGACCTATACCAATGGTTTTGAACAAACCGTTGGTATAGGGGGTACCTATATCAACGGTTTTTCCAAAACATTTGGTATAGGGTCTCTATTATGGACCTGTACCAATATTTTGTCCAAAACCATTGGCATAGGTCCATAATAGAGACCCTATACCAACAGTTTTGGACAAACCATTGAGATAGGCCCATATAAGTGACATATACCAACAGATTCTCCAAACCATTGGTATTGGTCTCCCCTATATCAACGGTGTCTGGTAAAACGTTAGTATATATCCAAATTAGTGACCTATATGAATGATTTTGGCCAAACCGTTGGTATAGGTCCATATAAGTGACCTATACCAACGGTCTGCCCAAAACCATTGGTATAGATCTTATTTTCAGTAGTGCTTGAAACGTGATTCTTACGTAGAAGAACATGATGAGGAGGACTTTTTTCACAATATGGTCCACACCGAAATACTTGAATAAAGTGTACATAGATAGAATCAGAGATAGATTCCAAATTTGGGAGTCTCTCAGAATACTCATCCAACTCCTTCCCTATGAGCTTCATCCAAGGAAAAAGGGAAAAGTGTGTCTATGTCCATAGCACATCCATCACCTAAGGAACTTTGACCATTTTCCATCAATAAAATGCTCTTTGAATATGAAGTTAAGTAAGAAGAGTTGAATCTACTAAATGTATAATTACTTAGGGGTAATACTACTTCTACGAAGAACTTCTAGGTAGAGAATAATACATATCCTTAGATGAATCTTCCTTAACATAATAAAATTACTAAACCTACTACGGCAGAGTTTAGCCAACTAACAAACTCTGGGTTTGGATAATTGGTGTTTCTAAACCTGGAGACTAAAGAATTTCAAGAATTCCCACAACTATGGGAGAAACCACATCCCTGCTAGGCATTTTTTCTTAGGCAATCTTGAATTGGATATCAACAACCAGCATGAGAAAATTGACCATTTTTTACTCCTCTAACCACATCTACTCGAGTGTTTTCCCAGTCAATAGTCCTACAATAACTCCTTGAATCTTATGTATAATTTTCCACTAGAATGGAATCCATGGAAGGGAAATGAGTTCCAGTGAAACCAAAAATAAATACATATCATTATTGGGTTGATGTGACTCATCGTCCACCCAACTTTTTAAACTCAACTATTTCAAATTTCAATAGTAATGAGACCTAGAACAACATCTATTTCACTTTTTATCTTGATGTAGCCCCATGATGGGATGACTCAAACAATAATAAGTGAAAAAAATTATATTATTCTTATAGACCATAGAGGGATTAGTTTTTTATGGTATAGAAACCTACTAGCTGGGTCCATTACCAGTAATTAAGATCTACATCATCAGTTACTCTACCAGTTCTATCATGCATTAAAAAAGATGACAATACTCAATATCTCAAATTGAAAGTAGCATGATAATAAAAAGGTCTTATATTTTATTTCTATATGGAAGGGTATGACCCATTCCTTGAATATTAAACTACTATAAGAGAATCTATTGGATATCTGTATATAAAATCTACATGATGAGTTGCAAATTCCACTGATCCCGTTGAAGTACCCTAGTATATATTGATAGTTTTATATAGATTCACAAAGGATAAAGGATTATACCCTATATTCCAAAGGAAAATCTTAGACAATAATGTCATTACAAGGAAAGAAACTTAGAAAAGTGGATATCACATCTATCATTCTCAATCCAATGTTGATACTAGCTCCACCACCCAAGTTCACACAATATCACATGGTACCTCCCCTTGAATGGTAGAAGTAGAAACAACACCCTCATCTATAGGAGGATCGGGATCATGATCATGTATGTTTTGAGGACTAGATTAATAAATCTTATTCCTTATAAAGAGAGAAAGTACTAGGGTAATTTATTGTTATCATGGAGAAAAATATACCTAATATTCCAACGATCAAAAATAAAAATGAATTTATACTAAATGAACACCCAGGTTACTTATCCTTCCACCAAATATTGGAGAAAAAATCCAAGATTAAATAATCTTTACATACATATTCTAGAATATTATTGACTCTAGGAGGGTAAAATTGGTTAATACCCTAATACAGGTGACTTGAATATCTACCATTCCACCAATAGAAGAATGATAATGGTAGGAAGTTCATAAATTGTTTCCCTAAAATAGTATTAATTAACTCTTGATTCATCTATAGACTATTTGGACCCAATCATGTTAGAGGACCAACTAGATAATGTTTAATTTTTGGGTTAGAATTAGAATACAAGAAGGATAACTCGGATCAACCTGCATGACATCCTAAATGTGGATCAGGGAAAGGAACGACCAGTATAAGTAGATTAGAACTCTAAGAATCTGACCAAATATTAGCCTCATAATAATAAGTGTAGGCCTCTGGTCCATAAGTATAACATCCTAAAATAACATTCAATTTACCATATAAACTATCAATTCTTAATTCACTTCACCTATCCAAATATCTTAGGGAGGTACTCATAGAGGCTCTTTTAATCCCTTAAGAGTACGAGACTAAAGCCAGTGCAACTAAGGCGTATCTCATAGAAACAGGTCTTAATTAGTTCCATATAATCACCTCCTTTACAAAAACAAGCCTAGAAGACTTATATATAAGAATACATCAGGATTTGTTACAAATATGGAATGATGGGATAAAATTAATGTATATTGTGATTTAATTGATAATAGTTTTGGGATTAATCTCATACTAATCTAGACTCTATGACCCTTGGGATAAAATGAGGTCATGTTTTCCCTTCCAACTTGACAATCCAAGAGTATGAATAGAGTGAGTAGAAATATTTTGGAAAAATATATCTTTGAACCTAGTTTACATTCCTCTTATTTGACTATGATCTTATTTTTATTTTGCAAGATACAAGTTCCAATACACTTCTATAAATTTTATGGCTCCATATGCACATAGTGGTACCATCATTAAACCACTGGTGCCTCAAATACTATATTAATGGATAGGTTGAAGTACTGTATTGTGATAATTTTCCCTTTAAGTCTTGTGAATCTCAATATATTGGTGTGGGGTTATTCAAAAGGGAGGGGAAGTAATCAGTTATTGAAAACTCTATCTATATCACTTCCCCTAGTTGTTTGTAAATGGATTCTAACATCCCATAGATTGAACTCAATGAAGACATTGTGTTCCCATAAATTAGATCTAGGAAACAACTCCATATATGGGAAGTCATCTGGTTATTTGAATTATATTCAAGGGGTTAAAGAATCCATTCAGCTTCCTACTTTATGATGGTAAAGTAGTTTTCCCCATAGAGCATCCATCATTAATAAAGGAAAACACTAATGAACCATCTATGCAGATCAATTTTACTCTTGAGTGCCACAACTCAAGGTTCAGTCTGAGAAATATACATACCACATAGCAAAGAATCTTTGAATAAATAGATTACAAACCTTGTAGAAGGAGGTGGGAATGGTTTCTAGCCCAATTCACCCCCATCCTTGTTATATTGATAACATCTACTGAATTCATCCATTCAAGGAGGGATATAACCTTGGGAAAAATAGTAATGCTTACGATAATGATTTCCCAACATCATATCCAGAATATTAGGATACCAACATATCGTGGGATCCTAATAATAGTGGGGAAGGAAAAAATACCTAGTATTTCTCTAAAAATGGTTCCCCTTTGTCATCATCTTGATGATCAAATATTCTTCCACACCATTTGTAAAGACTCAGACTTTTTTGGGTTTTGAATTTGAGCTGAAATTTGAAATTTTATTTTTGAGCCCTCATAAGGGGTAAAATTGTTATTTTATACCGGAATATGATCTAGGATAATTTTTCAAACCATTCTATTAGTATAAAAATAGGGTTGTTACCCTAGGACATGAGTTTTTTATAATTCCAAGAAGTTATAGTTCTAGAAGAAAATTTAGTATTTAATTAATTAAATTTAAATTACTTATGAATGTTCAAGTGCTAATATATTTTTAAAGGTCCATGTGATTAAGATTTTGACTCATTGGTTGATTCTGTAACATGGGTTTTTTTCTAGGTAATGTATAAACCCACTCTGGGTTTTAGTACTTGAGATGAGTACTAAAAGGATAATTGATTAACTAATTAACCCCCCCCCCCTCCATTTGGGTTTTCCTATGCACAAAAGGATGGGGATATTGACTCCCTCATGCAATGGATGGACAAAGAAGAGGAGAGGGAGTATATTCTTCTAAAATTCAATAATGGCATCAGTTGAGACTGGATCAGGGTGTAGCAGCTTTTGGGTATATATTTGAACCTAAAAAATTCACATTTCACTATGAGGTAAGAATATTTTTGAGTTTAATCCTTGATCCTAGTATATGTTTTGTTTTTAAGCTTTAAATACATTTTATGACTTCAAAACACTCCCCCCCAAGGGGTCAATCTATGCTTAATCATGGAATAACGGGGGTTTGGGGAGGTTTGTAGAGGTTTCCCATTCAGAAATCCTGATTATATGGTGTTTGGTTTTGAGAAATCATGCCATGTGTTCTTACTATTTGGTGAAGATGAAGTTTCATAAAGTACATTTCGTGTACTTAGAGTACATGTTGTGTACTGTAATATAGCCATATTGATGATTACATGGGAAGATGTAGTTTTTGGGGCTACATGATGTGTACCTAGGGTACGTGCTATGTATTCATACATGATAAGACACCCAATGTAAGGGGTACATGTACATTTGGAAGTACGCGGCCAGACCTCATGTATTCCCTAGCCCTGTAGTAGTATATGGCCTGACCCCATGTGTGTCAGGCCCTTTTGAATTACATGTCCAGGTAGAATATTTTAGAGTACACATCATATACTTGGGGTACAAACCATGCACTACCCCTTTGTTTCCCTTTGGAAGGTTTTGGGTGATTTTGTTCCCTAGAGTTGGAATGGGACACAATAGGATTCCATTTTAATTTTTTTCCTTGTAGAATGTAATGGTGTATCCCTTAGGGCATTTGAGGCCTTCTGAAAGGAGGTTTGGGGTGAGTAAGTTATGACAGATATATTTTCCTCCAAAAATCCAGTTCAACTATCTCTTAAGAATGACACATGGTATAAGACCTGGGTGAGGGTCATGAGAATAATTTCAGGACATAACATGAGTTTTTTATACACCTTGATTTTTGTTGGAATGGGATTTTATTTGGTTTTCAATACTGATTTGTGACTTGATGTAATGGACAGGTTGGTTGTGCAGGACAACCTAGGGTGACTTGAAAAGGGGTTAGGCTTTAATCCAACCTCATAATAAGGATTTACTTCCTTTGTGTTTTGTGAGTCTATGAGTTACAAGATACTAGGTTTTGGGATGTGTGCCCACCAAGAGATAGGTGTGTGCCCAAGAGTTTGGTTGTTATCAAATATTGAAATAGGGATGCCTCTACTTGAGTGCTAGATCTGAGGATCCAAAAGGGATGAAACTATTTATGTGCTTACCCAAAGGTCCAAGTGGGTGCCTAAATGATAGGGAAACCCTAAGAGGGTTCTTTTTTTTGGGTCATAATGGTTCTGGGTGTTCCATTGGGACCTGAACTAATGTATGATTCATTTGGGGCTGAGATGTTGATGATGGGTATGGGAGTTCCACCTGCCTTCTTATGTTCCTATATTTATTAGGGTTGATACTTAGTTTATTTTCATGAGGATAATATGATATGATATGGGATTCCATCATTTATATAACTGGACATGATTCTCCACACATATGGTTTTGGATGTCTAACATGTTACCCTACATTTTTTAGTTTAGAGAGGTTCACATGACACTCTATATGTATGATTTCAGGTGTATAACTTGGTGCTCTATATTTTAGGTTAATATAGTTGGGCATGATATTCCCAATGCATGCTTTTATATGTCTAATATAACACTCAACATATGATTTTTAGTTTGCTAGACATGGCATTCCATGCTTGTAACAACCCTGAGACCAGTAACTCAGAGCAAGTGTTTTCTTTATTATACTATCTCTAGATACAAGGAATTGAATCTCAAAAGATAAAATATTTTATTATTCTTGGTAATCCATAAACATACATGATTACCATAATAAATTTGAATATAAAAATTAAAACATGATTTTTGTTTTCAAGAATATCATTATTACCTCTAGAATATCCTTGCATATCATTCTTAGTACACTTCCTAGATTCCTATGAATGGAAACAAAACTAGGGTGAGAAATAATTCTTAGTAAGATTTGTGTAAATTGGAACCTATCATGAGTAAATGAAGAATAATAAATAAGGAATAATCTATATGGAATAATAAATATGCTATGGTAAATATCTAAATACACGTGAAATTTAATCAATAACATGATTATCATGATGAGATGAGGAATAATCAATATGTAAAGATAAATAACTAAAACACATTCCATTTAATCAAAAAATAGATAAATAAATGCATTGAGAGATAATATCATTATAAATATCTCATGGATAATAAGATAACACATAATCAATATGGAAAGTTAAGTAACTGAAAACACATGAAATTTAAACAATAAGCTAAGAATTAAATGCATCCAAATATAATATCATTGTGAAAATATCATGGATAATAATAAATGAATTATTAATAAAGAAAATTCTTTATTATTTGATGTCATAATCTTAGGCATCAGGATACCTATACCATCAATATCTTTAACAAGAAGGTTTAAAACTACAGGTATAAACCTATTTAATGCTAGATTAATGGTTCCCCTTATGATATTATTGATGCATTAATGGGAAATATAGCCTCTGGCCCCACCTATCACTACATTATCAAATAGTTCCTCATATATCATATAATCAATTAAATTCATGAACAATGTGTCTTATCATCAAATATTTGTCTTGATTAAAGAATATATATTTATTAATACTTCCCAGGATAAAAAATAACTATTAATGTAGAACATCGTATATAGAAATGATATATATTTTAATCAATGAAAATATCCTTGATAAATAATATGTATATTTAGGGTAAATTTAATGTTCAATGCGCATATAAAATTTAATATTTTAATGTAAAGTTAAATACAACAAAAATAAATCAAGAAATTGAATATAAATACTTTCCTTGGAAAAGATGATCATAAAACATCCATATAAATAATAAGGATAGTATCAATAAAAACATATCTCTTGTGGGGTATAATTAAAATAATCGGTTGTTGTCATTAATGAATAGAAATTATACAAAATATCTTTAAATAATTCTTGAGGAAAAGAGTATTTTCATTTGAAAAATATATATTTTAAAAACTAAAAGCTCAAAAAATATTTTGAAAATACTTTTATTTGAAAATAAAATTTTAAACTTATAAATTAATCCTTCAAACATTGATTTTTCATGATGGTAATAAATTCTGTAAATGTTGTACATGTTAAAAAAAATATTCCTTTCACATTAATGGCCAAAGAAAAATGGGCCTTATTTGGAAAAATACATTAATATTCCATTGAAAACATTTTTTGAAAATTAAAAGATGGGTAAAAATGTATTTAATAAATCATTTCGAAAGTATTAAAAACATTTTTGAAAAAAAATGAAAACAAGTTATTGGAAGAAAAAGTATTTTCAAGAAAAATCAAAATGAACTTGGATTTTATTAAAAACATTTTCTTTATCATTTTAAGTACCAAAGAGTTTCAAAATGGTACATGTACTATAAAACATCATGAAAACCCATAAGAGAATAAAATTAAAGTTTTTTATTTCAAAATAATCAAATAATTTCCTTCAATGTAAATTCAGGAATAAAAATTGTGATTAAAATGGTATTATGAAATAAACCATTATAAATATCATAATTTTCAAATGAGAATTAACCAATTAATCAATTATGTGTATCAAATGTAAATCCACATAAAAAATTTTGATGTACAATATAATATAGTTGAAATTCACTATACACATAATCATAGAATATCAAAGACAATGAAAAAATAATATAACCCAATGAAAGTAAATTGAGTATAGTGACCTAGGATTAACATACAAGGATATAACGTCATTCTAGATGAATATTCAGCACATTACAAAAATAAATGTCTAAGTACCATAATATTTTAGTGTATTTAGAAACTTAGAAACATAATCTTCTTACACGATGAAAGATCTTCAACATCTCCCTTAAAGATATTCCCCTTTATTACTCCTACTTAAAACCTTTCTTAATAATATAAGGAAAGGAAACATAATAATGGGGTGATCTCAGATGCTCAATAAGGCTGGAAAAGGTAGATATGTAAGCATAACATGAGCATAATGGTATGAGAACATGATCATAACATTAGAAGATCATACCTTGTATATCGAAGATCATGATCAAGAGTTATGTCATAAATATTAGCAATTCCTAAGACATGAATCATAATAAAATAAAGTGCATAATCTATGGGAGAATAAAAAAGGAATAAGACATGTAATTGTGGTATACACATAAGCATATAAAACCTTATGTCAATGCTACCAACCAAGACGTTTATAACATGTTAGGCTTGGTCTAATCACTCACATACCTGCTTTAGGCTTAGGCTAACAACCCATATACCTAATTTTTTCTAGTATTAGGCTAAAACCTATATACCCTCTTTTCCTTGGGATTGTATTGAAACTCATTGACCCTCTTGTTTTCAAGATCGGGTACAACCTCGGTACACTCTTTTTTCGGTCTTGAGCTACAACCGATGTACCCCCTTATTTTGGGGCTTGGGATACAACCCTTATATACTATTGTTTTCAATATTGGTCTAGAACTCATTTACCCTTTAAGATCATATACCATTTATCCTTAACCAATTCATTAGATGGAGATATATGTCTCACCCATCACATAATGAAATTATACATACATGTTCCATAAGATAATAAAGCATTCATCATATCATGACCGATAAAAAGATATGGGTTTCATAAACATCATATCGTAACCCATTAAATGGAATGGGTATCATAAACATTTCATCATATCATAACCTATATAAAATAGATAGGTTTCATAATCATTTCATCCTAAAATAACCCATTAAAGGAAGTATGATTAATAAGCATTTATTATGGTATAACCCATGTAAGATAAACAAGTTACATAAACATCATTCCATAAAAACATAAACCATTCAGATAAATAAAATTAATGTTATCCTTGGATCATGTCCCTAGAAAATAATAAACTATAAAAAATGATTTCATCTCATATGGAGAAGGATTTTTTGAGACAACATTGAACTTTTCATAAGGAAAATAAAGATAATATAAAAATAAATTTTTAAGTCATAAAACATTTTAAAAATTATTTTATTTGAAAACCACTTTGAAAACATATAAAATACTGTTTAAAAATAATCTAAAACATTCCTTGAATAAAATTACCTTTCCACTTTGAAAACAAATTTTAAGACATAAAGAATTTTCAAAAAAAATATTCTTTGAAAATAACCTTTAAAACTTATAAATGGGGATTGAAAATATTTTTAAATCTTTTTTCTTTGAAAATATATTTCAAAATATAAAAAGGAATCTTGAAGAACCTTTGAAATCCTTTCTCTGAAAATAGCTGTGAAAATTTATAAGAATATTTTGAAAACCATTTTAAATTTTATAAAACATAAAACTCCTTTGAAATCATTTTACTTGAAAATTATATTAAAATATATGTTGAATAAATTTCTAAAATTTTATTTAGAAAATATGGTTTTTTAATAAAAACAAATTTCTGACTGATGGGGGAGATAAGGTCATATTTTCTTAAAAACACATTCTTGATTATCTTAAGTATCATAGAGTGGAAAAAATGGTACCATTACTTTAATATTTCATGAATAACTATAGTAGAATAAAATTCCTTATATTTATTAATAGATGGACCAGAATACTTCATTTATGGAAGCATAATCGTAAACAATCCCTATAATCGATGAGATTGTAGCAATAAACTATTACCACTTTGATAAAATTGAATCATAATCACCATAAATTAATTACATGAACCTTAAAATATCATAAAAATAATTATATTCATGATATAACATTTAAAATGGAAATATATACAACTCATAGAATAATATAGGTTCATAACATGGCATGTGTCTCAAAGAAGGAAAATTGAGACAAATGTACTTTATCGATTTGGTACCTTTTTAACCATAAACCACCTGGAAGATAGATAATCAATTGGATATGTAAATAACCAAAAAAATTAATTTTAATAATCACTTAATACATTCTTGGTAATTATATACATCACACTAAACATATGATTGTTGAATAAGGAATAAGACTCCTAGAAATAAAAGTGAGATGATAAAATCCTTACCTTATGTCTTGACTTTATTTGTACGCATTAAAGCCTCTTATATGGTAAATATAAGTTTATTATACATATTAAAAATAACAATATTGTTATATATAATACCATATATGATTTTATTTTTAATTTATATTACCCTTTCATTAACAATTCCATGTTAATGTTACATTTTGGGTAATATCCGGCTTATTTCTCGTCTATATTTTGACTTGTTATTCTTGATCCTCTTACTTAGATCATTATTTACTTATTTATATATTTTAAAATATTATTTATATATCATATATTCTTATTATATAAATATTTTTAATAATCTATAAAATATATAAATATGAAATGGAATACACTGTTCATGGAGAGAGTAGGTCTTAAATACGCATGAACGTTGTTTCCATTTTATTTTCATAGGAAAAGAAAGTAAGTAAATGAAATATATGTGTGAATATATATATTATCATTATAATTTAATTATTATTTCATATATATCATATAAATTTACTACATCAATCCTTAATACATTCCATGTAAAGTGTGAACAAAACACATCGTTTTGAGGAGGAGGCAGTCCACACGTCCACAAACAAAGTTATCGAATTTACACAAATTGGAGAACAAGAAAGTATGTATAAAATAATAATGAAATACTGAAAAATAAATCATAAATATCATATATATATATAATATAAAAATATTATGAACATCATAATTCCCAACCATTAGAGGTGTAAAAGGAAAAACGAATGACGTCATTTCGGGAGGTGGTAGTCCCCCGTACACATGAACGGTAAGTTCATTACCCATTTGATGGAAGTGTATGTAGGTTTAGGTATAACCCTTAGAATAAAAAAATTTCAGTATATTTAGGATAATGTTTTTATTATACAATCATTTAAAAATAATAATTTAGGGGGTGGATACTAAAAATAAAACTAAAGATCTTGTGGAAGGATGTTACCTCTTATTTGGGTAATTCCTTTTGGTTTGCACCAAAGGAATAACTTGGTTTAATTTATACCTATATTTAGTCTTATGGGATTATGGGAGGTAAGTTTTGAGCTTATGTTTTTAGGGTTTTGATGAGGCAAATGTCTTGAGAGTTGTTAATAATTAAGGGGGTGCCTTTTTATAGTGGAGGTGTGACATTCCTATAAATAAAAAAGGTAAACACTATTGAGAGGTCTCCCTTACATCACGTGTCTCCAATAATGGTACATGTTTTATAAAAGGGAGGATATGGTTGAAATATGCCCATCCAATTTATTTTTGACATATTTATAGGATATTTTTTCTCTTAAGTTAAAGTTTAACCACAAAGTAAACTCGTTTTTACCTTAATCATTATAATTAATTTTTATTAATTTCAGTAATATTTTTTGTTAAAAAATAAGTTTAAATTATTATAAATTATAAATTATTATTATTTAAAATATGGAATTCATTTTTCAAAATTCCAATTACATAAGTGGTATAAATTAAATTAAAATTAACCCTGCATATGTGATGGGAAAACCAGTTTCTAAAGTAAATGTTCAAAAGTTTGAGAAGTTTTTATATACAATTTCAATGTTAAATTGATTAAAATGACCTAAATTGGATTAATTGATGTATAATTAATCTAAATATACATTAAATCATATTTTAAATATAATTTAATTATATAAATAAATTATATTTTTACACACCATTAAATGTGTTCCATACACTTCTTTGCAAATTGAAGATGCAAACCTCACTTAGACACCAAATGATGAGTTAAAGTAGGAATACATATTTATGTCAGAAGAAGAAGTAGATCTGATTTCTATGCATTGAGAAAAAAAAAATCATCGGCCTAGTTTAAAAATTTTCTGGTGAAACTCTGCATTTTTCCTGGGGGTCAATGATGGTAATGAAAGAAATAACCCGAAAGGCCGGGAATACATCCCAACAATAATCCCGAGCAAGGGTGTGGGCGTGCAGCCCCCATGGTATGGAATAGTTTTTTTATAAGTCCCAAAAAACATATACAGTCAAGGTACCTACAGTACCTACCTATGCGCCTCCCCAGTTGCGCTCCACCTCATCACTTGTGTTCCAAGTCACCATCACTCAGAGTACCATATTTTCCCATAAATAGACCCTTGGGGTCTTTATTTGTATGGATGAATTTCCAAGAATCTAGATTACTGTTATGATCTCCCTAGTGCTTCTCCCAAGTCCTCTTATACCTCCAATGTGGTTTATTAACTCCTAAAGTTAGTTAATTAAAGGGGGATAGTGAGACTTAGGTTCTCCAAGTGTTCAAAATTAACAACACTTGAGAGACTCATTCGCCCAACCCCCTAATTTAAGAACAATTGTGTGACCTTCCTTAATCAAGTAGAAATTTGCACACCACACTTCATGGAATACCTATAATGACTATTGAAGGGTTAATCCAAGTCACTCATAAGTCTAGTAATCCAGGTTTTTTTTTATTTAAGGTGACATAAATTCACCCAATCCTACTTGTGCATCACATACCTACGCACCACTTACTTGACTTCCCTTTCTTGGTTCACCTCACTTCTTCAGCCTGCTCAACCCTTTCATAAAGCCTACTTCAAGGACATTCATGGAAGAGCCTCTCCTTTATTAGATCCCTTTTCTAAAATGGATTATGTTGATTCCTCTGCCAAGACCTCCTAATTTAATAAATATTAGAGAAAGACACATCTGCATGTCTCCCATTTGGATTTGGATATATATGGTCAGGGGTTTCCCACACTTCACCTACTAGAGGGTAAGGGTCTTCGGGATGTTTGTGGATTTTTATATCTAGGGTTACATAGACCCTTACCCTAGGGATAGTGTTGAGGAGT
Source organism: Viscum album (assembly GCA_963277665.1). Lineage (NCBI taxonomy): Eukaryota > Viridiplantae > Streptophyta > Magnoliopsida > Santalales > Viscaceae > Viscum > Viscum album. Next base: position 197,910,410 of record OY728129.1, on the reverse strand, counting down.
TCCAGGTCTAGGATTTTGGGGGGTAGGACTCAATCCTCCCATTTTCATCTCTAAGACTCAGAGCCTTCAGCCCCTAGTAGGGAGGGTGAAATCCACACTTCCTTTTCCTTTTGTACAAAGTAGATGTATCCCTCCTTACTACAGGACCCATTTTAGGGTATCCATCCTGGTGTAATCCCATATCCTTCAACATAGGAGGTTGTAGTCTCAATTCTCTAAATGTTCTTCACCTTCACTCATTTACATTAGACCCTCATCTAATGTAAAGTGAAGAGAGGGAAGTGATGTAGTCATGGACTCTTCCATGTTCGCCTTTTCCTCTTCCGCTGTAGGCTTTTCCTCTTATGTTAATGGAGGAGAAGGTGTGTGTGGTTTTTTGAATCTTTCACATCCTCTTTTTTCTCACATTGAGCATGAATCATGTGGTCTTAGAGGTTTTAAATGATCACAACATCCACACAATCTACCTGAAGGAATGAACTATAAGAACTCTGATTCCAAACATAATTGAGATATGTAGTAATCCTTCTCAAGGAACAATATTTACATCATCTCATACATGAAATGAGAAACCATACCCTCCAAAAATGGGACTCCTCCTAGTTTTAATACCCAAATGCATTTAACTACAAGAAATTTGATTCCCATTATAAGTGGGATATGTTGGAAGACTTCACCTAGGGATCGAGCTCAATGGAAATCCTACTTAAGAGTCCATATCTAATTCCCTTAATCTTATCATCATCCTTAGAAGTAATACTTGAATTAAGCACCCCTAAATCTCCATGAGTTAAGATATCTCTCATGGACCCTGTCACAAGGGAATCCTCTTTAAGAGTAAGTGCCAACCTATTTCTCTCAAAGGGCCATACTCCCCTGCAAGACTTATCGAACTACATGGGATTCGATTTCCATCCAAATGGGATACATAGGAAGCCTCCCTGAGGTTCAAACCCCACAATCCAAATCAACCCCATTCTTTTCAGTTCATATCCCCAATAGGGTCTAATTTAACTTGGGAGCTCACATTCCTTCCAAGTGTGTTGGGCTAATAAGGCATAATTCCTACACCAATATTTAAATATGCACCTTACACCTAGATATACTTACCACATGACATTAAAATATGGTTGGGTCCTTATCACATGACCTTAAAAGGTATTATGTGTTGCATTAAGTGGCACCGAACTACGTGGGTTCTGATTCCTTTCACAAGGATACATTAGAAGCCCACCAATGGGTTCAATCCCGGCATGAAAAAAAAATTATGTCTCCCTGGATGATGATAAAATCTAGAGTAACTAGTATCTACCTAGATGATAATAAAATCCAGAGTAAAATTAAATCTCCCTGGATGATGATAAATTCCATAGTGACAATCGTCCACCTGGATGACCATAAATTTCAGAGTGCCCCACTGAGTGGATTAAAAACTAACATCACTGTGATTACGACCAAAGAATATCTAAGTAGCATAAGAGGATACAATCAATAAAGTACCTCAGATACACATAGATATATCGATTGATGAATAACCTCAAATACATATGGAATATTCTGAATTCCACACATGCTAATAATTGATTGCAAATTTCAAGGGAAACCTACATTATGCTTGGTAAATTAATAAGGATTCATGAACATATCTTAAGTCTATAATGGAGTGATGATGTAGAAAAAAAACCCCCCAAAAGGGTGTGATGAGCCCGACCTACCATCATCTTTACCAATGTGAGTTCTTAAGTATCATAGGTCAACAAACCTAACAAACGTCTGCCTTTGGAAAGTAGGCCCCTTTGGATACAGAACCATTGGGTGTTCCCGATTCCAAAAACAAATATGTTGGAAACCATTTTGAAATAGTGACTCCTAATCAGAACGCACATTCTGAAGGAAACAATATGAAAATATAGTTTTCAATTAAAATTCAGGGTTTTTCACTATTCATTAAAATATGAAACTTATGTGAAAAATACCAAACATTCACCCAAATTTAATTTTTGAAATACCAATTTAAAAATTTAAGTTTACTTTCTTAAATAAAAAATAAAAAAATTTCAAAAATTATATTTTAAATGGTTACTCTATTAAAAGGCGGTAAACTTTCCTTTTATAAATATACACCTTTTTATTCAAAAAATGGATTTATTCATATCTTATTCCTATAAAAACTATTGGATGAGTGTCAAAAAAATTATTGATTATATAATATATGAATTTTATTAAAATAATTCATAAATGGTTGTTTGTTTTATTTTTTTCAGATAAAATGTGGTTTATTCAAATTTTTCTTAGAAAATGAATTTCATTATTTTCAAATAGTTCTTACTTAAATTTATAACTAATTGATCACCAAAGTATTCATTGTATATACATGTTTAAACTCTATTTTTATAATTTAATTAACCTTATTCATAAATCTCATTCCAATGGCTAGGTAGTAACTACAATGATATTTTAATAATAATAGAATATTGTAGTTTGGTAAAACTCAACCTTGCATGTAATGCAACCTATCAAAGGAATTCCTTATTGTATGTAAATAAAGAAAACATAGTTTTTCATGTACCATAAGATAATATAATATTTATATGTAGTGAAAGACTAACTTGGTGTAGTGTATAATGCAAACAAAAATTAGTGATTTCATATAATAAAATCTATATTCTATGTTGTGTGAAATGAAAAACATCAAAATGTTTCAATTAATTTGAAAAAATAATTCAAAAAATATCTGGTTGTTGCATTCTACCACCCTTAAAATGAATTTCAACCTCAAAATATATATTCTTTAGCAATGGTCTAATACATAAAAGTTCCTTTCTTAGAAACCCACAATGTAAAAATGAATACTAAACCTTTCATTAAAAAGGGAAATTTGGAACCATAATGGTTACCCAAAGTAACTCATAAATAGGTTTCCATGTAGAAAAACATAGGTGGGAAGTGAAAACATGAACATTGAAGAAAAATATAACTATCAATTTATGATTGAGAGTGGTAGAGGACACTGTTAGGAGAAATTTAGAAATCACAAAGCCATAAATATATGATGATATAGGGATCATTTGATTCATCGAAAATGAAGGCACTTGGATATAATTTTTGGTCTCAATATTCTTTTCCTAATGTTTAAGAACATTAACAAGAATATATAATTAATTTATTTTAGCACAATTTCACCCTTTGGTGGTTCCTTCACCAATTTCCACTTCATCTTTTATTCCAAAAATGAAGGTGAATTTTTTTTTCCAGAATCACTAATGGAACATAATATCCATAAAGTATGATAAGTAATTTAATCTATGTTTAGTCCTCATAGTAGAAAATGGTTAGCACATGTTATCCAATGTGCATAAATCATCATGTGGTAAGATAATACCTTAATCTTTAAAACCTCATCCAAATTTTAACTAAGATCATTCTATAAATGGTTAACCATATAAACCTTCCAAGATATGAAAATACAAAAAATTATAAGTTAACTAAATCTCTAAAAATAATTTCAACTTTGATCCTCCATATATCATATAGTATCTCTTTATTATCACATAAAAAACCTATGAATATCTTCATTATTTATTCTCTGGAAATATGGTAATAACTTAAATTATCATAAATCTTTATCAAAGACATACATGTTTTCTTATTATGAAGGTTATTAGATATATTAATTAAATCCAAAATGTTGTAAATTGCATCCATGGTAGCATAAACTACTATTTCAAAAAAAATCCTTTAACGGTTTTGCGGTCATCGGTACTAAATTTATCCAAATTAATCATCTCATTATCTAAAGTAAACATACCTTTCTCAACATCATGAACACATTAAGGGTTACCTTCCCTTAATCAAAATATCAACATTACATTAAATCATTTATCTATGTCATTAGCACCATCCATCGTATCCTTTTAAATCCTTGATTCAAAAAAAATACTTCATGATTCATATTGCATAATTCTGGAATTCCAATACATTTACACTTCAACCATCCAACTTTATTCTTAAAACATTACATAGGATTTTTCATATTATTCTTTAAAACCAATTTATTATAATATGAAATATGAATCATTTATTAAGGTTCCTAAACCTCAATTTAATCTTTCTTCATACATTTAATGTAAAAAATACTGTTAGAACATCTTATACCTTTCACATGTCATCTAAAGTCTCTTTATCTTTAGTAGTGTAACCAATACTTGTTCCACCTTCCTAATTGTTTTCAAGATATTTCCACTTAGGACACAAATTTGAATAATTCCAATACTTTCCAAAACTAAATCATTAAATGTTAACCCATATTCTTCTAGTTACACTATTTACTAAGAACATAAAGCATAGTGTGAGAAATATTTTCCATAGTAGAAAACCAAAAAATAAAGAGAAATTACTTATAGGGTGCCTAAATCAATACACTTTATTTTAAATCTATAAAACCTTATAATTATCATTAGAGACATACCTACACATATCCTTATAAATACCCCTAATGATCTCACTAATGTTTTCTCATCCTAGTTTCCAATGGTTGACTAAAAATTACCTTTGATACTAACTATAGTGACCCAGGATTAACATACATGGATATTATATCATTTTAGATAAATATTCAGAACATTACAAAAATATAGGCCTGAGGACCATAGTATTTTAGTGTATATGGAAATGTGGAAACACAATATTATAACTTGGTGAAAGATCTTCAATATCTCCCTTAAAGATCTTCCTCTTTAGTACTTCTACTCAAAACCATTGTTTATAACCTCAGGAAAAAAAACATAAGAAAGGGGTGATCTCATATTCTCATTAAGGGTAAAAAAGGGAGATATGTAAGTATAACATGAACATAAGTAAAATAGAACATGGTCATAACATTAGAAACTCATACGCTGTATATAAAATATCATAATCAAGAGTCATGGCATAAATATTGGCAACTAATAAGACAATAATCATAGGAAAATAACGATCATAATCCATGAGATCATAATATAGGAATAAGACATGGAATTATGGAATATAGATAAGAATATAAAACCTTATAGAAGGCTACCTATCATGATGTTTATAACATGTTATGACTGGGACAATCACCCATATACCTGCTTCAGTCTTGGGCAAACAACCCATGTACCCTCTGGTTTCTGGGATTGGACCACAACTCGTATAGCCTCTTGTCTTTAGGCTTAGGCTATAAACCACGTACCCTCTTGTTTTCAGGCTTAGTACATAACCCATTGACCCCCTTGTTTTTATTATTGGGATAAAACTCATGTACCCTCTTGTTTTGGGGATTAGTCTACAACTTGTGAACCCTATTATTTTCAATATTCAGCTACAACCTATATACCCACTTATTCCAGGCTTGGGCTACAACACGTAACCTTTGAGATCATGTACCATTTATCAATACCCAATTCATTGGAAAGAGATATTTGTCCCACCCGTCACATAATAAAATCATACGTAAATGTTTCATAAGATAATAAAACATTCATCATATCATGACCCATAAAAATAGATGGGTTTTATAAACATCATATCATAACCCATGAAATGGAATGCATTTCATAAACATTTCATTATATCATAACCTAGGGAAAATAGATAGGTTTAATAATCATTTAATCCTAGAATAACCCATGAAATGAAGTAGGTTACATAATCATTTATCATGGTATAACCCACAGAAGAGAAACGGGTTACATAAACATCATTCCATCAAAACATAAACCATTAAGAGAAATAATATGAATGGTATCCTTAGATTGTGTCCCTATTAAATAATAAACTATGTCAAATAATTTCATCTTAAATGGATAAATATTCTGATAGATAACTTTGATAATTTCATAAGGAAAATAACATTTCATTGAAAATAACTTTTTAAGGCATAAATCATTTTAAAAAACCAATTCTTTGAAAACCACTTTGAAAACATATAAAATAACCTTTTAAAATTATTTTAAAATTTTCTTGATAAAAATATCCTTTCTAAATTGAAAAAAAAATTAAGACATAAAAAATTTTGAAAAATTTTTTATTTGAAAATAACCTAGAGAATATTGAAAAAAAATTAAAACCCTTTTCTAGGAAAATATCTTTTTGAACTTATAAATGAAGTTGAAAACATTTTGAAAATTGCCCTGAAAACATTTAAAGGGGAATTTGAAAACCATTTTAAACATTGTTTTTTAACCAAAAACACTTTTTAAATACTTGTCCTAAAAACTGATTTTAAAAATATCACATCAATATATATTTGAAAACATTTTTAGAAAACATGGTTTTTGAATAAAACAAATTCATGACTGAAGAAAGAGGAAAGGTCATATTTTCGTAAAAATGCATTCTTAATTATCTTAATTACCAAAGATTAGAAAAATTGGTAACATTACTTTAATATATAATTAATAACTAAAGAATAATAAAATTAATTATATTTATTGAGATATTTATTATAATATTTCATCAATGGAAGCATAATCATAAACAATCCTGATCAACGATGAGATTGTAGCAATAAACTATTACCACTTTGATAACCTTGAATCATAATAACCATTAAAGAATTAAACTAAGATTAAAATATCATTAAAAGAAGTACATTCATTAAATAACATTAAAAATGGATTTATATACACCTAATATAAGAATATAGGGGCATAACAAGGCATGTGTCTCAAAGAATCCAAATTGAGACAAAATTACTTTACTGATTTGGTAAATTTTTTACCGTAAAAACTCATTAAAGAGAGATAATAAAATATATATGTAAATAAACATAAAATTAAGGATAATAATCATTTAATACATTCATGGATATTATATACACCACACAAAATAAATTTGTGGTAAATAAGGTATAAGTCTCACAGATATAAAAGTGGGATGAGAAAAACATTACTGTAAGTCTTAACTTTCTTTCTACATGTTCAAACATCATGTATAGTAAATATGAGTTTATTATAAATCTAACAACCATATTATTATTTCTAATAAAATATATGATTTTATTATTACTTTATATTATCTTTTTATTAATAATTTCGTGCTAATGTTACGTTTCATGTAATATTCGATTTTTTTCATGCATGTTTTGAATTGTTATTCATGATTCGCTTAATTAGATAATTATTTACTTATTTACAAAATTTAAAACATGATATAAGTATAATATATATAAATTATATAAATATTTATAATAATATATAAAATATAGAAATATGAAATGTAATACACCGTTTATGGAGACAGTAGGCCGTACGTACGCATGAACGTTATTTCTGTTTCATTCTGGTTGAATTTTAATTTTATATATATCATATAAATTTACTAAACTCCTCCTTAATAAATTCCATGTAAAGTATGAACGAATCACATTGTTTTGAGGAGGTGGTAGTCCACACGTCCACAAACAAAGTTATCATATTTTCAAAAAATTGAAATCATAAAGGAATGTCTTATATAATAATTAAATAAGCATAAATAAATTGTAAATATCATATATATCATATTAAAATATTATTTCCATTATAATTTCCAATCATGAGTATTGGTAAAGGAAAAAACGAAAGACATCATTTCATGAGGTGGTAGTCTATTGTACACAAGAATGGTAAGTTCGTTACCCATTTGATGGAAGTGTGTGTAGTTGTTAGTAAAAGAAACTTAGAATAAAAATATATCATTATATTTATGATACTAATTTTATTATATAATCATTTAATAATAATAATTTAGTTGGTGGATAATATAAATAAAACTAAAGATCTTATGGAAGGATGTTACCTCTTCTTTGGGTAATGCCTTTTGGTTTGGACCAAAGGACTAACTAAGTTTTCTTTATACAAAAAGTTTGGATTCTATGATGATGGTATGGAAGTTATGAGAATTTTTTTTAGGTTTTTTATTATAAAAATGGATTTAGATATGATAAAATGTGAGGGGCTGAGTACCTTTTTATAGTGGAGGTGGAGTGGAATTCTTGTAAATAAAAAAAGGAAAACACTATTAAGAGGTCTAACTTACATCATGTGAATAAAATAATGGTAAATTTTAGATACAATGGATAATATGGTTTAAATAGGTCCAGAATACTGTTTTTGTAAAAAAAATTAGGTTATTTGGCCACTTAAATTAACGATTGACCACCTAGTAAACCCATTTTTAGCATAATCATTATAAATAATTTTAATTACTTTCACTAATATTTTTAATTAAAAACTAAGTTTACCATAATATAAATTATTAATTATTAATATTACAGATATAGAATTAATTTTTACAAATTATAATCACACAAGTGGTAGAAATTAATTTGAAATTATTCCCATATGTGTGGTGAGAAAGCGGGTTTTTAAAGTAAAAATTCCAAAAGTTGGAAATGTTTTTATATCCAATTTCAATGTAAAATTGGTTCCAATGACCTAAATTGAATTAATTTATGTATAATTGATCTAAATATTCTTTAAAACCAATTAAAATTTAATTTAAATATATAAAAACATTATATGAAAAATACTTTTTCAATTAAAATTCAGTGTTTTTTATTTTGTAAAATAAAAATTAAAAAATTGTTAAAAATTATATTTAAAATGGTTTCTCCACTAAAAAGAAGTAAAATTACCTTTTAGAAATAAAAATCTTTGTATTCATAAAATTAGATTAATTTTTATCATATGAATATCAAAACTATTGGAGTATAAAAATTTTTGATTGAACATATAATATATAAATTTTATTAAAAATTTCAAAAATCATAATTTTTTAAATTTATTGAGATAAAATGGTGTTTGTACATAGTTTTTTAAGAAAATGAATTTTATTTTTTCAAATAGTTCTTACATATATTTCAAACTAATTTATAACAAAATAATTAATTTTATATACATGTGTAAACCCTATTTTCATAATTTAATTAATATTATTAATAAATCTCATTCCAATGTCTAGGTGATAACTATAATGATATTTTAATAACAATAGTATATAGTTGTTTTCTAAAACTCAGTCTTGCATGTAATATATGTTATAAAAAACTTGGCATTGCATGTAACACAACCCAAACATAGTGTTGTATCTAACAAAATATAATCTAATTATTTCATTTAGTTGAAGACTAAATTGGTGTTACGTATAATGTAATACAGACTTAGTGCTTTCATATAACAAAATATATATTCAGTATTGTGTGAAATAAAAAATATCAAAATGATTAAATTAATTTAAAATAATAATAATTCACAAGTTCTCAGGTTGTTACATTATAACCTCATTAAAATTAATTTTACCCTCAAAATTACTTTGGGTTATCAAAGGTATAATACTTGAAGGTTCGTTTCTTATAAATCCACATCGTAAAAATGAATACTAAAAAATCCTTTAAAAATGAAAATTTTGAACTATAATTGTTACCCAATGTAATTCATAACTAGGTTTCCATGTAGGAAAACATAGGTGTGAAGTGAAAAAATGTACATGGAAGAATAATTTAACTATCATGTTTAGATGGAGAGTGATAGAGAACATTTTCAGGGTATTGTTAACGATCAAAAAGTCAAAAATATTTGATGATCAAAGGTACCATTTGATTCATCATAAATGAAGGTACTAGGATAACATTAGTGGTTTCAGGATTATTTTCCAAAAGTAGTAGAACATTCACAATAGGAAAAAATAATTTATTTTAGCGCAATATCACCCTTTGTTTGTGCCTGGACCAATTTCTATTTCATTCTTTATTCAAAAATGAAAGTAAATTTGTTATACTTGAAGCACTAATGAATCATAAGATCCATAATGTATGATAAGTAATTTCATTTATATTTAGTTTTCAACATAGAAAAATTGTTATCATATGTTATCCAATATGAATAAATCCTCATATGGAAATATAATAATTTAATCTCTAAAACCTCATCTAAATTTTAACTTAAACTATTCCATAAATGGTTAACCTTATAACCCTTCATAAAGATAAAAATCCAACACTTTAGAAATATGGTCACTAAATTTATCAAAATCAGTTCAATATTGACCCCCCAGATATCATAAAGTATCTCTTGATTGTCACATTCCAAACATGTGAATATCTTTATAATGTATTCTCTTAAAACATGGGAATAACCTAAATTACCGTAACTCCTTATCAAAAATATACATTTTTTCTTATTCTAAATATTATTGGATATATTCCTTAAATAAAAAATTTTTTAAACTCCATCCACGATAGCACAAACTGATTTTTCATCAAATCATTTATCGGTTTTGAGGTCATTGATACTAACATTATCCAAATCAATCATCTTCTTATCCAAACTAAACATAATTTTCTCAACATCAAGAATGCATTAAGGGTTACCTTACGTTAATCAAAATATCAACATTATATTAAATTACTTTTCTATATAATTAACACCATTAAGTATTTAATTTTAAATCCTTTGTGTAAAATAGATACTTCATGATTCATATAACATAATTCTTGAATTCCAATATATACACACTTCAATCATCCAAAATTATTCATAAAACATTACTTATGATTCATCATATTATTCCTTATTATCCATTTCCTATAATATGAAATATAAATCATTTATTAAGGTTCCTCAACCACATTTTAATATTTCTTCTTATGTTTAATGTAAAAAATATTATTAGAACATCTCATATGTTTCACATTTCATTCTTAGTCTCTTTATCTTCAACAGTATAACCAATACTCATGCAAACTTATAGATTATCTCTATGATATTTCCACTTAGGAAATCAATTCTCATAATTCCCATACTTTCCACATATTAAATATTCAATTCTAACCAAGCTCCTTATAGTTCCGACTATTTACTAAGACCATAAATCATAGTTTGAGAAACATTCATGATAGCATAAAACCACAAAATAATGAAAAATTACTTATAGGATTCCTAAATCATGACACCTAATTTTAAATCTATGACACCTTAGGCATATCTTTAGAGAAATACCTAGAAATACCCTTAGAATTATTCCTAGGTATATCAATAATTTTTTCTCATCCTAGTTTCAAAGTTTTTACTGAACCTTTCCTTTGATACCAAATATAGTGACCCAAGGTTAACATGCATGGATATTACATCATTTTAGATGAATATTAAGCACATTAAAAAAATACAGACATGTTGACCATAATATTTTAGTGTATTTGGAAACTTATAAACCTAATCTTCTAACTCAGTGAAATATATTCAACATCTCCCTTAAATATATTCCCATTTATTACACTTACTTAAATCCTTTCTTCATAACCTGGGGAAAGGAAACATAAGAAATCGGTGATCTCAGATGCTCAGTAAGAGTAAACAAGGTAGATATGTAATCACAAAATGAGAATAAGGGTATGATAACATGAATAAGGGTATGATAACATGATTATAACATTATAATATCATACCCTACATATCAAATATCATAATCAAGATTCATGTAATAAAGATTTAGAGTTCATAATACATGAATCATAAGAAAATCAAGAGCATAATCCATGAGAAAATAATATATAAATAATACATGGAATTATGGGATACACAAAAGAATAGAAAAATTTATGTTAATGATACCTACCAAGACATTTATAACATGTTAGTCTTGGTATAATCACCCATGTACCTAATTCGGGCTTGGGATAACAACCCATGTACCCTCTTGTTTTTAGTCTTGGGCTAAAACATGTATACCCTCTTGTATTTGGGATTGGGATACAACCCATGTACCCTCTTGTTTTTAGGTTAGGTCTATAACCTGTATACCCTCTTATTTTAAGGAATGGGTTACAACCCATGTACGCTTTTGTTTTCAGTCTTGGGCTACAACCCATGTACCCTCTTATTTTCAGTCTTGGGAAACAACCGGTGTACCCCTTGAGATCATATAGCATTAATCATTACAAAATGAATTTGAGGTAGATATAGGTCCCTCCCATCACATAATGAAATAATACATACATGTGTCATAAGATAAAAAAAAATTCATCATATCATGACTAATAAAAATAGATGGGTTTCATAAATATCATATCATAACCCATGAAATGGATTTGGTAGCCAGAAAATTTCACCATATCATAACCTATGGAAAAAATCTTGGGTTCATAATTATTTCAAACTAGAATAACCTATGGAAGGAAGTAGGTATCATAATCATTTATCATGGTATAATCCATGGAGGAAAAAAGGGTTACATAAAAATCATTCCATCAAAACATAAACCATTGAGAGAAATAATATGAATGGTATCCATAGATCATATCCCTAGAAAATAATATACTATATAAAAGGATTTTATCTTACATGGAGACATATTTTGAGAGATAACTTGGATCATTTTATAAGGAAAATAAATTGTATTTCAAAATCACTTTTTAAGGCATAAAACATTTTCAAAATACTTTTCTTGGAAAACTTCTTTAAAAACATATAAAATAAGCATTAAAAATAATTTAAAACATTTATTCAGGAAAATAACCTTTCGACTTTGATAAACTATTTTTAAAAAATAAAACATTCTAAAAAAATATTTGAAAATAACCTTGAAACTTATAAAGTAATCTTGAAAACATTTTAAAACCTTTTTCTTTGAAAACCTAATATAATCATTAAAACATTTGGAAAACCTTTTCTTAGAAAATATCCGTTAAAATATAAAAAGGGTATTTTAAATACCATTTTAAACAATATTTTTTAAAAAATACAACACTTTTAAAATAATTTTCCTTAAAATGAGCTTAAAAATAACTTAAATATTTTTTTGAAATCATTTTTAGAAAACTTGGTTTTTTCATAAAACAAATTTCCGACCGAAGATAGAGGTAAGGTCACATTTCCAAAAAAACACTTTCTTAATTATATTAGGTACCATATAGGGGAAAAAATTGTACCATTACTTTATGATATCATGAATAACCAGAGGATAAGAAAATTAATTTGATTAATTGAGATATTTTTTATAAAATTTCATCAATAGAATCATAATATTAAACAATCCCAATAAATGATGAGATTTTAGTAATAAACTATAACCACTTTGGAAACATTGAATCATAATCCCCATGAAATAATTACATAAAGCTTAAAATATCATTAAAATAAGGATATTCAGGATATAAAATTACAAATTTATGTATATACACCTTGTATAATAATATAGGTGTATAAAATGACATTTTTCTCAAAGAAGAAAAATTGAGATAAAATTACTTTACTGATTTCATAATTTTTCAACCATAAACCCCCTGAAATAGAGATAATAAAATGGAAATTTAAATAACCATAAAAATAATCATAATAATAATTTAATACATTCATGTGAAATATATACACCACGCAAAATAAATGAGTAGTGAATAGGTCATAATTCTCCTGGAAATAAAAGTGATATAAGAAAACTCTTACCTTAAGTAATGACTTTCTTCAAAAAAAATTAAACCTCATGTATAAGAAAAATAATTTTATTATATATCTAAAAAAAACTATATTATTATATATAATACCATATATGATTTTATTATTACTTTGAAATACATGTTTATTAATAATTCTATGTTAATGTTACGTTTTGGGTAATATCTGCTTTGTTTTTTATATATGTTTTGACTTGTTATTCTTGTTCATCTTACTTAGATCATTATTTAATTATTTAAAGAATTTAAAACAAGATGTAAATATCATATATATTCATTATATAAATATTTATAATAATTAATAAAATATATAAATATAAAATTTAATACACAATTCAGGGATACGGTAGATCATACCTACGCAAGAACATTGTTTCAATTTTATTATTGTATTAAAAGAAAGTAAGTAAATGAAATAAATGTATATATATATTATAATTTTTATATACTTATTATTTCAAATATATCATATAAATTTAATAAATCCATCCTTAATTCATTCCATGTAAATTGTGAATGAATCACATCACTTTGAGGAGGTAGTAGTCCACACTTCCACAAACAAAGTTATCGTATTTTCACAAAATAGGAAGCATGAAGGTACATTTTATATTAAAATTAAATAATTATAAATAAATAACAAATATAATTTATATAATATAAAAATATTATGTCTATCATAATTTCCAACCATTAGAGGTGTTAAAGGAAAAACGTGTGATATCATTTCGTGAAGTGGCAGTCCGTCCTACACACGAATGGTAAGTTCGTTACCCATTTGATGGAAGTGTGGGTAGGTCTAGGTCAGCCCTTAGAATAAAATAATATAATTATTTTTATTATAATTATTTTTTTATAAAATCATATAATAATAATGATTTAGTGGTGGATAATAAAAATAAAACAAAAGATCATGTGGAATGATGTTACCTCTTCTTTGGGTAATTCATTTTGGTTTGCACCAAAGGTCTAAGTTGGTTTTCTTTCTTACGAAATTGTGGCTTTTGGAATGAAGGGTGAGAATTTTGAATCTAATTTTGGTAGGTTTTTTATGATATAAATTTATTGAGAAGTGTTAATTAGTGAGTGGGGGTGATTACCTTTTTATAGTATAGGAGGAGTGGAATTCTTCTAAAAAAAGGTAAAAACTATTGAGAGGTCTCCCTTACATCATGTGTCTCAAAAAAATAGTCCATTTTATATAAAATGGAGGATATGGTATAAATATTTCTATAAAATGGATTTTTGACATGTTTCTAGGTTATTTGGACACCTAAGATAAAGTTTAACCACTAAGTAAAATCGTTTTTACCTTCATCATTGAAATTAATTTTAATTACTTTCACTTATAGTTTTGTTTAAAAAATTGAATTTATTATAAATTATAAATTATTATTAATCCCGATATGGAATCCATTTTACTAAATTAAAATCACAAAAATTTTAGAAATTAATTTAAAATAAATCCCGCACACGTGACGGGAAAGCGTGATTTTAAAGTAAAAATGTTCAAAAGTTTGAAATGTTTTTACATCAAATTTCAATGTAAAATTTTATTAAATGATATAAATTTGATTAATTAATATATAATGTATCTAAATGTACTTTAAAACCAATTTAAAATATAATTTAACTATATAAATAAATTATATCCAAAATAAGTTTTCAATTAAAATTCAGTGTTTTTTCACTATTCACCAAAATATGAAACTTCTCTGAAAAATACCAAAAAATCACCTAAAGTAAATTTTGATATACTGATTTAAAAAATGAATTTTATTTCATCAAATAAAAATATAAAAGTGTAAAAACTATATTTAAAATGGTTTATCCCATAAAAGGCTGTAAAATAGCCTTTTAGAAATATACATCTTTTTATTTATAAAATTGGATTTATTCTTATCTTATGTCTATCAAAACTATCGGATGAGTATTAAAAAAGTAATTGATTATATAATATATAAATTTTATTTAAGACATTCATAAATGGTGTTTTGTTTAATTTATTGAGATAAAATGGTGTTTGTACATAGTTTTCTTAGAAAAGGAATTTCATTATTTTCAAAAAGCTCTTACATGAATTTCTAACTAATTGATAACCAAATGATTCATTTTATATACATGTGTAAACCCTATTTCCATAATTTAATTAATATTATTAATAAAACCCATTATAATAGATAGGTGGTAATTATAATGATATTTTAATAACAATATTTTATTTTATTTTGGTAAAATGTGACCTTGAGTGTAACACAAGTTATTGATTGAACTAAGCATTGTATGTAACAAAATCCAAACATAGTATTGTGTGTACCGTAAGCTAATATAAGTGTTTCATGTTGTGATAACCTGACATGGTGTTACATATAATCAAATCCAAACTTAGTGATTACATATAACAAAATATATATTCAGTGTTGTTTGAAATAAAATATATAAAAATGACTAAATAAATTCAAAATAAGTTAATTCACAAAATCTCAGGGTGTAACATTGAGTTAAGAAATTATTTACCACTAGTTAATTTTCAATTCAAATCCACTTGGATAAAATATTTCAAATTGAAACTTAAAATACCATGAATTATTAATCAATCATAATATTAAATGTAAAAGGGGGATTATATACACAATATAAAATAAATTTGGTGTATAACATTACAATATTCCTCAATGAAAGGAAATTGAGATGAAATCCCTTACCTTACATTTCCTTTTGGTTGAAATTTATTTAACCTTCTATATAATGTTTTTAATAAATTAATTTATTAATAATAGAACTATATTTAAATAAAATCATATGTGATCCACTTATAACATCTTATCACCTGTTTATTAATAATATTTCATTATTTTAATTATTTTGGGTGTTAATTTCCTTGTTTTCTCATGTATATTTTTTCATGAAAGTTTTAGTTCTTATGTATATGATATATATTCATCATCTACCAAATTATATTAATGTTATAAATATTATTTATTCATTATATATATATTTTCATAGT
This sequence comes from Viscum album, assembly GCA_963277665.1. Classification (NCBI taxonomy): domain Eukaryota; kingdom Viridiplantae; phylum Streptophyta; class Magnoliopsida; order Santalales; family Viscaceae; genus Viscum; species Viscum album. The sequence continues at coordinate 197,893,956 of OY728129.1, read as the reverse complement.
CATTATTGAAATTTGAACATGGAGAATGGACCATATCAATTTGTGGAGATAGTAGGTCGTACGTGTGCATGTGAGACGTTATCATTTCCATAACGTGTGAAGGGTAAGGAATTAGGTGAAATAATAAATTTCTAGAATCAAAATAATGTCATATATATCACATATATTTATTAAATTTATCCTTATTATATTCCATGTAATTCCTAAGTGAAAAACTAATTGCATCGCTTCATGAGGCGATAGTCCTCCATACACATGAGCGACGTTATCGTAATTTAAACGGAATGGAAAGTAAGAAGTTATATGTGGTATTATAGTTCTATAAGTATAATAATATCATAAATGTCATAAAAATAAGTTAAATATATTGTTATATCCATCCTTTAAAGGTGGTGATATAAAACAGGTCACATTAGTTTGTGAGTCGGTAGTCTGTCGTACACATGATTGACGGTTTTATTTCCCATTTGATGAAAGAGGAGATTAATATAGGTCATTAACTTAATATAATAATATATAAATATATTTTAGGTAATTATTTTATTATATAATAATGATTTAATAATATTTTAATGATTTGGAATAAGAAACAAAATAAAAATGATCATTTTAGAACATTATCTCTTCTTCGAACAACTTCCTTAGGTTTTCACCAAAATCCTTCCTAGGTTGGATATATGATAAAAACAAGTCCTCTATAATTTTTTTATTAGAGTTAAAAAGATATTTGGTTATGTATTTTCTGAAATAAATGACTTTGTAAGTGTGAATATGAGAGGAGAGGGAGTGACCTTTTATATGTTGGGGAGAGGACACACATGGAATTTTTAAAAAGAATCAATTGCACCCACATTTTATCATGTCCAAAGCCTCCTAAATGGTTAATTTTCAACACCTATATGTTATAAGGTCTAAATATGTCCATTAAATGTGTTTTGGAAAGGTTTATAGGCCATTTTAACCCTTATCTTTTTTGTTTATCCCCCGGGTAAATCAGTTTTACCTTAACCACGATAATTAATTTTTACTGATTTTAATATTAATAATGGTAAAAAATTATATTTTCCTTATTATATATAATAAATTATCCTGATTAAAAATTTTGAATATATATTTTCAAATTCAATTCTCAAAATTGGCAGAATCCAATTTAAAAATATACCCACAGAAGCGACAGAAAGGTGGGTTTCCAAAGTCATAAGTATAGAAGTTTTTAATAAACAATTTCAATATTAAATTGATTAAAATAACATAAATTAGATAAAAATTAATATAATTTAACAAATTTTACTTTGAGACTAATTTAAAATATAATTTAACCTTGTAAATTATTTAAATGAAAAAAACAATTCAATATAAATCAGTATTTTCACTATTCATCAAAAAATGAAACTTTTCAAAAAAATACAAAACATTCTCCCTAAGATAATATTAATATGATGATTTAAAAAATTAAGTTAAATTTTTAAAACAAACTTTCTAAATGTTATAAAAATTAATTTAAAATTATTGTGCGCAAAGCACGACTAAACCATTTTTAGAAAAATAGAGTTGTTTAGGAAACATTTTTTATTATTTTATTTGATTATTATTTTATTTATAATAAATTTATAACCATAATTTTTAAAATTTAATTATTAGTATTCATACTTTCTAATTTGAAGGCTAGTTTATAATGGTATAATATATTATGGTTTATTTAGGTACAAGGTTGCATGTTCTCTAAGCTATCAAAGTGATTAAATTTAATGAAATATATGTTTGTGGGTTTTTTGAACTCATTGTTACATGTCACATGCACTATTGAATACATTGTTCTTATTTTACAATTTTTAGGAGTTTCATTCTTCTAACCTTCAACAAATTTTATCCTTGCAATTCAAACTTCATCTCGGAAATCGAGCGTTTTACAATTGGAAATACCATTATTAAAAAACCCATGTCGTAAAAGGGTTAATAAAACTTACTCTTCATAAGATAGAAAGAGAAATAAAAAGGTCCTATATAATAAAACATAACTAGGTTTCCAAGTAGTATAATATTAGTGTAAATTGAATATATATACATATAGGAAAGGTTAAATAATTATAAAGAGTGATAGAGGTAATTGATCACAAGAAATTGAATGATAAATTGAAAGTTAAGGACCTCAAAACCATAAATCTATGATGAATTAAAAGACAATTTGATTCATCAGATATAAAGGTAATAAGAAAACATTTTTTTTATATGATCATTTTCTTTAAGTTGAAAAATTATTTTACTATCTAATAATATAATGAAATATACTTACTTGATATATTTCTATTTTATAAGAACAATTTCATCCTTTGGTAGTGCCTCGAACAATTACCAATTCATCACTTACTTCAAGAAATGAATATCCAAAAATTATTTTTTGTACCTGGAGTATTAAAATTAACTTTTAATATATTTTCATATTCATAAAATAGTGAAAATTATTTCTGTCTATCTATAACTATTTTCCAAAACCAATTAGGTTAGCATATGTTATCCAATATAACATATTAATCTTCAAATCTCAATAGTAACACCAATGGTTATTCATTAATATTTATTCATCAAATATTTTAAGTAAAAACAATGAAATATTAATTAGAACATCATGAGGTCCAATGGTAGGTGTAAAACCCTTATCTCCCTTTGTTTATGCATTCAAGCCCTACAGCATTTCAAAATGTTATTGATTTTCAACCAACATGTGGGTTGTCCATTTTTTAAAACCATATTAATATAATTCCTATATTATTATAAAAGTGTAATAACCCATAATTACCTCAAAATAAACTATAAGATAAACCCTAGATATTACCTATACCTTTAAACCTCTTCCCACAAATTTATGGGAATTATTTCTTAAATAATTTCTTTACTAAAAAATATAATAAGATAATGGGTTTTATTACCATAAATGTCTCCCAAAATATCCTTAATCTTGGTATTACCCTATCACATAAATCCTAATTGGGGGTGTTTAAGACTTTGAAAATATGATCGATCTTAAACTCATAAACCTGTGATGGTATCCATAAGTGTAAAGTTAATGAATACATATATGATTCTAAAATTTAACACAATACTTATATGTCCCATTATTTTTATAACCAAAATGTCATTGGTAAAAATAGTTCTTCAATATAATTCTATAATCAAAAGGCATAAATTCTTTAACCATTTTATTTCAACCACTATAAAAAATGGATTATACCAAAAGAAATTTATTGACAGATAATATATCTGTTGGTAAAAATAAGAAATTCCAACAGATATTAGGTTCTATTAATATTAATTTTTAATACAAACACCTATTTTTACCAACATATATATCTATTGATATTGATCACTCAATATCAACATATTATTTACCAATAGTTGAATCTATTGCTTTATCACACTAATACTAACATTTTTTTATTAACACATGAATCTGTTATTAATAACGCTATTACCAAAAAATATTTTTCTGTAAATAAAAAATATTACAAGAAACCATTAAATAATAATAAAAATATATTTTATCAATAACTAATTAGGAGAAACAAAGTGTGTGTGTGTGTCTATATATTATTTTTATTATCAATGTAAAATTTTATTTCATGGTGTTTTTTTAAAACATCATATAATTGATTTTAATTTTCAATATTCTTGAAATATTAAATTTTTTTATATTTTTCAATATTTGTTATTTATCTTTCTTGAAATATTAACTATTTTTATATGTTTTAATATTATTTATTCAATAAACATTTAAATAATTTTTATTAAAAAATAAACACCACTAAAACCCTAATATTCCTCAAGGCATCATCACGTCCCTCCATCGCGCCTCACGTCCCGTCATCCAGCTCCGTCCTACCGCCCATCATCCTATCTCAAATCGCATTACCCCTATCTCACCTTTAATACTACTCCCTCTTTGTTTCTCTCTTCAATCGCATTCAGTAACATGTTCTTCTTCTTCCTCGTGATGCTATAAGGGGTCGGTCCCGTAGTGTGATTTCAGCTCTATTTAGGTTTATTTTGGTGTTATCTCATTAGGTTTTCTTCCCCATAACTTCAGATCAAACCTCAAATAAATTTTATATTCCCTTTATCACTTTGGATTTGAGATATTTTGATTTACACTTCAACTGGTTTCAATTTCCCTGTTTTGTTTACTGTTTTGATCGCATGATCTCAAAGACGACAGTCATTAAGGGTGGATGAAGTTGTCATCTTTGGTGGCCTTTCTAGGTCTTAAAGGAGGTCCCCCTAGCCTAGATTAGGATTGTTCTATCTATATTGATCTGATGGGTACCTTAATCTTCGGCATTCTCATTCTCCTTTGCAATGAATGGTGGTAAGTTAATTCCCTTATTTTCAGTTTCTATTATTCAATTTTCCACAATGCATTTAGTGGGGATATTTGATGGGGAAGATGTTTGTTTTAGGTTCAATTGTTTTGGTCTTAAATGCTTGTTGAAGGAGAAGATTCAGAAAGACTGTATGATGGTGTACATGTTTGATATTTTCTAAGTTTTGTTTTGATATTTGTTAAATTTCAAGGTTCTGTTACTTTGGTTGGAATGAATGATGTTGTATGACTTCTATTGTGATAGTTATAATACCTACAGCAAAGGAATCCCTCCTCTAATATAGCCAAAGAAACATGGGAAGTAAGTCATCAATTCCATGTTCCACAAAAAACTCATTGAATCTTCTACTAATGCTGAGAAAGAGTATTGTGATCTAGATGTGCTCAAGGAAAGTTTTGTAGAAGGATCTCCAATGGTTTCTAAAAGGTCTGTATTTTCTAACTATAAATGGATTTTAATAGTGTTTTAACCCAGAATTGTTTTATTTCTGGTTGGATATTATGTACCCACCGTGCATTATGCTCAATCTATTCATCTATGTTGTTTTTCATGTGGAGATCTACCATGGTGATGGAACTGCAATGCACACTGACTCCAATAGCTTAGGGAAGGTCCATATGTCGGATGGTCTATTTATCTTCTCAAGATTCCATGATAACAAGGGGTTCATGGATAGATATAGAAGACCAGGTGGCCCTACTTCGCCCCCTCGTTGCTTGCCAATATTTCTTCTTCTGCAGCTCTTATGTTGTTTTTTCATATGAAACATCATGATATGACTGATTAGGTTGGTTATTGATATAAATATGAATAAGGTAAATAGATATATTAATGTGGCTGGGTTGCTATGTTTTTACAAAATTTTATATAGTACTTATATTTGGTGAGATTCTAGTTATTTTTAATGTATTCATTTAATGTTTATCTGAAATGAAGAGAAGGTGACATGTAAAAATGATCCTTTTTCATGGAACATTAATGGAAATTACCTTGTTACAAATTGATTCTGAGATTGTTTTTCTAGTATATATATTAGTGGTATGATTTTTATAATACATTTGTAATATTATGTATGTAATTTGTTGATGTTAATGCTTTAAACTGTTGTTTGTGTCAAAAAACATTTACAGACCAGATTTGAAGAATACAACACTTTCTAGATTGAGTTCCCCTTCAAGATCTCACTCAAGGATGAGCTATTCTTTTAGGCATAGTGGGTATCCTATTAAAGTTGATTAGGTTATAATGCGTGAGTGCACTCTTTCTCTTTTTCATGTTTTCTTCGACTAAATTTCTCATTTCTTTTGTAAACATTTTTTGGGGTATATGATTAATTGTTTTAAATTCAATTTATTTGTTTTTTATTTGGGAAAACCAGATAACTTACTTATTCTTATTTCATCATTTCATTTTTTTATGTTTTCATTTTCATATTTCTCATAATGAGCTACTTGTACAAAATATCAATGTTTGTGTTCTATTTTTACTATTATTAATCTTTTGTAGGAATTACACTCATTTTTTATAAATGCTTGGAAAAATAATAGAAAAAAAATAATTTGGTTGAATGCTAAGTTTTTTCTTTTATTGGTATGTCATTATGATGATTAACTCATGTGGATGGAGGATTTTTAAATGTTTATCAAATGTATACTGAGAATTTAGATTGACAATGGAATTGATCCTGTATAAGTTTCTTCTTCTTCGCATTGCAGCTTTGACAATTATACTATATGACTATTCTACAATGTGAGCAGTAATACATGTGGTAAGGGTGAAGGCTTCATGGTCACCTGCATGAGCAGCCCTTACAGAATTATGGAGTGTAGTGCTAGCAGTTGTATTCATCCTTTTGTAATAATTAGAGTCTTCAAAATTGTATCATTTTATTCCTTTTCATGTCATAGAATGAAAGTGTAAGTCTAGTTGATATTAAATGTTATGATAGATATTCATAAAATTGATATAGTTGATTGAAGGACTCATCTGGTTGTGATGATAAGCCCAACTGACCAGTTTCACTGGTATTCCATAACATTTTTTTCTAGATAAATACGTTATTTCTAGGAACATTTCTGTTGTATGTGAACTCATATTTTTGGGTTCACTAATTATGATTGCAGACATGTTGCTGCAACTATAGAGAATATATTCAAGTTATGTTGGACCACATGAGTAGGTAGTGTTATGAATTCTTTTCAATAATTATTTAACTTAAGCTCAGGGTAGGGTATTCAAAATTTTATTATGTTAAATAATACCTTCTATTTCTAGATCAAACAAATTATTAAGTTAGTTCATGATCCTTAAAGTTCTTGATGAACATTTATGTAAACCTTGAGGTTAGTTTACTAATTTTTTCTAGGTTATCTTTTTTACACACTGACTTCTCTTGCATTTTTTAATGGTTTTTATAAGTCAAAATGATTGTGTAATCCTTAATTTTTTTCAGGTAGAGTGGTTTCATAGTGATGGATGAAGCATACAACCATTGTATTTTAACATTTTACATACTTCTTCCTTGATTTCTTATGCTCTGATTAGGAATTATCCAGTGAGGAATAATCCATTAATGGTCTTGGGGAATGGATGGATGGGTGTATGGTGCATGCTGGCTCCTGGTGTGGCATGTAAGAGCTTATGTTGGCTGACTTTCATGGATGAGTTGTTTTTGGCTCACTGGTCTTGGGGAATGGATGTTCTACTAGGGATCAATGGTCCCTCGTGTGGCATGGATGGGCTTCTCACATGGGGGTGGGGTGGGCTGCATATTGTTGGGGTGTGTGATGGATCCTGTTGGGGAATGAATTTTGTATTGATTGGTTTTGTATTAAATTCCATTATTAATATAATTTTTTTCTAATTTTAAATATGTATGAAAATATTCATCTCTTTAATAATTAAAAAATATTATTATAAATGATAAATTAATAAATATTATATGAAATTTTATTAGAAATAAAATTTTAAAATTTTTATTAAAATGTAATTTCTAAACATATATTATATGTTGGTAATATAATTACCAATAGAAAAAAATTTCATTAGTACATGTTGCTAAATATTTTAACCTATATATATATTATCTGTTGGTATTATTATAATTATAACAGAATAATTTTATCTGTCATAAAAACATTTAGCGATAGATTTTTTACCAACAGTTTAGTGACAGAGACATATATATTGGAAAAACATTTTACCAATAGAAATTTTATTTTTACCAACAAATACACCCCTATTGGAAAAAGTGAAGTATTTTCTAGTGAACAAAGGCCCTTCCTTGGTATGGGGTTTATCCTTTAGAACAGTTCATTGACTCGGATAATGCCCAAGTTCCCCACATTTAAGACATCGAACTATAAATAGATCTCTAGGATGATATTTATTTCATTCCATTATACTCTTCATTTTTCCTTAGAAATTCATTACTTTATTTCCATATTTTCCACATATAAAGCATTTTTCCATTCATTTGAGAAAATTTTTTGGTTGTATGTTTCCATATTTCTAACATGAAGGAAATTTATCCTTCTTTCCTCTATGGTCTCCATCACTCAAGATCTTATCAAACAATATCCTTCTATTCTTTGGTGAGTTTGGAAATTGGTTAAGGTATACATTATTAATCATATTTTGGGATTTCTGATTAGTAATAATCATAATATATTTCACTCCAATCATAATCCCTTTTTGTTACTCATAGTCACTACATTGTAATTCATATTCAATGTTAATATGATTCCTTTGGGTTATAACCATTGTCTAAAACAAAAATTCATAATGTGAGAAACAAAAATCATAATGGGAAACCACATAATTATGAATAATCACTTATGTAATTTCTAAATCATGACGCATTATTTTTAATCTAAGAAACCATAGGTCTAACCTAGGTCATTCATTGTCATCATCTATTTAAATCATTCATAATATTTTTAAATAAAATGTGACTTATCCAAATCACATACCATGTGAGTGTCAAACCAAGTGATAAGTGATGATCATTGTCATGTACTAGGTAACAGTGGATGCAATCCCGATATACCTTTTTGGAGTTATTACCCATAGTTACATCTATTATAAAACCACATATACATGTAGTATCTAGACAAAGATGTATTTCTAATAAAAATCACAAAATCTCTACCTTAAATAAACTATAATAAGTTCTTATATACTTATCCTCAAAGTATATCATAGGTTTATGTTACCTAATCTATGTTTTCCTAAATCTAATTCCCAATATTTCTAATAAACTTACTCTAATACCAACTGTAATGACCTTAACCCTAGTAACTCGGAGTTGGTGTCTACTTTATTACATTGTCATAAGATAAAAGGAACCACATCCCAAATGACTGAATAGTTTAGTAGTATTAGTAAACTAGATACATACATAATTCATATATTACATTTGTATATAAAAACTAAAACATAATTTTTTTTCAAGAATATCATTATTCCCTCTAGCATATCCTTTGATATCATTCATAGTACACTTCTTGGATTCTTGTGAATGGGAACAAAATAAGGGTAATATTGAATGCTTAGTAATATTTTTGTGAAGTGGAAACTATCATGAGTAATTGAAGAATAATATTTATGGAAGGGTAAATATATGAATACATATTCTATTTAATAAACAACTTGAGTATAATAATGAGATAAGTAATAATAAATATAGAAAGTTAAATAAATGAAAATAAATTCACTTTAATCAGTAAAATAAGAATGAAATGCCTCTATATACAATATCATTGAAAAACTCTCATAGATATAAGGCATAATCAATATGGAAAGGTAAATAATTTAAAAAAATCATTTAATTAAAAAAATAAGAATGAAATACATCCAGAGATAATATCGGTGCAAAAATATCATGGATAATAATAACTCAATTCTTAAAAAAGAAAATTCTTAATTATTGGACATCATGATCTCAGGCATCATGATACCTCTACAGTCAAGACCATTCACAATGCAATTTAAGACTATAGGTAGAAAAAAATTTAATGTTATCTTTTTGATTCACCTCATGAAACAACCAATGTATCGAGCGACTATATTGTTTTAGGCCCCACCCATCACTACATGTTCAAAGAATTCATCATATATAAAATAATTGATTTAAATATTGAATAGTTTTCCTTATCATCAAATATATGTATGGATTAAATAATATGGATTTATAAATATTTACTTAGATAAAAAAATTCAAACATAGAATAATGTATGTATAAAATATATACAGTTTAATCACCAAACATATCCATGAAAAATAATATAGATATTTAGGGAAAATAATATGGATAATTTTTGTAGTCAATATGATCATAAAACATACATATAAAAAATAATTATGGTATCAATACAACATATTCTTAGTAGATTATAAGTATAATAATGGTTTTTTTCATTGATAAATATAAATTACAAAAAATAATCTTTATAAAACTCTTGAGGAAAATATACTTTTCACTTTGAAAATATATTTTTTAAAACTAAAATTTTACAAAAATATTTTGATAATACTTATCATTGAAAATAACATTTGAAAATTAAAAATTAATCTTTAAAACGTTGAGTGGAAATGATGGTAGAAACTTTTGTACATGTTGTACATATTAAAACAAACATTCCTTTCACATTTTCAAAAAAAGAAAAATGGGCCTTATTTAGAAAATGAAATAAACAATTCTTTGAAAATATTTTGTAAAAATAAACACGTTTGAAAAAATTAATATAATAAATCATTTGTATCATGTTAAAAAATTAATTTTTTTTAAAACATGGTTTTGGAAGAAAAAGTACTTTTGACCGAAGAGAGAAATGAAGTCGGATATTATTAAAACCATTTTCTCAATAATTTTAAGTAAAAAAGATTTTAAAATAGTAATATTACTAGAAATAATCATGAATAACCAGAGGAGAAGAAAATTAAATGGGTTTAATAGATAATGATCAAATAATTTCCTTCAATTTAAATTTAAGAAAAAACAATCATGATTACAGTGAGATTATGAAATAAACCCTTACAAAGATCATAGCGTTGAAGTGAGAATTAAGCATCAAATTGGTTATGTGTATCAAATTTAAATACATAAATAAAGTTTTTATATACAATATAATATATTCAAGATCTAATACACAAAATATCGTAGAATATCAAAGACAATGAAAAAGTAATATAACCTAGTGAAAAGAAATTGAGTTATGAACTTCTTTACCACTTGGTAATTTTTAATTCAAATCCCCTTGGATGAAATAATTAGAATTGAAACTTAAAATACCATGAATTGTTACTTAATCATGATATTAAATGTCAAAGGGGCAGTATATACACCATATAAAAGAAATTAGGTGCATAACATTACAATAAGACTCAATGAATGGAAAATTGAGATGAAGACCCTTACATTACACTTCCTTTTGGTTGAACATGTTTTAACCTTCTACATAATTTTTTTAAGAATTTCATTAATTTATACCAGGACCATATTATTATAATATCATATATGATTCACTTACAATATCTCATCACTAGTTCTCTAAAAATATTTCATTATTTTTAATGTTTTGGGTGCTAATTGTCTTGTTTTCTTATGCGTGCTTTTTCATGACTATTCTGGTTCTTGTGTATAGGATATAGATATGTCAGATCCCACATTTTCTTTTGAGTTAATGATGTCTTTATTTTTGTTTTAAATGCTTTTTTTACCTAATTAAAATAATATAGGAGGTTATGGGAGTTTGGGGGGGTTCGGGGCTTGTTCAGAGACTGGAGCTCAGCTTTTGGAGAAAAAATAGTTAGGTCATACAGTTAGAAGAAATTTTTCTATCCAAGCCATGTGGTGAGGATTAATCCTATGGGATATGGAATATGGTATATATGAGGCTTCATGGTTTGAGGAAATAGATAATCCCGAGTTGTACGATTATATGGGGTATTTTCTCTTTTTAGCAGATGTGTGTTGCATGGTGTGTGCATAGTTAGTCAAACCATGTGCATTAAACCACGTGACACCCCCTTGAGATAGTTAAGGGTGCATGGTTAGTGCATGGTTTGTTTACTCATGCAACCAAAAAATGTGGCCTTGTGTTTTTGAGGAATAATGAAATTTTTTACCTTAATGACCTAAATAGTTTAAACCCTCTTCCTCCTATTATATTTCCTCCAACAACCAAGATTTTATCCACCTGTTTGAGATCCCCCTCAAGACTAAAGATAGTATTTGATTTTAATTCATCATACAGAATATGTTTCTTCCACAGTCAGACTCATTGGATTTATGCTGGTAAGTTCTAGTTTCCTCTTGTTATGTTCTTCATTTAACTTTGTATCAAAAGAGTTATTCTGGTGTTAGATAATTTTCCCTATTTTCAGGCTTCTCATCCATTCTTATTTCTTTATCCAATGTGTACCAAGTTAGAGGCCGATACTGGATGATTTTTGTAACACTCTAAGCTTCCATGGTATGTTTCCCTTTGAATAATACAATAGCTTCTGTTGTACGCAACTTCGAGTTCAAATACACCATAACCAATCAAACTAGCCATTATAAATTGTAATACCCACTTTTTAAAATTTTATAAGTTTTATCACTCAAAATGGACTTCATTTTTGGATTCTGAATATCAAAATTAACTTAGGGTGAATTTTTGGTATTTTTCTGAAAACTTTCAATTTTGGATGAATAGTGAAAAACACTACGTTATTGTTTAAAACCGACTTTTTAATTAAATATTTAATTATTTTTTAAAATTTATTTTAGGTCAAAATAGATACATTATACCTATATATGTTCAACATAATTCATTAGAGTCATTGTATTATAAGTTTAGATATATAAAATTTTATCAAACTTTTACCGTCTTTTTCCCACCTCTTAAGAGCATATCCAAATTTGTATAAAACTTAATTTTACCGCTTATAGGGTTGAATTTAAAAAATAATAGAGACACAGTTAATATCAGTATGTAAAATGTGGTTCAATAAGATGAAAGTAATTTTTGGTGAATAGTAACTTTTTACTTTTATTTACCACGGTTAAAAGTAAATAGGGTAATTAAGGGTAAAAATGATATCATAATTACCCTAAAACATGTCCAAATTCTATTGGATAAGTATAATTAGACCAAAAACAACCTTAGGAATAATATATGAACCTATTTGGTCCACTTGTATTATATTAAGACACTTATTATTATTTTATTTAAAGAAGAGTTAAGAGAGTTAAAATCAAAGTCTAATAACTAAACCATTTTTAATATAGGGTTATACATATGATAAATTAGACTATAAATATTATTTAGAAATAATAAAAGATTTTCTACATTATTTTATTTTATTTATAATTTTTAGACATTGAATAATTAAATTTATTTATGACACAACGATGATGCAGTAATTACCTTATTAATGAGAGATTAAAATAATTGATATTATAAATATCCAAATAAATATAATTCGATACTTTTGATGAATTAAACTAATTTTATAGGTTAATATGACATTTTATGATTTATTAAGTGAATTTATTTCGAATTAATAAATTTTTTAGGACTTTAACAAAAAATAATTACTAAATAGTGTCAAAATTGACATAAAAGGGTTTTAAAACAAATATTATATTATTAATTGATATAATATTCCTAAAAATGTAATGTTCAGAAAAATGACTTATATAAGGTTATATATATCAATAATGAACCACTTGGTGTTCTCTTGGAATTTTATAGTAAGTTTATTAACCATATAATATAAAAATACAAAGAGACATGGTAAATGTGAAAGTATTTAACTAAGAGTTAAATCTAAAATATAAGGTTAATATGGTGACTCAAACCTGTCTAAAACCCATTGGTTGAGATTATTTTGACCCATACCCACCTTATCCTAGAAATAAATCATTTTGGAGCCATTATAAACCTAATATTAATTTATTATAAAATAATATTTGAAGTTTTTTCTAAGGTGCCCCTCACCCCTCTTATAAAAGGGCACTTCGCCTTATCTCAAATTCACACATCCAAAGCCATTTGGATCATCCAAATCTGGACCAAATATCCTCCCAACTTCCCTCACTTCATCCTAGAGGCCTTCCTTTGGTCATAAAGCAAACATAAGAATCCCTTTTGATCAAATAAAAAGAAAGAACTCGAAGAAGAGGTAAATATTTTTCATCACCTGTTTCAAGTTCTTTTCTTCTTCCACTTCATATTTCCTTGTTGTTTCCATTCTAAAATAATAAATCCAGTATCTTCTATATATTGTGATGTTATTAAAAAAATATTTCAACCATATTCATTATTCTATCCATCATATGGATGATAAAGTCACTATATGTGCGTACGTACGGCTTACCGTCTCCACATTGTGGTGTAGTTTGTCATTCTACACTTCACTGTTTAGATGGGTATAATAATGATGTATAATTGATTTAAATAATAAATATAACATTTTAATGATTAATTATATACTATATACCATCCAATTACATACGATCTCACCATCAATATAATGATATTGTCACTCGTGCGTACGTACGGATTACCGTCTCCACGAACGCGATGAGATTCGTTCCTCGTCATAACCATTAAAGACTAATTTTCATTTGATGATTAAAAATAATGTTTAAAGATATCATATCATTCTGGATATTAATAAGATACATCCTATCCATAAAAAACGTGGCTTATGTATCAAAACATATGAAGGAAAACGAATCAGTTAACACATGAAATGACGATAATACTAAAATATTATTAACAAAGAAATATTCAAATATCATATATGATATCATATTTATGTATATGGTTATTGTATAATTTAATAACAATTATTTCACCATTATACAGAAGGTTAACCTATCCTCGACCAAGGAAAAGTACAAGGTAAGGTATAATTCTACAACCTCTTCATTATCTGAGGCTGTTTATAGGTAATTATCTATTGGGACCTCTTTATCATCCAAATTTGTGTCTTCTTAAAAAATTTATTTCAAAAAATTTTCAATATTTACTAGAAAATGGGTTAAATTAATTTATACCCTTATTTGAACTTATATGTTTGGAAAGGAATCTTTTAGTCGTTTTCCAAACAAGGTACTTTATGACCTTTTCGACAAAATTAATGTAAGAATGTTTTTTTTAACTTATACGGTGGGCATGGCTATTTTCCACCGTTATAACATCTTCGAAGCTTCCCTTACAAGATTATAAGAATATTTTCAAAATAAATTTTTTCTTTATAATTATGTGACTCTTAAATGATTTCAAAATAGAAAGAGATATTTCTCTCAAATAGTTTTGATTTCATATACGTCAACATCTTTTGATAAATTTTACACTTGTTTGAAGTTGATTTATTATGATACAAATCTTCCATATTGTATTTAAGGTTTTGTGATATGTTTGACTATGGATGAGTTATTTTTATTCCATTCGTGGTTTATGGTTAAAGTATTGAATTTCGTATTCTAGTTTTAATACGAATTTTTATGATATATTTCAACCTCTTCTTAAGATAAATGTGTTGGACTAGTATGTTTCGGGTTGGGGACTGGTAAAAGTAAGCCCTCCTGGTTGGGGTCTTGTTACAGCAGACCCTTCGGGTTGGAGTCCGGTTACAAAGGCTCTCCGGGTTGGCATCCAGTTATAGAGGATCTCAGGAATGGAGTTCGGTTATAGAGGCTCTCCAAGTTGGGGTCCAGTTACAGTTAGCCCCTAGGTCCTGGCACGAGGCCTTGACACAGAAATTAAAGTTTGGCATTATGCATTCCATCATTATGAATGTGGATATTGATATTGCATGTGAATATTAGACTATTAGAATATCCATGTGAATAAGTAAATGACATTATTTTATTTTATCTTTGTCATATTATCTTGAAGTTCAAGTTTAAAAGGATTTTGTTTTAGTCTTATACATTGTCTTAAATGTTTATGCTTTTTTATAAAAGTTTCTACTATATTGTTATCCTTAATGAGCATTTAAGATCACCCCTTTCTATGTTTTATTTTTCCTAGGATGTGAAGAAGTATATTATGACTGACTTATAGGGATATTCTAAGGGATATTAGTATGGCCTATGGAGACAATGTTGTTGTAGTTTTTAATTTTATAATGTAATTTAAAACTTAGGAATGTATCTAGTATTTACAAGGCTACTAAAATAATCATTCTTTCGAGACTTGATCATTTGTGATCATGACAGTGTTATGTAATAATTCACCGACTCTGGGTAACTAGGGTCGGGGCGTTACAATTTCTCTACTACAAACCTATGGTAGGTGGTTTATACCTTTAACTCAAGGTTGGGTGTTTTATATACTTAGTTTTAGTTGTGTTACAAGCCAAACTTTCTAGTGTTTCCCTTAAAATGGTTTAAACGTATTAATTAAATGAAATGGAACATGTTAGGTTTCCCTTTTAGTACAATTATGGTTTTTGGAGATTGTTTCCTCAACCTACGCCACCACAACTACAAAAATGGGTTTATCCAGCACTAAGGCTTTAACAAAGCTAGATAAAAATGTTGTCAAAGACCCCCTTTTCTAGCACTAAAGAAAGCACTATTCAAGGTAGACCTTTATCAGTTCTTTTTTACAAGAACTGATAAATAAGGTCTTTTATCAGTGCTTGTAGAAAAACACTGATAAAGGGAAGTTTATGAGTTCCATTTTAGAAGTGATGATAAAGACCACCTTTATCATCATTTTTTAGAAGCGCTGATAAAAGATACTTCAAAAAAATATTTTATTAAAAAAATATTAATATATTAATATATTTATATTCATATAAATATAATATCTATTTTTTGAAATATGTTTTGGATAAGGAAACTAGGCATTTACACTTAATATGTAAGATATTTAATGAAACTAGATAATAAAATAACTAAAAAAATACTTTTAATTAATAATTTTCTTATTATTATCGAGTAATTTTCATTTAATATCAATTTCAAGATAAAAAAATTCAAAAAAATAATAAAATAACTAAAATAAGATGAAAATATAACTTAAACTTCAAATGAACATAACTTGTGATTCAGGAGTCAGTTTGGGCTCTACCACATATCAAATCAAATCCTTTGATGATCTCTACGCACTAAGAAATTAGGGTAAATAATACGTTACATTTTTTGAGGTCACAAAAGGCCCTGAAGGCCTCCAAAACTGAGTTTTTAGTCGGGGTACACCATTTTTTTATCTTTTGATGGATTTTATGCCTCGTTTATGGGAGTCTTTTTTCCTTTATTCAGTAGGGACTGAATTTATTTCCAAGTATTACATTTATATTGATATTATGGATTTTAAATTTTATCATTTTTCATAATTTAATTTTATTTATAATCAAATATATAAAAATATATACATATTTTTTATATATTCACACATAAAACATTGATTTTATTAATAAATAATTAAACATATTTACCGATAAAATATATTTATTATTATATAAACATATATATAAACCTATATATAAATATATAGATAAAAAAATGTGATGAAATATATATAAATATATAGATATATTATAAAATCTAAAACAAAATAGTATAGTGGAGTGGTAAAGTCACTGGTGTACCATGTAGAGGTCTAGGGTTCAAAAATCATTGGAGGTGGGGGCGCACGCGGGAGGCTATGATTATCAAAAGAACTGATAAAGGGGTAGGGGAATCATTGATAAAGAGTAGGGTGAGGGGAAGCACTGATAAAGGGGGGTGGTGAGCTGTGGAAAAAAGTTATAACTTTTATCAGAAGGGCCTTTATCAGCTCTAAAAAAACTGCTAAAGGCCCCCTTTAACAGTGATAAAAAAAAGTGATGATAAAGGGGGAATTTAAGAGTGCTAAAAAAGTACTGTTAAAGGACCCCTTTATCAGTTCTTTTTTTAGCACTATTAAAGGGTACCTTTAGCAGCGCTTTTTCAGCATTGATAAAATTTTCAGTCTTGTAACCACACTTTTATTATCAATATCTTTTTAGCACTGATAAAGTCACCTTCTAATGTTTTTAAATCCCTATTTTGTAGTAGTGTACCCATGGCATGTGTCTTTGTCTCTTCCTTTGTCATACCACCTCATTGGGTGTGTTTGATCTCTCCAATTAAAGTGGGGTCCTTAATGTGATTTTCATGAATTATTAAGGTTTTCAACACCTTGTTTTACCTATTCATTTGAAAATTATATGAATAAATTTAATTGAATTAATAGGATATTGTTGTTTATTAATTTTCATGTTATGGAATATTATTAAAATGGATAAATGGATTTTTGAAAAATGTTAAATGAGTTGGAAGAACTTGATTCTTGTGAATGATTATTGATTTCATTGAGGAGTTTAAATGGTAGTGGATGTCTTGGATGAGGTCCCTCAATCCTAATTCCATAGTTTTCACAAAAAATCCATCATGGATCTTGTTTACAGTAGTGGATTCCTTAGACCTATTTACTCCTTGGAACCTGATTCTATAAGATTCTAAGGGATTTTCTACCCCTTGGATCTAGAATTCTTGGACTTGCGTTGGACATGGTCTGTTAACATGATCCTTGTAATACAACCAAGTTTCAACTAAGTTTCTATTAAGATGATTTTGGGACTCGATATGGATGCCTTCGTATTTTATACCTTGGATCTATCCCTTTCTGTTCTGACACTTTTTATTACACATCAAGTCCATTGTGGACACTTATGATTATACGATGTGGTCGTAATGGATATAATACATTGGATTACATGGCAAGGTCATTGTGGATATTTTCCATGTTAATAGATATAATTGGTTTGGGTATCAAATTACAGTGGATAGACTTAACTATTTTACAATTTTTTATTTATGATTTTCAACTACCCTTATTTATGGGAGCATCATTGTTGCTTGCAAGGTTCCTTGTTTGGATGGACAGTATCACATATGCCTTGGGAAATTTAACTTCACCACTATTATACCTATTCTATATATTTCACAATACTTAGATTATTATACACAGACATGATATTTTATAGACACAATTGGGGGAAGCCTAATGAGTGTTATCTCACACCCTATTTGGGCTACTTTTGGGTACCAAGAAAAACTTCATGGATATAGGTAGGGACAGGGGAAAGTGCTCATTGTACGATGGTTAATTTTCTTATTTTTTTAGGAGTATGGTAGCACATGATAGAGTTGGGATCATGAAGCTATATAAAGATAGTTATTTTTTTCTTTTTTTTACTATTGATTCATGTATTGTACTGGTTGCATGTATACCTCTTTTTCTGGTCTGTAGATACATCACATGATCATTATATTGTATATGATTGCTTTTGGATTGTTTATTTATTACAGTCTTGGCTTTTTATCTTCTATCGTGTTGATTTACTACTTCCACTCTTGAATATTGATATTGTTTTCACAATTTTTCACTCTAACATGAGGGAATAGTCTCCCCACAAACACACCCTAGGACCTCGTTGCTATTCTGTAGCCTCTGATGTATGGGGAGGAGAGGTTGAGGTCATGTGACCTGCTGAATTGGGTCACCATTTAGTGGCACCCATTTCAGTACATTACAAAGTGGTATCAGAGCTTTATTTTCTATATTTAATACTTTTAGACAATATACAGTGATTAGGGAAGTATAAGAATTTGTTAATGGGATATTTTTGGGAGTAGCTAACCCACATATAGGAAAAATCCAAATTACCTAGAATAAAAATTGTTGTTTTCTGGATTTTTCCTATTAAGTTGATTTGATTCCATATTTTGGTGATTCACATGAATTATGACGTTATTATTTCTATGATTTAGGATTTTAGTTCATCATGGTTGGATGATATGATAGCATCCCATCTCATGCATCATTTTAGGAACCTGTTAGAATTCATATTCTATTCATTATTCCTTTTCATATAGGATGCATTTCCTGAGTTCATGAATTTTTTATATGTTTCTTGTGTGATATATTTGATATCTTGCTAGTGTTTTTGTATAGAACTGAGAAACATATTTGGTAATTAGAGTGTATGTCATAACATAAATAGTTTTTTTCCTTTTTAAGCTATATAAAGCTGCCTAAGAAGTCAATTACATCACATTGATTCATGGACCATTCGTCACATGGAATATAATGTGTTATGGATTGGATTAAGTGAATGTCATATTTTGGTTTATATAGTTTATGGGACCTTATGAATTGGAAGTGGTGACCGATTTTATTCCACCATTCAAATAGAATTTTGAATAAATGTAAATGAAAATGAAATTAAAAAAATGTGAAACCAGTAACTTGACCCAGACTTGACTTTAGAGTAGGAAGTAGATAGTGTATATTGTACTTTTTATGATTGTCTATTTTGCCCAGTCTTAGATTTAGGAGCAGGCATAAGGGTGTTTTTTTATAGGAATACTTTAACCTGTCCTATTCTTTTTTATATGGTCTTTTCATTTTCATTATTTTCTATGGCATGTACCTAGAATTTTAGAGAAAATCCACCATGACGACCTCTAGTCATGTGGCGGGAGGGTAGTGATGACCATGATTCAGAGGCGGTGGTCTATGGGATACTGGTATATCCTCTTGTAGTTCCATTTAAGGCAATAGAAGTTATAAAAGATACTAGTTCTAATTTATAGTTCTGTGAGGGTTGCTTACACTATAAGTAGACTTTTTAGGGAGCACTTCATCCAACCTCATCTATAGAAGAGTTGAAGATGGTGTTATAGCAATAACATCTATCCATATTTTTGTGGGATGGTAGTCCACAAGCTAATAATCTATGACTTGAGACTATCTTTTCATTATTTGAGCATATGAAGACACCTCCAAAGAGGAGAGTGAATCTCGTGAAATATACGCTTTAGATAGAAACTAAGCACTAGAGGGGTGTTTTGAACCTGTATAATTCACTCTGAGATATGGTTTGGAGAGATATTTTATTTAGGTTTTATGAATAAATTTTTCATGAGACCCAAGAGATGAAAAGTATAGTGATATTATGCATCTGGAGTAGGTCGTTATGTCTATTATGGAATATTCAGCACTCTTTACAGAGTTGTAGAATTTTTCACAAATATACCTTGTAGGCGAGATATTTAGGGTGAGACTCTTTGAAGAATATATTAAACATATAGTTTGGTTATAGTTTAACATGTTAAGGTTGACTACTATTACAAATATAGTCAATCAAGTGCTTAATACTGAGCAGAACCTAAGAGAAGCTGGGGGTGTAGAGCAGGACAGTTCAGTTTCTCAACCCAGTGGTTTAGCTTCTAGTTGAAGGAATTGTCATTTTGAGGCTTCCTATGAGGGTATTACCATTCGTTCTATTAGCGCTGGTAGTGCCATATTTTCTCACCAGTTTTAGAGATAGGTACATATAAGGAATCAATTTGATTAAGAACTAGTTGATTTCCAAGAATGCATCGGGATGGTCCACGTACATATTTTTGTAGGGAATTACCTTTAGAAGTTAGTGGAAGAGAATAAACTCCAAGTCCAGGTTCAGGGGTGGGATTCACAACTCTATGTCAGGATGGTAGCTGGAGTAGTTCCAGTCATTCTAGATAAGGTGGTGGTCTTGGTTAAGGCATTCTGGCACCAGTTGTACCTAAACAGTAGACTGGGCCAACTTTGGGTAGTGAGGTTATTTCACAAGGTCACGGTTCAATCCAGATATATTTTTTAAAGCCTATCCCTAAGGATTTTATCATCAGTCCATCTATAGTGATATGTATGATCTTAGTATCCCATACTATTGTATTTACTCTTTTCTATATAGTTGCATCTCACAGTTTCATATCTGTATCTGTTGTAGAGATCTGTAGTCTTATAGTTAAATTTTAAGATGGTGTTATGACCTTGGATACTCTCTTGGGGATCATAACGGAGGGTTTAATCTCGTGTATATAGTTCCTTCTTGATACCGGTGTATATCACTTCATATGGGATCTTTTTTTACTTGAGATTAAAGGTTTTTATGACATACTCAAGATGGAATGGCTAGTTTCTTATTGAGCTCATGTTGATTGTTATTGTCAGAGGGTGACCTTATCATCACTAGAGGGAATATTTTTTATTCACAATGATGAATGGGATATTTAGTAAATATGAGATAGACTAAATCATCTTGGGTTAGGAAGAATGATTACCCAAATAGATAGTTTTTATCTACATGATCAGAGAATGCGTTGGGTAGACTTTCCTCCAGTGGTTGATCATTCTAGGGATATCTTCCTAGATAGATTTTTTGGTTTAACTCCTTGTAGAAAGGTTTGTTTCCCTATTGAGCTAGTGTCATGAGCTAAACTAGTATCTATTCCTAGTTATAGGACGGCTACTATAATGATCCAAACTATTAAAAATAAAATTCCCCAAAGGATTAAAATTAAATGTCTTATTATGTATTATGGAGATAGAAATGACATGAATTTATTTAGTTTTATTATATCTTGTCATATTTAAAATACCTTTAATCATATTTACCATTGATAATATAGTCATTTAATAATTATCACATGACTATTATAAATATAGGGTTTTAAGAAATCCAATTGACATAGAAAAAGAAAGTTATGGCCTCAGCTAATAGGATCATACCCTGTGGATCCCATTTATTAGAGATTATAAGAGAGATATCATATCTTGGATTTTAACATGACAAATCTCAAGCTAATATCCAACAACTTAATCATGAGTGAAACAATTTACGGGAGAAGTTAAAGCTCATTGAGATCGTCGCCCAAACCATGTATATTGAACCACCTCATGAAAGTCTCAGCATCATACACCAAGACCTTAAGGTGTTTTCTAGGGTATTAAATGGATATGTATCAAGACAATAATAATATGAATATTTATATTGTATTTTAAATATAATAATTTTCATATTTTCTTCTTATCATTACTTTATAAATGATTTTTATTTTTATAAAATAAAACACAACTAAATTTTCATTTTGTATTTAATTTCAATTAAGAAGTTTATTTTTTTGAATTAATAGACTTTTGAGATAAATAGTATTTTAATAAAATTTTATTAATAAATAATTTTTATTAAGTATCAATGATCATATAATTTTTATGCAGTCAAATAAAATTTTTATAAGGGTTCAAAAACTGTTTTTGTAAAAAAACCCATCACTTTCAATAAATATTAGATATTATTTTAAAATTTTAAATATATTTATTTATAAAATTATTTATATAAAATTAATATCATTTTTGGAATCATAATGTCAAAATTTTACAATGGTAAAATTTCCATAATTTTCTGAGACAATCGATTTTTCAGGTAAAAATTAAATACTGTATAAATATATAGTGTATATTATGACATAATAATGACCCAAAAGTGATGTAATAAATACTATAAAGGGACTAAAATACCAAATATATGGTTTCCCTTTAAAATAATGTGATTTTATGTTTATTTTATTAATTTTATAAATCATTTATGAATCCTCCAAATCCATTAATATATTTTATGGTTTTAAAATAATTTCTTTAAGAGTATGACTCACCTCCACATAAGAAAGGGTATTATTTTGTTAAGTTAGGCCATTTTCCTTATAAAATAATTAAAAAAAATCCCCTTTGGTAGAAACCATGCACAAAAATCATAGTAAGGTTTTTTGTTTTTGTTATTTTATAATATAGAGTCCAAAACCTATATTTTAGAAATACTAAGAAATTCCCCACTCATTTATTTTATAAAATCACCCAAAATCCCATTTATCTCCACTAAAATACTTGTATAACATCCTTACTCTGACCTCCCCTCTGGTATTACTCCTAATTTTCCCTCAAATTCTCAAGAATCCCATCCCAAGCTTTTGGAATCACACTCTCAAGGTAAGGGTTATTTTCTTTTTCCTCTTTATTTAAGTATCTTTTTATCTTATGACTTTTATTATACAATTCAAAATTTTTGGATATATTCATACATATCCCCCTTAATTCCCTTTTGATTTATAAATTATGATATACCCCTTACACTCTCATCAAAACATTCAATGAACATTTATATTCCCTTGTTATGCTGCTGAAATTCCACTTTGGGATCACGTTCCAAACAACTGTGTAGTGAATACCTGTATCAACTTCCTATCAAGGGTTCTAAACCTTATGAACTTATACTTATTTGATTAGGAAATTAAATGTATGTATTCCACACTCCATGTTAATGGAATAAAATTTTATTGTAAATTATTTCATGTTGTATAATCTATGTGGCACACTTAAACATGAGAATGAAATGAAAGTGATGGGTGTGCCTGAAATTTTATAGCACTCCAATGCATTGGGTAATGTTTAGTCTCATGAGACATCATGTCGGGATATGGAGAAAAACCTGATTACTTTATTGAACTTTGTTCATCATGATGTCTTGGTAGTTATCCTTGACCTATGTTTATGATATAATGTCTTAAGTTGTTTCCATATTTCCCAAGTTTCCTTTATGTTTATCATGTTATATCATTTCACATTATTCATGTTTATGATTATCACTCCTTTTATACACAATTTATATGCCTATTATCTAACATGTATTATTTTATTCATGTTATTCCATGTTTATTCCCTTAATGTGCTTTATAGCTCACCCCTTTCTTATGTATGTCCTCAAACTATCCCATGTAGTGTTAAGTACGAAGGAATAATATGTTCATGTTAAAGAAGTTTTCAATAAATTTGATGTATTCCCAATTTTAAGTTGTTATATAATGTTCCTAGATCCAAAATACACTATAATTATCAATATTCTAGGTTTTATTAAGTGTAATATTTTGTAAAAAAATCATGTATTAATGTGAAATAAGGAGAAGTGTTGTTATAGCTACTATGGAGTTGCAGCAGCTCAAGAGGCAGCTAGATAACTTGGAGGCAAAGTGTTTTATACGATCCAGTACTTCTTCATGGGGTTTTTGGTCTGATTTGTGAAAATTTTGGATGGTTCCATTAATATATGTGTGTATTATCATAAATTGGACCAATTGATGGTTAAGAATCAATATCTCTTGTCACAAATAGATGCTCTCATCGACCTGCCCTGAGGAGATCAGGTTTTATTGAAGATTGATTTGAGGTAAGGTTATCACCATGTACATGTTTGACCTACATACATACCTCATACATTATTTTATGTAAGGTATGGTCTATAAGAGTATATGGTTATGTTGTTAGGTCTCATAAAAGCACCATAATTTTTCATGGTGTTGATGAACCAATTTTTTTATCCTTATCTGGATTTGTTGTGTTGGTATTCATGGATAATGTCTTGGTGTATTATCGTAATCAACAAAACCATTCCAAAAATCTTGAGATCATTTTGGATACACTAATAAAGCATCAATTATATTCTATAGTCACAAAGTTACACTTTTGGATGGATAAGATTCACTTCCTGGATCATATTATCTCCATGATAGGAGTATTAGTTAACCAAGAGAAGTTGAGAGATATAGATTCTAGGGATTATCCCAAGAATTTCTTTGACATATAAAGTTTCTTGGGGCTATAAGGTTATTGTAGGTTTTCATATAGGACTTATCCTACTTAGTAGAACCTCTTACAGACTTGAATAAGAAGGGTGTGAAGTTTTTATAGTCATATACCTACGAGACAACCCTTTATGAGATGAAAGGGAGAATGACTTTAGTGTTAGTCTTGATTTTTCCAAATCCAAGAAGAATCTATATTGTATATTATGATGAATGAGGTATCAGGATTATAGTATTTTTGATTAAGTAAGAGTGATTCATAGCATATGAGTCTCCCCAATTGAGGTCACATGATAGGAATTACCTAACACATGATCTTGAATTAGATGTTACAGTTCATTTAATGAATTGTTAGAGGCACTATTTTTTGGGAGAGAATTTTATGGTGTACATAGACCACAAAAACCTTAAGTATATATTTACACAGCATGATATAAATTTTAGATAGATAATTTGGTTTGAGTAGCTACAACCTTTTAACTTTGATCTTACCTATACGCCCGAGAAGAGAAATGCAGTTGTCGATGTACTGAGTAGGATAACTCAGATAAAAGCAGTTTAGGAAGCCAGTAGTGAGTGGAATATTATGGACTTATTATCAAATATAGACTTAGAGTTATAGTATGGTTATTTCCATAATTTTATCTCATCACTTAAATTGAATTCTACTCTTCTAGATAGTGTGATAATTAGATAGTTATCTAATGTTGAGAGTCTAGTCCTATGGGACTGTCATGGGATAGGATACACCTCCTAGTTGGACTACGGTTGAGGATGAAATCCAGAATATTCATGGTTGTGTTTGGGTTTTAGTAGATATATATGAGGATAGGGTGTTGTAGTTTCATTCATTAGTCTGGGAATTACATCTTAGTGTTACCACGATATATCATGATTTACATCATTAATATTTGTGGCTGGGGATAAAACATGAGGTAGCTGGTTTTTTATGAGGTATTCTACCTATCATCATGTGAAGGAAAAACAACATTGAACAGTTAGGTTTTTATTGTCTTTACCCATTCCTGAATGGAATTGGGAATATATTGAGATTAATTTCATGATCGGGTTACCAATGTCACCTTAAGGTAGTAATGTTGTTTGGGTTGATGTGGATAGGCTCATGAAGGTCTCTCATTTCGTACTGATCAAGGATTCCTTCTTAGTAGATGATCTTGGGACATTGAATATGTGTGAGATTTCATACCTTCATAGGGTTTCTCATACCATTGTATTTGATTGGGACACATAGTTTAGGTCTCGATTCTGGAAGAGTTTCCGTATGTAATTTTATACATGGATTCTTCTGAACATAGTATACCACCCACATACTGATTTCCAATTAGATCTCACAATGCAGGCACTAGAGGACATGCTACGATAATGCTTCCTTGATATCAGGGCTCTTGGTGTATATATATAACCCTAGTAGATTTCTCCTACAAAAATTGTAATCAGGTGACTATACAGAGAGAACCTTATGAGGCTTTATATGGTAGGTCATTCCAATCACCCCTATGCTGGTTAGAGGCAGGTGAGGAAACTTTACTGGGGTTGTGTCTCGTGTATGAGACTTCAGAGAAGGTTCATTTGATCAAAAAGTTTATTTCTACTACAAAATATAGACAGAAATATTATTCTGATTTCCATCGATGACCTCTGAAGTTTGAGGTCGGGGAATGGGTCTTTTAACATATCTCAACAAGGTTGTGACATAGAAGAAATAGGATACAAGATTTCACCACGATATATTGGGATTTCAAGATTCTAGAAATATTCATGCTAGTATCATATCATTTTTAGTTACCTCAGAGGTACCAAGTCATCCACAAAGTCTTTTATCTATCTCATCTTTATCGTTATCACTCAAACTTGTCTCACACTCTGAATCCGAATGAGGTGGAGTTACGGGTTCATGTGTCCTTAAAAGAGAATCTTGTTCATATCATTGATAGGAGCATGAAGGTTATATGAAGCTAGTTAATTATTATAATATGTGTGTTATGGAAACACGGTCATTTAAAGGATGATAATTAAGAGTGGGAGGCCATCGTATATGCTTAGTGGTTAGAGTTTTCCACTGACGATTCTTAACCACCCTTGGAAGCGTAATTCAGAGATGAATTTATTTAAGGGGAAAAGATTGTAAGATCCAAGGTTTTCCTTTGAGATATAGATCTTTTTAATTTCAGTTTAAACGATTCTTTTTAACCTAATGTAAATTCAAGAGGAGGTCATGATAGTTTTAGGGGTGTCAAGGGCTTGTTTGGAGCCCGAAGCCTGAATTTTGGGGAAAATAGTTGGACCGCACAGTTAGAAGAAACTGTGCAACCCAAGATACAAGGTTAAGATTTACTATATGGGAGCTAGACAGAGGACTGTAGGAGGACACATGGTTTGAGGAAATTGTGCATCATGGGGCACATGCATGTGTGGTAGATCTATGGTTTTTAACAAAGGTGTAAAGCATTATTTGTGCATGTTTAGTCAAACAATTCACATGAAACTATGAACGGTCCCCCTTCAGATAGTGAAGGGTTCATGATTGGTTCATAGTTTTTCCAAATGTGCATCCAAACCATGAACTTGGGTGTGTTTAAGGTAAAATTAAAATTTTCCCCTTAATAACTTAAAATAATTAAACCCACTTCATCCTATTATATATCCTCTAGTGTCTAATATTTTCTCCTACCATTTGAGGCCTCATTCAAGCCTATAGGTATTAATTTATCATTATTTGTCATACAAACTCTATTTATTCCATCATAATACTCACTAGATCTATTCTGGTAAGTTCTAGATTCCTCTTTTGTCATTCTTCATTTGAGTTCGTATCGATAATGTTATTTTGGTGCAAGCTAATTTTCCCTATTTCATAGATTTTCATCCATTATTTGTTTTTATAATGATTTTTACTGAATCATAGGTCGATACTATATGATTGATCCACTATAAGCCTATGGTCAGTGGTCTATAACATCACCTCAAGGTTTAGTGTTTTATATGCCTAGTTACAGTTGTGTTGCATGCTAGACTTTCTAGTGTTTCCCTAAAATGAATTAAATGCTTGAATTAAATTAAATGGAACCTATTAGGTTTCCCTTTTAGTTCCATTATGATTGATGGAGGTTTTTTACCCAACCTAATCCACCCATGGGGTGTGCCATCATTTCTGCCTATGTTGTACCACCCTGTTGGGTGCATTGTTCTTTCCAATTATAATAGCAGCCTTAACTTGACTTTAATTAATTTTTTAAGTTTATCAGAACCTTGTTTTACCTATTATTTTATTAATAAAAGGAATGAATCAAATTGAATTAATAAGAGATGGTTGTATCTTCCTTTTCATGTTTTTTCATACAATTAAAATGGATAAATGGAATTTTGGAAAATGTTGAATGAGTTGGAAGAACTCATTGCTTGTGAATGCTGATTGATTTGATTGAGGATTTGAAATGGTAGTGCGTTCCTTTGAATATATTCTTGGATCCTGATTCCATAGATTTCATGGACATTTCCCCCATGGATATTGTTTATGGTATTGGATTCCTTTGACCTATTTACTACTTGTATCCTGATTCTGTAGGATTCCAAGGCCTTTGCTGCCCCTTAGGTCTGACTTTCTTAGACTCTCATTGGACATGGTCTTTTTTCATTTTCTATGGAATCCAACCAAGTCATTTTTGAGTTTCCATAAAGATTATCTTGCAACTCGATGTGGATTCCTTGGTCTTCTATACCTTGGATCTGACCTTCATGATTTGACACTTTTGATTACACTGAAAGGCCTTTGTGGACAATTTTGATTATACAGTATGGTTGTGATGGGTGTTATACACAGGATTACATGGCATGGAAGTTGTGGATATTTTTTCATGTTTATATATAGACTTTGTATGGGTATCATATTATAGTGGATTGATTTTACTGTATTAAAACTATTTATTTCTGATTTACAGCTACCGTTGTTTTTTAGAGCTTCACTATTTCTTGCATAGATCCTTGTTTGGCCAGATAGTATCAAATATGCCTTGGGAACTTCACTTTAATTACTATTATACTAGTTTTAAATATTTCATGTTGATTATCCTATTATACATAGACTAGATTTTTTATAGACACCATTGGTGGTGGACTACTGATTGTTATATCACACCCTATTTTCGCCACTCTTGGGTACCCAGACAGACTTCAAGGATGCATGTTGAGTCTAGGGAAATTTCCAACTATAAGATGCTTGATTTTTTTTGTTACTTAGGAGTAGGGGAGAACAATACTGAGCTAGGATCATGATGTTATATAGAGATAGTTATTTTAACCTTTTTGTAATTTTGATCCATTAATTGTACTAGTTTTATTAATGCCTATCTTCTCGCCTTCAAGATGAATGACATGATCATAATATTGTATATGACTAATTTTGGATTGTTTATTTATTATTGTCTTAGATTTTTATCTTATGTCTGTTTGATTTAATACTTCCCCTAATTACTGGTCATATTTATACCACTACTTTACACTCTAAAATGATGGAATAGTTTACCCATGGACACACCCTATTACCTCACTACTAGTTGGAAACCTCTGGAATATGGGGAGGCGCGCTTGTGGCCATGTGACCCACCAGCTCGAGACACCATTTAGTGGCACCCAGGTTGGGAAGTTGTAAGATCTATCATCCCAAAAGTTATATTAATGTTACAAATATAATTTTTTTATTAAATTCATTTTATAATAATTATTTAAGTTTCAACATGGAGAATTGATCCAATCGCTTTGTGGAGATGATAGGTCATACGTACACACGAGTGAAGAAATCATTTCCTTAACGAGTGAAAGGGTAAGTAATTAGGTGACATATTAATTTTACAGAATAATATAATTTTATATATATCACATATATTCATTAAATTTATCATTTTTATATTTCATGTAATGTGTAAGTGAAAGAAGAATCACATCACTTCGCGAGAAGGTATCCAATCATACACACAAGAAATGTTATCATAATTTAAAGGTGGTGATGGAAAATGAGTTACATCAGTTCGTGAGGTGGTAGTCCGCCATACAAACGATCGATTATTTTATTTCCCATTTCATTGACGAAAAGGTTGATATAGGTCATTACCTTAAAATAATAAAATGTCAGTATATTTAAGATACTTAGGATATTATATAATCATAGATTAATAATATTTTAAGGTGGAAGAAGAAACAAAATAAAAAATTCCCATTTTTGAGTGTTACCTCTTCTTCAAACAACTTCTTTAGGTTTACACAAAAAACCTTACTATGTTGGATTTATGATCAAAATAAGGGATCTCAGATGTTTGAAGTTGGGTAAGGAAGTGATTTGGGTTGGTATTTTTTGGAATAAATGTATTTGGATTTGTGAGTAGGGGAGGAGAGGGGGTGGCCATTTAAAAGTGGGGGAGAGGACAAACAAGGAATTTAATGAAAAGAATTAATTACAACCCCGTTTTTATCATTACACAAGCCTAAAAAATGGTTCATTTTAAACCCTTATAGGTGATAATTTTGAAATATGTCTATCATATGGGTGATGGACATGTTT
Organism: Viscum album; assembly: GCA_963277665.1. Classification (NCBI taxonomy): domain Eukaryota; kingdom Viridiplantae; phylum Streptophyta; class Magnoliopsida; order Santalales; family Viscaceae; genus Viscum; species Viscum album. Next base: position 197,863,510 of record OY728129.1, on the reverse strand, counting down.
ATAGGTCACTTTAACCCTTATCCTTTTAGTTTAACCCCACGGTAAATCAGTTTTTACCTTAACTAGGGTAATTAATTTTTTCTAGTTTTATTATTCATAATATTCAAAAATTAAGTTAAAATTATTAGATAATAAAAAGTAAAATTATTTGAAATATGGAAATTTTTTTACAAATTAAATTCATAGAGTTATTAAAATCCGATTTAAAATTATACCCATGGACGCTATGAAAAAATGGGTTTCCAAAGAGAAAATTCTCATAAGTATAGAAGGTTTTAATATAAAAATTAAATATAAAATTGATTTAAATTACCTAAATTAGTTAAATTTTAAAATAATTGAACCAATTTTAATTTAAAATAAATTTAAAATATAATTTAACCATGTAAATTATTTAAATAAAAAGGCAGTTTTCAATAAAAAATCGAAAATTGAAACTTTTAAAAAAAATCACAAAAATAAACCCTAATATAATTTTGATATTGTAATTTAAAAAATTAAGTTAATTTTATAAAATAAATTTTCTAAAGTGGTACAAGTTAATTTTAAATTATGTTTTCAAAGTGTGGTTAAACCATTTTTTAGAATAGTATAGTATTTCAAAAAACATTTTTTTATTTTAAATGATTCTTATTTTATTTCTAATCAACAGATAACAATAATTTTTCTAATTGAGTTAGTATTACTCAAACCTTCCAATTTAATGACTAGGTTATAATGGTATACTATATTGTGGTTCATTTAGGATCAGGGTTGTGTATTCTGTAATCTATTAAAGAGATTAAATTTAATGAAATATATTTCATTGGTTGTTTAAGCTCAATGTTGCATGGCACATACGCTATCGAATACTGCGTTATTATTTTAAAACCTTAGGGTATTAAAATTCCTATAATATGTGATGACTTATATCAATATTTATGATATGGATGAGATTGGTAGACATGGCATTCCATATATATAGTTTAGAATAGTTTACATTGTGATCCACATTTATGGTTGTGATACCGAATTGAGTCTCTAGTCATAGGAAGTAATGTCATACCATATATAATAGGATCCATGTCTGATTATCCTCTTTTTTGGGTTAGTTCCAAATTGAAACTCAGCGAACCACCAAAGATGATGCATAGTTAATTTCTAGACTAATTCTCTAATAACTATAATTTATGATACATGGGTTAGAGGTCGAGCTGAAGTTCTAGTTTTCGGTAGTACTTTATCATGAAATGAGTACCTAATATTGATGCATCTAGGTACCAAATAATAGATTCCAAGTAAATTCATGAGGTTTTATTAGGGTGGAAATAGTTACAGTTCATTCATATTATTTTTTATGCATGGTCATTGAGATGTGCTTAGAGACACCCTAGAGTTGGTTGAAGTAGATATGGTTGATCAGAGTCACAAACCCAATGATTGATGATGGTTTTATTTGTATTTATTTCAATTATATTTAAGTTATCCTGAACATATTACAATAAAATTCACTTATGGTGGTAGGTTATGGGTTCACCATTGGGGGTGCTCAACTGAGATTTACTTCTCACCTGATATACATGCACTTTGGTGTGTTTAAAGGCCTTATATATACGCTCCAGTTGAGAATAGATACAAAATGGATAGGGTGAAGGCCTAGGTTTGTGTGATTGAGTAGGTTTCTCATGTGGAGTATGTTGATCAGGGTGGATTATCTCGATAGGGTGTTGGATACACTAGTGCAAAAACACTTATTAATGTCGGTTTTTATTGATTTTTGAAGTAGTTTATAAACTGAAATCTTTAAAGGCGACGTTAAAAATATGGTTTTTGCATTGGTTTTTCAAAAAAAGATGCCAAAAATAATTTTCTTATGAGTTTCGGAGTCGGTTTTATAGAAAACTGACACCGAAACTTCATTTATACATGCTTTTCGGCGTCAGTTTTTTATAAAACCGACGTCGAAAATCGATTCGAATGGATTGTCAGCGTCGGTTTTATAGAAAACCAATGTCAAAACTTCATTTAGACATGCTTTTCGGCTTCGGTTTTTTATAAAACAGATGCCGAAAACTCAGTCGACTGGATCTTCGGCGTCGGTTTTCAGGAAAACCGACGCCGAACCTCCGTCCCAAGAGTTTTCGGCATCGGTTTTATCTAAAACCGACGCCATAAGTCAATTTTTTTTAAAAAAAACTTTTAGCATCGGTTTTTAAAATAAACGATGCCATAAATAAACAAAATTATAAAATAATTACAATTTCACTTCCAAAAAAATCGAAACCCCTGAAAAAAACACAGTATACAAAAACAATCAAACATTATTTTTGCAGAGGCACTTGAGAGAACTCAAAGTAAAGTAGAATTAAAATACACGTACCTGAAATATATGACATGCTCATTGTTGGTTATTGTCGAAGTATTCATTTGATTATTAGTAGGTTCAAACACCTAATATATCATAAGAGTTAGTTTTTTAAACCCATATGTATTATTATTTATAAATATTAGAATATACATACCTCAAATCTTAATCAGACTTAACAAAAAGTTCGCAAAAGTAGATTGAATATGGATCATATCAGATTGGGAATAAGACTGTGAATAATTGAATGCCTACAATAATATTGAATGATAAGAAATTAATAAATAGAAAAAATTGGCATAAAATATAAAAAAAAATTAATACAACTAACCTTATGAAAATCAGTTGTTTCCCCAGTTGTGATTATCTCATACATGAATCATAGAATATAATAAACACATTCAACATTTCCATTTTGACGATGACACTGTAGTTATAAAACATTTAACTAATAATAAAAACCAATATATAACAAAAATATAAAAACTAATTACCTGTACGTCCACATATTTGATTTTCGTTGGTTTCTTTACTAACATGCTTTCCTTTGTAAAATTTTTCCATGAACTGTATTTTTTTATATAAGAACTAATAAAACTTGTGTAAATAATGAAAATTAAACAAAACAAACTTATAAAAATAAAAAACAAATTACCTGTTTAATAAGTTGGAAAATGGTTTACGCACTTTTCCTAATAAAGATCAAAACCAATATAAGGTGCATTCATTTGGGAAAAATACGCCTAAAATCCAATTCCCCCTACAATACATGAAGTTCACAATTAATGACATTATAATGATCATTAGTTCAAAATTATGTCAATGTTCTTACTTATCAAGAAATGGCAAAAACCAGCACTAAATCTCTGTTTGTGATAATCTGTCGGATATATATTGAACTCTTTCATCATTCTTCACATGTTTGAAATCCAAGGAAATGTACTCTGGATCTATAAAACTATAAATTCTTGTAGTTTCATTTTGTAAAATCATCCTATGTAGATACCTAATTTAAAAAGAAAATATATTTAGTCAATGACATAACAATCTTTTATTAAAGAAATAGCAATTCAAACGTCAATTTACTTACATGGAAAACAACTGCACCACATTCAGCCCGATCTCTTCAAAATTAACTAAATTAATGATATCTTCTTTCAGTATTCTGAATTGATAATTTCTTCCACATATATCAGGCATCATCTGAAACTCATAGATAAAATTCAAGGAAGAAGAGGACTCAGATAATCTTTTCAACCCATAAGAAATATCAGAAGTATCTATAGCCGACTGTTCCTGAACATTTTGTTGCATTTGTAGAGTTTCTTTTGCTTTCAGATATTCCTATATAAGTTAAATGTCATAAAACATTATAAGTAATTTGGAATAATTTGTAATTAATATTTAAAAAAATGCATACCTCATGTGAAATATAACGAAGAAGGGAAGTTGGCCAAAGTAAAAAAAATGGCCCATACATTCCCCAACACTGGTGATCTCCACAGTAGAAAATGGTAATAGAGCAGTAGGATCTATAATAACAAGTACTGATACTCTAACTCGACCCATCTGTATAGGCTGATGATGTACCAAGTCCCCCAAAAAATACACCTGTCCTAACGCAACAATATGTACATGAGGATCTCCCGCAAACAACACACAATATAAGGCTTGATCCGAGGGAGGAGGTGGAGTCTCAAAGTTAGCAGGTGGGGCAGGGTAGTCCGGGTGAGCAGGCTGAGAAGGCAGAAAAATGAAAAGGGTATATTAGTGTTTAAAATTTATAACATAGAAAAATTGATTAAAAATTAAATAAAATAATATACCTCAAAAGGTTGCGTAGACAGGGCAGGGTAAACAGATAGGGTAGGGTAGTCTGGGTGAGTAGGCTGAGAATTTTGAAAAATGAAAAAGTTATATTAGTGTTTATAATTTATAAAATAGAAAAATTGATGAAAATTAAATAATATACCTCGTAAGGCTTCCCAGATGAGGCTGGGTAAGCAGATGAGGCAGGGTAGTCTGAGTGAGTAGGCTAAGAATGTTGAAAAATGAAAAAGTTATATCAGTGTTTATAATTTATAAAAAAGAAATATTGATTATAAGTAAATAATATACCTTAGAAGGCTGTGCAGACTGTGACTGTCTTACCAAGTGTTCTAATAAAGCCTTCTATACTGCTGCTTGAATTTGATCACCCATAGACTGTTTCATATCCTGCAGCTCTTCTTTTAAGGATTCAATTTATGGGTCTCTTGATTTCTTACTCTTACCAAAAACCTTCTGAATACTAACACCCGTCTGATATCATCTAACACGGTCAGGGTGTTCTGCCTTTCCCAAAGCAGTGGCTAGGATATCCATCCTACCCTCGGGGATAAAAGAGCCTTGTGTCTCTTTCTCCTGAAGTTCATCCTGAAATGAAAAATAAAAAAGTTATATTAGTGTTTATAAATTATAAAATAGAAAAATTGTTAACAAATAAATAATATTTACTTAAAATTCTATCAGCCACTTTATGAGCTTCTTCTGTAATATATTGTTCATTTTTATTTCTTCTTTCTCGTTTCCATTTCTCATGGTGAGTGGGGGGAGATGGAGGACCATACTGGACCTCTTCTGAACCACTACTTGATCGAGTTCTTAATGCTTCAAATTTTTCTTCAATCATTTTATGCTCCAAATACGAGTACCCTCCACATGATGAAGTATGAGGGTATACGTTTTGCAACTAGATCTCCTGATGAGATCTCCTGGAGGCATGTTACTTAAAAATAAACTACTAAGTAATAAGGAAAATATAGCCTAAATTTTAAAATATAAAACAATTACAATACCTGAAATTTCTCTTCCTGATGACTGTCAACAAATCGCTTCCATGTTTCTTCATCTATATGTGGATACTTAAGACATGGTCTTTCAAACCTTCTCTTTCCAAAAACATAATTTTTTGTCAGTTTGGTTTTAAAATCTCTCCATCGAACCGCCGCTAAAGAGAGATGTCTTTTCCTAATTTCTTTGGTTTCCTCGATATTGAATGTCATGTGTAATTGAATAAATTAAATCTATCATTTAAACTATATAATATTAAAAAAATGAGATAAAATAAAGAAATAAAGATATTTTACCATCACAGCCTCCCAAAGCTGTTGCTTCGCCGTCCTGTCCATTGACTTCCAATCATGATATAAAATACTAATCCTGCAACGGCTTTTCATCGCTATATAACTGACAAACTGAACTGCATTTGGGCCAACTACATTATTATCATCATCAAAACAGATGTGTACTTTGTTATCATCACGAGCAAGTGATAGTTTTGGTAAACATGTAATACCACGTTTACCAACTTGAGAAGTTGATTTTTGAGTAGTAACAGGAGAAGTCTACTCCACCAAGGATGCATCAGCAGTCCTGCAATTTTTTTATAAATTAACAGTTTTATTTCATTAAATAAGTATATTACTGAATATTTAATAATATGTCAAAATAGATATACCTCGGTAACTGCTGCTCTCTATCTGTATCTGACATTTCTACTAGAAAGTGTAATGAAATTTTGTGTACCTACATATCATTAGAAAAAAGAATAATTAGAAACAAAGAAAACAAAAATAAGTAAGTAAAAAAAGATGCATGCATTTGTAAGCTTCAAAAATGGAATCAAAATATAAATATTTACTAGAAAAATTAGGAGACTAATTTTTTATTTTCCCACACGCCTTCATCATTATCAGTACATACTCCATTCACTATGTCTATCTTATACACATTGTAATCATCTTGAAATTTCATAATAGATGAATAAGGTTTATGTAAATCACTAACATCCTCAGAATCATATTCATCACCCAAATGATATCTTTTTCCTTGCAAAACAACTGACCACTGATCATTTGACGGATCAATGATATAAAATACTTGTTTTTCATGTGTCGCCGTGATAAATGGTTCCTCATTGTAATTAAATCTTTTCAAATCAACCAGTTTAAACCCATATTCATCATGTTTCACACCACTATTACTGTCAACCCAATTACACTTAAAAATAGTGACTTGAAATTTAATATAATCAATTTCCCATATGTATTCAATATCTCCAAAATATGACGTTGATGCAGAAATTGGGTTTTTATCTTTGGCACTCGAAAAATGCACTGCTTCAGAGAAAACCATCACACCACTATTATGAACGGTACTCTTGTCATCCAAGTTTTTTGTGTAAAATGTGTAGCCATTAATATCAAAACCAGACCATGTGATCACATTAAGAGATGGTCCCCCTTCTAAACAATTCAATGTTTCTGATGTAGATTTATCTTGGGTGACTTTCTCTTTAAACCATGAAACAAATGTCTTCTTATTCTCAATCATCAACCAATTTTTGTTTCTTTTATTATATCGTAACTTTAATTAAGTAATATTTGAGGATATATATGATTGAACCATATTTGTGTTGTTAAAAATGTATAAATGTGCCTGCATCACTTCATCACGTGGAATGAACTTTACCTTTAAGCCTCGAACCCCTCTACCTTCACTATCAACTCTCATATATCGAGATACAGGGAGACTAATATGCTCCACCACATTAAAATAATCAGTACAGAACTCAATCACCTCTTCTGATACATATTTTTGAACAATAGAGGCCTCTGGTCGATAAGGATTTTTAACATATCCTTTCAAAATTTTCATATATATTTCAAAAGGACACATCCATCTTAAATAAATAGGCCCACATATTCTTATCTCATGCACCAAATTAAACAGCAGATGAACCATTTTATCAAAAAATGTGGGTGGGAAATACATTTCTAGTTGACAAAGAATAAGACTTACTTCATTCTCCAACACATATAACAAATTTGGATCAATGAATTTGCTACAAATGGATTTGAAGAAATTACATAACCTGATGATAGTCTTTCTGACAGCTATCGGAAATATACCACGCACTGCTACTGGTTGAATTTGTTGCATCAACACATCACAATCATGAGATTTCATACCTATTAATTTACAATCCTTCAATGACACCAAATTGTTCACATTTTAAGAAAAACCACTTTTTACTTTAATACCATGAAGACATTGACAAAAATTCATCTTCTCAATCTTTCTTAATGTGTGACAAGCCGGAGGTAAATATGTTCTGTTTCCTTTTACAGTGGGAGCTAACTCCAAACTTATTCTCATTAATATCAAGTCCAATCTAGCAAGCAATCTATCTTTTGCCTTTCCTTTTATGTCTAACAAAGTTCTAATCAAACTGTCACATATGTTTTTCACAACATGCATAACATCAATGTTATGTTTTATCTCTAAAAATCTCCAATAAGGTAGTTTGACAAAAATAGACTGCTTCTTCCAGATATGTTTTTGAAATCCAGAACTTCTTCTCTTTCCAAATGTTGAATCAATATCTCTCACCCAGTCATAGTATTCTTCAACTGACAATGGTCGAGGGGGAAGGTTGTATTATTGTAAACCGTTAAATTATTTTTTCAATTTATGATAAGGATGATCAATTCGCAAAAATATTTGATGTCCCATGTACACTGTATTTCTTCCATTCTTCAGTTGATAATATGAAGTTTGATATTCACAAATTGGACATGCTTTATGTCCCTTAACAATATATCTAGATAAGTTTCCATATGCAGGAAAGTCATTTATAGTGAACATTATCATAGCACGTAAAAGAAAATACTCTTTCTTGTATGCATCGAAAACTTTAACACCTTCCTCCCATATCAGTTTCAAATCTTCAATCAATGGTGAAAGATACACATATATATCATTTCCCGGTTGTTTTTGTCCAGAAATCATCAAGCTCATCATAACATATTTTTTCTTCATACATAGATGTGGGGACAAGTTGTAAACTACCAGCAAAACAGGCAATGAACTATGTTGCATACTGAGGCTTTGATATGGATTCATTCCATCATTACAGGAGTTTTGATTCCAATACCTAAAAATGAATCAGAATTGAATTATCATAATTGTATGCAAAAAATATTGGATGATATCATTGGAAAGTACAAAATTGATTTTGTATGACATTAGATGACATCACCTGAGAATGAATCTAAATTGACTTTATAATCTATCTTATAGCGTGATGTCCCACATGTAGGGAAACTTGATAAATATTCATTTTCCTTCCTATACAGTACACAATCATTGGGGCAAGCATGTATCTTTTTATACCCCAATCCCATTGGGCAAAATATTTTATTTTCCTCATAATTAGAATCGGGAAGCCCGTTGCCTTATTGAAGTAGCTCTTTTAAAAGCTCAAGTAAACTAGAGAAACTTTTATCAGTCCACCCATTTTTTGCTTTTAAGTTAACTAATTTCAAAACTGCTGATAACACTGTATATTTACTACAACCTGGGAATAATGGTTTCTCAGAATCTCCATAAAATCGTTCAACAGGTGGTGTTTTTTTGATGGTTTCAACACCTAAATCATGAATTAATTCTTCAATACGATCCTCTACCTCATTGTGAATATCGTCATCAACATTGGATGTTGAATTTTCAGTTATTTCACCATGCCACATCCAACGTGTATAATTAAAGCTAAAACCATAACAAATGAGATGATCTTTGATTTCTCTGGAGTTTAACTTTCTCATATTTACACACTTCACACATGGACAAAAAATCAAATCACTGTTTTGAAGATTTCGTTTAGAAAATTCCAAAAAATTATCAACTCCTTTTTCATATTCACTAGTGGTTCTTCATAGATGAATCCAATTACGATCCATAAAATACCTAATATCATAATAAATTTGATGAATATATTAAAACATATAAACATTTAAATATCTATCAGATAATTTGTAAACAAAAAAAACATTTAAGAATTGAAGATTTCATTAATTTAAAGGATGCAGTATGTGTATTGGATGAAATTTGATAGCAGTCAATGTAAAAATATACAATTTGTTGACAGGATATTTAAGAATGTTTGTTGAAATAATATTTAACCATGTCCTAACACATTTAAAATAAAATATAAACTAATAATTAAAGAAAATCAATAACAAAATTGAATGATAAATGATTTATCTACAAAATTAAAAAAAACTTACAAAATTTGAAGTTCAACCTGAATGGAGATCCTCAATCCAAACTGTGTTCGGTATAATGACTTCTAAAAACAAACACTACAAAATCTATAACAACAATGATAATACTAAACCAAAAATAATTCTAAACAAAAACTAAAATCAAACCAACATTATAAGTCGCATAATTTAGGTTTATGGAAGAATATATAAACAATGAAAGATAAAACAATAGAAAAAAACAAAGAACGACAAACCAAAAAATGTGAAAACCGAACAAAACCGTCAACAATGGCCTCCCAAGATCAGAAATAGTGCTTCGAAGGTCATCGGGAGTTAAAGGAGCCGCAGCGGGCTTCGATTTCGATGATCCAACAGAATGAGGGTTTCGCCACCCCGATAAATTAAAAAATATTTTTGGCATTGGTTTTTAACAAAACCGATGCTGAAAATCAATTTTGTTTATGTTTCGGTGTCGGTTTCTTCAAAAACCAACGTCGAAACATCTATATATGGTGTCGGTTTTAAAAAAACTGACCCTGAATGTTTTTTTTTAATTTTCGGCGTCAGTTTTTCTGAAAACCGACATGAAATCATTTTTTTCATATTCCGCATCAGTTTTTAGAAAACCGATGCATAAAATCATGCCAAATATTTTTTTTATTATTGTCCTCGGCTTTTCTGAAAACCGAATCAAAAACATTTTTTTCATATTCCACGTCGGTTTTTAGACAACTGACATGGAAAATCATGCCGAATATTTTTTTTATTACTGGCGTCAGTTTTACTAAAAACTGACGCCATAAATTTTCCTCACATACTATTGGCGTCGTTTTATGAAAAACCAACGTTATTACGTCGACATTAAATCACGTAATTCCACTAGTGATACTTGGTATATGATATGAATCAGATTTGGTAGTAAATCCTCATTTATATATTTTTCAGTTGTTTATTTTATATATGGGATCAACTAAGTGGGTGACTGATTTTGTATGTATGGCATGGATTTTCATAACATTACTGTATTTAATTTTATTATATAATTATTATATTTTAGTTTATTTATTATTTTCACATACTCTAATGTGCATGGAGTTTAGTTATTTACTTTTGGTTTTGCACTCTGATATGAGGTATAGTCTCCCCATTGTTCCACCTTAGACCCTCACTGCTAGTCTGTAGCATCTAGTGTATGGGAAGACGTGCATTAGGGATTATGATGAACTGGGTTAGGGAACCAGTTTAGTGGAATATGGTTTTTGATGATAAAATGTGTCATCAAAGGAGTTATTTTCCTATTACTATCCTATATGAATCTTGATATATTGGATATATAGAAATGTTTCAGTGCTTATGATGGATACAAAACTAGTACATCACAAACACATTTTCTAGTAGGAATTACAAGTTACTAGGGGTTGATATTGACATTCATGGTATTATAAATGGAGTTTGGTATACTGCATATATAGAAATGTGTTAGACCTTATGATGGATATCATACTAGTACATCACGAACACCTGTTCTATTAGGAATTATAAGTTTAAATGGGTTGGGATTTATGTTCTTGGTATTTTATGTTATGATTGTATATTATTTTTTACCTTGGTTGACACACATGTGGTTTGGATTTTATGACTTGTGATGGATTTCTGGATCTTTTACCCTTGTAAAGTGGCATGTGATTTTATTTTGACTCTTGGCCGGTAGAGGTAAGAGGTTCTTCATGCATCATGGTAGGCACATAGGATCCACATGTTATAGTCCTGATAGTATTTTATTTTTCTAATGACATTTGATCGATTTTTTAAAGTGTCAAAAACTACTCATACTTTATTTTCCCATATAATTACTTAGTGGAATTCAACTCAATTGAGAAGACTTTTATATGGATCTCTTTATGATGGTAGGTTTGTAGATCTATGGTGATATTATTAATAATGAGTATTCTAAGGTGGTCCTCATGAAAAGTAGGTACAGTGACCCTGGTGTGCTAACTTGACATAAATGTATAACTATTTAACCACTAGTGGGTAGTTTTTTTTCAATATTGGTTGTGTGGCGTAGTCCTCCAGGGAGAGGACTAATGTGTAGATTCTTAGAGAGGATTGGTTCCCCAGTTGTGGGTTATTGGTTTTCCTTTTTATGTGAGACAGTTGAGATGGGTGTTTTCACATGTTTATTTTGTGTGATGTTCGGATGAGATCATTCTTTAAAACCTATGAGCATTAGACTTCTATAAGATTTCCTAGACCTTGGTGGATGGACCTAGTGACTAGTCGTGAGACCTAACTGGTGGGTCTAGGTGTGAGAGCCTAGTGGCCTTCATTGATGTGAATCCAATTTAAGGAGTTAGTGTCATTTGGCCTTAAAGGGTGGCCCATGATAAGGTTCAACTAAGTTATGTGTTCCTTCGGTCATGTGAGGCATAGGTGGATATTTTGAGACTTTTGAAAATGTTGAATGAAGAGTGCATCCTATTATAGAGATTAATAATGTTGTATTACTTTTGTTTTTGAGAAGTATCACTTCTGTGATAATAATTCATACTTTTGGTTGGTTTCAAGAGGGGAAGTTTTTTTAGATGCCTATCCCAAGTAATGGTCATATGGGAAGGTTTTGGATGGTGGTTATGAGTTGTATCAGGAGAATAAGAGGTGATCTAGGGTTTGTATTAATGTCTTTTGAGTTGGTTTTTTCATGATATGTAATTCACTAGAGTCGTAAACAAGTTTTTTTGAGTTACATGGGGTCATGTAATGGTTAAATGCTAATGGGGTCTTGGAAACATGAGTGATGGGGATGTGTTGTATAATTTTGATTATGGATTAGGTGTTATGGAATCATACTCCCACGATGCTTGAGTTGAGTAGGAATCCATTAGTATGATGAGAACTTATTTAGGTGTGATGGGAGGCTTGTGGGTATGGTGACCAGATTCCCTTGAGATAGAACTATAATGATCCAAGAATGGATGGTTTTTTTATGGAATTCATTGATGAAATATTAATGTAATCTTAGTCTATATATGATCATTCCCCAAGTCTTGACATCATCTTGAGTGTGTTGATAGATAGTATTCTATACACCAAGCTACCTAATTATACTTCTAGTTGGAAAAGGGACTCCTAGGAGGTTGTCCTCATGGAGTAGTTTATGTAAAGATATATGGTGGGAGTGCACAATTAGTCGTCTATGGGTGAGGTCCCCATAATGGATCAGATTTCAACAAAAACCATGGGTTCTATTTTTGGAGACTTGTAATGGGTAACAATTGATGATTCATTTTTTCACTCAGGTGAGAGAGAAATGTACACATCCAATTCTGAGGTTCAACAACGATTTGAACATGGATTTTGGATTTATTATTCAATTATGATTTGATAGTAAGGATAATCCTATGGTGGGGATCATCAAAACAGTCATGGTGATGTGAACCTTGCACGGGTCAGGTTGAGGATGTAGTGAGAACCACATCGAGTGGGTCGGTGGAAAACTATGGTGGAATTTTGATACATGACTTCGATGGTGTAAAGTGCCATGGATCATAATTTTTCATTGTATGTTGAGTTATTTGGTGGAGAGAACCATAATATCGACGATGGACTGTGGATGACACTGTAACATCTCAGGATGTACAGGTGTGGTGATACATTATCATGGTAGTTATTGATGGTGGAAAGTGGTGTATTTCCCTCTGATGGTTTGTACACCTTATAATTGGAATTATACAAAGGAACTTAATCATCATCTTGGAGTGTAATGTGATTATTTGATCATGAATTGATTAATAAGTTATGTCAATATTCATAATTAGGCTTCTCGAGGATGATATTTTTAATGGTTGGGAGGTAGTAAATACCCATGTTTTGGGTTTTGAATTCGAGAAAAAAATTGAATTTTTTTTCTTTTATGTACTTATAAAGGGTAAAATGGTAATTTTATCCTAGAAAATTATATTGAATAATTTTTATGAACACTCCATTGGTTCCATAATAGGGTTTTTATACTAGGTCATAATTTTGGTAGAATTCTAAGCCATTAAAATTTTGGAGGAATATTTGATATATAATAAATTAAATATTAAATTATTTATACAGGTTTTCATGGTGATATCTTTTCAATGGAGTTTCATATTTATATTCAAACTATGAAATTGAGTTTATAATGGGGGGTTTTCCTAGGTTAGGTATAATACCACTTTGGGTTTTGGGACTCAGGATGAGTATTAAAAGTATAATTAATTAATTAGATACCCCCCCCCATTTGGGGTTTCAAATGCTTGAAATTAGGAGGATGAGATTCCTATATAATTTGTAGATTGTGGTGGTTGAGATCAGATCAAGGTGTATCCACTTCTAGAAGAGGATTTAGAGTAGAAGATTTAGTGTTTTTTCATGAGGTAGTCATGTTTTTGAGTTTTAAGCCTTGATCCCCATAGGTGTGTTGTTTCTAAGATTTTAATTTTTTTTATGACTACTAAGTACCCCCCCTAGGGTTTGAAATGTGATTAATTGGAAAATAATGTGTGTTTTAGGTGTTTTTCATTGGTTTCCCATTCATAAATCCAGAGTACACAGGTGACGTTTTTATAACACACGCCATGTGTTCTTACCATTTAAGGAATATAAATTTTCATAAAGTACAGACCATGTATTTGGAGTACACATAATGTATTGGTACTTGGCCATGTATTTGAGTATATGTGAAGATGGAGTTTTCAGGACTACTGTATCATGTACCTGAGTGCACTCCTTTTATCCTAACATGGCCCTTCAACCTGGTACATGGAAAAAAAACCCATATAAGGGGACATGGTCATGTAGAAGTACACAACCAAACCCTATATATCCTCTGGATATGTATTAGTATATAGCCATAGCCCATGTCTGTTAGTCCATGTAGAATTATTTGGCCAGGCAAAAGGTTTTAGAGTGTATGTTGTGTAGTTAGGGTACACACCATGTACTACCCCTTTTTTACCCTTTGGGGGGTTTGGGTGATTTATATGCCCTCAATTCAAAATGGGACACAATAGGAGTCCATTTTGAGTGTTTTTATACATAGAACGTGATTGTGGGTCCCTTGGGGACTTTTATGACTTCTAATAGGCGTTTTGGATTGAATAATATATAAAAGAGATGTTTTCTTCCATAAAGTGATTTAAACTATATTTTAAGAGTGATACATGGGATGAGACCCAGGCGATGTCCATGAGAGTGATTAAAGAATGTAAAATTACTTTTTCAGAGGAATTTATTAGTGTTGGGATGGGATTTTCCCTGGTTAGTGGGATTGAGTTGCGTCTCAAGGTTGTGGATTGGTTGGGTGTGTGATCCAACCTAGGGTGGCTTGGAAAGGGGTTGGGCTTGAGGCAATCTCTCTTGTGAGGGTCTACAGCCTTTAATTCCCATGAGGTCATGTGATTCTAGAGACTGTCTTGTGGGATGTGTGACCTCTAAGAGATGGGTGTTGTCTTGAGATTTTGGTTGTTATCAATGATTTAAAGAGGGATTCTTTCACTTGAGTGTTAGTTTTAAGGATCCAAAGATGGATGCCTCAATTTATGTGTTGACCTAGATGGCCATGTGGGTGACCAATTGATAGGAATACCATAAGAGGGTGATTGTGTTTGGGTAGTAATGTGTACAGGTGTTCCCTTGGGACTCAAAGCAATGTATATGCCATTATGAGTTGAGATGTTAATGACGGGTATGGGAATTCAGCCATCCGAGTTATGTTCATCTTTCTGTTAAGGTTAATACTTGTCTAATACCTATGGGGTAGTCATGATATGATATGGGATTCTATCAATGATATATTTGGACATGGTTCTCCACATGTATGGTTCTTAATTTCAAACATGATGCTTTGCATCCAAGGTTTAGGGATGTGGAAATGACACTACACATGTATGATTCCATATGTTTAACATGGTTCTCTGTATCTGAATTTGATAAAGTTAGATATGATGTTTCCTATTCATGGTTCTGTATGTCTAACATGATGCTCAACTTGTTATATTGGGTTAGTTGGGAATGATGCTTCATAATCATATGTTATGATATTGTTTATTGGTACGGATGGTGGACATGGAATGACATATGTATGGAAGAGATTGGTGGACATAGAGTTCCATAAATAAAATTGAGAATAGTGGACATAGAAATCCACATATGTGTTTGAGATTTCAAACTACGAATTTGGGAATGGGAAGTGATAGAATACTATATGAAATAAAATTAAGGACCGATGCTCCTCCTTTTTGGGCTGGTTCCAGATTTACGCTCTAGGAACCACCAATATCGATGCATAGTTAGGTGTTAAACTGATTCTATAGGCACATTCATTTATGATAAATGGGTTAGAGTTTAGATAAATGTTCTATATTATGTTATTAATTTTACATAGAATGAGTACATGATACTGATGTGTCTAGGTACTGAGTAAGAGATATCAAGTAGAGTCGTGAGGTTTGGTTAGTGTGGCCAAAGTTGTGTCACCTGCATGTTATTTGGGATGCGTGGTCATTGATATTCACTCAAAGACACCCCAAAATTGGCCAAAGAAGTTATGATTGATTGGATTCATGAACCCAATTATCTAAGATGATTTCATTTATATTAATTCCATTTATGTTTTATTTAGGTTGAGCATATTGCTTGAGCATTATCTTATGGAAGAAGTTTATAGGTTCTCTATTAGGGGTGGCCTACTGAGATTTATTTCTCACCCCATGTTCATGCACCTTGGTTGTTATGTAGACCTTATGTATTCTTTAAGTTTTATCATGGGTTTATTATGGATAGGTATAAGGCCTAGGATTGTATGATTGAGTAGGTTTCACGTGTCAATTATATTGATTAGGCTAGAGTATATTGACAGTGTACTGGAGACCGGGTATGTAACATCAATCAGAGTTGGTAGAAGAGCATGATGTATTTATTTTTTCAATTATTTATTATGTATATGAGATCGGACCTATGGTAGATCTATGTTGTATATATGGCATGGTTGTTCAAGCCTTTATTGTATTTCATTTTATTATATAATTCTTTTGTTTTAGTTGATTTATTATTTATAGATACTCTATTGTGTATGATGTTTTCTTATTTACTTCCAGTTGTGAACTCTGATATGGGGGTATAGTCTCATAATAGTTCAAAGTTATACCCCCACTTCTAGGTATCGTACTCTATCATATGATAAGGCGCAATTGAGGAATTATGGGGAAATGGTTAGGGGCACCAGTTTAGTGGAATCTAAGATAGGACAATACACCATTTTATAATTCTTAAAATTCCCATCCATCCTCTACTTTTGATAATAAAAGGGTAGAATAAGAATAAGAAGAATATATCAAAGAATCCCATCCAATATTTGAATATGGTATTTCAAGTTACATTTATAATATTAGGAAATTGAATCTATATATAGAGGATGATCCATAGTTTACATTGATAAATGAATCCATATCCCCTAAAAAATAAGAGACATATATCTAATTACTCACACTACATCAAGATGTAGTCACCTAGAACTACACAAATATTTCATGACTAGATCCTGATGTGGCTACCCATTATTTGGGCATGTATGATAATCACCATGGATATAAGCATACGGCTAGGGGAATGCATCCACCCCACACTACCAAAGGTAAAATATGAATTTGAAAATATTATTAATGCCGATGTCATTTGGGAGGTTCAATATCCAAAATGGATCACAAATATCATTCCTGTTAGGAAAAATGATGGGAAGATCAAATCTGCGATCTTGAAAATCTTTATCTTATCAGAATCATTTTCTTAAATATTTATCTTATGAAATGTTTTTAAATTACTTTTAAATTTTAATTTTAAATATATTTCAAAATTTATTTTTAAATTTATTTTTAAAATTATTTTTAAAATTTTTGTTTCAATTTATTTATAAATTTTCTTTTTATTTTCCTTAAAAAGATTTTATAATTAATTGTATATATTTTCTAATTCATTGAAAATAATTTCTAATTCGTTAAAAAAATTATATATCATTGAAAATATTTTTATAATTATTTGATTATATTTATATATGTTTCAAATCTATTTGTTTATAAAAATGTTTTATAATGTTTTGAAATCGATCAAACACCGATTGAAACCATGAAAAAATTTGAAATTAAAAATGTAAGATCAATCAAAGGAAAATTACATCATCGAGGAAGAGGGCATAAAATTCATGTATTGTGGTGAAAAAATAGAAATAATAATATAAGATAGAAAAGAAGTAGTGAAAAAAAACAAATTATGAATTATATATGGTCACTCCCACCTACCATGTGATCCATTTAAATACTATATGAAATATGCATCCACTAAATTTGGCATATGAAAATATTGGAACATGAAGAGTTTCATTGGGTAATGAGGAGCCATAACCATTATTATCATAATTATGACATCCATTAAATAATGTTTCAAAACACAAAATTAGTTATTATACATGACTTGAATTATCAAATCGTGACTTTAGCCTAAGTGCAATTATGAATATTAATTTTCTTCTTGAATTTAACTTTCTTATCTTTTATGAAATTTATTAGTCGATAAAGTTTGAATAGTTTTAAAACATGACCACTTTCTTTAGAATGGTTTGAATTTTCATTAATGGAGAGTTTTCAATAAATTTTTAATCTTGTGTTTTTAGTTAATAATATTTTTCATTGTTCCTTTAAAATTTTTTAAAACAAATTTTATTTCAAAAATGGATAAAATATGATTTTTAAAAACCATAAATTTTGGTAAATTCAAATAAAGTTTAATTTTCATTGCAAAAATACTTGTCTAGATACAAACAAGTTCATGTGTTTTTGACATAGATGATCTTAGGGTTTTTATCACAAAAGGGGCTAGTTGGATTTTTAATCTGATCTCCTCCCTAGGAATAATTAGTGGGACTCCATTGCACAACTAATTTGAAAATCCTGAAGGAATTACATGGTTTATTTATATGATATTTAGTTAGCATAATTAATTATTTGTTTTGAAATTATATTTTACATTTAAAGAAAATTTTCATGGATACTTGTAGTGGTTTAAATTTTTATACAGGTTAAGAAGTTAACTGAGATGGAAGTGAAGCATAAATTAATATAGAGTTATCTATTTAAAATGTTTATTTTTAGTTAATTGTCTCTTATTATATCTTGTTAATTTCACTAAAGGTAATTTTTTTAAAAAAAATTATTTTCTTGATTAATTCAAAAAAGGGTCAAAGATTTCAAAATTGATATTTTTGTTTCTTAATTATCAAAAGGGGGGTTATTTTATTATTTATTTAACTTTATTTTATTTATGTCTAAATAATTAAAAAATGTTAATTTTATTTGTTTTTTGGAATATGGTTTATTGTATTTTAGTTTGGAAGAAAATATTAATGTTTATTTTAATTGATTATGTATTTATTAGTTATATATTATTAATTTTTTACAAAATTATTTTTTAATTTCAAGTGTAAGTATTTTTTAAGGAATGATTCGTTAGTTTTTAAAATTATGATTTCTTTTTTATTTTATCCATATCTTGATCTAAAGGAATAAAAATTGAGCAATTACTATTTTTATGGATGGATAATAATATTATATATATATTTAATTTTACTATATCTAAGACTTATCTAGTCATTTGTATGTTTGAATTTCAATCTAAGGATTTATTTATTTTTTAAATGTTATTTTATGATCAAATATTGTATCATTTTTTAGTTATATATTAAGATAAAAATTAAATATTGAGATTATTTTTTATATATAGAAAAGTTAAAAAATATAAATAAATATTTGTCAAATGTAATGATATCTAAAATGATGTTTAGAATGTCTAATATTTGAACGAACCTTAGGTTATGAAGTTGTTATAAATTTTAAATTTTCCTGTTTAATGTCTTACAATATTTATTATCAAAAAAATATAAATTTGGGATACCTTTTTTTAAATTAAAATTTGAATTTAAAATTATGAAATGTTTTCTAAAATGTGAAAAAAAATTCAAGTAGTTTTTATGGAAGAATATTTAAACTACATAGATTTAGGTATAATTCAAAATATTTAAATTTTCTAATGACCATCTATTTATTACATTTTTGTCAGAAATTATCATGTTGATTATTATGGATATAATAACGGGGAGTTTAAATAGTTTTTATTATGAATATTATTCTAGAAATCCAACAAATATTTCATATACTTCGAATATAATTTTTTATCAATTTAAATTATTATTTTCATAAAGTATAACATATAGAAGTTTTATTTGAAAAATAGAGATTGAAGTGTGTAGTGACATTCCAGAACATTCCATGAAGCTTTAATGATAGTAAATTTTGGACATTCTTAGATATTAAAGAAATTTATCAATATTTTACCACCCAATAATCATATATATATAAACCCAATCCTTTTACACATATTATTACATGATTTTAAGCATAATTATCCATTAAATACAAATCAAGGATCTAAAATTATAGTTTATAAGGAAGACTAGGTACATAAAATTTAAAACAAGGAACTATAATAAAACATATTTTTGTTAATCTCTATAATGATATCCTAACTTTCTTGGATCTCATATAACTTCATTGGATAACATCGAGAATATGTGGATAAAATGGAAGATCTAAAAATTCTAATGAGGTAATAAACATGGGAATGAAGAATAGCACTTGATTTATAGGGAATAACATGGTAAAATAAAAATCATAGAACATGAATAAACATATGGAGGAATAAAAAATAGAACTTTGAATCATATTATCATGGAAATTTAGAAATTTGGTAGCAAAACATAAAATCACATTAACATGGGTCAAAACAAATTGCCAAGACTGTATCACATGGTGGATAGAGTCCCATAATGGATTATGTTTACTCCCTAATCCCATATATAACATATCATGAGACAAAACGTTACCCAATTATTTGGAGAACTATATGGTTTCACACATTGTATCATGTACATGTATATGTGTTCCACATAATTAAATCAAATATAATCAATAAACATAAGGATTACCCATGGAAATAAATGGGTTTTATAATCATGTCAAAAGGCATAACCAAAGTGAGTATCATAATGGTTTACATGTAAGAAGGTATTAAATAAACATTGAACAATAATAAAGGGAAAAAAGGCATATATTATGACAAATGATACCCAACAGAAGTGTTAACATAAGAAAATAATGGTTATGTAACTTTTAAAATGTTCCACTTAAGCAAGGTTTTAAGGAAAAAGGTAAAGAGTCTTTAAAAGTGGGTAAGTTCATAATAAATTCTATAAAACCAGAAGTGAATTAAAAATGTTTTTCATGATAAAATTATTTATTTTGGTAAATGTAGGTAGATTAAAATATTTTATGTAGTGTACTTGAAAAGGGTGAGAAATACAAAAGTTCTCTTTAATCAGGTTTGCTTATCAAGAGGAATCGAGAAGGGAAACTTTTAAAACATGTATTTCCCCATCAAAGAAAGATAAATTAAGCTATATACACATAAGTGGAACATATATATAGAATTTAGGGGAATTATATAATATTAATGAAGAAATTAATTAAGGTAAATAGAGAGAAATAATAACACAAAGAAAACATGGATGGTCGGAGAGATCCCTTACCTTATGTCTGAATCGAGGTAGGCATCGAGTTCTGTGTTGTTTTTGAAATTCAGATTTGGAAACTGGTTATGTTATGTATTATGAAACTTTGGATTCCCTCCTGGTGACGTTTTGGGACTATAACATTTGTTATCTCCCATCCATAAAGTAGATACTATGAAATAAAAAATGAATTTTTAGTCATTCTGAGAGTGTTCATTTTATAGTTTCATGATCGGTTCACTTGTATATAATTAATTAAGTTCTTATAAAATTGGAATAATTTTATAGAATTGAATTTATATAGTATTCATGTACTTAAAAATTTTAAATGTTCCAATATAATGTTTTTTCTGAAATGACGATGGTTATTTTGATAAAACTTTAATAACAATTGTTTAGTTTATTTTGGTGGTTTTTACGACCATCATGAACTAGTATCAACTTTTTTAATATTATGTATATATATTAGTTCCATATTATAAAATGAGTTATAATATATATAAAAATCTAATTTAACCATAATTATGGTTTTATGACCAGCCTTCAAGGTGGTAATATAAAATGAAAACTCATCATCTATGAAGGCAGTGAAACGACATTTTACGGGTGATGTCTTCATTTTTACAATAAAAAGAGTATAGAATGGATATCATGATAGATATTTCATTAACAAAATAACATTATAATTTATATATGATATTTTATTTATCATTTCACTTTGGAAGGGGGTGAGTATAAGGTAGAATTATTAAATAATTTAAAAGATAAATAAAGAAGATTTTACTTATTGAATGTCGTCTCATTAAGAACCTACTTAAAGCACTTGGGTCTGGTATTTTTGTGATACTAGAAATTCTAGGACATGGGGAAGAGTGTTTGGAAGTTAATTTACCAGAATATTGGAAAGCTTAAAATCTTATAAGGTGTGTGGAGAAGGAGAGATGAGGGCTTATATTTATCAGGGGAGGAGAGGGGTGTTTTGATTATTATATTCATTATTTTATTATTTTGGCTCAATAATATCAATAGTATTGATTATTATGAATATATATAGTAAATTGTTCATTTTTATTTTTAAATAATGGGTTATTACATCATCCATGACCTAAAAATTCATGTATTTGGCTTAAAATGTTAAATATAGTAAATTACTATATTTTACTATTCACCAAAAAATCAACTATTTTAGAAAAATACCAAAAAATAACCCCAGACTTTCTTCAACATGTTGATTTCAAAAATATATCCATTTTTTAAAATTATTTTTTAAATATGAGAAATTTAACTTTTATATAAAATTACCTTTTATTCAAAAAATACAGACTTTAATAATATAATAGATTTTATGACCCTTTGAAAAATTTATTATGATCTCATAAAATTATCTAATCACTATAATAAAACATGATATTAATTTATGAAATCCATAAATTCTATTTTAAATCATTATATTCATTATAAAATTGAAAATAAAATATTTAAATTTTACAAAAATACCAAAACTTAATTTATCGTTTTTAAAAATTGTATTTACTTATATAATTATATATATATATATATATCATATTTTCATTTATAAGATACCTAAATATTATTTTACACATTCATAGGTGAGGATACTATTCTAACAACCATATTAATATTCCTAATGGACAGATTCCTGTTCTTAATGGTTCTATTACTATTCCAACAATCGGATTTATAACGGTCATATAGGTTTAGTACTTCCTATAAATACATATTATCTTATTCATTCTGCATTAACTTATATATTCTATCAAGTTTATTTATACTTTTATCTTCAAAATTAATTTTTTATTATTAAAATTATGTTCCACTCCTACAAATTTATTTGTGAGTACAGTCATTCAGGTGCATTGAGCATATTCGAATTTTCTTATTCTTGTTATCCTATTTTATATTTATTATCCCATTGTAATATATGGTACTATTATTGGTTTATTTTCTGAATAATGTATCATTCTTTTTGATGGTAATAATGTTTTTGTTTGTTTCTATAAGTGATGTATGTGGTTTATGTCATATTAAATAATTATAAAAAGGGAAATTCCATTTATAAAATTATGGGTCGTTACATTCTTCCCCCTATAAAATTTCACCCCTGAAATTTCACTTTACATACTAAGGTTAAAACAGGTGAGGGTATTTCTCCTTCAAAATTTTGTCTATCTCTCATGTTTCCTATTTTTATTTATGGTTCCACCATAATTATTTGACTAGGGTAGTAGTCTGGTATAATAGAACATTATCTGTATGGTCCAAGGTCTTCACTGATTACTCCTCATAAGAGATATCATTTTCCAAGTGCACCACCTCTAAATTTAGTGCATGTGATGGATATGGTATGTATTTCCTCAAGATGGATATGTGGAACACATCATTTACTTGAGACATGGTTGGTGGAAGTACTAATCGATAGTCCATAGATCTGACATGATCAATAATACCAAAGGGGCGATATACCTGGTACATAGTTTTCCCTTCTTCCCAAATCTCATGAATATATTCCATAGAGATATGTGTAAAAATACCATGTCTCCAACCAAAAAATATAGGTCCCACTGACAATTGTCTATATAACACTTCTATAAAATTTTTGAATCCTAGAAGTTTTGTTGAATAGTCTTCACATTTTCAACCATTTCATCAACCATTTCAGGTCCCAACAGCTTATGTTCACTCACTTCATCCCAGCATGTAGGTGTTCTACAACATTTCCAATAAAGGTATATATATTTATATATATGGATTCACGATTAGAAACTATTATAGTAAAATAAATTGACTAGAGGAATATGTTTTTATCATCCTCCTTTAAAGTCTATTGAGAATTATCTCAATAGATCTTCCACTATTTGAATAGTCCTCTTAGACTGGCCATCCGTCTAGTGATGATAAGCTATACTAAATTTTAGATTAGAGTTTAGGTAATGTTGGATACTTTTCCATAACTTAGAGTTAAAACTCAGATCTATATTAGATACAATTGAAAATGTTCTCCATGAAACCTCCCCAGTTCTTTGATGTATATATGTGCAAGTTGGTCGAGTGATAAGTCCTCCCAAATGAAAATGAAGTGAGAATTATTTGTAAAATGATCCACAACAACCCATGTAGCATTATTTCCTATATATGTATTTAAAAATACAATTAAAAATTTTAAGATGATGTTTTCATACTTCCATATAGGTATGGGTAATGGTTGTTTCATCCCCTTAGACTTTTTCCTTTTAGCCTTCACTTGCTGACATACCAATCACCTTAACATATAATCAATGGTCTCTTTCTTCATATTATCCCATAAATAGTGATCTCGAATATCTTGATACATCTTTATACTCCCTGGGTGGATGGAGAAGTTCAAGCTATGTGCATCATTCGAAATATCCCTCTTTATCTTAGGATTTTATAGTAAACATAGTCATGACCCAAATCTTATAACTCCTACCGCATCAATTTTGAACTCTGAAGATTTTCCATTTTTTGACAGCTTCCACCTTCTTATGAATTACCATATCATCTCTTTGAGAATCCTTTGTTTTATATAAAAGGGTTTCTTAAGAAATCATTTGAGAAAGGAATGATGATTTTCCTTACTTTATGATTTCCATGTCCATCCTTTACGAGTCAAAGAAGATTGGATCCTTCTAAATTCTGATCATTGAAAAAGTTTAAGGATCCTTTATAATTAGATCATGTAACACTTTATTTACTTTTCTAGGATGGTAGTGGATTTAGCAGTCATAATCCTTGATGGTCTATAACAATTTTTTCTATTTTATATTAATCTCCTTCTGCAAGAATATATATTTGAGGCTCTTGTAATCAATATATATCTCAAAGTTACCCCATACAGATAATACTTCCAGATTTTCAAAGTGATGATTACAGCCACAAACTCTAGCTCACATGTGGGATAGTTTTTCTCATGAACATCCAACTACCTTTAGGCATAAGCTATCTCTTTATCATTTTTCACCAGTACACATCATAATAATTTATTTGATTCATCACTTCATACCATGAAGAGTTCCCCACTTGTTGGTAGTGTAAGTACTCATGCAATGATATGCCTCTTTATCAACTCTTTAAATCAGTCTTTACATTAAATAGTCCATATAAACATTACTCCCTTACAATTCATCTAGGTTAGTGGGTTTGACAATTGAAATAATTTCCTCACAAATAATCATTAATGCCCATCTAGACCAAGGAAACTATGGATCTCCATTAAGACCATTGTTCTGGTCCACTACTTGATTTCCTTTATCTTAGTATGGTCTATAGATATCCCTTTACTGGTGATAACATTCCCTAAGAATGATACTTTCTCCATACAGAACTCATATTTACTATAATTTTCATATACTTTATCCCTTCACAAAGTCATTATCATAGTATTAAAAGACTCTTCATGCTCCTCATTTCTCTTGGAGTATATTAGAATATCATATATAAATACTACCACAAATTTAATAAGGTAATCTCAAAAGACTATATTCATTAAGTCTATGAAACGTTCTAGAGCATTTGTGAGTCTGAAGGGAATCACTATGAACTCATAGTGTCTATACCTCATTTAAAATGTATTCATGGGAATATCTTTCTTATTCACCTTTAAATAGTGATATCCCAAATGAAAGTCCACCTTAGAGAAATATTTGGCCCCACATAGTTGATCAAATAAGTAATATATCCATAGTAAGGGATACTTTTTCTTTATCATGATTTTTTTGAGCTCATGATAGTTAATGAAAAGATTCATTGACACATCCTTATTCTTGATAAAGAGGACCAGTTCACCCCACAGTGAAGCACTTGGGTGTATAAAACACTTATCCAGATTCTCCACTAATTTCTTCCTTCATTATTCTAACTCAAAGGTTCATATCCTATAAGTATTCATTGATATTGTATGATATCTAGGTTTAAGTTCAATTGAGAATTTAAACTCTCAGTCAGGAAAAAGACCAGAAAAGTTTTCAGGGAACACATTGGTGTAGTCCCTCATAATGGGCATGTCTTAAAGCATGATCCTCTCCTTTTTCTCAATCATTTGATCTAGATATTAATTCTTACAAGGAATGGTATCCGTGATTGATAAGAAGATTCTGAAATATATTCATCCACCTCCTTACATTTGTATATAATCGGAGGATACCTTGGGATGTGAAGAGTGATATCCCTTTCCTGATAGTTTATTATAGATTTATATAATGAAAGTCAATATATTCCCAATATAGCAAAAAACTTCACTAAATGGAGAGGGATGATATTTTCTATGAGCTTCAGTTCACAAACATTTACTGGGGATAAGTTATATACTTTGGATGTAATAATTTTCCCATTTGTTATCCTCAAGGATAACACAACCACCATATTTTGATGTAGTATCTAAATAGTACTACTAAACTTGAAAGATATGAAAGAATACATAGAACAATAATAAAATAGTACTTTCATTATTCTTGGATGAATAACTAGAATACCTATCACCCCATCATTGTTGGGATCCATCTCAGTAGTAGTGACAACATATTCCCTTCCTTTTTACCTTGGAGGTTGTTATCATTGATTATATCCAACAACCCTTGGCTTAGGGAATTGGCTCACATAATGCCTATGTTTATTGTAGTTGAAATATTGTACTGCAGGCTGAGTATTGAATTGAACCTTCTTTTCTTCTTCTAAATTTTTTGGAATCTTCATATACCGTTGACAATTATTATCCTGATGACCCTCTTTTCCACATTTGAAGTATCTCCTAGTTCCCTTTAGACAGATCCTAGGGTGATTCTTCCCACACTTTTGACATGTGGGATGATGGATTTTCTTTCCTCCATAGGATTTATTCATTGATCCTCTCATACTAAAATCCATTTTTGACTTTTTATCTCTAGGACCACATGAACACTTGGAGTCACTAATATCCATCTCAACTTTAATGTCACAATGGAAAATCCCCTCATAGTTATTGAAGTCTCAAATCTCTAATGATTTTCATAGAATCGGCATTAATCCATTAAATAAGTGATCGACCTTGCTTTTAGTGTTAATGAAAAATACTGAGGTATATCATTAAAGCCATGTAAATGTTTCCTTATACACCTCGATATACTCATATTCCTTTTATTTTATTCTGAGGAACTCCCTATCCATCTTAAGAAGGATAGTTCGGGAAAAATGTTTATTGAAAAAATATTTTCTTAAATTATTCCCAATACTTGGAATCAATATTATATTTAGACTTCATGTTTTTAATTAGTATCCACTATTGATCAGCTTCCCTATCAAAATGATAGACCACTAGAACAAATTTCTATTCTTCTAAGCATTATAGTATAGATAATATCTTCACAATGTATTTAGTCTATTGTTCCTCAATGAGGTGGTTATAAGATCCACTAAAGATATGAGGCCTTTATCTCATAAAGGATTTTACCACAACTTTCTCTTTTTTAGGATAAGGATAACATTCCACAAGATTCAAATTATTCTTTATAACTTGAACCAATGGATCCAGTGATTTAATGAAGTTCTAAGAAACAATTCCCATAATATTTGGTATCTATTTAGGTAAATAATCACATTTCTTATCACATTTCTTACTTGCACAGGTTCTACTATTTCCCACAATTAAGTAAAAATGAAAAATAAAAATTATGGGGGCTTTAAAAATAATCATATAAAAAGGAAACTATGAACTTATAAGGATAAACTTATAAATGAAAATTATATCCTAAACTATGATTCCCTGCGTTTCAATCTAGGTTATCCAAGGTGAAATAATTATACCTATGTCTCTTACAAAAGTTTGTTAGTCCTAATACCCAAAAATAACTAGAATGTTCTCTAATAATAACCATAGTGTCCTTATACTTTTACACATATTATTAAATTATTTTAAGAATAATTATCTATTAAATAAAAAATATGCATCGAAATTCTAGTGTCTTTCGAAGACTAGATACATAAAATTAAAAAAATGGAACTAGAATAAAAAAGTTTTTTATTAATCTTAATAATTAACTCATAATTCCATTTTAGATCCTATAACTACATTGGATAACCTATGGAATACATAGACAAAAGGGATGAGCTACAAATCCCACTAAGGTAATAAACATGGGAATAAAGCATAACACTTGAGTTGGAGGGAATAACATGATAACATAAAAGTCATGGAACATGAATAAACATATGGGGGCATAAAATATTGAACATGGAATAATAACATCTTGGATATACAAAAATGTGATAGAAACATTTAACATGACCTAAACATGATTCAAGGATAACTTTCAAGACTATATCGCATGGTGGATAGAGTCTCATAATAGATTAGGTTTACTTCCTAATCATGTGCATAACATATCATGAGACAAAAAATTACCCAATTAATTGGATCACTATCTGGGTCCACCCATAATAACATATACCGGCATATGTGTGAAACATAAAGAAATCAAACATAAGGAATAAACATAAGGATTACCCATGAAAGGAAATGGGTATAATAATCATTTCATAAGGCATAACCAAGGTAATATCACAATGTTTTACATGAAAAAAGTGATTAAATCATTATTCTTCATTAATAAAAGAAAAATAGTCATATATTATGATAAATGATGTCTAAATGAAGTTTAAACATGAGAAAAAGAGGGGTTAGGTAACTTGGAAAATGTGACACTTAAGTTGGGTTTTAAAGAAAAATGTTAAGAGTTTTAAAAAGTGGGTACGTGCATAATAATTTCCATAAAACCATAAGTGAATTAAAAAAAATTTAATGATAAAATTATTTATTTTATTAAATATTTGTGTCTTAAAACATTTTAGGTAGTTTACTTGGAAAGGGTTATGAAATTGAAAAGTTCCCTTTAAGCAGGTTTGCTTATCGAGATGAATTGAGAAGGGGGCCTTTTAAAACATGTATTTATCCATCAAAGAAAGATGAATTAATCCATAAAAACATGTTATGAACATATTCATATAATTTAGGGGTATTATATATTAATAATGAAGAAATAAATAGGGGGAAATAGAGATAAAGCGTAACCCAAAGGAAAAAATGGAGGTAATGAGAGATCCCTTACCTCATGTCTGGACATGTTCTTCACTTTCACTTAAGGTCATGGATAATAAAATTATATTCATTAATTAATTAATTAAGAACCAGTTAAACAAATATTTTATTTATTATAATTTTATTAAGTTAATTTATGACCATTTTTATGAGTTATAATTTCAATTTTTTAATTCTGGGAGTGTTTGCTTGACGGTTTTATGATTGGCTCACTAGTATATAATAAATGAAGTTCGTATAAAATTAGAATGATTTTCAAGAATTGTGATTATATGGTATTCATTTAATTATATAATTTTAAATATTCCCATATAATATTTTGTTTTCTAAAAAGAGTATGATTCATTTGATAAAATGTTAATGACAAATGTTTAGATTACTTTGACGGTTTTTACGATAATCACGTACTGGTATCATTTTATTTAATATTATGTATACCAATTAGTTCCAAAAACTGAAATAAGTTATAATATACATAATAAAATTTTATTTAACCATAATAATGGTTTTATTACCAGACTTGAAGGTGGTAATGGAAAATGGAATCTCATTGTCCATAAAGGTCGTGAACTGATGTTTTACGGATGATGTTTTTGTTTTTATAATAAAAAGATAATAGAATGGATTGGAATATGGATATTACATTAACACAATAATATTCTAGTATATATATGATACTATAGTTATAATTTCACTTTGGATAGGTTGTGAGGATGAGGTATAAGTAAGAAATAATTTAAAAGAGAAAGATGGAGGATTTTACCTCTTAAGTGTCGTCTCCTTGAGAAACTCCTTAAGGAAAGTGGGGTTGGTCTTTTAGTGAGACCAATAACACTGGGATGTGATAAATAATCTTGGGAAGGTAATTATCTAGAATATTTTCGATCTCTAAATCCTATAAGGTGTTAGGATAAGGGGTCGTGAGGGGTGGTATTTATAAGGGGTCCAGAGGGGTGTTTTGATTATTATATTCATTAGTTTATTATTTTGGCTCAAAAATATAAATATTATTTATTCTTGTGACTATATACAGTAAATAGTTCATGTTAGTTCAAACTAATGGGTTCTTACGTCATCCATGACCCAAAAATTCATGTATATTTCTTAAAATGTTAAATTTCGTAAATTACCTTATTTCAATATTCACCAAAAAATCAACTATTTTTGAAAAATACAAAAAAAATTCCCCAAAAATTTTCTAATGTGTATATTAAAAAAATAGAATCTATTTTGTGAAAATAATTTTATAAAAATAATAAATTGAATATTTAAATAAAATCATCTTATATTCGAAAAATATCGATTTTAATATTATAATCGATTTTATAACCTTTTGAAAAATTACTGATGGTCTCATAAAATTGTCTAATAATTATAATAAAAAATAATATTAATTTATTAAATCAATAAATTATCTTTTAAATTTTTATATTCATTATAAAATTTCAAATAAAATATTTACATTTTAGAAAAATACCAAAAATTAATTTATCATTTTTATAACATTTATTTGCATGTACCCTGATATAAATATATCATATATTTTTTTACATGAAATATAAATATTATTTTACACTTTAATGGGTTAATTTTATATTTTAATGGAAATATTGATATTCCCAGCGGTCATATTACTATTCCTAATGATCATATTACTATTCCAATAGTCAGATTACAATTCCAACGGTCAGATTTATAGCAGTCATATGGGTTTTCTACTTTCTATAAATACCACTGATCCCATTCATTATTTATTAACTTATATATCATATAAATTTTATTTATACTTTTTTACTCAAAATTAGTTTTTCATTATAAACATTGTGCTTTATTTCTATAGCTTTGTTCATGAGTGTAGTCATTCTAGTAGATTGAGCATAACCAAATTTTCTTATTCTTATTATCTTATTTTCTTTTTATTGACCCGTTGTAATATTTGGAATTATTATTGGTTTATTTTCTGACTAATGTATCATTATTCATTTATGAGAATAATGTTTTTACTGGTTTCTTTATATGATGTATGTGTTTTATACCACATGGCATAGTTATAAGAAGGGAAATTCTATTGATAAAATTATGGGTCATTGCACTGTAAGGATATAAAATTTGGACAAGGGAGGATTTAATGTTCATCCAATTGTAGTATGAATCAAGTGAAATGAACTTCAGACTTAAAAAAATTTATAATCTACCAAGAGATTAAAATTCCAAACTTTAATTCACCATTCAAGGAGAGATCAAGCATTTATCATCGGAGGAGATTAAGGTATCGAATCATGAATGGCATGTTCTTCAACAACTTCATCAAATGTTCCAATGAAATTCTTTTTCTATCATTTTATACATCTTTTCATCTCCTCATATTGATCATATTTATATATATCCCATTATCTCTCACTTCTTATCCTTATCTCTCTCTCTATTTCTATAATGATAAAATTATTCAAGAGAGAGTGATGTCCATGCATTGTAAAGGGATTGCAATTAAGTAATTCATCTATTATATTCTCCCTCTATTTCTTTGTTTCTTGGTCATCCATTAAAACTGAGGGTTTTGGAGGTTCTTGTTATTCCATTAAAAGAAAGTGTTTTTTAATTCTTTGTTTTGTTAAAACCAAGGGTTTTTGTTTTCTTGGTTCTTATCCAAACCAAGGGGTTTATTTATTGATCCCACATGATATTTCTCATGGGGAGGAGACATTGGGGTACCTTAAAGTACTATTTCCAAACATATTTACCAAATTTACCACATATTTGTTTTTTCCACATTTTATTTTCTATAGAAATTTCCTTATTTTAATTTCTTCATCACTTTACTTTGATTATATCGCTTTATGTTATTATATCATTTTATGTTTTATAGCATTAATTTTCATATTCACTTTAATTTTTAAAACATAAAATCCACCCCCCCCCACTTTCCATTTCTCCAACCTAATAATTGTTATAAAATGTTTTCTTTGAATTTATTTAAAAATCACTTTTTGAAAATCCTTTCATTCCCTGATACCAAAAATTGGTATCAAAGGGTGTTTTGAGTTTTTATCAAAAAAAATATAATTTTCAAACATTTTTTTTATTCTCAAATATTAACCAATTTTCAAAGTTTTATTTTAGAAAATAATCTACTACTTATAATCATGATCCTTTATTTCAAGGTTAAAATTACTCATATTGGAAAATCCTTATATATACTTTTCTTGGTAGTATTTGTTATACCTTTTAGAAAATGGTAATGAATGAGAATGTTCCAACTAAAGAATCTAAAGAAAAATGGAATCCTAAATATATTAATAATTTTGATCTTAATAACAAACCTATGAATATCTTGCATTATAGTTTAGATAAAAATTAATTCAATAGAATATATAATTTTAAAACTTAAAATAAAATATTGAATTTGTTATAAGTTACTCATGAAGGAACCAATAAAGTAAAGAACACTAGGTTGGATATGTATCGTCAAAATTTTGAAAGTTTCTCCACACATGAAAGTGAATATATTATAAGCATGTTTGCTTGTTTCACTAAAATATTCAATGGTAGAAAATATATCAGTGATGAATTGTCACAAGAAATCCTTATGAAGAAAATGATACTGTTTTACCTAGTTTATGGGCTACCAAATTGATGGTTATCCAAGAATCCAAAGACATAAAAAATATGTCAATTGAAGAACTCATCAAATCCATAATGACATATGAGATAAGGAAAAAATTACAAACTATTAAAGATGAAATGTAGGTCAAGGAAAACAAGAATAATATTTCTTTTAATTTAATATAAGTTGATGATTCTTCTGAAAGTTACACTGATGATGAAGGAAAAATTGAATAACCTTTCAAAATGGTGTATAAGATTCTAAAAACAAGAAATCATCCTAGTGATCCAAAAGCAAGATATTATTGAAGTTCCAAATGTAACATCTTATGAATGAAAAAAAGGATCATATAAGATCAGAATGTAGAATTTATAGAAAGAGGATAAAATAAAAGAAGAAAGGTAAGAAAGTGCTAAAAGATTAAAATTGGAGTGATTCATCCTCATGAGGAGAAACAAATATAAAATTCTTTATGTAATATCTTGAGGAATGTAAGGATCTTATTACTAAAATGTCTCACTCTTCTATCCATTATTCTTCTTATTTATCTTCTTCTTCTTCAAGTTCCATAACCTATGAGGATCTTGAAAATTATTATAAATAATTTGGAAAAGGTTTCTTAAATATTCATTCTAATTTCAAAAAAAATTAATGAGACACATAAAAATGTTTTAAATAAAAAGGATAATCAATTAAAATAAAATGTTGATTTGGTTTTTAAATTAAAAAATCAACTCAATGTTGAAGTTTTCAAAACCAAAATAAAGGATAAAAAATATCTCTTTCAAAATTCACCCAAGGATAATAAAAAATATTAATATAATTCTGGGTTCTTAATGCGTTAAAAGAAATGATGATGGTTTTGGTTTGGTTTTTCAAATGATAATAAAAATTATTCAAAAACCACTACTATGGTTAAAGGAGTTTCTTAAAACCAATTTTGAAAATATTTTCATAAATATGAGCATATTATATATAAATGTGATAGTAAAAATGATATATATGGAAGACCCAATTCTATAAATTATTTTTCTAACCTTATCTAAAAAACTAAGCAAGTTTAGGTCTCTAAATCCTTACTAGCCTATGTTTGTGGACTTAATTTGTTTCTTTGCACAAATCATCTTCTGCCCACACTATCAAACACAAAATGTTACCAAAAGGAAAAAAACATTATATCTTATAGGGATTCACCATTGAACCTAAATGAAATATCATATGGTGGTTATTAAATAAAGAAAACAAAATAGTTGAATCTAAAATTCTGTAAGTATTTTAAATTATATTCTTTAATTGTTTTGTATGGGGGTTGTTTTAATGAACCATTATTTACTCCCTTGTATTTATCTAATCTTGTGTAATCTTAAATACCTTTATCCAAGAATTTTTTAATTTTATATCTTTTATGATAAGTATGTGTAATCTTGAAAATATTTAGATTATAAAATGAATTTTCTTAAATGTTTATCTTATGACATGTTTTAAAATTTATTTTAAATTTTTTTAAATTTTTATTTTATTTCCTTTCAAATTTTCATTTTAATTTCTTTCCAAAAATTTTATAATTAATTCAAAATATTTTCTAATTCATTAAAAAAACTATAAATCATTTCCAATCATATTAAATTCATTGTAAAAAATCATCTTTGAATATCTTTATACATATTTCAAGCTCCTTGATTTCAAAAGGTTTAAAAAGGAGTTTTTTCCATGAATCGACATATATTATCATGAATTAAGCCTAATCTTAAATATTAATATTTCTTAGCTTCTTTAATTTTATTATCTTATCTTTTATTAAATTTTTTGGTTGATAAATTTTGAATAATTTTATAACATGAACCCTTGATTTAGAATGTTGTAAATTTTAATAAGGGGGGTTTGGAAAGAATTTTTAATCTTGTGTTTTTAGTTTCTAATATTTTTATTGGTTTTTATTAATTTTTTTTAAAAAAATATTTTATTTGAAAAAAGGATAAAATATTATTTTAAAGAAACCTTCAATTTTAGTAAATTCAATGAAATTTGAATTATCAATGCATACATCCTTATCTAGATATAAATAAGTGGATGTGGTTTTGGAACATATGCACCTTTGGATTTTATCCAGAAGGGGTTAGGTTTTATTTTTAATCCTATCTTCACCCTGGGAAAAATCAGTTGGGCTTTATTGCACATCTGGTTTGAAAGTCTTAGAGGATTTTTATGGTTTATTTTCATGATATTTACTTACCATAATTATTTGTTTGTTTTAAAATTATATTTAACCATTAACTAATGTTTTTTGGTTATTTTTAGTAGTTATATTTTTTATACAGCTTAAAGAGTTAACTATGATGAAAGTCTATCATAAATTAAGGGGGATTTATTTATTTAAACTATTTTTTAATTAATTCTATCTTAGTATATATTTTTTATTTTATTAAGGGGTGAATTTTTTCTAAATTTTAATCTTTTCCATTAATTATAAAAAGGGAGAGAGATTTTAAAATTGATATATTGGTTTTTTCATTATAAAAGGGGAGATTTTTGGAGTGGTTCCTTACCACTTTATTTTAATTATATTTTGATAATGGAAGAAAATATTAATACTGAATTTAATTTATTATTAATTTATTTAGTATTATTTATTATTTTTTTCACAAAATACTTATTTAAATTTAAGCGTAAGTTTTTTGAAGGAATAAGGCATCATTTTTTCAAGTTATGTTTATTTAGTATTTTAGTCATAACATTATATACAAAACACAAAATTGAGTGATTATTACTGATATAGATAGATAAGAAAATTATTTACATTTAATTTAACTACATATAAGGATAATTCAATCATTTTTATTTTTCATTTCAATATGAAGTTTCATCACGTTTTTTAGGATATTTTCAAAATTAAAATTTCTATCATTTTATAGTAATATATTGAGCAAAAAAAATCATATTGATATGATTTTTTATGTGTTGGAAAGATAAAAGATTATATAAATATTTTAAACTAGAAAAATGGCTAAAAATAATGAATATATTGTCTAATATTGGACCAAACCTTGTGTTATAATGCTATTATGATTTTTCGGTTTTATTTTTAATATATTATAATATTAATTACTAGAAGAAGATAAATTTTGGAAACCATATTTTATATTCAAATTGGAATTTTTAGTTCCAGAAAAAAAAAGTTTAATTTGAAGAATATGTTAATGAGTTTTAATGGAAAAATATTTAAACAGTAAAGATTTAAGGAAAACTCAAAATATTTTAATTTTTTGATGAACATCTATTTATTACATGTTTTTTAGAAATTATCATGTCGATTGGTAGGGATACAATTATGGAAATTTGTAACAGTGTATTATCATCTATTTATTACATGTTTTTCAGAAATTATCATCTATTTATTATTTGTTTATTATAATGTTGTTTATTATGAATCTTATATTAGAACACCAATGGATATTTCAGATATTTCAAATATTATTTTTTATCAGTTTAAATTATTATTTTCATGAAGGTGAAAAAGATAGTGATTTTATATGCCAAATAGAGATTAAAGATGGTGGCGTAATTCTAGAACATTCCAGTAATCTTTAATGACGGTTTATTTTGTTCCCTCTTGCCTCTTAAGTACATGTCTCAACCATAGACCACCTGAGAATCCTAGAAGGCTATAGAAGGAGGATAAGAGATGATTGAATATTCATCTAATTGTAGTATGCAACAAGTGAAACACTCTTCAATCTTTAATGGCTTCATAATCTCTGAAAACATTAAAATTAAAAAAAAT
The DNA here is from genome assembly GCA_963277665.1 of Viscum album. NCBI lineage: Eukaryota > Viridiplantae > Streptophyta > Magnoliopsida > Santalales > Viscaceae > Viscum > Viscum album. The sequence goes on along the minus strand of OY728129.1, from coordinate 197,826,945 downwards.
CACCACTAAAGGGGAGATAAATCATTTATCATTTGAGGAGATTAAGTCATTGAATCAAGAAGGGATTGTTTATCAAATAATTCATCCAAAGTTTCAATGAAGTTCTTATTCTATCTTTTTGTGCCTCTTTATCTTTCCTCCTACTGAGCCAATTTTTATAACCTCTTAGATCTCACTTATTAAAATTCTATATATCTATATTTATATGTTGATATAATTATTTAAGATATATTGGAGTCTATGCATTGCAAAGGTATTCCAATTAAACAAGTCATCTATTCTAATCTCCCTCTATTTATTTGGTTCATGATTATCCATTCAAACCAAGTGTTTTTTAGGTTCTAGTTATTCCATTAAAAGAAAGGTTTTTAGAGATTTTGTTTTCTATTAAAACCAAGGGTTTTTGGTTTCTTGGTTTCCATACAAACCAATGGGTTTATTAATTTAACTCTCATGATTGTTCTTATAATAAGGATACATAGGTGTACCTTTGGGTACTATTTCTGAACTTCTTTACTAAATTTCCCATGTACTTTTTTTCCGCATTTTATTTTTCACAATAATTTCTTTATTTTAATTTCTAATTTCCTTTACCTTTATTATATCACTTTATTTTATTATATATTAATATCTTTTGTAACATCAATTTATTTATTTTCTTCACTTTTAAAAAATAAATCCCCCTTTTATCGAGTTCATCCACCCAACAAAAATTATCAATGTTATTTACTCAATTGACATAAAATTATCTATTTTTATTCAAATAAGAATTAATTTACATTAAAAGGTTTTAAAAACCTAATTCCACCATGGGAAAATCTTATTAAGAAAAACAAATGAAAAACAGTTTCGTTAAAACTTTACCTGAATTTTATAAAATTTTAACCGTGTGTTTTATATATCAAAATAATATTTTAAAATAATTTATTCAACTTTATAAAATATATCTTTCATATCAAAAGGGTTTATTAATTTTTTAAGACATTCTTGTATTATAAAAAAGTGACAGTTTTTAGAAAAATCAATATTTTTAATATTCATCTAAATTTTGATTATTTCATAAAAAATCACATACATTTATAATAAAATAATTTTAAAATAATTAATTAAAAAATAAATATATTTTATAAAATTAAAATTATAAAATTTATATATTTATCTTTTAAATGAAAATATAAATTATAAATAAAACTATTTTATTGAAAAATGGATTTTAAAACGTTTTATGTTCTTAACATTATTTCATATCGGTTTCTATTTTAAGTGATGTTAATGTATTAGTTCATATATAATAATATTCTAAATGTTCCAATTTAATTTATTAGAAAAAAACATACAATACTTAATAAAAAAAGTTATTTGACAATAAATGTTACTTTTATATTAAATACTCTTTAACAAATATCATTAATTAATTATATATATCCAAAATTTTAATTTCACTAATCCATTTATATTTAAATTTTTATTTGAATTTTATGTATACATCTAATCATATTTTAATATTAATAATAATAATATTTATATGTATTGGGTGCATATATATATATATTTGAAATATTTTAATATCGTATTTTTATTTCATTGTGATTTGTATTATTTTTAAATTGACTACTTAAAAATAAATGACTTTAGTATACCTATTTAATACATAAATAATGACCAAATTTTCAATGATCATATTTTCTTTGTCCATATTTATAATGGCAAGATTCCATTCTTGTACATAGACTTACTAAACCATTTATTCATTCCACTCTAACTTTTAAAGGCATGATTATTGTTTCATATTATAGATTTTTCATTATATTATCTCTTTTCATGGTGTCTTCCTCATTATAGGTTTTCTTTAGATATTCATGATCCTCATGGTTGAAGATGATCCAAGATATATTTTTATCGTGAAGATTTAATTCTTTCCTATCAATTTAACCTTAATGATTTATACACTTTTAATGGATGTACTTCATCCATGGTGAGTAATAATACATGGTATTAAGTACTTAGTTTTATGTGATTTTGTTGTAATTTCCATCTTGTGAATGAATAAAGTGTATTTAGTTTGGTTCATATCTTTTAGGACACATTTTCTAATCATGTTTCAATTCTTTTCAAATAATATAGTAGAGTTCTGTAAAATTATAGACATAAATAATAATAATAATAATAATAACAGCATCAAAAACAATAATAATAATAATAATAATAATAATAATAAATCATAAAACCTAGTGAATTACAACCATGGAAATAGTGTAACTAATTGGATATAGCTCTATCATAAACTCAATATCTCACCTCAAATATAATCTTATAAACTTCTCTACTTTGTGTCATAATCTATATCATCCCTAAACAGTAATATATTTCTCTAATAAACACCACATAATCTCTATCTAATCTAGAGAAAATCAATCTTAGTTGATAATAATCAATAAAATCTTTTACAGGGTATATCCCACCCATCCTGAGGATAAATTTATATGATTTAAACCATAAAAAGAGTATGTTTTAGAAAAATAAATCTCACCGCACAACTAACTCACACCTGTAAACCTTGCATGACCTTGCATAACCACCCACTAGAGATATCAACTCTCTTTACCTTTGGAGTTTCTCTATTCTATGTTTTAACCTCTAAATTAGGGAAGGGGTGATAAATGGATATGTTACATCAGTATCAAACAAAATGAAAGCATTACTAAAGTAAATAAATGTTATTCCTTATAACACATATTGACCCTCTACTTACTATGATTTTAAATTATTGAATTTCCCTATTCCAACCCCTCCTCATCTTTATATCTATTTACTACCTCTAGTTCCCTAATAATCATCTCATTATAGATTACCTCTATGATTTCATCTTCCAATACTACCCAATTTTGGTGATCCCTAAATTAATCTATCCTTCCACTACTATGGAAATTATTTCTTATAAAGATGATGAAACCAAATGAGAGGTCCATAAATAGTAACAATCTACTCACACCTCTTATGAATTCCCTAAAAAATATGAATACTTATTGGAAATGATCTATACCTTCAAAATATAAACATATAAATCATTAGATCCTACCAAATGGTTACGTACTACTATAACCAAAAAATGTGATTGTACTGGCTTTCATTATCCATGGATACTATTGAACAATATATAAAAGATCCCATAATATTTAATAAATTCCTCGATATTTAAACGTTTTCCAATAACTCTATAAAATAGTTTAGAAAAAATATTCCCATATTCATATGGATCTTGAGCTAAATATCTCCAAAAATGATGATTTCTTGGTTTCTCAACAATGAGGAATTCAATAAAATAATGCATTGACTCCCTAAATCTCATGTCAAACTTATTAATTCAATAGATTATCTATTGTATAACCAAAAATTATTACTATCACTCATATCTAACAGTATCAAATAAGAACACTTTCCAAAAAAATCTCAAAACTCGGTATTTTTTTCATAGACACATCATTTCCATCAAAACATAGTGTATGAAACAAATATATCCAAAACTGTAGAAAAATACCACTAAATAAAAATGATCATCATCCCTCATTTGGATCATCTATATCATATTGAAATATATGTCAACCTATTTCAACCAATTATCAATCTAAAGAATAGTGATAGACCACTAATGCTTCAACGACCTCAACCTCTAGAAGTCACTAAAGGTATTTTACAAGCCTATCATGCCTAACCTATAACACATAGCATTGATTTCATTCTTCACCTCTTCATTCTAATCTTCAAAATAAAATTTCACAGCTGGAATAACTTCAAAAAAAATAAACAACCCCTGTCTAAGGATGTTTTTTAGGAATGTTTAACCACTCTACCACATAATTATCCCCCCACATAGATCATAAATTAAAGAAAAAACACATAATTATCATGAACTAAACTATAATATGGATGTATATTAACCTATAAAAATATTTTTTATTCTGTACACTAATCCACAAGTATTTATTTATAGGTTACAGATCCTCACTTAGTTAACATGGGACCTTCTACATCAAGATGGTTTCTCTAATCAACTTTACATAACAGGTTCAAGTAATATAACTACCTTTCCACCCATAAAAATTATCACCGGTAAATACTCAAAAATCTATCCAAAAACAATTACTCACAGACAATTTTATCAGGACCTTCCTCTACTAGGACTCTTAGAAACACTCATGTGACCCTATCAATGAAGCATATTAATACATCTATGTATAAAATAAACAAAAAAATAATAAATCAAATATTTTTATTCCCATTTACAACCATCTAATATGTATCATATTCATACCACATAATACATATAATTCCCAACCATTTGATCACAATGAATATTTCTATAAAGTAAAACCACCACAATTGATCTATATTTCATAAAATAGGTTGTTTCAATCCTATGAGGCCTTCACTGTAATAACCCCTTGGAGTCTTTCACATATAGATACATTTTTATAACATCCTTGTTAAGTTGTACACCAGATGGTACCTCGCTAATATATATCAAATAAGTTTTAAACCTATAGGGACCCTATTGAATTCAATTTATTTTTTGGGATGATATACACTTGTAGAGACTCTTTCTAGTTTTTCAAGTGTCCACCTCCAGGGACTCTATAATGAACCAAACTAGGCAACCCCATCCTAGTCCCTGGTTTATCCCATTACAAGGCATGAGGTGCATTCTTGGTCTGCCTATGCTAGAAACTAGTTCCATATAATCAATCATACTCTATTGGGAATGATTTCTCCAGATAAATAATCAAACCAAAGAAAGGGGTCCATCCCAATAATTTAGAATGACTTTACTATATATTATAAATTCTTGCATCTGAATAATTTATTTGAGGAGTAAATACATTTCCGAGAAAGGAAAAATATCAATAAAAGTTCATATCTAAAATATAACATAAAAATGAAATTAATTCCAACATAAAGACATTTTAAACATACTCTTTTAATATCACAACATCATGAGAAAAAATAATCCAAAATAAGGTGAAAATGGGATAGGATTCCAATAAGGAGATATATATATGTGAAGGGTATAATAAAAAAAACAAAAAAAAATCAAAATCAATAGTTTCTACCCATCTCTATGTGACATGAGGTTAATATACTCAAAACCCAGTTCAGACTAACAAGAATAAGTATCACCTCTAATCTAATCCTTGAAATTACCTATATTTGTCAAAATATGTTCTATATACACCCAGAGGTTGTACATAGGGTATGATCATAACAAGCCTGGTAGGATCCCACCAAGTGTCTCATGTAAAAAATTGTTAGATTATCAACAATATGTTATTTTGGACTAAAGATTTTTTTTAAGGAAAACAAGTAACATGAATCTGTTTAAAGTAAAAAATCATTTAATAAAAGTGTATATGAAAGAAAAGAACAATTTAAGTTATAAAACCATGATCAAGAATCATGATAATATCTATAGGGAAATAAGGTCAATACACTTTACTATCCTCATACTAGACCATATCTAAATAAATGTTTCTATAATCATCCTAAACAAAATATACATAGCCCACTAGTCAAAGTGTAATCCTAAGATATCAAGTATAATCACTTTCCAAAGTAGAATCCTTACCTAGTGATGTAATCTATAGTAAACTAGGAAAAGTAGAATCAATGCCTAGTAATATACTTTTCCTAGGTTCCCAACTAAGTACTTGGGGTTCCTATGAATCATAACCATTATTATGTAATTATAATTTCATATCAAAACTACTCCATTAATCTAATTATTTTCCAACACCTCTATTGGGACACTAGTTTCTTGTCATTGGAGGATAACTACATCATTGTATTGGTCACCATCCTCTTCTAGTCCCCTATTTTTATTTTCCAAATGTGGGTGGGATTCCACCATCAAGGTGACAGTATTAGCTTCTTGATTAGAATAGGACTACTAGATACTGGCTCCCCTACCAAAGATGCCACTATAGAGTTCTTCACCTAGTCTATGTCTCCCTTACATATCTAATACATGTTCATGAATCTCAATACTAGTACCATCTTCAAGTGTACACTATTTAATTACACCGCCTAATATGAGGAATGGGTGTATACCTTGTGTTTAGATTTTATGAACATATTGATCATGTTGAGAATCTATAAATAAATTCCTCACATGAAATTAGGGAATCTTGTGCTCATTGAATAACGAGTATCCAGCTCAAAACCCAAATGATCTCATGATCTCCATGAGGAAACTTATGATTTGGGTATAATACATCCCAAGATCGTCACCTTGAGCACCATGTTATTTCCATACAAGTAATATCATGTTCATTACATGAGGAATATGAAAATCATCAATTCGGGAAACTTATGTTTGTTACATAAGGATTCCTAGGATTATCACCTAGGTCATCCTTTGTTCATCACATTGGGTAATAATATTAGGCTCATAACATAATTTTAGAATGGATAGTGTTGGATTTTGGGTCCTAAAACAAAATATTATTTACTTTATGATAACCTATATTCATATTTTTGAATAATAATAGACTTACTATCACATCATGATTGTTCTTCTACGTAACAAAGTATGTGATAATGTCCCAAGAGTGGTTGTCTCACTAAAAGTTCATAGCAGTTCCCTACTATGATGAGAACTCAAAAGTTCTACGAAACTATTCTTAAATATATGTTTTATTTTTGGATAATATCATTTGAGGGGAATAAATGATACAGGCTATCATGTGTGGAGACTCATATGAATTTGAGGCACCTTCTCATGGTGTACGTTCTTAGTAATATTCAATGTAGAATATTATGATAATAAGACACACCAGTAGGAAATACACATTTATATGTTTCAATGGATGTTCCTATATTAAAACATGTTTATTGATCCTTAGACTTTAATATTATTATTAAATATTATAATGAGTTGCGTACTTTGATGTATTGACAAAAATCGTGATGACATATGTTCATGGTGAGGTAGGATACGTTGGGTGCGTCACAAGTAATATTTCATTAATGAATAATGCATTAAAGGATTCATTATTTTTGTTCTTTAATAGAAGTTAATATCTCAAGCTCTTTGATGTAAATGATATGTCCTAAATAAATCCATAGCCAAGGTGTTATATGTGAAAGTTTACTTTTTATTGAGTCAAAGAAAGAGACATCAAACATATTGGTTAATGGAACTAGCATGAAACCTACTTCATTATAGATATCATGATAAAGGTATTATACTACCCAGTAATCACCCTTATAAGGTACTGTGTCATTGTAGAATTAACTTCTTTCTATATGGGTGCTTTGGCATGTTGCTAGATTCTAACAATGGACTTTAGGCTGCTTCGCCTAATTCCACTGTGAAAGTGTCCAAAAGGGTCACACGCTAAGTGTATATAGAATATAATTTAAATAATAATATTATTATTTATTTTTTAACAATTTTAATGAATATTATTCCCTCATGTAGTTTAATAGTTATTTATGTTTTCTTGATTGCATTTACTCCTTCACCAGTAATTTGAAAGAATATAATACGATTAGGATATTTAATAAGTATTTATTTTCTATTTAGTGAATATAATATTTATTTATTTATTAGTGAATAATGAACTGATATTTATTTAATAAATAAATAGTAATTAGTCAAGGTCCAATAAAAATTTTGGAGGAATGGAAGACTGAGTTTAATAGTCTAGTGAGAAATAATAAATATTGAATATTATTTGATTAAATAATATTTAATTTAATTTAAAAGTTAAGATAATGTCAGTAAATAATAATATTATTATTATTATTTGATATGGGGTTCTCCAAGGATCAAATAAACAATAAAGGGCACTTGGGAAATTATTTTATTTTAAGCCTAGAAGTATATTAACCCAATTATATTATTTTCTAATAGATCCAATTCATTTTTTTGTGCACAACAAATTTGGATAATCCTATCAAACCCTAGATAGAATCCTTCTCTAAGAATGCTCTTAATAATAGAGACCTATCTTCATCCACCTCCCACTGTCAAGTCAAGATAGATCAAGGATAATGGTTTGGAACTGGTTCTCGAGGTGATCAAAGGCGGACGTGTAAGTGATAGGATTAGTGATGCTAGAACCTAGAGATTTCAACAACGACATTTGAAGATTTGTGGAACACAGGTGGATCACCACTATAGGGAATCTTATCTTTATTCCTATAACATAATGATTTTATAGTGAAGATCTGTTTTCAGATCCATCAATGAAGAAATAATCCCCATAGGGTATTCTTTAATTAATTAGATTGATTATAAATAATATGTAATGATCCTCTCTATGGTTTCAGTGTTATATCCATTGTCTTTATTCTTTGATTCAATTTCATATCACAACATTTATCATTTTTTAAATATCGGATTGATCATCAATCATGGAAAAAATCAAAGTTGGTCATGACCCATCGCTCGCTTTCGCTATGCTCAAAACCTTCATGTGGTATCAGAGCAGTCACGTAATTATTTATAATTATTTAAATATCATTTATTATTTTACATTTATTTTTTATTTAATTTTCAATTAAAGTTTAATATTTATTTTAATCCAAATTATGAGATCTGCTTATTACTCTTTCATTTCTCATAGATCTAATAAATACGATTAATTTTATGAATAAAATTAAATCGAAGAACTCATTCGAAGGTGATAAGAATTATGGCTAGATAACACAAGATAATACACCATGTAACTAAAGTTACATATCGTGTACTTGTGTTCAATGTGTTCAGAATTAATTCATAAATTAATTCAAACTATTTTCATTGATGAAATGTGGTGTATTTATTTTATAGATCATGTGTTGAATGGGACAGGGTAGCGCACGGTCAACCAGAGTACACACTGTGTATCCCACATATATTGTGTGTAGTTTGTTTGAGTCATAGATAGGCCGTGTATTATCATACACATCCTACCTGACTGGTGACCGTGTAAGAAGGAGAATATATTTCATGAAGTCGATACACACTTTGTGTTCTCTAATTTTATAAGGTGCGGTTTACACACTGAGTCCTTAGGTGTGTGTATTGGATACACAGTGAGAGATGTACACATTCTGTAGCTTAGATGTACACGCTGTGTACTTATACCAAATTATACAGGTTTAAAATTTATTTATTTACTATGTAAACCTTTTCGAAATATTCTTGTGTGTGGTCATTAAGTTGATAGGACAAGCCATGTGATAGGTTTTGATATATATATATATATATATATATATATATATAATATCTATATAATGTTCATATCTTCATATCAAGTATGAGTCATATTAACATTTGTTACTCTGCATGCATTGAATCATAACATGTGACCTAAAAATCATGTAATTTATGTAATCATTAATTTGATAGTAAATGTTATGAAAGTAAGTGATAATTCATGTATTCCATATATCACAAGAGTAAATTGTATACTAGTATAATACATATTGGGTAGATTCAGATGGGTATTCACTATGTTTCCTCCATGGTTCATTTATTTTCATAGATAATTTTAAATAAATTAAATTAATTTGTTTAAAATTATAATGGATATGAATCTCAAGTGAATTAAGATGAGAATTAAGATAAAATAATTCATTAATTAAAGATGATAATTAATTTATTTGAGTGTGATTTATCTTAAATAAGAACAATTAAGAATTGAATGTTACTTTTATTAAATGAGTAATTTGTTGCATGAATGTGGATGATCATGAGCATAGTCCATACTTTTTTATTTTATTGGTTTCACTTAATTTATTATTAAATTAAATTGAAGGCTTGTGTGCCTTCTCCCCTCTTATTATGTAAGGGCATGTATTCCCATGGTTTATTTTATGTAAACCCTTTTCCCCACACATGTGTGTGAGTAAAAGAATATGTAATGGATGGATCTCCCAGGATAGTGGAGGTGGTTCAAGTATGGAGCTGAGGTGAAACCAATCCAAGAGAGATAAATAGGTGGATAGGTGGAAATTTGTAACATGAACCTTTATTTATTAAAGGTGTTTTTCCTCTTGGTCAATGGTTAGTTTATCAACCGCTAGATAAACTTAACAGTTTTAAAATATCATGATCATATCACTTTATTATTTTATTTCTGTCAAGTTTAATGGTTCTTTGATTATGGATGTTTTTTTGTGATCATATGAATTAATGAAATTAATGAGCATGCCAGATAGAATAAAAATAAATTATCTTATGCGTAAATATTATCTAAGACATTATTAATCACATATTTAAAACCACTTAATATTAACAAGCATTTAATAAAGATAATAATTAGAAATTTATGCATAAAAGATAAAATTCCTCAATTACATATATTAAGTCAGTATAGCCTTCTAATACTTCAATTAAAATCAAACCATAATTCAATGTGATTAACCCACAAAAGTTGGGGTGCTTTCAATTATCAGGGAATTATAACTTGAATTTTTTGGTTGACTTAACTTAGTTTACATTTAGGGTTGACTACCAAAGAATGACTTGTTGTTACTGAGAGGCAAGGGTTAAGGAAATCCTATTTAAGGATTTCAATATTGGGGAGTCCACTCAACAAATCACGGAACTATGAGTTAATGCATTTGGAATTTAGAAGTCCTACCTAAAACTATTCAAGTTTATTAACCAACCAAATTTGGGGTAATTAGAAGGCAAATATGGATCCTTGATGCAATAATGTCCAAGAAACATGATATTCCAAAGTAAATGGTGAGGGATATTGGGTTTTGATAAAATAGTGGGAGACTAATTAATTTAATATTTATTTATTTTTCTAAATTTTATCAGTTAAAGTACTAAAATTCTTCTCATCTAATTTGTAGAAACATCATTAAAATGACTTAAAACATATCATTGTGATCCATACTAGAGAAGGATAAACTTCCCACCAGTACAGATTTTCAAGAGTTGGAAAGGTGCTTAAGCGTTATCCTTCATCACGAATGGAAATTGTATGTGTTAGAAGAACCTATTCCTGATGTGCCTGGTGATGAGGTGAGTGATGAAGGGTTATTAATCTATTAGAAACATTTGAATGATTCCATATAGTTTCATGTTATCATCCTTATCCAATTATCTTATTAAAGAATATGATGACATGGATTTATATTTCATGATGTCTCACCTTCAGGATCTCTATCAAGATAAGGCGACATAAGAGAGGTACTAGATCTCCAATGATTTTTTTATAACTAATATTGGAGAGGCTACACTAGAAGGGCCTAATTTAGTCAGGATTATTAGAAACATTTAATGTTTAGACATCTTAGGGATTAAATTCCCAGATGAGTTGCATACATATCACAAAATTTCATCACTTCCCAATACCTTATCCAATTTTATTATTAATTACAATATGAGCAATAATGAGAAGATTATTTTATAAATTCTTACATTGATTCACCAAGTGGATAAAGACATGGGGTGTGATAAACCATGGGTCCTTGGAAAGACCCTGACACCAGTAGGCTAAAGTCAATGCCTTTATTAATTACATTGGTATAACAAATAGGAAAGTCGCATCCCAAAGGACCAAATAGTTTAGTAGCTTTGGAAAACTACATATAAACATAAGTTTTACATTATAACTTGAAACAAAAAAAAATCAAATATATAGGAAACACCAATGAAACCCTAGATTATCCCTAAAATTCATTCATAATACACATCTTTACATCCTGGGAAAAAATAAAACAAAATAAAGGGGTGATATCAGATGCATAGTAAGGGTAAACAATATAGCTACTTCTATTAAAAATAAACATAAAAAATAAGGAATGGTGAATAACTAAAAACACATTCCATTAAAACATAATCTTGAGCATAATATGACATAAATAAAATATGAATAAATCATTCCATATAAATAATCATATGAGAATGAAACTTAACCATGAATATTCTACTAGTCTAATAATAATATGTGTTATCAATTAATAATATCATAATGATGTAATTCATAATTCTAGGCACCATAAACATACCATAAATTCCTTTTTCAATAATTCTACATAAATGGGTAAATCCTCAACCAAAAACTGGTCTTTTTAAACTGATGAATCAAGGGGCTATAACAGGACCTACCTGTCACTTACTAAGTTCAATGCACTCCTCATATGTTGTATAATCGATTTAAAAATATATCTTTATATCAAAGTGTTTCATACCACTTTGAAATATTTTAATCATAATCATTGATGAAAATACTCTAATTAAATTGTTGATAAATTATTGAGATAAATACTCTTTTACTTTGAAAAAGAAGAGTTCTTTTGGAAAATCATTTGTATTTTTTTTTAAATTGTATTGTAAATATGAATATCGCAGAAAATAAAAGGTAAAAAATTAAATTATTTTTTATTCATAAATGATGTTCAACATAAGTGAAAACATGTAAAAATATTTTTTAAGAAACTTTAGAAATGGGCCACTTGAGTGTCGTTTAAGAGAAATATAAGAATATTTAAAGAGGAAAAAGAATCAGTTGTTTACATAAAACCAGAAATAAACTAAGATAGAATTAATTATAAAAAGTTTTATTTTATAAAAATATGTGTGGTTTAAAATATATTATTATTTGTACTTGAAAATGGTTAACAAATTGGGATGTTCTCTTAAATCGGGCTTCCTTATCGGGAGGAATTGAAAAGGTAGCCTTATAAAAAAGGTAATTCCCCATAAAATAAAGATGAACTAGTTAGGAAAATTGAGTTTAGAAAATATAATCATAATTTAGAATAATTATATAAAAATAAAGAAAAATTACATTGGGGTAATGAGAGAGTAAGCGTAACTCAAATGAAAAATGGAGGTTCCGGAAGAAATCCTTACCAATTTGTAATCAATCGAATAATATGTCCCATAAAATTATTAATAATAAAAAAAACATATAATACCATGAAGATAAATATATTCATTATATTATGCATCATTTTTCCATACACATACACCACACACAAGAAATTTTGGTGAATAATACATATCTCATCGAAGTAAAAGTGAGATGAGAAAACTCTTACCTTATGTTCAAATGTGTTATGCACTTGATCTTATTGTCCTAGATAATCATATTAAATAAATTAGTTAATTAATTAAGAACATTTTATACATTTAATTGATTTATTATAATTTTATTAAGTTCATTTATTTACTTTTTGATGAGTTATAAAATACAATTTTATCATTCGAGAGTGTTTGTTTCCTTGGTTTTCATGATCAGTTTACTTTTATATGCATTTAGAAGATCATGTAAACTGAAAATAGTTGCCCAGAATTAAAAATATATGTTATTAGTTATATTATATAATATTTAATGGTTATATATTTCATTTTTTTATTTGGGGTGAGTATGAATCATTAGATAAGACGTTAGTGATAATTGTTTAGATTATTTTGGTCATTTTTTGATCATTATGCGTTAGTTTTGTGTAATGAATTAATATTATGTATATATACTATTTATATAATATTAAATTAGTTTTATTAAACATATTATATTCCTTTTTAACTATAAATATGGTTTTATACCCAGCCTTGATGGTATAATTGAAAAACAAAATTGCGTCTTCCACAAATGCGGTAAATCGGCACCACACAGACGATGTTTTCATTATTAAAATAAAAGGAAAGGGAGAAGGGAATTTATGGTGGATTTTCCATTAACATAATATCATTAAAATATATATAATATACTTGATTTATCATGAAAGTTTATAAAAATGAGGTTATGGAAGGATAATAAAATAAAATAAATTAAAATAAATTAAAAGAAAAGGAAAGAGGTTTTTACCTCTTGAATTATTCTCCTTAAGAACCTCCTTAAGGAAATTGTTTTTGTTCTTTTATTGATACTATAATCACATGGAAATTGTTAAGAGTCTTGGGAAAAGTATTGGGTAGTAATTTTATAATCTTCAAGTCTTAAGAGGTGTGAGCATAAGAGGTGGTGAGGGTGGTATTTATAGTGGAGGAGATGGGTGTTTTTTTAATATTTTATTCATTTGTTTATTATTTTGGCTAAAGATTATGAATAGTTTGAGAATTATAAATAAATATATTAAAAAATTATGTGTATTTGTATATTATAGTGATTAAATCAGCAATGAATCAAGGAATAGTTTCTTTAACTTATAATGTATTTATACTATAAATTACTGTATTTTACTATTCACCAAAAATTTAAGTATTTTAGAAAAAGAAAAAATATTAACCCTAACCATTTTTTGACCTATTTAATTCAAAAATGAACTCCATTTTATGAAAATAATTTTCTAAATATGATAAATTTAATTTTTAATTAAAATCTTCATTTATTCTAAAAATACTAATTTTAAAATTATAACTGATTTTATGGAACTTTAAAATATTCACTAAGATCTCATAAAATTATCTTATAATAATAAGAAAAAAATTATTAATTTATTAATAAATTTTATGAAAATCATTTTTATTTTAAACAATTATATTAATTATAAAATTGAAAATAAACAATTATGTTATATAAAAATACCAACACTTAATTAATAATTTCTAAAATATTTATTTACTTATACTATGATATATTTATATTATTTTAACACTAATAATATGACTAAAGTTTATTTATGCTTTCAAATGTGAGGTTACTATACAAATAATAAATAGACTATTAATATAATGAAAATGAATTTTTTTTAAATCGGGATTTTTCACTTATTCACTGGAAAATAAATATTTCTAGAAAAATACCAAAATTTCACCCAAAGATAATTTTAAAATTCCTATTTTAAAAATGAAGTTTATTTTCTTAAATATAATTTATAAAAGTGTCAAAATTTAGTTTTAAAAAAATGATCTATTAAAAGGTGGTAAAATTGCGTTTAGAAAAAAATATAGTCTTTTGACCTATAAAATTGGATTTATTCTTATCTTATGCCTATAAAATCATTTGGATGAATTTAAAAATAATATAATATATAAATTTCATAATTTGGTTAATACTATTCATTCTCCCTAATTTAATGACTAGGTTATAATGGTCATTTTAAAATGATGATATTTAATTGTATATGATTATTCATTTATGTTTGATGTTGTGTCAAACCTATTCCTTCAAAGAAATTAAATTTTAAAAGATACATACCATAAAATATTGGGGTGTTCCATTATCCCATCCTGTAATAAATTGTGACCTCGTAATTAGGAATTGTACTTTGAAAATCAAAGGTTGATTCTTCGAAATTCCTTAATGGGGAACCCACATCGGAAATAGTGTTGATAAAATATCCTCTTAATAAGAGGGAAATGGAAATGAGAAGGTCACCACAAAACTAGGATTTCAGGTAGAAGATCATTAGTGTAAATATATAACATGAACAAGGAATATAAAATCTAAATATAAAGTTCTGACGGAGATTGATAGAGAACATGGTTATTAGAAAGTTAACCATCATGAAACTGTAAATCTTGTGATCAGTTAAAAGACCATTGATTTCTCAAAAAGAAAGTGAACAGATAACGTTTTTGTTCTAAAATCTTTTTCTTAGATTTTAGGGTTACTTTTACTATCCATAAAATCACTTGATACGATAAGAATACTTGATTCATTTCCATTTCATAATCATAATATCATTATTTGGTTATGTTTAGATCTATTTTCACTTCATCCCTTACACATAGAAATGAATTTTCATAATACAATTTTCATGGATGAAGCACTATTAACTAATAATATGGTAGTTAAGTCATCCCTTAGACCTTTAAATGTTTATAGAATCTAATAAGGTTATAATATGTTATTAATGAACAATAATTTCCAAATATTAACTTAATCCATTCCAAAAGTAGTTAATCTTAAGACTCATCTAAAACATGTCTGTCCACCTTCAATAAACAAAAATTTAGAAGGGTGGTCATTAAATTTCCAAAATCAACTTAAAATAATATTCCCCAAATAATGTATCTTTTATTTTTACATACCAAATATATGAATACCTTAATCTATTTTAAAACTTTATGAAACATACATGCTTCTAAGAGTAAAATATCAAGTTTTCCTTAAATCCAAACATCTAATAATTACAACATAATATAAACCATCATATCACTAACCACATTCCTAGTCACCAATACTATCCCATAAACATCAATTTAAAATTATCTCAACATAAATCACATATTTATTTTTGTCCTTCCCAAGTCATGTGCTTTCAATAATATCAACATGCAACAAAATAACTTCTCTTGATTACTAGTGAAATTCATCACATGCTTCCAATTCCTTAAAGAGGGAGTATTACAATATAATCCTTAATATCTTTTTATGTATATTCCTTTGATGCTTAAGACATTTATTTCTATATTATACCATATCCTTGCAGTTGAAGCAATGAAAATTGGAAAATTATTTTCTTTCCTTACAATCATGAGAAAGGTGTCTATTTTATCTATACTTGAAGAAAACTACTTTTTCTCTTAATCATATACCAAGGTGTTTCCTTCCACAATTATCAAATGTGGGAAAATACTTCTTTACCATCTTCCCTTTATCTATACATTTCTTAGATTTCTAATTATTATTTTTCTTCCCTTTTAAGCCTTAATACTTGGGTAATTATTTCTCTATCTTGTTACAACATGATATTATTTCCTCATATGATGAGAATATTTTGGAGACTACTTCCCTTTGAAATACTATCTTAAACCCATATAATAAATGATCATTCTTAGTCTTTGGATAATTTGTATTGATGTGATTCCCATTATTTCTGCAAGGCATAATTTCTAAACAATGGAATACACTAGATTAGATCATAACATTATGAAACATAATGTATAACCCCAAAAAAAGTGAAATACTTAACATAAATTGAAAAAAATATTATGAGTATCTAATCTCATAATCATAAACAAAGTTTTATTTGGGGACATATTTACTTTTAAATCCTTCATAGTGGTTTTTAAAAAAAATTATGAATTATCTTAAGCATATCCCTCAGGAGTATCAAACTACGCCGGCAGTAAGGTCTGTTGTTGTATACCATGTTACGCTGAGTTAGGCCTGATGCACCTTATCGAAGTTGTTACTCCTAGGTGCATGTGTTCCAAAAAAATGTTCAGTTTTAGCATCTAGATAGGGATGTATTTATAGGAAGACATGCATAATATCTACCATACCAAAATTCTAGGATGTTATTCTAGGTTTATCCTCAAAGTATATCTTAGATTTATGTTACCTAATTTATGTTTTCAAAATATATTTTCTATATTTTATACTAAACTTATTTTGATACCAACTATAAAGACCCCAACCCCAGTAACTTGGAGCTGGTGCCTTACTTAATTACATTGGTATAATAAACAAAGAAGTCTCATCTTGAAGTACCAAATAGTTTAATATATTTTGAAAACAATATACAAACATAATTTTTACATTACAACTTGAAAGAAAACCAACAATGAAACTCCATAGAAATCACTAATAAACATTTATATTATCCCTACAAGTCATTTATAATACACAACTTCGCATCCTAGAGAAAAATAAAACATAATAAAGGGGTTAGCATAGATGCTCAGTAAGGGTAAACAATACAGTGGAAGCTATCAAAAATAAACATAAAAAATAAGACATAGTGAATAAATAAAAACACATTCCATTAAAACATAATCTTGAGAATAATTGGTCAGAATAAAAGTTGAATAAATAATTCCATATAAATAATCATAGGAGAATGAAACTTAACCATGGATATTCTACTGGTCTGATAATCACATGGGCAATCAATTACTAATATCATAAGGTGGGAATGCATAATGTTGGACATCATAAACATACCATCAAAACCTTTGAAAATAATTATACATAAATGGGTAAGGCCTTATCCAAAACCCAGTCTAGTTTGTCTCATGAGACCTACAGTTGTATCGAGGGGCTATAGCGGACCCCACCCGTCACTTACTAAGTCTAATGCATTCCTCATATTTCAAATAATCGATTTAAAAATATATATTTAAAATAAAAGTTTCCTTTAAAACTTTAAAATATTTGAGTCATAATCATATATGAAAATACTCAAATAAAATTATTGATAAATTCTTGAGAGAAATACACTTTTACTTTGGAAAGAAGAGTTCTTTTGGAAAATCATTTTTATCTTTCATAAAATAAGATTATGAACATGAATATCAAAGAAAATAAAATTTAACGAAAATGAAATTATGTTTTAGGAATAAATGATGTCTAACTAAAGTAAAAAACATGTAAAAAATAGTTTTTAAGAAACTTTAGAAATGGGCCACTTCAGTGCAGTTTCAGAGAAAATATAGGAGTCTTTAAAGCGGAAAAAGGCTCAATTGTTTACATAAAATAAAAAATGAACTGATATTTTTTTTCATGATAAAAATATTGATTTTATGAAAATATTGGTGGCTTAAAAAATTATGGAGTGTACTTTAAAATGGGTAAGAAATTGGGAAGGTCCCTTAAATTGGGCATGCTTATTGGGAGGAATTGAAAAGGGAACCTTAAAAACATGTAATTTCCCACCAAATAAAGATAAAATGATCAGGATAATTGATTTTAAAAAATATAAATATAATTTATAATAATTATATAAAAACAAATAATAATTACATTGGGTTATAGAGAGAGAAAGCGTAACATAAATGAAAAATGGAGGTTCGGGAAGAAATTCTTACCACTTTGTAATCAATCGAATCTTATGTCCCATAAAATTAATGATCATAAAATGAAAAATTGAATACCATTAATATAAATATATTCATTATATTATACATTAATGGGTGATATACATACACCACACACAAGAAATAGTGTTGAATAAGGCATATCTCATAGAAACAAAAGTGAGATGAGAAAACCCTTACCTTATGTCCAAATGTGTTCTTCACTTTATATTATTTTCCTGAATAATAAAATTAAATACAATAATTAACTAATTAATAACCTTTTATATATTTATTTTATTTATTATAATTTTATTAAGTTCATTAATGGCATTTTTTACGATTTATAAAATACAATTTTATCATTCGGGAGGGTTTGTTTCCTTGGTTATCATGATCACTTTACATTTATATGCATATGCAAGATCATTTAAAATGAAAATAATTGCTCAGAATTGAAATTATATGTTATTAATTATATTAAAAAATATTAAATGGTCATATAAGTAATTTTTTTATTTTTTTTCAGAATGAATCTTTAGATAAGACGTTGGTGATAATTGTTTAGATTATTTTGGTAGTTTTTCTATCATCACATGCTAGTTTTCTGTTATGAATTAATATTATGTATATATACAAGTTCCATAACATTAAATAAGTTTTATTACACATATTAAAATATTTTTTGACCATAAAATAGTTTCATGACCTGCCTCGAAGGCAGAATTGAAAAACAAAAAAACACGTCGTCCACAAAAGAGGTAAATCGGCACATCACAGACTATGTTTTCATCTTTAAAATAAAAGGAAATGAGAAGATAATTGATGGTAGATTTTAAATTTATATAATAACATTAAATTATATATAATATATTGTATTTATTATTAATTTTTGGACAGAGGAGGTGTGGGAAGGATGATAAAATAAAATAAATTGAAAATAAATTAAAAGAAAAGGAAAGAGGTTTTTATCTCTGGAATTCTTCTCCTTGAGAACCTCCTTAGAGAAATTGGTTTAGGTATTTTTTTTGAGAAAATAACCCCCTGGAAATGAGTAATAGGCTTATAAATATTATTGGGTAGTAATTTGACAAGATTCAAGTCCTAATAGGTGTGAGGAGAAGAGGTGGTGAGGGTGGGATTTATAGTGGAGGGGAGGGGTGTTTTTTGAATATTTTATAGATTTGTTTATTATTTTGGAAATTACTATGAATATTTTGATAACTAACACTAAATATATTAAAATAATTAATGGAAGTTTGATATTATGGTTATTATACCATCAATGACTCAAGTTATAGTGTATTTAACTTATAATGTATTTGTATCATAAATTACCGTATTTTACTATTCACCAAAAAATCAAGTATTTTAGAAATATCCCAAAACTTCACCCTAACGATTTTTTAACATTTTGAATTAAAAAATGAACTCCATTTTATGAAAAAAAATTCTAAATATGATAAAATTAATTTTTAATTAAAATCATCATTTATTTTAAAAATACCAATTTTAAAATTATAACTGATTTTATGGTAGTTTAAAATATTAAATAAGGTATCATAAAATTATATTATAGCCATAAGAAAACAAATTATTAATTTATGAATACATTTTATGAAAAAAAAATTAATCATTATATTAATTATAAAATTGAAAATAAACATTTATGTTTTATAAAAATATCAAAACATAATTAATAATTTCTAAAACATTTATTTACTTATAAAATGATATAATTATATCATATTACCATTTATAAGATTCCTAAATTTTATTTATACTTTCACAGGTGAGGATACTATTCAAATCATAAATAGACTATTAATATAATGAAAATGATAGTTTTATAAAAATCAGGATTATTCACTGGAAAATAAATATTTCTTGAAAAATACCAAAATGTCACCCAAATATAAATTTCGCATTATAATTTTAAAAAATAATTTATTTTATTCAATATAATTTATAAAAGTATAAAAATTTAGTTTTAAAACAAATGTGTCATTAAAAGGATGTAAAACTGCGTTTATAAGAAAATATAACCTTTTAATTTGTAAGATTCGATTCATTCTTACCGTATTCCTAAAAAATAATTTAGATTAATTATAAAATATTATAATATATAATTTTCATAATTGTTTTAATACTATTCATTCCTTCCAATTTAATGACTAGGTTATAATGGTCATTTTAAAATGATGATATTTAATAATATATCATTATTTGTTTAATCTTAGTGTTGTGTGAAACTTATATTGTCAAAGAAATTAAATTTAAAAAGATACATACAATAAAATCTTGTGTTGTTACAGTCCTTATAGTTAAAAATAAAAGGAAGAACATGGAAAAGGGGCCCAAGACTCATAACAAGTCTAAAGCTCCTGAGCACTGTCCTTCCGAGAAGAGGAAGATCCAAAGGCAAGGAAAGGAAAAGGAGGTAGTATGTTTTACATATGGAAATTCAGACCAATGGAAGAGGAACTAAACCTAGAAGTAAGGGGAAGCTAAAGTTTTCTTCGTTATTGAGTGTAATCTTTCAATATTTACACATTAGGTAGGTTCTCACATCTGTATCAAAATGTAGGAACCAAGTAGATTCTAAAGGATTGCTATAGGAGAGGTGGATCTGCGAGCTGAAAATGGTGTGAGTCTAGATACTCTAGCCACTGGTTACAACCACATTTCATTTATAATGAGAATTATTTTATATTTAAAATATTGTTATTGTATACCTATGGTTACAATGAACATAATTTATGTATCATACCAAGATGCAGATGGTTTTATTTTCATGTATGGAAATAAAAGTTGTTTCTTTTATAAGGACAACATATGTTATGGAATGGAACATTTAAATAACGATATTTATGTATTAAAATATGAAAACCTAGTATTGTTGATTGATAATTAATCATGTTTACATCACTCATACAACACCCAGTTATTGTGTCACCATATTTTTCATGTAAACGAGAAGCATTTGAAAAAATATGTCAAGATGGTTCTTTAGACTCATCTGAGTAAAAATAATTGAAATATTTCAGGCTTGTTTACAAAGAAAAATGACCAAACCACCATTTGGTGGATAGGTTGAAAGGACCGTAGTGATTCTAGTATTGGTTCACACTGATGTGTGTGGACCATTTTCAATAGAACCTATAGGTGGATATTATTACTTTATAACTTTTACTAATGAATTGAGTAGATATGGATACATCTACTAGATGAGGTATAAGTCTGATTCCTTTGAGAAATTCAAGGAATTCGAGAATGAAGTAGAGAATCAACTTGGTAAGTAGATAAAGAATATTTGATTAGACCAAGGTGGTAAATAACTTAACCAATATTTAGTCAAATTCTTACTGGATTTTGAGATTCTATCTCTACTCACTCTACCTTATAAACCAAAGTGGAATAGTGTTAGTGAAAGAAGGAATCATACATTGTTAGATTTGGTAAGGTCAATAATGAGTAATGCAGATCTTCCAATATCCTTTTGGGGATATTCATTATAAACTGCATAATACAAATTAAATTGAGTACCAACTAAAGTAGAAAATAAAATTCCCATCAAGTTATGAAGTGGAAAAAACTTTTTTTGTTGGATATATGTGTATGGGGTTGTGAGGAATTTTGTAAGGCCTTATCAGGAAACAAACTAGCACCTCGAGGCACAAAGTGTATCTTTATAGGGTATCCTAACGAAACAAAGGGATACTAATTATATAACCCCTCAGAAAATAAATTGATTGTCATTAGACAAACCATATTTATTGAGAGGGATCACATCCTCAAAAAGGATAATTGGAGAAATATTGACTTCGATGAAGTTGATGCTCAAGATACACAAGAGTTGGTACAGGAGGAGATTCCACTGATCCTTGTGGAAGAATTAGTTCTTGAGAAAAAAAAGTACTATATAGGAGCGCAGGAGAGGTAATAGAACCAGATATATATGGTTTTCTAGTCACTGATGATGGTGACCCATTATTAGTTGACAATGATAAACCTCTCTCCTATAATGAGGTGGTAGAGAGCTCAGAAGCTGCAAGATGGAAAGAATCCATGAATTATGAAATTGAATCCATGTATTAGAACCAAGTTTGGATTCTATTTGATGTGCTAGTTGATGTAAATTCTATTGGATGAAAATGGGTATTCAAGAGGAAAGTGGATATAGAAGGTAAAGTAAATACCTATAAAGAAAGGGTATTGGATAAAGGGTTTAAACAGTGTCAAGGAATTGACTACGATGAAACCTTTTCACTAGTTGCATGTTTAAATCCATTAGAATTATACTTACTATAGTAGCTTACCAAGACTATGAGATTTGGAAGATGGATTTCAAAACTGCATTCCTTAATAGGAACCTTCAGGAATATGTCTATATGAAACAACCATAAGGGTTTGTGACTACAGGTGATTCTAAAAGGATTTTCAAGTTGTAGAGATCCTTGTATAGATTGACGTAAGAATCCAGTTCATCAAACATTCAATTCGATGAAGCTATAAAATTATTTGTTTTCATTAAGAAAGAATGTGACCTATGTGTTTACAAGAGGTTTAGTGTAAATGTGTTCTTTATCCTATTAGTATATGTTGATGGAATATTACTTATTGAAAATGACATACCATTCTTATAGTCTATTAAGGACTGGTTAAACAAGTGTTTCTTCATGAAGGACTTAGGTGAAGCAGCCTATATTCTAGGGATAAAGATCATTCTTGATAGATCTAAGAGTCTTCTTATACTGAGTCAAAGTACATATGTTGAACAGATACTAAAGATATTTATCATAGAAAAATGCAATAGGGGATTGGTTATAGTGTCCCATGGATTACATCTTTCTAGGAAAATGTGTCCTAAAACATAATAGAAGAAAGAGATAATGAGTAAGATCCCATGCTCTTTGAAGATAGGATCAATCATGTATTCCATATTATGAACTATTCATGATTTCTCCTATGCATTGATCTTGGAAGGTGGATATCAATCTGATCCAGGAGAATAGAATTGGCCTATTGTTAAGTTTATCCTTAAGTATCTCAGAAGAACTAAGGATATGTTCCTATTGTATGAAGGAGATGAGGAGTTGGTCATCAGGGGCAATACTAATTCTAGTTTTCAAATAGATCATAATGATGTGAAGTTGTAGTCAGGATATTTTTTCTTCCTTAATAGAGGAGCTTTGATATGGAAGAGTTCAAATCACCCATTTATCATTGATTCTACCATGGAGTCTGGGTATATAGTGGCTTATGGTGCATCCAAGGAAGTCATTTGGATTCAGAAATTTTTCTAGGAACTTGATTTTGTACCTATCAGTAAAGAACCTATCACATTGTATTGTGATAATACTACAGTAGTGGCTCTTGCAAAAGATCCAAGGTTACACCAATGGACAAAGCATATACTCTAAAAGTATAACATCTTGATATAATTTTACCAAAGGGTAGATGTTATAGTAAGCATATTACCCATGGAGAAAAATGTGGAATACCCCTTGAATAAAGGTTTATCTCAGCAGAAGTATGAGTATCATGTGAGATCGATTAGACTAAAGGTTATTAGCAGTTGGCTCTAGTTCAAGTGGGTGTCTATTTGAGTTGGTTCTCTAGAACCAAATTATGTTTACTTTATGATAACTTTTATTCATAGTTTTTAATATTAATAAATTTCTTATCACATCATGATTTTTTTCTATATAACATAGTGTGTGATGATTTCCAAATAGTAGCTATCACACTAAAAGGTCATAGTAGTTTCCCACTATGATGAGAACCTGGAAGTTCTATGAAATTATTCTTAAATATATGTTCTATTATCAGATGATATCAGTTAAGGTACAAAAATTATATAGGCCATCATGGGTGGAGACTCGTGGGACTTTAAGGAACCTTCTCATGGTGTACTCCCTTTGTAATATCCAGTGTGGAATATTATGAGAACAAGACCTTCCAGTAAAAAATCTACATTTATATGTGTCATTAGATGTTCCTATCTATGGATGTGTGTATTGATACTTAGAGATTAATATTATTATTAATGAGAATTATGAGTCACGTACTTTGATATATTGACAAAAACTACAACAAAAGATATTTGCGGTAAGGTAGGATACGTTGGGTGTCTCATGAGTAATATTTCATTAATAAATAAAGTGAAAAAGGATTCATCCCTTATGTTATTTAATGAAATTTAATATCTCAGACCTTTTATGGAAATGATATAGCCTAAATAAATCCATATCCATGGTTTTTGATAAGAAAGTTTAATTTTTGGGAAGTCAAAGAAAGATACATTGAGAATATAGGTTAATAGAACTAGAATGAAACCTTCTTGATTATAGATATCATGATAAAGGGATTATATTACACAGTAAGTGTCTGTATGAGTTATTATGTCATTTCAGCATTAAATTTTTTCTCTATGTGTTCCTTGGTGTGTTACTAGATGGTAACCTTATAATTTAGGTTGCTTCACCTAATTCCACTGAGAAGGAGGCCTAGAGGGTCAACCACTATGTGTATCCATAATCTCATCTAAATAATATTGTTATTATTTATTATTTAACAAGTTTAATAAATATTATTTCCATATGTGGTTTAATAATTACTTATGTTTTCTTGATCACATTTATTCTGTCACCAGTTATTTGAAAGAATATAATGTGAGTGGAATATTTAATAAATATTTATTTTCTTTTTAGTTAATATAATATTTAGTTATTTATTAGAGACTAATGAAGTGGTATTTATTTAATAAATATATAGTCATTATTAAAGGACCGATAAATATTGTGGATGAATGGAGATCCAAGTTTAATGGTCTGATGATAAATAATAATCATTGAATATTATTTTATTAAATAATATTTAATTTAATTCATAATTTAATCACATGTCAAGAAATATTATTATTATTATTATTATTTGACATGGGGTTCAACAGGGATTAAATAAATAATAAAGATCACTTTTGCAACTATTTTATTTTAACCCTAGCAGTATAGTAACCCAGTTTTATTATTTTCTAACAGAGCTAATTCATTTGTTTTGGTTGTGCACAATGTATTTGGAGAATCCTCTCAACCCCAAGAGAAATCTATTATCTAAGAATGATCCTAAGAATAGAGAGAGATATTCCTCCACCTCCCACTCTCAAGTAAATAGAGACCAAAGAGAATTCTTTGGAAGTGGTTCTAGAGGTGATCAAAGGCGGATGGCATAAGTGATAGGATTTGTCATGCCAGTACATGGATATTCCTACGGTGACATTCATTGATTTTTGGAATAGGTGAGAATATTTCCTAGAGGGAATCTTCTCTTGATTCCTACAATGAAATGATGATACAAAATAGATCTGTTTTCATATCCATCAATGAAGAAACAATTCCAAAAAGGTAATTCTTTAATTAATTAAATTTATTATAAATAATATGTGATTATCCTCTCTTTGGTTTCAGCATTCTATCTCTTGTCTATATTATTTTATTAAATTAGGAAGATCATGATGTTTCTCATTGTGTAGATTTTAGATTAATCATCAATCATGGGGGAAAAAAATGTTGGGAACAAACCATTATATGCTTATGCTGCACCCAGAAACTTCAGATAGATATAATGATTTTTACATAGTATTTTTATGCACATAACATAATTAATCTCATACTTGTCACACAAGGAATCATCATAGGCTCATCACCTAGGGTTGGATTTATGGTGCATTAGGTGGGGTCCTAAGATTAAAGTCTATTTCAGATAGTCCCATATATGCTCATCGCATATGGTTCAGTCATATATTTTAATTCCACTAGGTATTATCCGTCATATTATCTTCACGTATGGGTTGATCATATATTTAATATTCATTGGGTATGTTCCCATATATTCTCATCATATATGGGTTGATCACATATTTAAAGTCTAATGGGTACAGTCCCACATAATCTCATCACATATGGGTCGGTCACATATTTAAATTCTAGTGGGGATGGCCCCATATACATTCATCATATATGGGTAGATCTCATATTTAATATCCATTGGGTTAATTCCACATATTCTCTTCATGTATGGGTTGATCACATATTTAAATTTTTGTGGGGATGGTCCCATATACACTTATTATATATGGTTCAATCATAGGTTTACATATTATAAGGATAATAA
Organism: Viscum album; assembly: GCA_963277665.1. Classification (NCBI taxonomy): domain Eukaryota; kingdom Viridiplantae; phylum Streptophyta; class Magnoliopsida; order Santalales; family Viscaceae; genus Viscum; species Viscum album. The sequence continues at coordinate 197,800,079 of OY728129.1, read as the reverse complement.
AGCCCATTAGGGGATTTAGGATGGTGTGGAGAGAGATTCAATATACTATAGAAGTATGATCAGGCTTCAGATTTACCACATCATAATGGGAGTTGAAATGGTAAAGGGGTGTTATTTTGAAGATGGTATGCTCATCTTAGGCTCATCACCAGAGACATCCAATCATGCAGGGTAAATAATGTTATTGGGGACTTGTGATTAGACCTTGGATCGGAATACTACATATCCTATTTTGGAAAGGAATTTATACACATGCAATTTATGTGTATAGTTTAAGTTCATGTAACAAGACCACACCATGCAGTTTGATATTAGGCGGCAAGGGTGCTCACATCATGAAAAGAAAAAAATGAGGGATGGTGTGGGGATTATGATTTAAATATGACCAAGGAATGGTTGGAATAAAATCATGATCATCACATGAGGCATCCCATGATCATCACAAGGGGCATCCTAGGCTCGTCACATGGTGTTAAGGCCTAACCAGGATCAATGTATCACTAAGAGGGAGAGGGGTGAATTAGTGATGTATTTTTCTTTTATATTATCTTACTTTTATAACAAAATTCACCTCCTGTTAAATATATATCACTTTATTAAAAAAAACATTCACACATCCACAAGAACATAAGTATTTACAAGGCTCAGTACTCAATAAGAGTAGCTATATAATTGAAATGGTTTGGAAATAATTTAAAAACACACAATACACTATAAAAAATCCTTTTATGTGGATACAATAAGTAGGATATAATCTTACACTTGTGTGTCACTATGATAAATACAATAGTGCATGTGATACTTTTAAAATGAATTATGTAAAACATTATTGTGTAACGAGTTAAGAAACCTTCACCAGTTAATACAAAAAAAAGTTATCATGCTACCTTATCAACTTCCACTTTTGTAATTCTTCAAAACACAATTCTTCACTATCCTACCCAGAAGTAGGTAGAAACAACCTTTATATACTTTTTTTTGAAAACTTTGTATATTGGCTCAGTCTAATTCCTCTGTATGATTGCTTAGTCTGGAAAGAAAATAAGGCAATAATACCCTAAAAACAATTCTGAAACACTTCAATATTTCCCCAGAAAACTGTGTCCGGTGGCTTGATTTGATCCAGTAAATCTTTCTTCTTATTCTTTTGTCTAGAATACTTCATTAGTAAAGATTGGTCTAGAAACTTCTTCTATCAAAAACTCCAGTTCTTTCTATCTCAATCTTCATAGTTGAATAGTAATCCATTATCAAAAAGTAAAATGTGATTCTAATTATTTATAGGAGATCAAAAAGAGGTTTGAGTGGGAATCTAAAAATGTTTTCTTCCTAAACCAAATTTCTAAAAAATAAATTTTATGTTCATTTTGAATTAATTTTTGACTAATTTAGTGCTTCTCAAATGTTATTGATTCATCTTAAAACTTATCATATATTCTAAAAACTTCATCCATCTTCAAAATTTCTAACCATTCTTCAGTCTAATATCATTTGACACTCCAATTCATTCTTCATTATAATGAGAACACATGTAATACTGAAAACTCTCATTACATTTCTCTATAAAATTTGAAAATAAACGAATGAATTCTCATTTTATGCTCCAAAAACAACTAAGTGACAAAAAACTTTAAAACCTTTTTTACAGAAACATTTTCCCACTTAATTCGATTTAAGTTTATTTTATTTTACCATAAACATAGTTGAAACTTCTGAAGATACCATCACCCTTTTGAAACACTTCATCACCAACTTCAAACCTCTTTAGAACAACTCCACATTTCTTCTTTTTCTCACCAAATACTCAAAAAGATAACATAATGTCTGATGAATTCCATCATCTGATAAATCATCAGTATCATCATGCCTCTGATGGATCGATCTCTATTTCATTTTGATGTATTTGTGTCAAGTCCATTCTGATGACTCTTGACCCACTTGTAAAATAAACAACAATTCTTCTTTCTTTCTTGACTCACTTGATAATGAATCAAAACTTATTTTTCTCTAAAAAATCAACATGAATTTTATTTCTCTTGACCTAATTGAAGAAAAACCATTTTGTTTTCTAAAAATGGTTGACCACATTTTTTATATTCATCTATTTGACTGGTCTCTTAATCTTCTCAATTATTATTCCCAATAATTCCCACTTACTAATCAATGTCAGAATTTGTCTAATCAAATGGTGACATACTTTATCTGATGGACCAGTGTCAGTAGTGAGTTTATTTCTTATAGAATTTCTAATTGACAATTGATCCTATGAATTATTTTATTTGATGGATCAAACAATTTGAAGTAGCAATTATTCTGATGGATTGGTGTTAGTACTTTATAAACTTAAAACTTATCAACTCTTATGCTTCTATAAAATTCTTCTTGTATCATGACTTCTTCGTGACTTTGATAAAATTAGGATCATCATAGCATCATCTAACTTATTATTTTAAACCCATATTCCCCCATTTATTTCACAAGGATTTCATAATAATTTTTTGAGTAGCTTATGATATTTTAGAATTGAAAATTATAAAATCATCATCGGATTTATATGAAGACATTCAGACTTTCATACCGATTGAAAATTTCTTTCCAGCCATAATTTGAGTCTGAAACACAACTTCTTTGACAAAACTCCTTCAGAAATGAAAACTAAGACTGATAAACTTTATTATTAGGTTTTCATCCAATATTCTAAATATGATTCCCCCTTTTTTCTGATCACAAAAACTTACAAAGTGAATTGATTTTTATAAAATGACAAAAATATAAAAAATAATTATCACAAACTTCTTTCAGAATCCTAAAACATCATCCATCTAACTTGGTCCCAACAATTTCCCCCTTTGGATTTTATTTCCAACCAAGTATCATAAATCATTGAACTTTGTAACCTGAAGTTATGAATCACTTATCAATAATTCTAATCCAAATTTAGCTAACTCATTGTAGGAAATAATAATAATTTATAGAAAACCATGTTGTCCAAATGTAGTGACTTACAAAACTTCTTCAACTTTCAAAACTTCTTTGTCTTTAACTTCCCTATAGATAAATGTTTCCTAGACACTTAAAAAAACTATTAGAATAGATTAAAACTTATTTGTTGAGTTCACATCTTACCCACAACTCCTATATATACATGCTTACACAAAAGGTTTATCACATACCAATGGATGGATTTATGAAACAGTTATCCCCCTTTCAAAAACCTATCCAAAGACAAGATGAGAGAGGGGACAAAAACACATAGCTCATCCTTGGAGAGAAAGAGGTTGGAAACCCATGTTTAACCTCAATATGAATAATTATTCCTTCAGTAAAGGTTGTGTGAAAATGTCAGTAACTTGTTCCGATATAGAAACATACTCCAAATTCAATTAATTATTCTCTACATTATCTTTGCTGAAATGATATTTGATATCATTATGTTTTTAATGAAATTTTATACTCGGTTTCTTGTATGGTTGATGGAACTCTGATTATAAAAACCCAAGAGTAAGGGTAACTATAATTTAATAGGTAAGTCTTCTAACTGAGTCTTCATCCATATAAGTTGTGTGATGGATTGAGTGGAAAAAACATACTCTGATTCAACCATGTTAAGAGTTATTGGTTTTAGTTTCTTAGTATGAAAACTTACACAAATTTTCCCTAGAAATAAAACTCCACTAGATGTGGATCTTATATCATCAACACTTTCTACACAATTAGCATCTATATAGCCAAACAAATAAATTCTTTCTAAGCTATCATACCTAATTCCAAAATCTATTATAACTTTGATATATCTTGGAATTATTTTTCTAGTTAATAGATTTGATTATTTTTTATCACTTTGGAATCTTTCACATAAGGTAATATCATAAACAATTTTTTGTCTCTAGGTAGTCAAATATAACCAACATCCAATAATCTTCCAAAACTCTTTAGAGTAAACTTTCTTACAATCTTCATATTTATTCAACTTAGTTCCCACTTAAATCGGTGTGGAAACAAGTCTCACATTTTCTATTCCAAAATTATTAAGAAGTTCCTTATAATACTTTTCATGAGAAAGAAATATGTGCTTCTTATTTTGTAAGATTTTTAACCCAAGAAAGTATATCATTTAACCGATTATGTCCATCTCAAACAACTTTAAAATTTACCCATTGAATCTTTCAAAAGTTCTTTCATCATTCCCAGAAAAGACAATTTCATCAACATAAATAATTACAATGATGGAAATATCCAAAATTTATTTGATGTACATATTACTATCAACCCTTCCTTTCTTGAAGTTCAAATTCCTTAATCAAGTTTCCAATTTGGAATATCATGCCCTTGAAGATTATTTTATTCCCTATAAGGCTTTCTTAAACGTGCACACATAATTTTCATTCTTCCTGATAACAAAACCACATGGTTGTTCAACATAAAATTCTTTATCAAGTTCTACATTAAGAAAGGATGACTTTATATCTATTTGAAAAAAAATTAGCTTCATTGTGCATCAATAGAAAAAAATATTCTAATTGTTTCTAACCTTTCCACTAGATAAAAAGTATCATCAAAATAAAAATCTTCAATTTTTAACTTTTACACACTAAACTTTCTTTGTTTCTTATCACTTCACTATCTCCATTCAACTTGTTTTGAAACACCCACTTTGTACCCATAACATTTTTTTCATTTGGACTAGGTGCAAGTTCCCAAGTATCATTCTTCTCAATATGATCTAACTCTTCATTCATAGCATGAACCCATTTTGAGTGCTCAAAATATCCATTCACATCTTTCATCTCAAATTTTGAATATATAGAGGTATGTGTAATAACCTTTTATGTTCTTCTTGTTTGAACCTTTTGATGTTTATCACCAATTATGTTTTGATCTTTCACTTGCTTCCTCATCCTAGGATGAGATGTTCGAAATTATTCATCATCACTAGAAATAGCTAAGTCTAATTATTTCACATGTGTTTCATCACAATTATTTACATATTTCTCACTTTTAATAACAAAACTTATTCCATCCTCCTTATCTTCCTCTTCTACATGTGTATGTATAGTAACTTCCTTAGATTTTTCAAGTAATTTAAGATCAACAAAATCAAAAATTCTACCTATTTATTTATTGAAACATATATATCCTCTTCTATCTAGAGCATTGCCAAGAAATACTCCATCTTCACCTCTTTTTTATCAAACTTCCCAAGGTTTCCACCTTTTTCTTTATGATGAAGGGACTCTCAAAAACTATTAAGTGTTTCAAAATTAGAGTTTTTCATATAAGATTTCATAATGATTCATATCAAAACTTGTGTTATAGAAACACCAGTTCTGAATATAAATTGTTGTGATCATAGATTTCCTCTAGGAATAAAGAGAAATAAAGTGTTCAAGTAATATAGTATGCCCCATTTTAAACAAACTTATATTATTCCTCTCAGTGACACCATTTTTTTGAGGTGTGTATGTTTTATTTAACTCAGGCATAATTCTATGTTTATCAACATAAATTCTAAACTCTTAATTATTATACTCACCACCATTATTAGTTCTCAACTTCTTCATAGAATACCCACAATCCTTCTCATTTATTATCCTAAAACATTTAAATATACTCATATCATCTAAATTATGTTTCAAATACATAACAGAAGTAATGCGATTAAAATCATCAATGACTAAAATGAATTACTTATCTATAAATATTCATTGTTTTTTTATAAACCCATTATAAGAAATAGGACCTTCTTTTCAGGTATGTTTTCCCTTTTCTGATCATTTTTGAGAAAAAGAGGAATTTCTGGAATTTTCTGAAGTACACATTGGGTAATTTATGAGTACATGTCGTGTACTGCGTTGCCACAAGAGGTCGTGTGCTGGCCATGTAATGGCCACACACACGGCCGTGTGGGGTAACTTTGAGGCTGCCTAAAGTAGAGTACGGAAAAGGAAAGTACATGGCGTATACTTCAAAAGTACACACCGTGTATTTTATTTTTTTTCATTAAACATACTGGGTTCGCGTCTAATCAATAGAAATATCTCCTTCTAGGTCTCATTTGACCGAGAGCGTCATACTGCCATAGATCTTCGACAAACTCCTAAGCGAGCGTTCGTCCTCTGAATCAAACACAGTCAGTTGTGTTAGAATCGCATCAGTGGGCTCTCTTTTCTCCTAGAGCACCATCTTCTGATTTCTTCTTTCTCGTGAGATATCGTGGGTTGAACGTTTTAGACGTTTTTGAAAATATTCGGTGTTCTAAGGTGATGCAAGCCTTGAGGTTCATGTATAGAGATCTTCCAATGCTGAGGTAGGTGGTTTGTGCCTTTTTGTTGAAATTCTTTGAGTTATATGTGCAATTTTGGCCAATAACCTTAATCGGGGTATTGTTCATTTTCTGTTTTACCCCTGTTAATTGCATTCCATGCTTGTATGCTAGAGTAGAGGTTATTTGGATATGTATAGGGTTGATTTCTATGTTTTAGATGTGGTTTCCCATGCATATTCTATTTACAACCATTTGGTCCTGGTCAGCCTTTTTGGACGCCTTGCCTGTTTTCCCATGCCTAGTGTTATAGGGTGTAGTGTTTGTTTTATGACATGCTTGATATGTTTTAGACCGATTGACCAACTAGTTATTGAGGTTTACTTTTTTCGTATTGCATTGCTATGCTCATTGACTTACACAGGGTCGTGAGAACCCGGTGTAGTAGACTATAAGGGTAATTGATCGAGTGAGCTTCCTCAGAGAGTCTTTGAGAACTTTAGGCTATAAGGGGAATTGATCGAGTGAGTTTCCTCAGAGAGTCTTTGACCACTTGGGGATATAAGGGGAATTTACCCTGTGAGCTTTCTTAGAGAGTCTTTGACTACCTTAGACTATAAGGGGAATTGACCATGTGAGCTTCCTCAGAGAGTCTTGAATCACTTTTGACTATAAGGGGAATTGACTATGAGTGCTTCCTTAGAGAGTCTTTATATATTTTTATGACTGAACCAGAGGGGATAGGTTGCATTTAATTCCTAGAGGGTTACCTTTCTTGATTAGCTGGTTATTTGATATGTGGAACTGTTTATTGCTGAGTACTTTCCTGTTTACTGAATCTTTACTTATTACCTGCCATATATATTCACTTACTGTTAGGAACAGATCTTTGGGTGGTTTCATACTAGGATTTATTCTCACACCCTGTTTCGACCATGCTTTTGGGCCCAAACAGATTATATTGTCACAGGTATAGATAAGGGAAAGCGCCCTTTTACTTCAGGTACTTGACTTGCTGCAGAGCTGGAGAGAATGAGACCAAGCTTAGGCTTGTGATGCTGAGGAGCTGTTTATCTGTTTATTTTGTACTTTGGTTTAGTACTATTTTTAGTCTAGCATTGTGATTTGTTTGGATGCTTTCCTAGACATATGTATCATGCATCATTCTATATATGTTCCAGCTATTTATTTCTTTTAGTATTTCATTGTTTACTTTTTTATGGATTATTACGGCTTCTGCTATTTCTAATTTCTTTCTTCCTCTTTTTTACTCTGAAAATGAAAACATAGTTTCCCCACTATCACATCCAAGGCCCTCGCTGCTTGTCAGTTGCCTCTAGCATTCGAGGAAATGTGCTTGATTCCATGTGACCAACCGGGTATGGGGCACCTCTGGGTGGCTTCTGGAATAGGGATGTTACAAAGTGGTATCAAAGGGATTCTTTTCTTCTGGACTTACTATTGGGAGCCTATATCTAGGGATAGGATGGAATTGGTACTTTCTAATAAGTTGTTCCTGGGAGTAGCTAACCCGTGTACAGGGAAAATCTAATCTACCTTATTTATTGCAATTTTTTGGTTTTCAATTTTAGAGTTGATTTGATTTCACCATTGGGTGATTCACATGTTTTATGTTGTTACCATTGATGTTATTGAGGTTCTATTTCTGTCACAACCCAATTAGATGAGGGTATTCCATCTCATGCATCATATAGGCACTTGCTATAAATCACATTTCATGCATTCTTTCCATGCCATCTAGGATTCATTAGTGATTTCATGTTTTTTTTATATATGTTGTGTAGAAGATTCATGTTGTTGTGATATATGCCTTGATAAGAATACATACTATTTGATAAGGTATTGTTTGTGTAAGGTTTTGTTTGGATGAATGCCAAACTTTGGTTTTTGAGGTGTTATGGGCCCTCATGGACTGGAATTTGGTGGATCATTTCCTTCTCTTCTTGGTTATAACATGTATAAGATGCCAAAATTTGATTTGTAGGGAGTATGGGTCCTCACAGATCAGAATTTGGTACTTTCAATGTTTGTTTCAGTGTTTTTCTGGGTTCCGGAGTAGTTTCTGAGTCTTACTATCTAGAAAAACCTAGAATACACAGCGTGTAATGTTAAGTACATGCCATGTGTTATTCTATTCAGGAAGAAACTATTTTTCTTAAGTACATGTCATGTACTTTATTTAAACACAGTGTAGTCTCTAACCATGTCATAGGACGTGTGGGCATAGACACGGGATAGGAAATTTCTTGCGGGAACACGCCATGTACCAATTGTACATGTCGTTTGGTTTTGACCTTGTATCTGCTCGTGTAACTAACCACACGTATGGATAACCCTTAAGCTACACACCTCGTGTCAGGATCGAACCCACCGTGTAGTCTGACCCAAGTACCCGGTCGTGTCACTAACAACATGGGCCAGGTGAAGCTTGTCTAGTACACACCATGTCTATCTTGAACATGATGTGTAGTCTTGTCTTGGGAGAGCCATGTGGCTTAACCGTGTAGAACGAATCTGGCAGGGGAAGAGGATTCAAGTACATGCCGTGTGTTAATACAACACATTGTGTGTTTGGGGTGTTACATGACCAGTTTAGGTAGGAGTACACGCCCATGTGAATGGCTTAAGGGAACACGCCGTGTAGGAATTTTACATGCCGTGTAGTCATGTTTTCTAAAACTTGAATGTTTTCTTTCTCATATTCCCTTCCTACCCAGATAAGAGGGTGAATCTCACTACTTACATGATTCAAGAATCCACCAAGAGGTGGTGGGATGTGATCTCATAGGCGGGATGCCAGAAGAATATGGATTGGGATGAGTTTCAGAGTATCTTTTACAATTACTTCTATCTGGAGACATTGAGGGCTGATCAAGCCCAAGATTTCATGAGTCTGGAGCAGGGTACTCTTTCTGTTATGGAGTATTCCTCTTGCTTCATAGAGCTGCAGTGTTTTATGCCTATTCCAGGAAGTTATGAGTTGTTCCTTACAAGAAAGTTCGTGGATGGTCTCAGACACGACATCTGATCATAGGTTAACATCTTTAGGTTGACTTAAATATCCTCCATAGTCAACCAGGCACTACTCACAGAGCGCAATCTGAGGGATTCTGGAGCAGTGGTCTAGGGCGGTTCAGCATCCAGGGTTAGTGATTTTCTGGCTGATAGCAGGAAGCACCGTAGGGAGACTGCACAAGGAGATCAGAGTAGGTGGGATGCATCTTCTGGTAGCCATGTGGTGTACTAATAGTGCGGGAAGAATGGGCATACGAGGCCATATTGCTCGAGAGACCCAGTGGAGTGCCAATCATGTGGCAAGATGGGTCATCTTCTGTGCTTCTGTCAGATCTTCTCACTAGCAGCTGGTGGCAGGGGTTCTTCTATGACTCTATGTGTAGGAGCAGCGCCACCAATTTCTCACCATTCTGGGAAATGGAGTTCTTCCAGTTGTTTGGGCCGAGGTGGAGGTCATGTTCGGGGTGGCCAGTCGTCAGTATTTCAGTGACAGGAGGGTAGATTAGCTCAAAGTGGTCAGGCAGGGTCACGGGGTCGCGGTATAGGCCAGACTTTTGCAGTGGAGCAGAACCAATAGGAGCAGGATCCCGGACCCTCTACAGTTCTAGGTATGATCTTAGTAGCCTCAATTTTATCTTCTACTCTTTTAGATTCAAGGGATTCCCATAGATTTATATCTTTTGTTATTGTGGAGATCCTTAGGCTCTACGCCTTTTCTTCTGCTGATATCTTGATGCTAGACACACCATCGGGGACTAGAACGAAAATTGTATGTCAGTGAAAGGAGTGACCTCTAGAGGTAGGTGGGTGTCACTTCTTATGGGACCTCTATTTCCTAGAGATGATAGGATATGATGTCATTATAAGGATAGACTAGTTAGTTCCCTTCCAGTAAGTCATTGATTGTTATTGTTGTAGGGTGAGTTTCATATCACCAGAAGGTGGATCTTTTCTTCATAGGGGCGAATGGGATGTCCAGGTGAGCAGATTAGGACCCGAGTATCATGGGTTGGGAGGAGTTACAGCTCAGATTTCTATTCTATATCTGGATGACCAGGGGACTTCTCAGTTATACTTTCCTCCAGTGGTGGATCGTTTCATATACTTCTTTACATAGGAATTTTCAGGTTTGCCTCCGGAGCGTGAGGTAGACTTTTCTATTGAGCTTGTGCTAGGGGCAGCGCCGGTGTCCATTCCTCCTTATAGGATAGCTACACCTAAGTTGCAGGAGCTCAAGAAACAGTTGGAAGAGTTGTAGGCAAAGGGTTTCATCTAACCCATTAATTCTCTATGGGGATCGCCTATCCTGTTTGCGAAGATGGCGGATGGTACCCTCAGACTTTGTGTGAATTATCAGAAGCTGAATCATTTGACGATCAAGAACCGATATCCTTTGCCTAGGATTTATGATCTATTTGATTAGCTTAGAGGAGCCTGAGTGTTCTCGAAGATTAAATTGAGGTCTGGTTACCGTCAGTTGCGTGTTATACCATATGATATACCTCTCACAGCCTTTCAGAGTAGGTATGATCTATACGAGTATATGGTTATGTCATTCGGTCTAACGAACGCACCTTCAGTTTTCATGGCACTAATGAACCGAGTGTTCCATCCATACTTGAACTATTTCTTAGTGGTCTTCGCATACGATATCTTGGTGTACTCTCATACTCAACACGACCATGCCGCACATATTGAGATTGTTTTGAGTACATTAAGAGAGAATCAGTTATATGCTAAGCTCTCAAAATTCCACTTCTGGATGGATCAGATTCACTTCTTGGGTCATGTCATCTTAGAGACAGTAGTATTAGTAGACACATAAAGTGAGAGTTGTAGTTTCCTAGGAGCAGTCGAAGAACATCTTTGAGGTATAGGGTTTTCTAGGGCTAGTTGGATACTAAAGGTGCTTTATACAGGACTTTTCACACTTAGCAGCACCGCTGATGGGTTTGACTAAGAAGGGTACAAAGTTCTTGTGGTCAGATTCCTGTGAGTCAACATTTCAAGAGCTGAAAGGGATACTGACTTCAGCACCGATACTAGTCTTTCCAGAGCCAAGCAAGAGCTATACTGTTTACCATAATGTATCAGGTATCGGGCTGGGAGCTATGCTTATGCAGGGATATGGAGTCATTTCATATGGGTCTCGACATTTGAGACCACATGACAAGAATTACCCGACGCATGATCTCGAGTTGGAAGTAATTGTTCATGTCTTACGTTGTTTGAGACATTATCTTCTGGGAGAGCATTTTGTGGTTTTCACTGACCACAAGAGTTTCAAGTACATATTTACTCAGCATGATCTTAATTTGAGATAATGAAGGTGGGATGAGTATCTTCAGTCCTTTGATTTCGAGCTTGCCTATACGCCTGGGAAAGGCAATGTAGTGGTTGATGCACTGAGAAGGAGGACTCAGATACGGGCAGTTAAGGAGGCCAGTAGTGAGTGACAGCTTATGGCACTATTCTCTGAGATGCATTTGGAGGTGCACGATAGACAGGGGCATACTTTCCCTTCTTCTGTAGCTGTTACCCCTACCCTTCTTGATCAAGTAATAATGAGGAAACTATCAGATTCAGAAGGCCTAGTCCAACGGGAAAGCGTGTTAGGAGAGAACCCTATTCCTGGATGGATAGTAGGCGAGGATGAGATCTTGCATTTCCAGGGGCGCGTATGGGTGCCAACAGATATACGCGAGGAGCTGATATGGGACTTTCATTCCTCAGTCTGGCCAGTTCAACCTGGTGTCACCAAGATGTATCCTGATCTACACCGTCAGTATTGGTGGCCAGGTATGAAGATATATGTTGCTGGTTTTGTCATGAAGTGTTCCACCTGTCAGTAGGTGAAGGCGGAGCATCAGCAACCAGCAGGGCTTTTACAGCAGTTACCCATTCCCGAGTGTAAGTGGAACGACGTCGTGATGGATTTCGTGACTGGTTTGTAGAGATTACCTCGAGGGAATGATGTAGTATGGGTTGTCATTGACAGACTTATGAAGGTTGCTCACTTAATGCTGATCAAGGAGACCTTCAATTTTGATAAGCTGGGATGGTTGTACATCCAAGAGATTGTATGTCTTCATGGAGTTACATACTCCATTTTTTCAGACAAGGATGCACGTTTTACTTCTCGAGTCTAGAAGGGGCTTCAGAAGGCTTTGGGTACCTAGGTACTTTTGAGTACAGCTTACCAACCCCAGACAGATGGTCAGTCTGAGCGTATGATTCAGGTGCTTGAGGACATGGTCCGAGCATGCATCCTGGATTTTAGAGGTTCTTGGGAGAAGCATATACCTCTTGTGGAGTTTTTCCTACAATAATATTTTTCAAGAAAATATTTAGATGGAACCTTATGAGGATTTTTACGGTAGGCCATTCCAATCACCCTTATTTTGGCTGGAGGTAGGAGAGGCAGCTTTGATGGGACCTCATATTGTTCAGGAGACCATAGAGCATATAGAGTTGATTCGGAAGAGATGTTTACTGCACAGTCTCAATATAAGTCTTATGCTGATCAGCAGAGATGACCTCTGGAGTTCAAGGTTGGGGATCAAGTTTTTTTTACGTGTCACACCGAGGTTGGGGCACAAAAGGATCAGGAGACAGGGTAAGCTTTCGCCGAGGTACGTCGGGCCATTTGAGGTGTTAGAGAGAGTTGGTCCGTTTTCCTATCAATTTCATTTTCCTCATAGGTATCAGGCTATGCACGATGTCCTCCATGTTTCTCAGCTTTGACGTTACTTTTCAAACACGTCTCATGTTTTCCAACCAGAGGAGGTTGAGTAGGAAGTGGATGCGTCATTTGAGGAGCATCCTATCTGGATTATCGATTGCAGTACAAAGGTTCTCTGTGGCCAGTTTGTTCCTCTAGAATGGGTGTTATGACAGCACGAGTGAGTACAGGCTGAGACTTGGGAGAGGGAGGTTGATGTACGAGTATAGTGGCTGGATCTGTTTGAGGTTTCTTATTCTGCACCGCGCTAGGGAAATTTAGGGATGAATTTCTTTAAGGGGGAAATTTTGTAAGAACCTGGACCTTCTTTTCAGGTATCTTATCCCTTTTCAGGTCGTTTTTGAGAAAAAGATGAATTTTTGGAATTTTCTGAATTACATTCCATGTACTTTATGAGTACATGTCGTGTATTACGTTGCCACATGAGGTCATGTGCTGGCTGTGTAATGGCCACACACACAGCCATGTGGGGTGACCTGGAGGCTGCCTAAAGCAGATTATGGAAAAGGAAAGTACACGCCGTGTAGTTCAAAAGTACACGATGTGTATTTTCTTTTTTTCATTAAATGTACCGGGGTCACGTCTAATCATCGGAAATATCTCCTTCTAGGTCTCGTTTGACTAAGAGAGATGTACGGCTGTGGATCTTTGATAAACCCCTAAGTGAGCATTCGTCCTCCAAATCAAACATCATCGGTTGCATTGGAATCGTATTAGTGAGTTCTCTTTTCTCCTAGATCACCATCTTCTGATTTCTCCTCTCTCGTGTGATATCGTGGGTTGAAAGTTTTAGATTTTTTTATAGATATTTGGAATTCTAAGGTGATTCAAGCCTTGAGGTTCACATATAGCAATCTCCCAATACCAAGTTAGGTATTTTTTGCCTTTCCGTTGAAATTCTTTGTGTTATATGTGCAATTTTGGCCAATACCCTTAATCGGGGTATTGTGCGTTTACCATTATACCCCTGTTAATTGCATTCCATGCTTGTATGATTGAGTATAGGTTATTTGGATATGAATAGGGTTTATTGCTTTGTTTTGGATGTGGTTTCCCATGCATGTTTTTTTTTACGACTGTTTGTTCTTGCTTAGCCTTTTTGGCCACCTTGCCTGTTTTCCCATGCCTAGTGTTTTAGGGTGGAGTGTTTGTTTTCTGACAAGCTTGATATGTTCTAGACCAATTATCCAAGTAGTTATTAAGGTTTACTTTGGCTGTATTGCATTGCTATGCTCATTGACTTACATAGGGCCGTGAGAACCTCATGTAGTATACTTTAAGGGGAATTGACCGAGTGAGCTTCCTCAGAGAGTCTTTGAGAACTTTAGGCTATAAGAGTAATTGACCGAGTGAGCTTCCTCAGAGAGACTTTGAACCATTTTAGACTATAAGAGGAATTGACCGAGTGGGCTTCCTCAGATAATCTTTGACCACTTGGGGATATAAGGTGAATTGACCGTGTGAGCTTCCTCATAGAGTCCTTGACTACCTTAGACTATAAGGGGAATTGACCATGTGAGCTTCCTCAGAGATTCTTGAATCACTTTTGACTATAAGGGGAATTGACTGTGAGTGCTTCCTCAGAGAGTCTTTGTATATTCTTATGACTGAACCAAATCAGATAGGTTGTGTGTACTTCCCAGAGGGTTACCTAGATTTATTTTCTGCTTATTTGATATGTGGAACTGTTTATTGCTGAGTACTTTCTTGTTTACTGTATATTTGCTTATTACCTACCATATATATTCACTGACTGTTAGGCACAGATCTTTGGGTGGTTTCCTACTAGGATTTAGTCTCACACCCTATTTAGGCCATGCTTTTGGGCCCAAATATATTATATTTTTTCAGGTATAGATAAGGGAAAGCGCCCTTCTACTTTAGGTACTTTACTTGCTGCAGAGCTGGAGAGCATGGGGACAAGCTTAGGCTTGCGATGCTGAGGAGCTGTTTATCTATTTATTTTGTACTTTGGTTTAGTAGTATTTCTATTCCAGTATTGTGATTTGGTTAGATCATTTCCTAGAAATATTTATCATGCATCATTCTATATATGTTCCAGTATTCCATTGTTTACTTTTGTATGGATTATTACTCCTTGTGCTATTGATTTTGTTTTTATTTGATGTGTTACTCTGCCAATGAGGGCATAGTTTCTCCACTATCACACCCAAGGCCCTCACTGCTAGTCGGCAACCTTTGGAGTTCGGGGAAATGCGCTTGAGGCCATGTGACCAACTGGGTATGGGGCACCTCTGGATGGATTCCAGAACCAGGATGTTACACCCCCCAAATATCATAATGGATAAGATTTATGGGTTGAGTTGAATGAATATCAGATTTCCTATGCACTGAGTCTGTTATCTTCACTTTTTGAAAAATTATGAAATGATGATATCTTCTTCTTGACATATCTGGTATACCATGGACACTATATTTCTTTTATAACTTTATTATATTTCTCTAAAACATATGTCCCCACCTTTTATACCATAACTTATTTTCTTCATTCATACTTAAGTAACATGAGTTCTGAACTTCACCAACTTGAAACAAGTTTCCTTTCATACATTACCTCTTATAACAAATTTTCCATCTTCCTCTCTTTTCACAACAAACCCAACTTTTCTAAAAACAACTTTATTACCTTTATCACAAAGTTGTGAAACACTCAATAGATTGTGTTTCAACCCATAAAAAAACAAATATTTCTTAGATTTTATATTTTATTCCCCGATAATAGTGAATCCAACACCATTGATTCTGAGGGATTCATCATTTCCAAACATCACTATTCATTCTTTTAATTCTTTCACATTATTCAACAATTTCAAATATCCTATCATGTGAGAAGAAAAACCACTACCCAAAATCTAGGATCATTCTCTTTTTTTAGCTTTGAGAGCAGTTTCTATAACAAGATATTTTTCCTTCACTTTATCTTACTTCACTTCCATAATCTAAGAATTTTTATAAACATGTTTTTGTGTCAATAATAAAACAATACACACTTTTTCAAGATTTCCAGGATTTTCAAATCTTTCAAAAATAATTTCCAAAGGTTGGAACTTATTTTAAATATTAAAAACATCTTTCTTAGATTTATTCATTTGAGAGTATTGAATCCCCCTTGATCTATGACTTTTATAACTCATGGAATAGTTTTAGTATTGTTTATTGAACTGACACATGTTTTTGTATGCCCAACTCCACCACATTACCAGCAGTACCCATATAAAGAGTATTTTCCTCTATAACTTGCACATTGTCTAGAATTTGGAACATGTTTCTCAGAAACTTTCTTCTCTTTCACATAATAAATTTTTTAAGCCCCAAACATTTTATTATCACCCACATTATTCTTCAATTTAGATTTCTTTCCAAACATATTGGAATCAAAAGTGGTAGAAACTTTTGTTTCAGACTCATAATTTTTAGAAACTTATCAACTTCCAACTTTGTTGGTTTTAGGAACATACAAAATTTTATCAACCTTTTTCTTTTTAAGAACATTATCAATTTTATTTCTAACCTTTAAAGGTAAATTTTGATTCTTATTAGGTTCAAACTCTCTAGAACTTTCACCAACTTCAAATATAGAGTTTTTGAAACTTGTAACCCCCTGCTTAGATTTAGAAAACTTTTGTTGGGTAAGTTCTAACTCTTACTCCTTTTACTTACAATTTACTACAAGATGTTCATTCCAATTTTTTCCTTCTCAATAAACTTATTCAGACAATAAAATTCTTTAATTAACTTAGATTTTTCTTTAAGAATATATTCTTGATTATTTTTTTGTATTTATTTCTTTATTTATCTTTTTTATCTCTCTTTAAAGCCTTATAATCATTCTTAAACATTCTTTACATTATCTAATCAAATGAAATTATTCTTAGTCTATTCATATTCATAACTACTACTTCCAAACTCATCATCATTAACTATTTCAATGAAAGTATTTTCTCTAGTAACTTTAGTAAATTTTTCATCTTTAAGTTCATTGTTTTCATCCTAATCATCTTTAGACATAAATAATTTCTTTTTGGATTTGTATAACTTTTTATCTTTACGCTTTGAAAAGGATTTAGACTTATCAACATGTTTCTTCCAAGATCTTATTGTCCTTATATCATCTTCATCATTCTATCTTCATGGAAAATTAGTAGCAAAGTGCCTAATGGATCCACATTCAAAAAAAATCAAAGGAATTTTTCTTTATACTTTTTTGTACCTATTTTCACATTTTTAGAAAACAAGGATAAAAATTCATCAAGATTTTCACATACCACATTTTTGGATTTAGAGTCTACAACTTCTTCAACCTCAAGAATATTCTTAGACTTTCTCTTCTTAGAAGCATTAAAGGAAATTTCTCAATCAAATTTTTTTTCCTTTAAATACTTTCTCCCTTCTCAATTCATAAGTAATGAGAGTACTTTGAAGGTTATATAGATAGAGAGTTTCAGGATATCTATATTCTAAATATGAAACTTTGGAATCAAACTTATCAGGAAGAATTATAAAGATAGTTTCAACAATATTTGGTTCTTCAAACTTCTTACCAATACATATTATGTTGCTAAAAATATCATTCACCCTTGTAAAGAAGTCACCAACAGATTCATACTCACCCATTTTAAAACCTTCATACTTCATCCTCAATATTTGTAAACTTTCCTTCTTAACCTTTATATTTCCTTCATAAATCTTATTCATCTTTTCCCAGATACCTTTGGCAGTAATAACTATTTAAATAGTGGGTGCCCTAAACCCAACTATGCAGTACTTTGGATTACCATATCATGTATACAGTTAGTTGTACATGATTTTTACATTCCATTATAGTGTAGATATTTTTTTGTCCACTATTTAATGGTAATGTCTAGGATTAATTGTCATATCAAAAGCTTATAGTAGATCCCAATATATAATGAGAACCTAGATATACTATTACTTTAATCTCAAATAAAGGTCTTATGATCTAGATACATCTTACTAACTAGACGTAGTATATGTTTGACTATCAGGTGTTAAGGGATTATAATCATTGAGACTTATTATTATGAAGTTTTCAATTTTTGATCTCTAGTAGTGAGATTATAAGGACAGACCCGTCAATAGGAACACCATAGGTCTTACGTTTCAGTATTTGTTCCAATCTACTAACATGTGTCTTGGTCTCCTAACTTGAGATCATTACCAGTGTGTACCATTTTATTGTATACTTTGATGCAAGTAAAAAAACATGATAATGAAATCGTGGTGAGGTAGCTTGTGTTGGGTGTGTCATTGGTGGTATGACATTGGTTTAATGGTCAAGAAAGTATCTATTGCTTCTATGTTAAGGAATTTACATATCTCAGGCCATGTTGATCAGGATGGTGCTGCCTTTATAAGTCTTTGTCCAAAGCAATCGAAAGGTAAATCCATCCAGATAGATCAATAGATAATAAAGAAATAAAAGGGAGATGACACAAGTGTGTGACCTATATTATTATATACTTAAAGAAAAAGATATTATAGTACACATTACGTGTTCGTAGGTTGGTTATCATTTCTGTGATAATCCTTATCTCTTTAGGGGCCTTGATGGGTTTATAGTCTTCACTTTTGGTCTGTGGATTTTATTCATTATTATCGAGATGAGGTCCTAGAGGGTCACACATAATAGTGTATTCAAGAATCCTCCATAATCAGTTGAATAGGTATATTGGACATGGTGGGCCCCACCATGGGGTTCGTGTGTTGTCCAAGGTATCCATCACCAGATAAATAAATAAATTCATTATTATTCATGTTATGAATAATTAGGATTAAATTTATTTAATTTATTTACAAGTTAAGTAAATATGAGAAAATATTAATCGAACAAATATTATTTTAATATTCAATATTCATTTAATATTAAGAAAAAATGACGAGTCGAGTTAATTGACTCGGGTTTATCATGTAATATATTTCTAAATATATTACATGCTAGTGATAGAATAATAAATAATATTGATGTAGTTTAGTTTGTCAAAATTATTTATTTAGTGGATGTTAAATAAATGGGGGTCGGGGAACCCAACTGGGTATTTAGAACCTCCACTATAAATAGAGAGAGAGGCTCTCTCCCAATGAAATTTTCATTCATTAGAATGAGAGCCTCTCTCTCCTACCACTTTATAGAGAGAGAGTATCTCCCTCTCAAGAGGTGATTCATGAACACCTTCAAGCATCAAAGGTAGAGGATCGCAGTAATCGTCGGGATGTCGAAAATATCACCGAATCGCCACGCTATCACCTAGAATTTAATGATCAGTGCTCTCGTAGTTTTTTGAAGCATGTTTGGATGGTCTAGAGGGATCCTACTATGGATCCTTCAAGAAACAATCACTGATGATGGGTTATTTTCAACCACACCTTCAAATCTATAAGGTATGTTTACAGTTTTTATTTTTGTGATCTTTTAATTTACATTAGATCATTGAACCATTCTGGGACTCGAATCGTCAGCAATGACAAGTTCCATCATCCCGTCAATGAAAATTTTAAAATCATCGGTCCATCGGCTTCTCCTGCGGGCCCCAGTACCTTCAATTGGTATCAGATCGATCATGTTGATTTTCTAATCCAATTGAAAATTATTTTTTATTAAATTATATGGACGGTTAAATTTCAATCCCAACAGTTTAGACCGCACGTTGATTTGATTTCGAACAGCCAAGTTATGGCTATTCTAAGTTTTTGAAATGGATTAAGTTTGTGATTTGATCTCGAGATTAAAAAATTTATTCATTATTTTCGATTAACTTGGAGATCCGGCCAAGATCTGGTCGGTTTTAGTTCATTGGAAATAATACCAATTATATGCAAATTATAATTTTATAAATTATATGAAAAATTATAGTTTTATATTTTTATAATTTTCAAAATAATTTTATTATTATAATAATAATTAATTTATTATTTTAATAATATTTTAAGAAAAGGCTAAACTTGAGCCTTTGGAAAAATTTAAAATGTGCGTAATGTTAGCCTCATTAGACAAAAATTAAAGAATGTGGTGAACTTGACTCTCATTTAGTTATTTTAAAAAATAAAATAAAATAAAAAGACCCTTTAGGGTCGTCTTCCACATGCGTGGACCCTCCTTGTCAGCCTCCCTTCTCAGTGCATCCCTCCTCCGCATCTAGGTTGGTGAACTA
This sequence comes from Viscum album, assembly GCA_963277665.1. Classification (NCBI taxonomy): domain Eukaryota; kingdom Viridiplantae; phylum Streptophyta; class Magnoliopsida; order Santalales; family Viscaceae; genus Viscum; species Viscum album. The sequence goes on along the minus strand of OY728129.1, from coordinate 197,779,849 downwards.
ATCCACCCAACATCAGTGTGTCTTCCCACCTTGTTGTGAGCTTCGCACCACCCTGGCACTGCTCACCTCTACATGTGGCTGCACCTCCCTCATCAAAGGGTCCTCCCGACATAGTCTACCACTACGGGATCCTTAGAAATTGTTAGATCCATACCCCTACCATCTCCTACTAGCAGGCCTTACCCATCCTTCCCTTCTATAGTGGTCACTTCACCCAAATCCAGTCTAACAAGCCAGGTCGCCGGCCGCCGTGAGGACCCTGCTCGCCCTCCCCTTGCAGATCTGGTCTGCCACCACCTCGTTGGCCACACCACCCTGGTCATCTTAGTTGGGCTCTTCCCGTACCTACCTTTGTTGGTCTCGAGCACTGGCTGGAGATCCTCATTGGCTTCTCCTCCATGTCAAATGGAGACATTGACCCACAACACACACCAGCTGGCTACCGCACCTATTGGTCCACGCACTTCCCCGCTATCTCAAACACCAATCTGGCCACCGCACTGGACCCATCACTGCCTGGGTGCCTCCTTACCATGGATCTGTGCTACTACACACTAGATCCAGAACTGGCCCCAACTTGGCTGTCATAACAGGCCCAAGGTAATCAGTTGGATCTAAAACGCTCCGTAAGTGACCCAGATGGGTCTATCCAACACAGAACAGGTTTGGGCAGACCTATTAGGCCTAGAATATCCCAGAAGCAGTTGGATCAGAGCATTTTTTTCGGGCATAAGAAGTTTTTAAATAAATCAAAATTAATTAATTAATTTAATTGCATTAATTAAAATTAATTTTAGTTTATTTAATAATTTTAATACCAACGATAAAAAATTAATTTAATTTTGGTTATAAATTAAATTAATCATCAAATCAAAGAATAATTAAATTATTCGAATTAAAGTAATTCATATCATTTAATTAAATAGACCTTGTATTTAAATTAATACAATTTAATTTTTATCACGCATTTATTTTACCCACCTATTGGTCTTGATCAACAACCCATGTATGTTTTATTTTATTTTATTAATTATTTTAACTATGTGCGATGTTTGTAATTAATTAATTGGCAGTATGTGCACCATCTTTATTTTCAGTTAAAATGTATAAGGACCAGTGTACCCAATTTTATTTGATATACATGGCACCCCTAGTTCCCCTCGGCTACGTGTGAGTATTTTTATACTTCCAATGAATACATTGTATTATGTGGACCCCACCAATATGAGGCAGTGTACGTTGACTAATAGGATGCAAGACATGACATGGACCTTGCCAAGATGAGGTGGTACTCCAAGATGTGATGTGGACCCTACCAAGACGAGGCAATACCCCAGATGAGAAGCGGACATACAGGATGGCGCGAGCTGCATCAAGAGTCAAGCTACGACTCAGGTATGATTCTCCTATTTTGTTTTAGTTGCTCGGGACCAGTCAGGTAGTAGTTTAACTTTATGCATTTATTTTTTGTTTAATTCATTTTAGAATACCAAAAAATTTCATAAAATAATAAATAATAAAATGCATAAAGAAGTGACATATTTTTTTTTATTAATGTTCAGTTGGGAGGGTAACAACATAGATGAACAAGATTAATAGAAATGGATTACATTCATTGAGATAAAAACACACAAACTCTCAAAGTAATATTAAGTCATTACTACCTTTCATCATTCAAGTTTGAACAAAATCAGGTGTTTTGGGTGTCGGTCATACCATAACTGAGGGTGCCTATTACTACCGGGGAGTTCTTATGAAAGTAGTGGGTCGACTTAACTAAATTAGTAGTCATGATTAGCCTTAGATAACTTGATATCATTTTATAGGTAAGAGTTGAGTAAATCAAGTTAAGATTTTTGAAGCTAGGACATCACTCAACAGATCAACGAACCACGAGTTAATGTGGTTGGCCAGCCAAAAGCCTACCTCAAACCCTAAGAGTAGTGGCGTAGCCATATCTTGTAGACTATGAGGAGAGGTTTAGGGATTCTTGCCACTAGAACACTCAAGTGATAGAGTGTTTTGATTCTAGTACAGAGGATTCCTATAATTCAATAAAATAGTAGGAGACATTTAATGATTAAATTAATCAGTAATGTCTAATTTAGTAATCAACATAAAAGTACTAATCTGCTAAAGTTTTATTTTTTTATAAAATATAAAATTAAACCCCAATAAACTGCAATAAAAATTGGACAAATTTTATATCTAAACTATCATGAATTTCCAGGTGTAGTATAGGTGATTGCACACATTACTACAATATTGTAAATTTAAGGTGTTGGTGTCCCTATACCTATTAATCCACCTCAAGAAGCGTGGGTGAGAAATTGATTATAGGATACTCATGTATAAAGCATATGATGGTTATGTCATAACGTTATCATTAAGAACTAATTTTTGTTGTGGATAAAACATTATATCATGGATGATATCACATTTACTCTCATCTCCAAGAAGTTTTTGAGGAGAAAGTGAAGCAATATTTGAATGTGATGATTACACTGGCTTTATGTAAACAATAAAAGGATGCTATGATATTTCATGGAATCCCATTATTATACATTTTCACCCAATTACTCTACTTTTGTTTAAGATTACAAATTAATAGGATATAGTAAACACTTCGTTACCTTTTTGGTAAGTCTTTCCAAGTAATAAGAATATTAAAAAAAGGACCATATTTAGCTCTTATGGAAAATAAATTGGAAGACAGGGAGAAAAGGATAATGGAATGTTACGCCAAAGGAACCTTCATAATTTCCTTCAAATAATAGAGTTTGGTTATTAAAAAGGAGTTCATTTTCATAATATATTATTAAATAAATTTATCAAAGTTTAAACGCAATGAACTAAATTGAATAAGAAAGAACCTGCTTCTTATTCAATGTATATTTATCAAATAAAACTATTGTTTATCTCGTACTTCTTGGGTATTTAATACAACATGCCTTTCACATTTGTGTATTGAAATACAGTAACCAAGAAAGTATAGAAACATTACTAGAAGTAAGGTTACTTCTCCAAGCAGTTGAGAAATGGTGATTCCTAAGTTAGTGGTGAGAAACACATAACTTCTAATTCCCAAGTGATTGATTCTAGTTGAACAAGTTTTGGAGTATAACCAAAACATATATCTCACATTCCCTTTGGACATAATGATACATTATTCTAAGTTTAGGAATTAATGTTGTTTGTGGTGTAACATACTCAACAAATAGTTCAGAAATATTAGAATCATAGAAAATTAGTGATGAATATAAAAATGTAAGACTTATTTACCTAGTTTTGGCTAGATAATTCTTTTTCAAACAAAACTAAAAGTATACATCAAGGATATACTTGGTTTGGTATTTAGTCTCTGTACAGCTATACACCTCTGGTATTAACAAGGTATTTAGTTTGGATAAAGAAACCTTTAGAAATAAAGATATTCCACAGGTATTTTGGAATTAGTTCATCAAGTGAGAGTGAACTATTCCATGGGAAATCTAGTTGTAAGATATGTTATAAGATTACTTTAAGTTATTAAGGAATGTGATACAAAATTATAAGAATGGTTAAAAAATATGATTTGCTTCAGATAGAAATTCCAAAGAATATCTTGACCAAGAATTCATCGATCATGATAATGTAGTATTGACATTGATGCTAATAAAGAGGATCGATGACAAGTCTTACATGTCAACATTGATCAAAAAAATAGTGTGGATAAATTCCTAAACACACATTTTATACATCAAAGTGAATATGTAAGTAGTATCAATATTACAACCAATAGTAACTTCCATTATATTTCAAGACGTGATTTGAAAATAATGGGGAAATCCCATTAATTGTATGCCAACTAAAAAAGGATGGATGGTTATCATACAATTCATAGTATTATGTAAATCCATTATTTTATAAGACATGTGTTTAGATGCAAAGAGTTTTTTAGGAAATAAACAAACATGCATCAATCTAAACACATTGTGCATCTAAGGTAATTATCCTAACAGTTTCTTAGGATATTACCTAAATTGCTAATATAGAAAAGTGGTAGTGAAGTCATAGACTACACTTATATATAAGGGTGCACATCTCTACCAGAGATAATGGGAGCTGGATTGACTTTAATTTAGTCAATGCTTGAGATGCACAAATGGTTGGCATAGGAACTTGTTTCATAAGTACATGTGTAAGAGGAATATTCTAGAGATACATACTATATAGGAAGGTTAAAAACCATGGTGATGGTTTTGATTTTACCACATTTGGTGATAAATTATTTATTGTGAATAATAATACCTACAAGTAAGAAATATATGGAAATTATCTAAAATTTACAAGACCAATTAAAATTAAATAATGGATTACATGTATCAAAGTAAAAAGGGGCTTATTAAATTGAATACTACAGTGGGTATTCAAGAGAAATGATACATGGATGGTACAAGCATGGTACTAATAAGGATCAATTGGTAATACCAAGTCAGTATGCTTAAATCCATTAAAATTTTACTTGCCATATATAAATTTTAAGATCATTAAATTGGTCATTGGATATCAAGATCAACTTGTGTGGATGGTGTCTATACAATGCAACCAAAAAGGTAGGATGACACCATTGGATGCCAATAAGGGATGAAAGTTACTTAAATCTAGTTTTGGATTAAATTAAGCAATAATATCTTAGAACATTAATTTAGAATGAATCTTTTTCATGTGTTTACCAAAGGTTATTGGGAGAGACATTGTTTTCTAAGAGAAATATGTTCGGAAATATATAGAAAATAGATATTGGTCTTACAGTTAGTTAAGACCATAATAAAAAAAATCCTTCAATGATTGACTTAAAGTAGATACCTAAGTTCTAGGGAACATGATTTATCAAGGTAGATCTAATGGTATCTTGGATCTAGTAAATCATACATATAGTGACATGGTATTGAAAAAGAAAAGTTGGAACAATTAAAGGGAAAATTATTACCAATGTCTTATGGCATAGTCACTCAAGGTTGTCATGTCCAGGACATGAGAGGAGATTAATGTAAGTTGAGTTTTATATGCTTCAGTGATGGATCAATTTCATATGCCATGATATGTACTAGAACTGATATTACTAAGATATGATTTATAGTATATAAATATCATTCATATACAGGAGAACTGCAAGGGATGCAGTTAGAACTATCATATTATACTTCACCAAGTCCAAATGATATGTACCTGGTATGTGGAGAAAAAGGATACAAGTTATGGTGGGACACTAACTAGTCTTCCTTAGATCAATTTGATCTATTATTGAATTTAGGCTAAGGTGATGAGCGAGTCAAGTGCATAAAATCCGGTGGTAGAAATACCTACAAATACTAAGTACATTGCATCTTCTGAGGTAGCTAAGAAGCAGTTAAATGTAATGATTTGTTCCAGTTCTTGGAATCGCACCTAGTAAGTAAAGTATTATCATAATGTAAATTATCATATTCTTACTAGTCAAGATGTCAAGTTATAGAAATGGAAAAAAGGGATATACTTGGGGTTACCATCTCTTGAGAAGTTTTACTCAAGGAGATGAGCTCACATATAGAAGAATAGCCACACAGCTAAAATATGGAAGCCCCAATAGATAAAACCATTACTCATCAGAAATGTGATCTTTATCATGTGAGTGTCTAACAAGTATGGTTAGAAAGTTGGCTCTAGTGAAAGTGGGAGTGTTGAAATATTGGGTTCCCTAAACCCAGTTATGCAGTACTTTTGGTTACCATATTGTGTATACAATTAGTTGTACAAGATGTTTACTTACCATTATAGTGTAGATATTTCTACATACACTATTTAATGGTAATGTAAAGGATTAATTGTTGTATCAAAAGGTTATAGAATACCACAGATCTATAATAAGAAACTTGATATACTATGTAATTAATCTTAAACAAAAGGTCATATGGACTAGATACATCATACTGACTGGACACAGTTGACGTTTGACTATCAGGTGTCGGGGGCTCATAAGAATTGATACTTTTTCTCATGAAGTTTGCACTTGGTGATCTCTAGTAGTGAGATTTTGAGGACAGACCCACCAATATAAACACCACGTGTTTTGGGTGTCAATGGTGTTTCCTATCTACAGACATGTGTATTGGTCTCCTGACTTGAGCTCAATACCAGTGTGTTCTATTTGATTGCATACTTTGATGTAAGGAAAAAACCATGATAATGAAATCGTGGAGAGGTAGCTTGTGTTGGGTGCATCATTGGTGATATGACATTGGTTGAATGGTCAATAAAGGATTTGTCACTTCCAAGTTAAGGAACTTACATATCTAAAGCCTGGTTGGCCAGGATGGTGAGTCCATTATAACTCTTTGGCCAAAGTAGTAGAAAGGTAAATCCATCTAGATAGATAAACAAATAATAAATAAAGAAAAGGGAGATGACACAATTGTGATTCCTAATTTATGATATACATAAAGACAAAAATATTATATTAAAGGGAATGTATTCATAGGTTGATTGTCATTGCTATGAAAATCATTATCTCTTTAGGGTCCTTAATGGGTTTCTAGACTCTACTCTTGGTCTGTGAATTTTATTCACTGCTATCAAGATGAGGGCCTAGAGGGTAACACACAATAACATATTCAAGAATCTGCCCTATTCAGTTTAATAGGTATATTGGACATGGTGGGCCCCACCACGGGGTCCGAGTGTTGTCCAAAGTATCAATCACCAAATAAATAAATAAATTCATTATTATTCAAGAAATAGATAATTGGGTTTGAATTTATTTAATGTATTTACAAGTAAAGTGAATACGAGAAAATATTAATCAAACGAATATTATTTTAATATTCAAGGTCCATTTAATATTAAGAAGGAATGATGAGTAAAGTTAAATAACTTGTGTTTATCACGTAATATATTTTTAAATATATTATAGGCATGTGATAAAATAATAAATAATATTGACATAGTTTAGTTCATCATAATTATTTATTTAGTGGATGCTAAATAAACGGGGGTCGGGGAACCCAATTGAGTATTTATAACCCCCACTATAAATAAAGAGAGAGGCTCTCTCCCAACCAACATTTCATTTATTAGAATGAGATCCTCTCTCTCCTCATACTTTCTAGAGAGGGAGTCTCTCCCTCTTAAGAGGGGATTCAAGAATTCCTTCAAGCATCGAAGTCAGAGGATCGTGATGATCGTCGAGACATCGAAGATATCATCGGATTGGTTCTAACACATGGAATTCGAAGATCAATGCTCTTGTAGTTTTTTTAAGTGAATTTGGAAGATCTAAAGGGATCATATTATGGATCCTTAAAGAAACAATCACCGACGATGAGTTCTATTGACCGCGCCTTCAGATCTGTAAGGTATTTTTATAGTTTAAATTTTTGTGCACTTTCAATTTATGTTAGATCCTTGGACCATACCGGGGCTCAGATCATCAGAGACAACAAGTTCTGTCATCCCATTGATGAAAATTTTAAAATCCCTAGATCACTGACTTCTGTTGTGGGCTCTGGTACCTTCAACAACTCCCTTCACTCGTAGAAACTTACTTTATAAAAGTGAGGAGAGTAAATAATTTTTAGATCTTCCATAATTCTAAAGATTCTTCTTATCCAAATATATGAGTGGAACTTTTTCATCAGTAATAGTAAATCCATCTGTAGTAGATTCTAAAACATCATACCCAAGAGACATAAGATAAGGAAACATTTTTATCTTTCCAGATATGATAGCCCATTCCATAGAATACTAGAATCCACTTATTATTCACGCAATTTAAATTATTTATAACAACTTATATTCAAAAACATCAACAAAGAGAAAATGAAGGGAACCTTCACTTTGATACCACTTGTTAAGGCCCAACTAGGATCATTGTATCACTGAGAGGGTGATGGGGTTAATCAGTGATATCATTTTATTTTATGTTATATTTCTTTTATAACAACCTTGACATCCTGTTAAATATCCATCACTTTTCTAAAAACAAAAAATTCACACATCTATAGTAACACAAGTATTTAAAAGGTTCACTACTCAATAAGATTAACTAAGTCCTTGGTATGGTTTATAAGTAATCCAATACCATATAATCCACTGTAAAATAATTCTTTGTGTGGATACAACAAGTAGTAAATACCCTTAAACTTGTGTGGCACTATGATCAATACAATAGTGTATCTGCTTCTTATATATTGAATGATGTAAAACAATATTTCATAAAAAATTAATAAACCTTCACTAGTTGGTTCAAAACAAGTTACTATACCGCCTTATCAACTTACCCTTTTGTAATTATTCAAAAAAAAATCTTCACTTTCCTACCCAAAAAATAGGTATAAATAACTTTTCTAGACTTTGTTATGAAAACTCAATTCCTTGGATCAGTCTGATTCCTCTGTCCAATTGTTTAGTCTAGAAAATAGATAAGGAAATAATGATCTGGAAACATTTCTGAACCACTTCAAACATTCCCTAAAAACTATGTCTAATGGATCATTTTGATCTGGTAACTATTTATTCTTATTATTCTATTTGGAAAACTTCCATAGTAAAGCTTAGTCCAAAAACTTATTCTCTCTAAAACTCCATCACTTACTTTATATTTCTTTGCATATGAATAGTAATCCATTTTCAGAAAGTACAATGTACTTACTACTATTTATAAGAGATACAAAAAGGTTTTATTGGGAATTTTAAATTGATTTCCAACTTAACCAAATTTTTGAAAATCAAATATCACATTCATTTTGAATTCATATTTTACTATTTCAGTGCTTCTAAACTCTTATTTATTCTTCTTGAAAATTCATATATCTTCTAAAAACTCCATCCATATTTGAACTTTCTAACCATTATTTAGTCCGATATCATTTTACATTCTGATGCATTCTTCATTGTGATGATAACATATATAAGACTGAAAAATATCATTATGTTTCTCCAGACCATTTGAAAAAAATGAATAAATTATCATTTTGATTCTCCAAACCAACTAAAATATATAATACATTGAAACCATTATTCAATAAACATTATTTTTACTTAATTAGACTTTAGTTTCTTTTATTTTACTATAAAAATAGTTTAAACTTCTAAAGATATCATCACCCTTAAGTAAAAATTAAACATCGGCTTCAAACCTCATCAAAAAGTTCTCCTTTTATTATTTTTCTCACCAAATCCTCAGAGTGATGACATTGAATCTAATGAAGTCCACCATTCAATGGTTCATTGCTGTCAGCATCTACCTAATGGATCATTCTCTATTTAATTCTAATGTATTAGTGTTGGGGATAGTGTGAAGACTCTTAAACCACTTGGAAAACAAAAAAAGTTCTTCTTACTCTCTTGACCCACTTGAGAATGAATTAAAACTTATTTTTCTCTAAAAAACAAATTGAACTGAATTTTCTTTCTCTTGACCCAATTGAAGAAAAAAAAACATTAATTTTATGAAAATTATTGACTACATTATTGAGATTCATCTATTTGATCAGTCTCTGAATCTTATCAACCATCGGTCCCAATAATTCCCACTTTCTGATCAATATCAAAATTCATCTGATAAAATGGTGACAAACCGTGTCTAATGGACCGATGTCAACAGTGACTTCTTTTCTTCTAGACTTTCCAACTGATGATTTTTTATGTGATTTTTTTTATTTGACGAATCAGATAATCTGAAGAATCTGTCATCTTCATGGATTGGTATCAGTGCTTCATAAACTTAAAACTTCTCATCATTTTTTCTTCGAAAAACTTCTTATTATATCATGTATTCTTTGTGACTTTTAGAAAATTAGGATTGGTATATCATCATCTAAGTTATTGTATCAAACACAAATTCTCCCTCTTTATTTCACAAGGATTTCAACACAAGTTTCTAAATAACTTATGATATTTTATAATTTCAAATCATCAAAGAATCATCAGATTTATATGGATACATTTATACTCTGATACCAATTGAAATAATTTTTTCCAAAATAATATGATTCTGAAAGACAACTTATTTCACAATCATTCTTTAGAACTAGAAAACTGAGACTGATGAACTTTCTTATCAGGATTGTTTCTGATTTTATAATTGTAATTCCCCATTTCTTCTAATAAAAAAACATAAAAATTTAATTTATTTTTATGTAATTACCACAAAATACAAAACAATTAGCACAATATTATTTTATATTCAAAAAAAACTTCTATCCAACATAGTCCTGATACATGGAGAATATTATGTTCATTGCTTAGGTTAGGCTTCAGTTTAACATCTTGTGTAAGGGTGTTATCTATCAAGAAGGGGGTTTAAAATAAAAAGTTTTGTGGGGATTTCACTTTAATCTACTCTATACCAATTATTATGGGAGTATAAAATGATATAAGGACCCTACATGCATTTATCAAGTGGGTATTGGGTGGTCACCCTCAATGATTCCATAGTTAGGGATTACAAATTCACTATGAAATTTTTATTGGAAGAAAAAAGGCATGGATGCTTCCCATTTTAGGAAGAATGTAGGAGGCTCGGTGGGATAGTACCCATGATTAGGAGAAGTATGAAAGCAGACTACCCAGCCCAGTCTTGGAACAAATGTCTTGGAAACTATAGTCCACAATACCAAATGTGTGTATGGATTTTTCATGATTAAGATTTAATTGAATGTATATGGAACCGTTGAGCACTCAATGTTCTTGAAATTATGTTCAGGGGAAGTGGGTATCAAATGGGGGTTCCCATATTCTGGTTTTCATAACTTTGGAGTTCATAAACAGATTCAGTTGTGTGTGCCATAGAATCTGGTATAAGGATGTTACATGGATGGAAAATCCAAGGTTTCTTGCAAGTTTGGGGATTATGTGAATTGAGAGTTACATCAAGAGTTTGTTTCTTACACAAGATATATCCTTCATCAATGAAATATGTGTTAAAACAACTTAAACATAATACTATACTGTGAAGGACTTATATGAGTTAATTCTTGTAAGTTTATCACTAGTGTCAATCCATGAGAGTCTCTTGTTGTGTGAATTCATGAAAGGGGGAGTTACAAAATCTGAGAGCATGACTATTCAACTCATAGAGGTTCATCCAAGAAAATGGATGTTGATTATTTATTTATAAACATTTTGGATCTTGGAACGCATTGGTTCAGAAAGAAATTGTTAGCTCGTGGGACTTCAATGTTTCAGCATCACTATAACTTTACCTTGCAGAAATCCATGTTACAAAAACTTGTGGTATTTTCATTTTATTTTTTTAGGTTTTAGTAAAAATATTATCTTGAATGATATCTTTTTTTATATAATCATGAAACTTGAGTTATGTGAAATTCAGTGAGTTCTATAAGTTGTTCAAAATTTGCAATAAATACTTCCTTTTACTCTATATTTGCTTCCAATGACTATTTTATCACTTAATAATTATTGGACATGATTTTTAATGCCACATATGAATATTTTTGGTGCCAAAAGATTCCTCCCCTCTTAATATTATCCAAAGAGGAAGTGAAGGGTTCGATTTAAAGGAACCACCAAAGTCTAGACATTTTCTATCTATCTCACACAACTTTGATCAGGGTTGGACAACTTAGTTTCATGATTTTAATAACCCATGGTCAACCCTTATCTATAAATAAGGGAACAAATCATTGTGTATCCTATTAATTTTCATGAATGATTGCATACATCCCTTTTTTATGAAAATGTATTTTTTAGTGAAAACCTCCTGAGGATCAAGCCATGGAATTGGTGCAACTTTTTTTATATAAAATAGGTTACATCTAGACTATCTCGGCAAATCAAAATTCATCTATCCATCAGTAAAAAATTTCATGAAGTAGACTTGGACATAGTCTTTTATGAAACAACCTAAATTTTTGTAAAACAGACTTAAAAAATTAAAAAACAAATCTACTGAAATGGCCAAATAGAATTTAAAATATGTTTCTTCCATCACCACTACTACAACTAGGAGAAAGGAAATAGGTAAGAATACCAAGATCTACTGGGATAGAAGAGTTGAGTAGGGGAGCTAGGCATTTTTGATCCTATTCATTGAGGGGTATAAAGAGTATCTACTAATTAACTATTTTTTTCTCTATGGATTCATACTTTGTGATGACTCCATTTGGCTTGACCCAAAGATTGACACCCTAAGATACTGGATTTTGAGCTATAATGAACTGAATTGGTGGAATATAAATAAAATAAACCATATCTTAAGGGATACAAACCTAAAAACTATTTAAACCCTTAACAACTGGACTAGGATAGTCACTAGTGAATTGCTAATAGTTTAGGACTTCATTTCTTAATTACCCTACCATCATTCAAGTGAGAATCTCAGAAAATTTAATGGTCCAGTGAGGATTTGGATTTTTTCTTGGGGGGAAACTTAATAGATGAGTGGTCCAAGGCATATTGTATTTTCTACACTTGTATAGAGTTCAGCGAAGAACCATGACAAGTAGGGTTGTATGAGGTGTTGTAGAAATCCCAAATCCATGATTATCATTAGTCATATCTAATTCTAGAGCTGCTGAGTAAGTGGTCAACATATACCAATACCTTCCACTTTATCATGGGGAGGTAGGGATCATCCTATGGGATCTCTACCACATTTTTGGGATCAATATCATAAGTTTTTTGTATTACTAGTTTCTCCCGGTGGCCAGTTCTTATAGGGGAGTATAGTAAACACTGATTCTGGTGAGGGTTCTAAAAGTTACCCTAACAAGGATTCAATGACACCACCTAACTCTTCACCTAGATACACAATTCAAGACTTGGTTTAATATTCTCTTGAATAGTCCCTAGAAGAAGGTATTGGGGCAACCAAAGCAATTCCTCAGGGTGTAGTAACATAAGAAGGTAGGGTCATGTTGTTTTATCCTTGATCAAGGCTAGTATGAAGAGTGGGGTTATAGTATGAAAGAGGGATTTATCCTAGAAACATGGGGTAATGGAAGGCTCATCATGTCACACAATAGTTCCATACATGATGGGTGGATCCAGTTTGGAATAATACATCAACCATTGAGAGAACCTATAGAAATAGAGATACCCATTGGGTAGGATTCCATAAAACTAGTTCACCTGAAAAAAAATACCAAAAGGTACTAAAGGGTAACCCCAAATGTGTTAAGACCCTACTTGAGAAAAGGGGATTGGATTAAGGTGAATTTTTATTTACATGAAAATAATTAAAATAGAGGATAAGTGTAGGTTTTGGGTGACGATTAGCTAAATTTGAGCATAGATTCGACTACGACATCATCTATAATAGGCGCAAACAAATGAGGTTCAACTGATGATCGTGTCTTCAAAAATTAGATCCCATCATGTTACTACCAAAAATACTTTGGGGCTTGCACTTTGGATAGGAGGTTGGACTTTATAGCATTCTTTCATCACTATGGGGGATCCCACTTGGAATGAAATATTTATGGGGAAATTCAAAATCTAGAGACATAAAGTGTAGAGATGAAATGAGAATCTCAAGGAGAGATCTGAACACCTTGGGGTAACATCATCGTGTGTTGAGCACACCAATAGGGTACACTAGGTTTTATAGGGTGTTAAAACTAGAATATAAATAGGAAAGGTTTAACCAAGATTTGGGGAAATTAAACGTGTTCTTAGTACCATGGCTTGGAGGATAATTTTCTAGCATGGGTGAGAGAAACCTCACATGAATTGAAAATTCCACAAAAAAATACAAATAGACCTCTATGGTGAAGGGACATAGTTTAAGGTAGTGATTATTAGACCAATGAGATGATATAAATTTGGATTTATTGATCTTAGAGAGCCTAATATTAATACAAATGATCTTATTGGGGAAGGAACATTGTTTATGTTCATGATGTGTGGACCATAGAAGAGTGTGAGTTTAGGTTTGTACAACATAGACCACTTCCATCTAGGTCCAACATGATTTTAGTGTATATAAAGACACTAAAATCTAAAAAAGTAGTTCCATGTGCCAATATAAGGTGGAGGTTATGGGAGACTTGTGTTTGGAACTGAGATAGGGGATCCAGGTATTACTACATGTCCTATGAAATAGAAATCAATCCATACATAGTTTTGAAAGGATTTCACATGGAACTGACTCACATAAAAAAGAGGGGCCTTTAGAATAGGTGATCGGGTGAAGAAGATGGGATGGATCGTGATAGAAATAAGCTAAAGTCATATCACTGGGACCAATAAGGGTGTACGAATATAACCCATGGATAGTCTTATAATGATAGATTTTAACACCACTATATATCCCATGGGGAAAAATCAAGCCACACATGGTTCTAAAAGGTGGTGTGGTAGGAGACCAACACCAAAAGGGGCATTATCTCATGAAAGGATTCAAGGTATCACATAGTTTAAAGTCATGTTATGGGGACTACAGCAATCAATTTAAAGTCATATAGAAATGACATTGAACATATATTTTATCATTATATGGTGAGGGAAAAATAGGGACCTTTCTACTAGTTTAAGGTCATATATCTTGGACTAATGAGAAGGTATGAGGTGGTTTGTGTAGTATTAAAGGTGATATAAACCCAATGTGAATGAATTTACAAGAGTTTTTGGTTCAATATAGAGATCCTCTAGATGGTATGAACTTAGTTTAAGGTCGTGATGCTTGGACCATGGGGATAACTAATAGATTATGGTCATATTGTATGGACCGATGGGGATGAGATGATCTATGTAGCTTGATCACTCTATGTGAATAAAGGACTAGGGGAAAAATAGATTAATTATATCATAGTTTATCCCATAAATAAAAGGCACACATAAGGTTAATGGATGTGATATTATCTATGCAGTGTATTGGGAAATGATAATACTAGTACAAACAAAATCTTGATGTTATGTGTACACCCTCAAAACGGTATGCACATAGTTTAAGGTCATGATGCTTGGACCAAATTTGTTGTGAGGGAGTTTTTAAGGCATAAAATGTGATATGAAACCCACATAAAGGGATTTTTAAAGAGTCCCATCACAACACAAACATCCTCAAAATAGAATGCACACATTTTAAGTTCATGATGCCTGGACTGATGGTGAGGTGACCTATACATCACTGGGTGAAGGTAAAACCCAACATGAAATAGGAATCTCAAATGATAATATAGTTTTTCTTGAAATGATCAAACTGGGTTTTTTTAGTTTAAATTCATGCGTTTATGACTAAGAGGATCTCTTTTCCTGCAAAAATAGCATTCCTTGATCGCGTGTGGAAACAATCCACTAAAAATCTTAAGGCCATGGGATCCATGATAAATGTTAAAAAAATATTAGAATAAGACTTATAATATCACATGAGAGAACACAATATGGTATAATGGTTAGGGTTGGAATGAAGCATTGATCGTCATAAGTTTTCTGAAAAATGGAATGTCATTCATGGAAAGACCCTGCCAAAATAGCTCACTTAACCAACATGCTCAAATGCATGAGTGGGGTAACACCAAGGGAGTTGGGTTTCACCAAAAAAAAGGAGAATGTAAATTACATAGGTTTTGGCCTTCAGTATTTGAACTCAAAAAAGGGTTGGAAAGTGGGTTGAGGACAAATATTGTCCATGTATTTGAAAAACAGGTTCCACTACCACACCATCAAGGGTGAAAATAATTAACATTAAGTTCAACCACTTAATAAATCATTAAACCAAGGGACCTATCATTTAAATTCTAAAATTCCTTCGGTTTGTTTACTCTTGATGAGAGGTAGGCATTTGGAGCACCATTAAGTCACCATAGGGGGTCTCATTTAGATGTGGAGGATGATGGGGATATAATATAAGGATGTCCTGAAGCATGGTGTGAGTTTGAGAGGATTTTCGGGTTGAGTTTAATGTTATAAGTGTTATGTTATCATGTGTTGAGTACATAATGTGGTGTATAAATTCAAATTAGGGTTAAAATCGTCTCCTATGAGGAGCACCACCTTCATGTTAAGTGAGAAAAAGGAACCCAATTAAAGGGTGTCGGTAATCAAGATATAGTGAGTTGATGAGGATTATAATGGGGTAATAGTGTATAGGCCCAGGATAAATGATCTAGAAATCTCTACATATCTCAGAATATGGGAATTAAACCAAATGTAGTTCTGATAAGTGGCATAGTAGAATAATGGCACCAAAAGGTAGGGTTCCCCATATCTCATGAGAGTAAGTAACATGGAATCTATCAGAAAAACTTTCTCATTTAACATTCATGGATGCATGATAGGGTAACATCAAAGTAATTAAAGTTCCAATAGAAAAAAGGAGGGTGTAAAGGAAGTAAATCATACCTTCCTAGATCTGAATCATAAGGGGTGTGACAAATGTGTTAAGGGTGACATTAACCATGTCTTCAAAATGTAGGTTCTGCCACCACGCCATTAAGAATGGGGACAAATAACATTAGGGTCAACCAATGACCATGCCTTCAAAACATGTGACTAGTTATTTCAATGAAAAAAATTCCTTTAGGGAATATAGCCATGATGGGATGTATGACTTTGTAGAAATGTTTTTTCACCATAGGGGAGTTCGTTCAAATAAGAAGGGTTGTGAAGATTCAAATCAAGGAAGAATTGAAGTATGAGGGGGAATGGAAGGGATGTTTGGAAAATGTTTAATGCTCTGGGTGGTACACCATCATGAACTCAAGAACATTGATGAATCATGTCAATGAGAAAAATTGGAACATTTTTTCTATGAGTAATGACACCTCGATGTCATGTGAGGACAAGGAACATGTTAGAATGTTCTTGATCATCATGAAAATATGGGGGCAAGAAACATCATCAATAGTTGGCCCAAGGATAAGAATTCCAGGCATTCATGTGTATCCCATGATGGTAATAAATCCATACATAGTTCATGGATGGGATGGTGTAGTAGAATAATATCTCTTAAGTATGGGTTTCCCTCTCGAATAAGGGAGATAATGGGTTGTTGTAGTTTAGTCGTTGTATAAAAAAGACATTAACTAGGGAGTTTAAGGTTTTACAACTTTGACTAGGTAAAATATAGTTTTAGATCATGGGGAAAAGACATTGATCATACAATTTAACACTGTATGGTGAGGACGATGTGATATGAATTTTAATCCCATGAAGCTTGGATGATGGTGTTATATAGTTTAAGGTATTACGTATCAGACTTATGTGTGATGTAATTTAAGTCCTTATAGCGCGGGCCTATTAAAAAAAGTTTAAATTCATTTCATATGGACTTATACTATGTAGTTTATAGTATCACATCTCAAAGTTAGATGTTATACAGTTTAAAGTCTTACAACTCCGACTAATTTTATACAGTTTAACATCAAGTGACTAGGACATTGTGAACTGATGTGAACCAATGAAAAGTACTCATTGAGGAATCTTTATTTTGTGAGATTTTTGGTGTTCTCCCAATACAGAGTGATAAATGTGTATACGCCATTATAATTGACCTTATGAATGTTAAAAGGGCCCTATCATGTGGGTGCTATCTTCAATTACATTCTTTGAGGTATCATTGATGTTATCAATGCCAATACCAAATCACCTTGGAGAAAAGAGTGAAGGTGAACCATCTTATTGAATACTTGGTCCATATAGTTTGGGTGGACCTTGAGGTTGTGCATCACTTGGAGACTATTCTCATTGAGGAATTCTATTTTAGTTAGGTAGACTTGGGACCTTTTATCTGGAATTAACTAATTGTAGATGGTTCTCTAGAGAAATGGAAGATGGACTTAAATGGGAATGAATTCTTCTTGTCTATATATCAGGGAGTATAAAGTCTCTTGGGAATAAGTATAAATCACCATGTAATATACCCATAGGGAATTTGAGATTTTTTCAGGATAGATCTTCTTGAACTAGTTTACCATCCCCTATATAATGTTAGATATTGTCTTTTTGAACACCTTGATCTATTTATTTTATCAAACATGGTAGTGGGAAGTGTAGTTGGACCAGATGATATGCTTGAAGTACAGCTTCTTCAGCTTGATATCTCAGAATTTTGTCCTATTTTCCATGAGAATGGTGTGAGAGATCCCAAAATTATGGATGATTTAAGATTTCATGGACTTGATCATGGACCAGATCTTAATTTCCTTGATGTGGATAACTTCAACCCACTTCAATAAGAACTTAGTGGCAGTAAGGATGAACATGTGATGTAAAATTGTCACTGTAGGCCATGGACCTAGGAAATCTAGTCCCAATATAGTAAAGTGACAAGAATATTTGGTAGTATATAGAAAGTCTGGTGGTTGATATATGAAATTGGTGTGAATCTGGTATGCATGAAATATTTTTTTGAATTCCATGCAGTCATGAATCATGGTGGGATTAAAATATCCCAACCTTCATATTTGACGGAATAAATTCAATCCTAACTAGTGGTCCCTAAATGATCCATCATGGACCTCTTACAAAACTGAAAGGATTGCCTTTCCTAATATTCAATGAAAAATGATTTAATGACCCATTTGAGAGGGGTTTGTGTCATGACTCCCTGAGCCCACCTCCAATAGTCCAAGGGCAAGATACTAGTGCCGAGAATAAATATCACTAACATGGGAGGACTTATTCTAAGTACTTCTACACATGAACACATCTCCAAGTCTATAAAATGATAAAATGTAAAAAAAACGAACAACCATGCATGCATACATCTAATCCCATAACCATAATACGAAAGGAAGTAAAAGAAAGTAAACATGTCTAAATACAAGCCCATCATAAAGAGTCTATAACACAAGTATAACCTAAAATTAATTACTATGAATACTATTAGAAATTTGTAGGAACACACCTTAGTCTGTCCACTCTCAATAAGAATCATCTAGTTCTAGTGCACCTAGGACTCTATCCAAGGTTCTATCGTCTTCACAAGACACAACACGTGCAGGAAAAGTCCATACATGGGTGAGTATAACAATACTTAGTAAGAATACCTAAAAACCAAAAAAAATAAAACCAATTAAATAAAGTAAGATCTACATGGGTATATGTATACACCATATATAATAAGAATATCCAAATATACTCAAAAAATACACACAGTCTAGAGCTAAGTCACAACCATAGTAAACTAGCCTAAGATTCCAGATAAAGGGATCCATGAAGCACTCATCCGGGCGAACACACTCTTAAGTCTGATAGTAATGATAAAATCCATTAGAGAGGTAATTCTTATTGGGTCTCATCATTATAAAGATCATGATGATAGTCTGAAGATAATACAATACACATATGAGGATCACTGCCAAGGCTATAGGGTGATACCAACAACTCAACCTGGATTAATCCTCTAAGTAGAGGATTGATGTCCACATATTTTTCATCATGAAGATACCAATAACCCTACTAAGGGCATGAATATTAATATAGGATCTCACTTTGGACCTCTCGAAGGGATTCCAATGAATCTATCTAAGAAGTCATATTGAAGGGATCATAGTCCTAGGAGTAAGAAGTGATTCTATACCAACCTTCAGGGAAAGGATAAGGGGAACAAACCCAAACAAAAAAATTCAAAGATACAGAGGATAGGATATACAAGACATGTAAAAAGGATTACAGAGTTTGTAGTAGGGTCCACATGTTGTGTCCCTTGACCTCAGGTCCTTCCCATGTAAACGGCATGTGTCATCAAGTTGTCTCTGTGTAGTACTAAACAGCATGTAGGCTACCCATGTAGACTAACCATGTTCCAGTACATGGATCTATCCCATGTATGTTTTCCCATATAATAATACATAGATTATCTCATGTACTTGGTCTAGACCATGTCCGTGTGGGGGAGTACACACCATGTAGGCAGGCCCTATACTCCACCCCATGTCTGTGTACTTTACGAAGTATACATTGAGTTCACCCAAGAGTTATCACATACCGTGTGACATGGTTCACACACCATGTGATACTTAACTTCATTTAGAAACCCTTGAATCTGCTTAGGTCCCCCCACATGACGTGTAGATCCAACATACATGATGTGTAGCATGGTATTTTCTAGAATCCTAGATCTAGATTCCACATGCCTTCTCCTCATCCAACCTTTGATCTGAAGACTTCCTTGTCAGAGAATCATGAAATAGGTTCTAAAGAACCTCACCATCAACGATCTACACCTTTCGGACCTTATATTTGTTCAGGAATTATAATTTTGTTTCATTCTTCATTGCACACCAAAAAACATTGAATAATGTGAAATTAGGTATTTCTCATCATCTTATTCATCATCTCTTCTACTTTTTCACCACCATCATGTCATGTTGATCTCGGATCTATGATTTAGGATTGTTTCATTGAGAAATGGGTGCACAATGATTGAATGATTGGGAATTTTTGAGCCATGGTACAAATAAAGAATGTTGTGACGAATGAATAACGGGGGGAGAAAATCACTAGAATAGATTGGAGGAATGAACCTCGATCGATGTATGTTTCAATATCAATCCATCACCATTATAAAAAATATTTAAATATTTAAATCACAAAGATAATTCTCCCATAAAAACCCCAAAAATAAACCCATCCTACATAACAATCAAATCATAGATCAATCTGTTCGTTTATTGATTCGCATTTGTCATAGAAATCAAGAATGGGGAAAATCAAATCAAAACACATGACATAAATTGATTTAGATCGATCTCTGATGAAGAAAAAAGTTGTTTCATGTTCATTGGTGAGATCCTTTGAATCTAATGCATGTCGATTGTCGATCCATGATCTCATCATCGTTCATCTGAGATAATTATTCAATTTTCTCTCCAGGTCTCTCCAATGTATCCAGGGTTATACGGCTAACCCAGGATTTACAACACAATAATATATTTAAATATTGTAAAATTGTTGAATCAAAACAAATGAAATAAAATAATTTTATTCAATTATTTTATTTATTTATGCTCTAGTGATGAATTTACCACAAATTACCCACACCGACTAATTTTAAGCCACTCCTAGGGTAAAACTCACATTCTGAACTCAACGATGCCCTCATATTTATAATTTAAAAACCCATTTGTAAGTTATTCCATTTTTTTAGGAAATTTATTTACACATGCTATTTAATATATTTAATATATTTCAAACATTTATTCTGGGTACATCGGGCCTCAGAATCACACGTCGTCTATACACCTCGTTTAGAAAATAATCCATATAATATCCAAAAATAATACATGGAAAATATGAGACACTACATTCTCCCAACATTGGGGCTTTACATCATCAAAAATCCAAAATAAGAACTATTCAAAAAGATGTGGTTACTGAGCACGAATCTGAGTCTTCCAGTCCCATGTGCTCTCTTAGATATTCTCATACTACTACTGGACATGCACTAAAGGAATCGATTTTTCATGAAGGGACCACTCCTGAAAATCCTCAATCTCTACTAGGTACTCAGAAAAAGGTCACTCCATCTTTGATGTCCAGCTCACCTTGGTCGATGACTTGGAATGAGTCATGCATATACCTCCTCAGTTAAGACACATGAAAGACATTGTGTACTCGATATAACTACGGAGATAGAGCTAAGAGGTACATCACCTCACTAAATCTACATAGTATCTATAAAGGGTCAATGAACCTTAGAGATAGCCAGCCACCCTGTCCAAATCTCTATAATCAACATCGAGGTGAAACCTATAGGAATACATGGTCTCCTTCCTTGAACTACAAAGGGCTTAGTTGCCTATTATAATAAGATGTTTTATGGATTTATATAGTCTCCATCCACTCTTGGAAGATCTACACATTCTCTTTTGTAGATTTCACCAACTCTAGGCTCATAAGTTCTAACTCTCTTGGGTCAGTCCAACAAAGTGGTGACCTACAGGGTCACCCATACAAAGCCTCGAATGGTTCCATACCGATGGTGGAATGGTAGCTATTATTGAATGTAAAATCTATCAATAGTATGTGATCCTCCAAAATATGACTATAGTATAACATGAAATCCCACAGCATGTCCTATATAACTTGAACAGTCCGCTCATTCTGGTTATCATTTTGGGGATGGAATGATATGTTCAAGCATAACTAAGTCCAAACACCTCTTGTAATCCCTTCCGCAACCAGGATGTAAAGTGATTGTTATAGTTAAAAATTATCATCGATGGAAATTCATGGAGTTATAATATCTCCTGGATGTAGAGTCATCCCAAGTTCTCTACTGAACTTTTCTCTCATATATCTAAGAATTGGGATGACTTGGTGAGTCGTTATATGATCACCTAGATGCAATCATGTCCCTTGTATGTAAGTGGTAATCATGTCATGAAGTCCATAGATATTTCATCCCACTTCCACTCTGGCATCTCAAGGGGTTGAGGCAAACCCGTTGGAACTTAGTGCTTATCCTTCACTTGTAGATAAGTAAGGCATCAAGAGACAAACTCTACAACTCCCTTCTCTATCACTGGACACCAAAACTGATGTCAGACGTCCTAGTACATATTCTATGCATCCAGATGTACCACCAAAGGATATGTATGAAACTCTCTTAGAACCTCCTCTCACAAAATAATTGGTACAATCGTTCATCCTCTGAAAATAATGACATACACCCCACCATTAGAAAATCCATCATGATCATGTCCAGTGGATATCTGATTATGTAGGGTCTCGTAGTTATTATCCCCAAGTTGTGTCACCCTAAATTTATACAAAAGCAAATGGGTGACAATCATCGATTAGAGGTAAGCTGCTCAAACTCCATCCACAAAGGATAACTGCAATGACGCCAACTACTTTGATGCCTTGTTCAGCAACTGCGAACAAGATCTCTTACTGAAATCATCTTCTACCATGTTCTCCTTCCCAATAGTATAGATAATTTAGAAGTCATAATCCTAGAGAAACTATAAAAATCTCCTATATATAAAGTTTAGATCCTTCTGATAAAATATATACTTGAGACTATTGTGATTGGAGTAAATGATAAATTACTCACCCATTAGGTAGTATCTCCACATCTTCAAATAAATGACTACCTCTGCTATCTCAAGATCATGGGTCACATAGTTCTACTCACGTGGTATCAAATAGCATGAACCATAGGCAATCAATTATTTCCACTTCATCAGAACCCAAAGAAGCCCGATTCCTGATGCATCACAGAACACTACATACTTGACACCCTCCTCTAGAAATCTTAATATGGGGGGTCTTGTCAAAATCTACCTCAATATGTGAAAAGACTGCTGGAACTTCTCTATCCATGAAAAAGGTTGTCCCTTTCGAGTCAAATCAATCAGGGGGATGATATAATAGAGAAATAAAGTACGAATATTTGATAATAGCCTGCCTGCCCAAGGAAACTTTACACCTCTATCATTCTCTTGGGTGGCTCCCAATATAACACTACCTCAACCTTGGTCGGCTCCACTGCCACTCCATCTGCTGAGACAACGTGTCCCAGAAAGTGGACCACCTGAAACTAGAATTGTAACTTCAAGAGAATTATATAAATATAGTTCTCTTAGAGTACGTCCAAAACTATCCTCAAGTGTCTCATGTGATCCTCCTCAGACACCAAGTACACAAGGATTTCATTGATGAATACAACCATGAACTGGTCTAAGTAAGGCTGAAAGATCTAGTTCATGAGTCGAATGAACACCGCTGAATAATTCATCATGACAAATGGAATCGCCAAGTAATCATAGTGACTATAGTAAAATCTTAATGTCATCTTCAATATATCCTCATTCTTTACCCGCAATTGGTGATAGTCAGACCTGAGGTCAGCCTTCAAGAACCATCATGCCCATATCAACTGATCCAAGAGTTTATAGATCCTCGGTAGTGGATACTTGTTCTTAACGGTCACCTAGTTCAAGCACTGGTAGTCCACACACAACCTCAAGCTCCTGTATACCTTCTTGAAAAATAATATTGGGGGTGATTAGGGTAAAACGCTGGGTCTAACAAATCACTTCCTCTACAAGTCCTCCAACTTCACATTCAACTCGTGAAGCTATGCGGGATCCATCTGATATGTTGTCAAAGATATTGATGGAATCTGAAGGTGTAGATCAATGTCAAATTCTATTTCTCAATGGGGACATAAACATAGAAAATACATAGGGAATACATCCTCAAACACCTCCACCACAGCAGGAAATGAGGAACTCACAATATCTACTGCACCAAGGGTTATGCTATCCAACTAATGAGTAATCGGCTGCACCCTTTTATGTATGAGTCCATCCTATGTTGTATGAGTTTTCTTTTCACTGAAAAAGGATAACCTGGTTCCATCACTATAGACACACTGCACCCTTTACCTAAAATATTTAATCTAAGCATGAACTATAGATAACCAATTCATACAAAGAATGACGTTGTAAGGTCTTGACACTAGTACCAAGATATTGCAATATAAACTCTCACCTCTAAGAGTCATGTAACACTTTCAGCACAAGTTTGTGATAACTAAGTCTTATTCAGTATGAGTATCCAAGTGTAAGGTTCGAGCTAAATGTTTAAATGAAATCTCTAAGTCTCATACAAGGTGTGTGGAAGGAAAGGAATGACTAGAACTTGTGTCTATGAATACTTCAGTTAAGGTATAAATGACACAAATCACACCTCAAATAATTCCTGGAGCCTCTAGGTCATAATCTTTGACCACCTGAAACTATCTCCTCCCCTATCCTCCATCTCCTTAAGCCTAGTGTGTACCACCTGGGGGTGGTGGTGGTAACAAGTCAAAACATCGACCACCTCCAGCTACTCTCCTGGATCCTCAACCACATTCACCACCCTTCAAATCTACCTTCTCCTACTGTTATCTCTACCCTAGTGACCCATCCATGGAACCTTGTCAGTTGTAGAGTAGGTCAAAAAATATCAGGTGAGATGTCCCCTGCCTTCACATGAGTATTACTACCTTTCTTTGGGCTGATTGGACCCAACCTATGATCCTTGAACTGCAAATCCTCTATCTTGGTACCTCCTCCAAAAACATCTCACACATCCATGTCCCTAAGAATGATGTCGACTCCCTACTACTGAGGACTCTTCTCCTTCTTTCCCACTACCAATAACCACTAGTTGTATCTGCTTTTCCAAGAAACTTCAACCACAAAAGATCACTCTAGTGCCCTATCATTGGTAAAAATTCGCATAGGGATAACACTGGATCAGATGTCTCTTTGTATACCTTGCTCAAAGGTCTGAGCCCTGAAGAACTCATCTTGAACCAAATCCATCGAGTACCTACTCCATCATGACCCGTCCTAGAGGGGTCCATGTTGTGACTCTACAAGCTCACTTCCAATAGGCCAAGGGCTGAAGACAAGCACTAAGAAGGAATATCACTAACATGGGATGCCTTAGCCTAAGTACTTGTACACATGAACACATCTCCAATCATATACAAGGTTGAAATATAAAAACAACCAAACAACCATGCATACATACATATAATCCCTTAACTAGAGTATAATGGGAAGTAAAAGAAAGTAAATAGGTCTATAAACAAGCCCAACACAAAGAGTCTATAACAGAAGTACAACCTGAAATTAAGTACTAGGGTTACTGTTAGAAATCCATAGGAACACACCTTAGTCTGTTTGGTCTCATTAAGCACCTTCTGGTCCGGGACCACCTAGGACTCTATAAAAAGGTTGATCATCTGCACAAGACATGACACGTGTGGGAAAATCCCATGTAGGGGTGAGTATAACAATACTCAGTATGACACCTCAAAAATAAAAAATCATATAACAAAGGAAATATGTTCATCTATACATAGGTATATGTCTACAACACATATAAAAAGAATATACAGATATACTCAATAAAGACACACAGTCTAGAGGTAGGTTTCAACCATAGTAAACCAGCCTAGGATTTCAAATTGAAGGATCCAAAAAGCACTCATCTAGGAGAACACACTCATGAGACTGATAGTAATGATGATGTCCAGCTGATAGAAAATACTCATTGGGTATCGTCATGAAAAATAGAACACTGATAGATTGAAGAGAATACAATAAACAGATGAGGATCGCTGCTAAGGTCATAGGGTGATACCAACAACTCAATATGGATTAACCTTATAAGTAGAGGACTGATTCCCACATAGTGTTGGTCATGATGATACCAAGAAATCCACCTAGGGCACAAATATGAATAGAGGATCTCACTCTGGGCCTCTTGGAGGGAATCCAATGACTTCATCTAAGAAGTCCTGCTGAAGGGATCATAGTCCTAAGAGTAGGAAACAATTTCATACCAACCTTCAGGGAAAGGATAAGGGAAGGTAAACCTAATGAAACTTTTATAAGATATGGATGAAAAGAGATCCAAGCCAAGTAAAAAAGGAATATGCAACGTGTAGTAGGGGTCACACATTATGTCCCTTGACCCCAGGTCCTTCCCATGTAAACAGATCATGTTATCAAGTCATGTCTGTTTAGTAATACACAGCGTGTAGGATTACCTTGTATTATACCCATGTTCCAATACATATCTCTATCCCATGTACATTTTCCCATGTACCATTACATGGCTTATCCAGTTTACCTAGTCCAGGTCGTGTCTATGTGGGGGAATACATGTCGTGTAGGTAGTTTGTGTATTCCACCCTATGTCCATGTACTTTCTGAAGTACATGCTGAGTTCACCTAAGAGGGACCACACACCATGTGATAAGGGTCACATGTTGTGTGATTATTAACTTCATCCGAAAACCCTATCCACCAATCAGGGAGGGCCACATGGCATGTAGATCTAACTTACAAGCTGTGTAGTGTGATATTTTCAGAATCCTAGATCTATATTCTGCATGCCTTCTCCTCATCCAATCTTTGATCTAGATACCACCATGCTATAGAATCCTGAAGTAGGTTCTGAAGAATATTTCCATCAACTAACTACACCTTCCGACCATTCTATTCGTTCAATAATTGTAATTATATGTCTTTATTCATTGTACACTGAAGAACATTGAAGAACACAAAATCAAGTATCTTTTGTCATCTGATTCATTTCTTCTTATAATTTCACACCACCATCATGTTTTTCTAGTACCATATCTATGATTTCAGATCATTGCACCAAGAAACGGATGCACAACGATCGATTGATTGGGATTTGTCAAGTCACAGGCCAAATGAAGAACGTCTGTGATGAACGATGAACAGAGGGAGAAAAGCATAATAATATATTAGAGGAACAAAACTCTATAGATTTTCATGTTGATTTAGATCCATCACCATTAGAATGAAAATTTAAGCATTCAAATAAAAAAGATAATTCTCCCATCAAAACCCTGCAAATAAACTCATCACACATAATGATCGAACCACGGATCAATCTATTCATTGATTGATTCTTGTTCACTGTAGAAATCAAGAATAGGTAAGACTCAAATCAAAACACATGCCCTTCCAGGATTTGGATCGATCGTTGATGAAGAAAAAATATGCATTGAATTCATTGGTGAGATCCTTAGAATATGATGTGTATTGATCATCAATCCATGATCTCAACGTCGTTAACCCAAGAGAATTATTCAATGGTCTCTCCAAGGCTCACCAACATCTCTAGGGTTATGCAGCTAACCCTGGAATTCCAACATAACATTCTATTTAAATATTTTAAAATCATTACATCAACACAAAAGAAATAAAATAATTTTATTCAATAATTTTATTTATTTCTACACCTGCGATGACTTTTCCAAAAATGACTCACATCGACTAATGTTAAGTTGCACCTAGGGTAAACCTTACATTATGAACTCAATAGTGCCTTAAGATTTCTAATTCAGGAACCTGTTGGAAAGTTATTCCATTTTTTCAAGAAAACTGTGCACGCGTGCTATTTGATATATTTAATATATTTCAAACATTTATTCTAGGCACACCATGCCTCAAAATTGCATATCATCTCAGCTCATAGTCTCGAAAATAATCCATATAATAGACAAAAAGTAATACATAGAAAATATGGGACATTATAGATGATTCCTTCAAAGATACATCTTTAGAGAACCTACTCTAAGTGAGGGCCATCATAGATAACATAATTCTACACATTCCAGTGGAATTTCTCACACTCCGATCAATCTAACGGTATGGTTCCATTTTGGAGGTACTCAATCAAAGGATTTGTGCATTTAGATACTTCCTGTAACGATCCAAACTTTCATTAATGGAAATCCCTCTTGATCTAATTAAATGTTCTTTATGTAAAATGTTTATATAAAATGTCAACTTCTTTGGTTTTATGTTTTTGGATTTTAAAATACCATTAAGAATTTTGACCATTTCTAATATATCCATTGAATAGTGATCACATGATTAGTATAAATATAGGGCTTTAACAAATCCAATTTACTCAGAAAAAGGAAGTGATGCCTCATCCAGTAGATGTGCCCCATACAAATCCCATTTTTCAGATCTCAGAAAGGAGGTTGTGTCTTTGGGATTCGCTCTTGACAAAGCACAAGCCGATCTTGAATATGTTAAGCTCGAGCAGGACCTCCTACAAGAGAAGTGGAAGTTGATAGAGATTACCACCCACGCAATGTTATCCGAGCCACCCCAAGAGTCTATCACCATCGTACACCATACTCTTCGATATTATGCGGGTGTTATAAGGGGTTATGTAACAAGACCTTATCACTATGATTATGTGCATTATTTTGTATATAATAATGAATATACATTCATTTTATTTTTGTTACCTTGTAAATAGTTTTTAAAGCACAAATAGTATTTTTAGTTAATGTTCAAATAAGAAATCTATTTTGATGAATTAATGGATTTTTTAATTAAATAATATTTTAAAAAAATATTATTATTATTATTAAATTAATTTTTATTAAATATAAATGATCGTATAATTTTATTAATGCAATTGTAATTTTTATTAAGGTTTGAAATCCATTTTTGTCAAAACCCATGAATTTTAGATAAATGTTGGTTTTTATTTTAAAAGTGAAAATTAACATATTTAAAAAATTATTTATATACAATGAATATTATTTCTAGAATCAGGACGTCGCAATTATCCAATGGTGAATTTTTCATAATTTTCTGAGACAGTCAAATTTTTGGGTAAAAATTAAATACCGTTTAAATATATAATGTGTTTTATGACATCATAATGACCCAATAGTGATGTAATAAAATACTATAAACTTTATTTTGGGACAATATATGTTTTACCATTAAAATAATGTAATTTTTTGTTTTTTTGATTTATTTTACAAAGCTTTAGTGGACTCTTCAAGACTTATTAAACATTTTGTCTTTTTAAATTGTTTTCCTTGGGAGTGTGACTCACCTCCACATAAGCAACACCATTATTTTAAGAATTTCAGAATTTTTCCTTATAAAATATTTTTTTCCACTTCCCTTTTCCAAAAACCATTTGAAAAAACAATGGTCTGGTTTGTGGTTTGGATTAGTTTAATGTGAGGTGTCCCAAACCTAAATAATAAAGAATTCCCTCACCTTTCCTATATAAATCCACCCAATATCCCACTTCCTCCTCACTCAAAGACTTTGGATTTCATACAACCTATGACCTCCTCTCTCTATAATCCTCCCAAGGTGCCTCATTCTCTCAAGAATCCTCTCTCGAGCCTTTGGAAGCACACTTCCAAGTAAGGGTTTTTCTTCCTTTCTCATTTTTGTCCAATATTCTTTAAATTGTTATGCCCTTTTAATTCAAATTATAAATGTTGGGGTATGGTTTTTCACCTCCCCCATACTGCCCTCTTTATTTTTGAATGATGGGAGACCCCTTTCTCTCTCAAAAAATTCCTCCCATGTACACCTGTTACTATGCCAAAATTCTGAAAGGAATTTATCTCTCCTCAATTACATTCAAGCAATTATTTTGTATAATGAATCTAAATTCCATTACAATTATTGGGAAATGTATATATATGACCCCCTTACTGTCAATTTCATTTACATAGATGAGACACCCTTTTCTCTCTCATCATCCATTTTTATGAATTCTTACATCACATTGTTATGCTGCCGAAATTGCACCGATTTTGCCAAGCCAATGTCATTGTGTAGTTAATACCATGCCCATTTCTCTATCAAGGGTATTCACCTTTATGAAAATTTATTTATTGATTATAAAGTTTCATGTATGAATTACACATTTCTTTATCATGGAATAAATGATGATGTTTTATTAATCCATGTTATATGATCCATGTGGCACACTTATGCATGAAATGAAATGTTTAAGAAGGGTGTGCCCTTATAGCACTCCAATGCATTGGGTAAAGTATAGTATCATGATACATCATTTGAAATGGGTGTTGACTCATGCTAATTCAAGTGAAATGAGGTTTTACTCATTCTTAATGTTCAATGAGGGTTTACTCATGCTCCATGTGCAATGATCCTTGGCTCATGCTAATTCCATGTTAAGTGTTGTTGCCACATTTCCATGTTATGATTATCATGCTTTATCATGCCTTTATTTTTATGCTTCTCTTGTGATCTGTTGATATGCCTATTGTCTAAATTGTATTGTATTCCTCATGTTATTCCATGATTATTTCCTTAGTGGGCTTTATATCTCACTCTTTTCCTATGCATGTCCTCAGGTTATCCCATGCAATGCTAAGTACAAGGGAATATAGTGGTCATGTAAAGGAAGTTTTCAATAAAGATATTGTATTTCATGTTTTAAGTTGTTATGTAATGATCCTAATCCCCAAAGACACTATACCTCTCAATATTCTATGTTGTATCAATTTAATTTTATCTAATAAATTATGTTTAATTGTGAAATAAAACATTAGGGTTGTCATAGTTTTTATGAGAGGGAGGTTTAGTTATTTTTGGGATTAGGATTAGAAACCCCTAGTAAAACCTTAGAGACAAGACTAAGTATAATAAAAACATCCCTAAATTTTGGTGAGTATTGAGTAAGTGGTTTATCAAGAAAATACATCCCTGTCTAGATACGAGCAGGTAGAGGCGGCTCTTGCACAAATGTATCCTAGGGGTAAACCCCGAAAACACTGCTTTGAGCTAGACTCGAATGGGAACTGGTGCACGACAACGGGCCTTGTTGCACTCTTGGTTACAACACTCTCGGGGGATATGCTTTGGTAAATTCACAAGCTTAGTATGAACCATTATTAAGGGACTAAAAAAATCCCTAAGAATATATGTTAGAAAGTAGATCATAGATAACATAGACTGAAGCCAATATATTCATATGTTACGGAAATAAAAGTTATTTATAAGTCATCAGTTTTGTCCTTGTATTACCCTTTATGTATTACCCTTAAATATCCTTTTATTCCATCCAATGGCTGGTAATAGGAGGACTCGGGCTAACAACCGATGTGAATATCAATGTGATGACAGTACTAATGAGATGCCCAATCCAATGGGAGTGGGAATCGTGAACTTTTTCATGCTTATCTCTCATCTAGTTCAAGCTTTGAATAGAAACATGGGTCAATAGGAACGTTTAAACCCCCCCTATGAAACAAAAAGTCACTATCTAGAGCTTCATGAGATAAAGGCCTCCTACTTTTGATGGATCATCTGATCCCTCAATCGCCGAACAATGGATCAACTCCATTGAAAATACCTTCTCCATCCTTAAATGTTCTAAATAAGAGAAGGTTATCTTGGATTCTTATCGTATGTAGGGTGAAGTTGATCAATGGTGGACCTTGATCAAAAATATTAAGCCAGAGGAGTATATTGAGATGTTGTAATGGAAGGATTTCCAGAAGATGTTTTTCGATAAATATTTTCCGTGCACCCTCTGACTTAAGATGGAAAGGGACTTCCTTTCCCTCAAGAAAAAAGACGATGAATCTATTGGAGCATACGAGGAAAACTTCACAAGTCTTGCATGATATGATTCCCACTTTTTTGTTACCCCTGAATTCAAGGTTGACCGCTTCTTTAGTGGGCTGAAACCTAGCCTGTGGAAAGAGCTGGCAATCCGTGACTTCGACAGCTATGAGGAAATTGTCTGATGTGCCCTCAAGGTCGAAATGGAGATTGGAGAGTCTCAGGGATATCATGGGGATAAGAATCGTAATGTGTAATTCAATGTTGGCAGTCCGATGGATAAATCCAACGATGCTAAGAAGATCTAGAACCTCAGTTTCCAAAGGTGCGGAAAAAATCACCCTGGAAATTTCCTAAAGGGTACGAGGAAATGATTTAGGGGTGGAAGAGAAGGGCACCTAGATATTAACTAATGACAAGAAAACCCCACAACTTCAAAAGAGGAGAGAAACACTTTTTTTGAACCTCAATGCATGGTTCATTGCTAAAACTGCAAAGAACCAGGGCATCTTGAAAATCAGTTCCCTAAGCTAAGTGTTTTCGGAGGCAACCAACAACCTCCAAGGCACCAAGGGTGAGATTTTGCCATCACTATTGCCGAAGTGAACCCCCACAATGAAGTGGTGACAGGTATGCTAGTTATTCATTCAAGAATATCGAACGTACTTTTTTATTCAAGTTCTACATATTCTTTTATATCTTGAAATTTTAGTAGAACAATCCCAGCACCACCACAAATCATGGAAATGAAGATGTCAGTGAGTACGAAAAATGGGGAAATCATTTCATCCCATGAATATAACTCCTACCCTATCATAATATGTGGATTAAACTTCCCTAAAAACCTCTTCATACTCCCTCTAGTGGAATTTGATGCAATTCTTGACATGTATTGGCTTTCCTTATATAGAGCCAACATAAATTGTCGTGAGAGGGAAATCACTCTCCATATGGAGAATCGACCCCAGATTATTTACAAGAGGAAAGAGGAAGATGAATATTCTTTAGATCCATCATTTCAAGGGTGGATATTACTACCCTATGATCACACATATCTAGCTCATATGATTGAGTCTAAGGAGGCAACCATCCTAGAAGACATGCCTATTGTGAGGGAATTTTCTGAAGTGTTTCCCGAGGAATTTCCTGGTCTTCCTCCTAGAAGAGATGTTGAATTCTCAATTGATCTTATACCTGGGGCGTTGAAAATATCCAAGACTCCATATAGAATGGTTGTTATAGAGCTTGAGGAGCTGAAGAAATAACAACAGAAGAATCTGGATAAAGGGTTTATATGCCCAAGTGCTTCACCATGGGGTGCACTAGTCCTCTTCGTCAAGAAGAAGGATGGGTCAATGCGCCTTTGCATCGATTATCGTGAGATTAATAAAATCACGATAAAGAAAATTTATCCTCTCTCATGAATTTATGACTTGTTCGATCAGATGTGTGGAGCACAATACTTCTCTAAGGTGGATTTGTGGTCAGGATATTATCAAGTAAGGGTGAATAAGGAAGATATCACAAAGACTGATTTTCGTACAAGATACGGGCACTATGAATTCATTGTAATGCCTTTTAGACTCACTAATGCTTCATAAATCTTCATGGACTTGATGAATAGAGTCTTTATAGATTACCTTAACAAATTTTTTGTAGTCTTTATAGATGATATTCTTATATACTCCAAAACCAAGGAGGATCATGAGGAGCATCTAAGAACTGTACTAGAGACCTTGTGGAAGGATAAGATCTATGAAAAGTATAGAAAGTGTGAGTTATGGTTGAAGGAGGCCTCATTCTTGGGCCCTATCATCACAAGCAATGGGATGTCTATGGATCCCTCCAAAACAAATGCAATTGAGGGATGGCCAAGGCCAACATCGGTAATGGATACCCATAGCTTCTTGGGGTTAGCTGGATATTATCGACGATTTGTGAGAAATTTCTCATGATTGTATAACCCTATTACCAAGATAACTTGGAAGGGAGTAAAGTTATCTTGGAGTGATGAATGCAAAGAAATCTTTAAGGAGTTGAAAAGGAGTCTTATCACTATGCTCGTGCTCACTTTACCCACAAGTGGAGAGCTTTTTTTGGTATTTAGTGATTCTTCGAAGAAGGTACAGGGATGTGTGTTGATGAAAAATGACAAATTCATTGCCTATAATTCAAGGAAATTGAAAGTTCATGAACAGAACTATCCAACACATGACCTTGAGTTGGCTAATGTGATCTTCACTTTGAAAATTTGGCGGCATTATCTCTTTGGGAAGAAGTGTTAAATATATACAAACCACAAAATCTTCAAGTATATATTCACATAGAAAGAGTTGAACATGCGCCAACGAAGATGGTTAGAGATGATCAAAGACTATGACTACTCAATCCATTACCACCCCGGGAAAGCGAACAAGGTGGTAGATGATCTAAGTAGAAAGGACCCATCAATTATATCATTGATGAGAATTGAGAAGGACTCAATCTTCTTAGATTTTATGAATATGGACATGGGAAACATAAAGAAGGGAACATCATCAATCCTTTTACAAATGATTTATCAACCGTCTCTTTTGGAAAGGTTAAAGGATGCTCAAAAGGATGATGTGGGAATTCAAGAAAAAGTGGAAGCTATCGGAAAATGGAAATCCTCGGAGTTTAATGTTAATGAAGAAGGAATTGTGAGATTTGAGAAAAGACTATGTGTTCCATCAAGTCCGGAGCTGAAGAAGGAACTTTTGGATGATGCATATTGTTCAAATTTCTCTATTCACCTAGGAAACACAAAGATGTATCGAGATCTCCGAGATCATTTTTGGTGGGATAATATGAAGAAGGATATCACTAAATATACATCAAAGTGCCTGGTGTGTCAGTAAGTGAAGGCAGAGAGGCAGAAGTCTAAGGGGATGATGCAACCATTGCCCATACCAGAATAGAAATGGGAGAACATCACCATGGACTTTGTCACCGGACTTCCGAAGACATACAAAGGAAACAATACAATCTGGGTCATTGTGGATTGTCTTACAAAGGCTGCACACTTCATTTATATTCGGGAGGATTTCTCATTGGATCAACTAGCATAGATATATATCAGAGAACTGGTAAGGCTACATGGAGTACCACTGTCTATTGTGTCTGATCGAGATCCAAGATTCACCTCTAAGTTTTGGAAGAGTCTTCAACATGCTCTAAATACTGAACTGAACTTTAGTATGACATATCATCCTCAAATTTATGGCAAATCTGAGCAGACTATCCAAACACTTGAGGACATGTTGAGAGCATTCCCAATCCACTTTAAAGGAGGATGGGATCAACATCTTCCTCAGGTTGAGTTCTCTTATAATAACAGTTTCCACTCAAGCATCCAAATGGCACAATATGAAGCCCTTTATGGGAAAAGGTGCAAAAAACTAGCATGTTGGGATGAGTTCAGTGAGCAAAAGTTGTTTAGACCATAAATGGTCGAAGAAATGGTGGAGAAGGTGAAAACCATTCAGCAGCATATCAATGCATCCTAGATTCGATAGAAGAGTTATGCAGATAATCGTCGACGAGACCTTGAGTTTAAATTTGGAGACATGGTATTTTTACACATATCTCCATGGAATAAGGTCATGAGGTTTGGAAATAAGGGGAAGTTAATTCCAAGGTACATCGGCCCCTTCGAGATTCTTGATCATGTTAGGGCTGTGGCCTATCGACTAGCACTTCCACCTACCATGGACAAGGTACATGATGTCTTTCATGTATCCCTCTTAAGGAAGTACATACCAGACCCTTCACATGTACTCTCTTCAGAGGTGGTATAGTTAGAGGATGATCTTTCTTATGAGGAGAAACCAGTGAAGATCTTAGATTGTAGAGAAAAAA
Source organism: Viscum album (assembly GCA_963277665.1). Taxonomy (NCBI): domain Eukaryota; kingdom Viridiplantae; phylum Streptophyta; class Magnoliopsida; order Santalales; family Viscaceae; genus Viscum; species Viscum album. Next base: position 197,744,135 of record OY728129.1, on the reverse strand, counting down.
TTTCTACAAAATAAGACAATGCCCCTTGTCAAGGTGTTGTGGCGAAACCACAAGTTTGAATAAGTGAAGTGGTAATTGGATTAAATGATGAATTATAGTTACCCACATCTATTTTAGTGTTGGAAAAAGAAATTTTGAGGGTGAAATTTCTTAATGGGGGAAGATTGTAACGACCCAAACTTTTATTAATGGAAATCCCTCTTGATCTAATTAAATATATCTTCATGTAAAATGTTTATATAAAATGTCAACTTATTTGGTTTTATGTTTTTGTATTTTAATATACCGTTAAGAATTTTGACCATTGCTAATATAGCCATTGAATAGTGATCACATGATTAGTATAAATATAGGGCTTTAACAAATCCAATTTACTCAGACAAAGGAAGTGATGGCCTCATCCAGTAGACGTGCCCCATATGAATCCCATTTGTTAGAGCTTATAAAAGAGGTTCTGTATTTCATCTTCGTTCTTTACCAATCCCAAGTCGAGCTTGAATATGTTAAGCTCGAGCAGGAACACCTACAAGAGAAGTGGAAGTTGATAGAGATTACCACCCGAGCAATGTTATCCGAGCCACCCCAAGAGTCTGTCACCATCGCACACCTTACTCTTTTGTATTATATGGGTGTTATAAGGGTTTATGTAACAAGAACTTAGCACTATTATTATTTTCATTATTTTGTATATAACAATTAATATAATTTCATTTTATTATTGTTACCTTGTAAATAGTTTTTAAAGCATAAATAGTATTTTTAGTTAATGTTCAACTCAGAAATCTATTTTGATGAATTAATGGATTTTTGAATTAAATAATATTTTAATAAAATATTATTATTATTATTATTAAATTAATTTTTATTAAATATAAATGATCATATAATTTTATTAATGCAATTTAATTTTTATTATGGTTTGAAAGCTATTTTTGTTAAAACCTGTGAATTTTCGATAAATATCAGTTTTTATTTTAAAAGTAAAAATTAACATATTTAGAAAATTATTTATATAAAATGAATATTATTTCTAGAATCAGGATGTTGAAATTATCCAATGGTGAATTTTTCATAATTTTCTGAGACAGTCAAATTTTTGGGTAAAAATTAAATATCATTCAAATATATAATGTGTTTTATGACATCATAATGACTCAATAGTTATGTAATAAAATATTATAAACTTTATTTTCGTCCAATATATGTTTTTCCATTAAAATAATGTGATTTTTGGTTTTTTTTCACTTATTTTACAAAGCTTTAGTGGACCCTTCAAGAATTATTAAACATTTAGTCTTTTTAAATTGTTTTCCTTGGGAGTGTGACTCACCTCCACATAAGAAACCCCATTATTTTAAAATGTTCAGACTTTGGCCTTATAAAATATTGTTTTACACTTCCCTTTTCCAAAAATAATGGTAAAAAACCATGGGCTGGTTTGTGTTTTGGATTAGTTTAATGTGTGGTGTCCCAAACCTAAATAATAAAGAATTCCCTCACCTTTTCTATATAAACCCACCCAAGCTCCCACTTACTCCTAACTAAAAGACTTTGGAGTTAGTCAAACCTCTACCCTCCTCTATTTATAATCCTCCCAAGGTGCTCCAAGCTCCCAATAAGCCTCTCTCAATCCTCTCTCAAGCCTTTGGAAGCACACTTCCAATTAAGAGTTTTTCTTCCATTATCATTTTGGTCCAATATTATTTAAATTGTTATTCCCTTTTAATTAAAATTATAAATGTTGGGTTATGGTTTTTCACCTCCCCCATACTTTAATATTTATGTTTTAATGATGTGATACCCCTTTCTCTCTCAATAAATTCCTCCCATGTACACCTACTACTATGCTGAAATTCTGAAAGGAATTTATCTCTCCTCACTTACATTCAAGAAATTATTTTGTATCATGAATATAAATTCCATTAAAATTGTTGGTACATGTATCTATATGACCCCCTTACTGTCCATTTCATTTAAATATGATTATACACCACTTTCTCTCTCATCAACCATTTTTATGAATTCTTACGTCACGTCGTTACGCTGCTGAAATTGCACTGATTTTTCCAAGCCAATGTCATTGTGTAGTGAATATCATGCCCATTTCTCTATCAAGGGTATTCACCTTTATGCACATTTAATTATTGATTATAAAGTTTTATGTATTAATTCTACATTCCTTTATCATGGAATAAATTATTATGTTTTATGAATCCATGTTATATGATCCATGTGGCACACTTATGCATGAAATGAAATGTTTAAGAAGGGTGTGCCCTTATAGCACTCCAATGCATTGGGTAAAGTATAATATCATGATAAATCATTTGAAATGGGTGTTTACTCATGCTAATTCAAGTGCAATGAGGTTTTACTTGTGATCCATGTGCAATGATGGTTTACTCATGCTCCATGTGCAATGAGTCTTAGCTCATGCTAATTCCATGTTAAGTGCTATTGCCACATTTTCATGCTATGATATCATGCTTTATCATGCCTTTATGTTTATTCTTCTCTAGTGCTCTATTTATATGCCTATTTTCTAACATGTATTGTATTCCTCATGTTATTCCATCATTATTCCCTTACTGGGATTTATAGCTCACCCTTTTCTTATGCATGTCCTCAGGTTATCCCCTACAGTGCTAAGTATGAGGGAATGTAGTGGTCATGTAAAGGAAGTTTTCAATAAAGATGTTGTATTTCATGTTTTAAGTTTTTATGTAATGATACTAATCCCCAAATACACTAGACATCTTGATCTTCTATGTTGTATCAAATGATGTTTATGTAATAAATTATGTTTAATTGTGAAATAAAAGATCAGGTTTGTCATACTTCCTCTATCACAAGGAAATTTTAGGGCCCGACCAAGAAAGTTCCAATAGTAAATTGACTCACCTAGTGGTCCTCTTCATCATGAATTATAGGGGCTATGGATTTATGATTTTCTATGTGTATGAAAATGTCATCCTAATTTGGATCTATGGGGTATGTATCCAATATTTCCAAAGAAACCTATTGATCATTCTAGGATCATGGTATGTGATTCTCCTTTTGGTTTAGAGTGAAATAGGTCCATCAGTTCATGGGTGCACTTGACTAAAGGTATGACCTTCTTTTTTTTTTGAAAGTGTAGTCACTCTTGATTTACTTGATGACTATATTAGAATCTTATTTTATATGAAACTATGGGAGCATAATATCAAGGAACAACTTAAGACACGTGATGAAGTATTGGTATTTGGACTCATTACTGGTAGACTCATATAAGAGGAGGAAGTATTATGACATAATATCCATTAAGGGAGTGGTGAAAATAACTCCAAGACAACCCCCATTGAACTTGGGGTTATTGAGCCTTCATTCAGTCAAGATCCAAGAGTCTTCATCAAATTTTTCATTATATCATAGATTTTCCCAATCAATGGAGAGGATGGAATCATATGGAAAGTTTAAATACAAGGTAAATTATTCATGGGTCAAGTGTGGGATGACGTAATATTCTTATGCTTGACCTTTGAAATCCTTTTCAAGGATAGATCGAATGATGAATTAATGAAGGATCACTTACCACTATACCAATATCTATGTTGTAATAGGATAGTTGAGGATATAATTTAGTAAACTAAAATGGGTGATTATCTAGATCTCATGATGATATAGATAGTGATGTAGTTTCTAAACCATAGAGATCAAGGAGAGGTAGTTCTTCTCAATGGGATAATATATGATATCAGTATAAAGAAGTATAAAACTCAGATAATAAATATTGTTCTCTTTACCTACATTATTTTTCTAAGTAAAGAGTGTATAGAAAGGTCATTCCAATGTGGTCACTTAAAGGACTAAAGGCTTTCCTTGAATGTTATACATCAGGACTAGAGGATACAATAGATAATGCTTGATTTCATTGAATACAGTCTTCTATTCTTCTTCCCATTAATAGGTGACACCTTTGTTCATCATCATGGAAAAGGGATTACATTTTCTTACTAGATTAGAAAAAAAAATATAGGTAGTCTAGATGGATCTAGAGTCCTCATAGATCTTGGATATTACATGGATTAGGAATATTACTAATGGCCATGATATTCTATGGGTAAATATTGATGCCTTTATACTAGAAAATGAATCCAAGAAACTACCTAAAGGTAACCCTAAATGCACACTTTAATGGTTTCATCTTCAGGAGGTGGGCCTATATCATACTGAAAACTTTATCAATATCTTTGAGATGTTCCTACCATTGATGAGATTTAACCACCAAATATTACATGTAGCACTCCAATAGTGTTTCATGGAGTGGATTAAAGATATACTGCACAGAACATTGATAGGTTGCTCCAATATTCTTCAAACTGAAAGGAATCACTTAGAAGTATAAAGTTACCTAAGGTAACCTAAAGGTAGTTTCTTATTCATCTTCAAGACCAATATAGATTTTATTGTATCCATAATACCCATCCATGAAAGAGGAATACTAGAATGTGGTGGTTTCATCAATTAGAAACTTTTTTACTGGGATAGAAAATTCATACTTTGGGAAATAGAGATTGAGATATAGAAAGTTGATGAAAAATATAATATTTATATTCTTCTTCCTAACAAGGATGATTTTTTCTATCCACTTTAGATATTTAAATTCCCTATTTAATTTTTCATTGATCATCTTACCAACTTCAACTTCAACTATGGCATAATGGGAGGGATGCATTTTGATGGGTGTCTACTTAATCCACAGTGGCCAATGTAAATTTTGAGATAATAGATGAAAAATTGGAGGTATATCCATGTAACCTCCATGTAGTTTCATAAAAATGCATAATAATTCTACATAAGAACATAACATACTACTATTTTTCATCGAGAGTCATAATGAAACTGATCATCATTGGCCTTATAACTTCATCAATGTTGAGGTTCACTTGTTTTAGCTCATCAATGGTAGTGGAGACTCTCTATTCAAAAGAAAGAGGGGCCTCTTAAAAATCCTCTTCTATAAAATAATGAGGACTAGAAGAAGGGTATGAACCCTCACCCACAATAGATTACAAGGCAGCAGCATCTTTCTGTATAGGGATAGAATCCTTATAAGTAGTTTATTGTCCCTCTGGATCTGCAAAGACCATGGTGACAGAGGATGTGCCTCAAATTTTATGAGGCCTTTTTCATCATGTTTCACCATTGATATTAAAATAATGAGGCTTTTTCAAATTCCAATAGGTCAAACTAGATCTCTAAAAGACATGATAGTGATGTTGGTTAACATACATGGGTTGAACCTTATGGTATTTGACATAGATAGGATTTCTGGTCTTCAAAGGAAACTATCATTTATAGTAGTATGAGGTGATATGAGGGCACTATTTTTCTTGGTAATGAATCAATGGTTACCAATATTTGGATTTTTTACTTCTAGGTGGTGTATTATAAGGATGAAACTATCCTTTATATCCTCATAGGGATCTACTAAGGTGGTTGTAAAGTAATTTGGGGCATTGAAACATTAAACTTCTTTAACCTAGGTTTTCTTCCCTTCCCTATTGTAATACCCAGCATCAAGGTATTGATATTTACAAGATAAAAAAGGAATGAAATCATAATGGAGTGCTTCTACTCAACCATTGAGAGAGTATTTGATTCACTGGTGATATAAATAAGGTATTGTAAAATACAGGTGGATCTAGATCCTTCCAAGTAAGGAATATTAGGTAGTATCTTGTGAGAAAACCATGAATTCAGTATTTGATACCAAATAAAAAATATGGTTCTTTAGTTGGATCATGTCACTTAGTCTTTGTATTTTCTTTTCATATCCCTAAATTTTTAGGTTAGATTGGGTCTAGTCAACCTAGTTAATCCTGAACTTGTGGATTATATGAGTTGGGATAAGTTTCATCCTAGAGCTAGTGTCCACTAGGCACCGATAGATACCTACACTATTATATTGACCTGAGACATAGATCAGATATATTCTCCCCTAAATAATAATACCCTTATCTTCCTAAGATAAGAATATAATGTCTTAGAACTTTTCATTCTTGGATTCCCCTATATAGTAGGATTCAGTAGTAACTACTATAGTTTCAAACTAGATTGGGGTATTTGGGGCCTTAATGAGGGCCTAAAAGATCCCCTTTGATAGATAGAGCACATAAGGGATTCAAATATGAGCTGGAATTTTAGAAAGGTTTTTGAGAACATCGTAATTCTGATATGGGCTCATGTTTCTTCTCCCTAGGGGTTGTTCCTTGATTGGGATTGTGAAGGGACCAGCTAGCTGCGGTAATGACGCATGACTAGTGCATTCTACATCTTGTTGTTGATTAGATGATTATGATTAAACCTTAGGGAGTTGTGGTTGATATTTTTATAACTATATTAGATCCTTGGATGGTTTCAGCTAATAAAAATGGTCTAATAATCAAATGGGATGAGTAGGTGCACTAGAAGATATGGTCGTGGATGGATTCTCCTAATAAGCATTGAGAAACACCTATCTTCTGGTCTCAGTGGAATAGACCATGTTCTTAGGGATATATCCTTGATTAGTTTAATTTCTATAGTTTTGATTCTATTTTCTATGAAAATGGAGGTGAGAAGTATTGTGAGGGGTCATATGGAATGCCTTATCTATAATGTCTTCTCTGTAATCCACCAACCTGGTTTCGATAGAGGCATACTCCTACTCTTTGTCAATGGAGTCTTCCAAGATCAGATGACTTATAGAACCTCCTCCAAATTAAGGGGGAATGAAGTTTATAATGGTGCGTATTGGTTTTGATATATGAAAAGTTTTATGATTTTCCTTTAACTACTAATGTTGCCTCTTTCGATAATTAAAAGGTTGTGAAGCTGATGTGGCCACCAAAGAAGTGAGGTGGCCACAAGTTGTGTCAGTTGGATAATCTAGGTATAAATGATCTCATGGGATCAAATGAATAATTTTTGGGTTAACCAGTAATTTAAATTTTAGGATTCTTTATTAGAGACTAGTTTCCACTCCCCAACATCCTCCTCATCATCAAATTTGGTTGAGACACATGTGACATGTGTCATAGGATCACCCAATTCTACCATTCCATAGTCTACCGAATCCTAGAGTTAGTACTTAATGAAAAAAAAATCCTTAATGATGTGTCTAAGGAATTTGTTTTAGGGAAAATAATTGGGATGATTATCTAATTTTATCTCTTATGACTCCTTTAAATTTGACAAATTGAGAAATTTCATCTCTATATTGTCAATGAAAAACCCAGGTACTTGGTCATCCTGAAAGGAGTACACCCAATTTCTTTATTTTTCATAAGGGGTTATAGGAACTTATCCTTGGATAGAACCCTAGGAAACTTCTTGTAGTGATGTTTAACCTAAAAAGGCCTATTATTTGGGGCCAATTGAGGCTAGATCAGCTTAGCAGTCAGAGTCTAGATAAGAGGGTTAAAACTATCTCATCCTAAATATTCTTCATGCATAGTCTCAAAAACTAATCCTGTGGAATTTATACATCGATAGAGTATGTCAAACCCTTCCATAAATCAATTAATTCAGTTAAATGTTCATTGTCTCACTGCTTTCACTTGGAGAGGTTAGTGACACTCATCTTATGTAAGGTGAAACTGAACTAATAGAAGAATTTTTAGCATAGATCCTCCAAAATAGTGATGGATCCAGGAATCATATGGTTGTAACAAATAATGGTGGTTCATACAAGGGATGAAAAAATTGAATCCTAGAGACTTCTTGCTACTATGGAGTTCCTAACATTGGTTCACACTAAAAGGTATAGTTGGAAAGGTGTTTCTCAGGGTCACTTATGTCATTGAAGAGGGTCAAACTCAGGTTTTTGAAATCTATAGGTGGAGGATTATAATATACTCATTCCAAATATGTATTCCTCTCCAAATGAACCAAGGCTTTCTATGTCTCTATGGATTCAACATGAGTGGTAAGATCATTGATCACATCATTATAGGGGGTGTCAACATACATTTATCCCTTGACTAGTTGGTTGGATCATGAAGTAGAGCGACCATGATCGAGTATTGGGAAGTTATACTGATCCTCCAAAAAGGGAATCACTAGAAACATCGGGTTTTACCTTAGGAGAGAAAATACACCAACTTTAGTCTGAACTAGATGGGAAGAGTCTCTAACTTCGGTATTGGTGGGTTGACCAAGGCCTATCAGTTATCAAGATTCATTTAGGAGAATTATGAGATCATCTTAGATGTCTTCCCTATCAGGATAGTGCCTACTGAGGAGTTTGGGACTGAGCTACTTGTAACCCTGAAGATATGAAATCAAAGCAGTGATTCTTTCATTCATTTAGTTTTTCTACATGGTCTCGAGAACTTAAAAAGATTTATTTATCCCTTTTCCTTTACAAAGGTGCTGATAGAAAACTGGAAGTTTCTTAGAGGGATCTTTGAGGCCCAAATATTGTCTTTGCTGACAGGTATGAACATTGGTCAGAAATTTTGATTCACATTGTAGATCTTCTTGGGGAGATAATCCTCCTGTTATGCCTCATTTACAGCATCAAGCTTCTGATCTATAGGGGGTTAATAATGAAAACATTATCTATATTATATTTTAGTAGTATATATTCATTGATATCATTTGAAATAGCATTGTAAGGTTCCTAGTATAAACCCTTAAGAAGCTTTAGCAGTGCCCATATGAGTTAGGGATCTGGGATACCTAATGTTCCATGATATTGAACTTCTAGAAATATCAATGTAAGAACTCTAGGTACTCATGAATTATTGGGTAGTTCTATTAGTGATCTTGAAGGTGGTTCAACATTTCTTATAGGTTATGCTAGAGTCACACTACATTATCATCTTTAAGAAACTCTAAGGTAAGGAAACACGAAGTCCTGGGAGTCTAGAACATAACCTGTAATGGGTTAGTGGTTATGATTTCCCATATACTTTTATCATCAAACTCTTATTTAGGTGGGGAGTCTTTTTCTTAGTCACCCCAGACTTCTATTTTTAATATCCATCAATCTGGGGGAAGAAGTGACATAAAACTTTCCTATTACTGGTCTTTGAGTGAGAGAGGTATCACCTGAGACATCCTTAGTGTAAGAACCCGGGTTTTTGGAACGGGTCCAAATCCTGACCCTGATTGAATTTTTGACTGGTTTCTGAGAAAACTGGAGAAAATGGGAAGTTTTTGGAAATTTCCAGACCACACGCTATGTATTTTATAAGTACACACCATGTATATGTTAAGTGAGTGTCGGTCGTGTGCTCACCAAGTACATGTCGTGTGGTGACCATGTAGGAATTTATTACTACACGGTGTGTAGTTTTACACATGTCGTGTAACCCCGACCGTGTGGTGGCCATACATGGCGTGTAGGCCAGTTGGCTGGGTGGAACCAAGGACACGTCGTGTTCCCCTTGGACATGTCGTGTAGTCTAGCCGTGTATGCGAGATATACATGGTGTGTGGGTAAGTCGGTGAGGAAGAGAAGAGAAACCTAGTACACGCCGTGTACACATAGGTACACGCCGTGTACTGATTTCTGTAGGTCAGCGGAATCCCAGCCGCCAAATGAATAGTTAAATGAAATATACATGGTGTGTAGTCATGAAGTACACGTCGTGTACTTTATTTTTTTCACTAAAATGGGCAGTAGCCTCGTTTTTGAGGCAGAACACCCGTTTTTCATCGGGTTGGGTGGGGAGAGCCAGCCGAACCTATTTCCTTCTCCCGATCGTCATTCTGAGACCTATTTCGAGCTCTGATTAGTGATTTGGAACCCCCTCGGTAAGGCCTCTATTCCTCTTTGGCCGTTTTGTCTGATTTTCATTCTATAATGAGTTATAGGAGTTTGAATGGTATTGAATATTTTGTAGATTTACCGCGTTTTAGACCGAATTGGCGGCTGTTACCAGAGGAGTAACATCGTACGAGTCTCAGGTAGGTGGTGCATACCTTATTTTTTATTTTCGTGGTTGTTTGGGTGACACGGCCTTCGGTGCATTTTCAGGTATTTTGAGCGGGACCCATTTTATCTACTTTTTCATACTGAATTTCTTATGGGACCTCTGGGATGCCTTTGGGTATGCCCGATTACCAATTTGCGTGAGCGGGCTGGGTGAGGGGTCATGGCTCATCGGGGCAATTTGGTCGGGGAACGCCAAAATGATTTTAACTGAAATATTAAAGTGTTGAACTATTTAGTTTATTTTATTAAAGCATGTTATAATTGATAGAGGCATTTAAGACCTTAGTGCTGGTATGGGACATCACCTGGCATAGTGCAATTCAACTGTTTAGTTTGTTTTCCTAGTTATGTTTTCTGTTTGACTATGTTATATATGAAACTGCTGAATTGCATCTACTGGACCCTTTTTGGGTTGTGTTGGGCTTGGCCCGGTTCCGCTTGAGTGATGTTGATCACAGGTTGGGGATTTGCCCGGGTTACTTTGGGTGGTTTTGACCACAGGATTGGGTGTCATGGACGTCGTCTTGAGGCAGTATGACTGTCAGGTTGGGCATGGCCTGGGTTACTAGGATGGTGATTCCATCGGACTTGAGCGACATGGTCGCAGGGACACGAGGTGTCAGATGTGTTGGTGGATTAGGTATTATTTTGGTGATTACCGCTCACCCGGGACTTTGAGTAGTGTGCACACAGAGATACTCTGTGATGAGGTGGTTTTGACCACTCGTGTGGGTAGAGGCCCCCGTAGTTGCGGTTAGGTATTCTGGTTGGGGGGTGATTTCCGTAGAAAGCCACGTGGAAGGTGAGGAGCCTTCGGGGGATGGGCGTGCCTTTGAGATGTCGTTACTTGAGACACAAGGTGTCGGGAGGCACACGGTGCCGGGTTACTATTCTTTGGTGTGCCTTCAGGACGTCGGTACTTGAGACACAAGGTGTCAGGAGGCACTTGGTTTCAGGTTTCTACTTTTCTTGGGCGTGCCTTCGGGATGTCGGTACTTGAGACACAAGGTGTCAGGGGGCACGTGGTGTCGGGTTACATGACAGAGATTCTGGCATTGGCTGAAGCAGGTGACACTTCCTGGTGGCTGCTGAGTGCCAGTGAAGTTTGTGTTTATTTGGGTGCATAGTACTGTTTACTGTTTTCATTATAAATGCATGCCTGCTTAAACACTTATATTTGGTACGCACTGTTGGGTAGTATCCTACTGAGATTCATCTCACACCCTACACGGGACCTTCGGGACGCGTGTAGACTTTATGGATTTACATGCAGGAAAGAGGCCACCTTCAAAAGTTGGTCTGCGTTAGTTGTTTCTTGGATATGGTATAGACCTTGAGTTCGTACCTAGCTGGGGTTTACTTTGTTTTGTTTACTTTTCTGTATCGGCATGCTTACTTGTTGTAGCTATTATTGGTTAGCCATTGGCGCATTTTTATATTCAGTTGTGTATGACCTACTTTGGATGAATGTTTTACTGTTCAGTAGTAGTTACATGTTATCAGCATGCTGTTGTATTTATTTCCACTGCTATTGTTATATTTCTTACTTCCGTTGTTTATCTATATTGATTATGCTTCTGCTCTGCTGGTCTGGTTCGAGTCTGCTGAGTCTTTTATTCCGTTGCATCTTTATTCTTATACTTGGACCAGTACCCTTAATATGATCCTCTAAGAGGGTATAGCCTCCCCACTATACCTATTTAGGCCCTCTCTGTTAGTCATCAGCCTTTGGAATTCAGGGGAGGTGCACCTAAGGTAGTGACACCCGACCCGTTCGGCACTGTTCGGGTGGCTGGCTGGGTCCGGGTCATTACAAAGTGGTATCAGAGGAGTTCTTGACAAGGATTTAGTAGCAGTGTTTTTCTGGATACTAATGCGATTGAGACTTCTCTTTTTATTTCTACTGGTTTTACTATTTGGGATATGGTATACTGGAGATAGGTTGTTGTTACTGGAACTGGGTTCCTGGCTTGTGCTTGGGTGCCTGCAGCCCCAGGTATGAGGGATGGACCAAGTTCCCATGGGTGGGAATTACTGTTTTTATTTTTCTTAGATTGTATTTTATATATGATTTCCACCTTAGTGGATCACTTGATGTGTGATGCTCATGATTGTAAAATATGACCCTTGTCCCAGTGTGGTAAGGGAGAATTGGATCTTGGCCTGGTATGGCAAGGCTTGTTTGCTTGGATTTTGATAGGCACATTTTAGGTTATTTCAATTTCATAATTGCATGTATGTTATGTGATGTGATAATACCATGTGAAAAAATAATCAATTGCCATGATTTATATGCTTGAAATGTGAATTGGTGAAATTCCTGATAGAACTTCTAGGTGTGAAAATGTGTATGCCATGCTTTATATTTTGTAGAATTGCATGCTGCAGGATTTTGGGTCTGGCTCTTATGAGAGCAGATAGGTACTATGGATGAGGTAGTGTAACTGTCAGGATTGGGAGACTCAGTTGTCGGTTTGAGGCAACGTGAGTTATCAGGACGGGCATGGCCCGAGGTGCTTTTGATAATTGGATCTGTTGAGGGCAGGTAATGAGGCCATGAGGCCGGGATGCCATGGGGCATGGGTTGCGGTGAGGGGGAGTAAGGGTGGTTGTTATGCACTACCTTTGACTGCTTTCCTTGTCTACGTAGAATATATTGTTATATACATATATGGGGTGTCTGACCATTTGTGGTATTCATCAGGTTACTCCTTCATGACTCGATTGAGTGTCAGGCAAGAGATGATACAGTGCCACAGGATCAGGTTCAGGATTCGGTACAGGCAGAGCACGAGCCACAGGTACAGGCTCGGGGACATGATTAGGTTCAGGATCCAGTGCAGGCAGGACAATAGCCGGGTTTGGAAATGTTCGGACCATGGCTTGACGAGTAGCTCCGAGCTAGCCTGGTATGTGTCTTGAATGGGATTGACAAAGGAGCGCAAGGTACGGAGCCTTCTATGGCGTATCTGACACGGGAGTTCCAATCGCAGCACCCGCCACTTTTTTACGGTGAGGGTGGTCTGCAGGCAGCTGAGAACTGGATAGAGAGCATGCAGATGATCTTTGAGCAGCTCGAGACGCCTCCAGGGCAGAGGGTCAAGCTGGCAACGTACATACTGATAGGACCAGTGAAGCGTTGGTGGGACGTACAGGTTTAGGCTCGTAGGCATGAGGGACTGCCATGGAAGGACTTCGAGGATAGGTTATTTGAGCACTTCTATCCAGAGACACTGAGGGCAGAGAGAGCTCGGGAGTTCTTGAGTCTTCAGTTGGGAGACATGTCCATCATGGACTACACAGCTACTTTCACATAGTTGTCTCGTTTTGCACCTGGTATGGTAAGCGATGATGCAGCTAGGGTGAGGCGCTTCGAGGATGGCTTATGAAATGCCATTCAGGTCCAGGTGACCATCTTCAGGTTGGGTTCCTTCTCTGAGGCAGTGAATCAGGCACTCATAGCTGAGGGCAACGAGAGAGAGAAATCTTGCTTGGGCAGGGCGACAGCATCAGGTGATAGTTCGGATAGCAGGAAGCGAGGACGGGATGAGTTCCAGTAGGGCAGTCAGGTCAGGGATTCATCTAGACCACCTTGTGGTAGTTCTATGGTGATTTACTTTCAGTGTGGACAGCCGGGACATGTTCGGGCACATTTCGATAGGCCTTCGAAGGAGTGCCAGGCATGTGGACAGGACGGGCATCTGGAGAGGTTTTTCAGGCAGCCTTCTTAGGTAGCCAGTAGGCAGGGGCCAGGACAGACTGTAGTGTCTGGATTTGGTTCGGGTTCGGTACCCGGAGAGGGTAGTTGGGGTTCAGCAGTGCGCGGATGTCGTGATAGATACGGTGGGACTTAGCTGAGGGGTCAGTGGCCGGTGACTGGATCAGCATCACAGGGAGGTCAAGTGTCAAGCAGCTTTGTTTCAGGACAAGTGCACGCCGTGGAGCTGCCAGAGGCCGAGCAGGCTGGTGAGCCTATGATGGTTAGAGGTACACCGCGGTGTGGCCATGATCTCCATGTTTCCTTTTTGGCATGACCTGTAGAGGCATGTCTATTTTGAGTGAACGTGGTGTACAGGACCTATGTGGACTGACTAGATGCTAGTCAGTGGGATTGGCACCATATCGGGTGTGTGATATATATATATATATATATATATATATATATATATATATGTATGTGTATATTTATGATATGCGTAGCATCGGGGCATCGAGGATGCGGGTTACTTGAGGTGCCTTGGGCATCGGGGCATCAAGGATGTGGGTTATTTGAGGTGCTAGGCACCAAGACCTCGTGGAGGCAGACACCGATGTGGTGCGGGATACATTGGGTGTCGAGAATGACACAGGAGCACCAATGGGGTGCAGGGGTGACGATGCGTCATGGGAGGACTATGCATCTAGGAAAATAGGTTAGTAAACTTTTTTTCTTTGATTTTTGTCAGGTTGAGACCGGGTTAGGAGATTCCTAGTGTGGGGAGCCCCCCTTGAGGAATTTAACTAGGACCTTTGAGACTGGGGAAGTCTGGGTTACTTTGTTTAGGGTGGTATGTTTGGTGCCACCTCCAGGTTTCGTTTGATAGCCCGGGGACGAGCTATGTTAAGGTGGGGAGATTTTAAGAACCCAGATTTTTGGAACTGGTCAAAATCCCAACCCTGTTTGAATTTTTGGCTGGTTTTTGAGAAAACTGGAGAAAACGGGAAGTTTCTGGAAATTTTCAGACTACACTCAGTGTATTTTATAAGTACACATAGTGTATATGATAAGTGAGTGTCGGTCATGTGCTCGCCAAGTACATGTCGTGTGGTGACCGTGTAGGAATTTCTTACTACATGGTGTGTAGTTTTACACACGCCGTGTAACCCTGACCGTGTGGTGGCCATACATGGAGTGTAGGCCAGTTGTCCAGGTGGAACCAAGGACACGCCGTCTTCCCCTTGGACACACCGTGTAGTCTAGCCGTGTATGCGAGATATACATGGCATGTGGGTAAGTCGATGAGGAAGAGAAGAGAAACCTGGTACACACCATGTACACATAGGTACACGCCGTGTAATGATGTCGAAAGGTCGGTGGAATCCCAGCCGCCAAATGAACAGTTAAATGAAATATACATGGTGTGTAGTCATGAAGTACACACTGTGTACTTTATTTTTTTCACTAAAATGGGAAGTAGCCTCATTTTTTAGGCAGAACACCCGTTTTTTGTCGGGTTGAGTGGGGAGAGCCAGCCGAACCTATTTCCTTCTCCCGATCGTCCGTCTGAGACCCGTTTTGAGCTCTGATTAGTGTGTTGGAACCCCCTCAGTAAGGCCTCGATTCCTCTTTGGTAGTTTTGTCTGATTTTCGTTCTAAAATGAGTTATAGGAGTTTGAACGGTATTGAATCTTTTGTAGATTTACCGCATTTTAGACCAAATTGGCGGCTGTTACCGGAAGAGTAACATCGTACAAGTCTCAGGTAGGTGGTGCATACCTTATTTTGTGTTTTTGTGGTTGTTTGGGTGACGCGTCCTTTGGTGTGTTTTCAGGTATTTTGAGCGGGACTTGTTTTATCTACCTTTTCATTCTAAATTGATTATGGGACCTCTGGGATGCCTTTGGGTATGCCCAGTTACCAGTTTGCGTGAGCGGGCCGGGTGAAGGGTCGTGGCTCATCAGGGCATTTTGGTCGGGGAACCCCAAAATGGTTTTGATTGAAATCTTAAAGTGTTAAATTGTTTAGTTTATTTTCTTAAAGCCTGTTATAATTGTTAGAGGCATTTAAGACCTCAGTGCTGGTATGGGATAGCACCTGGAATAGAGTAATTCAATTGTTTAGTTTATTTTGCCTAGTTATGTTTTCTGTTTGACTATGTTATATATGCAATTGCTGAATTGCATCTGCTGGACCCTTTTTGGGTTGTGTTGGGCTTGGCCCGGTTCTGCTTGAGTGATGCTAATCACAGGTTGGGGATTTTCCCGGGTTACTTTGGGTGGTTTTGACCACGGGATTGGCCGTCATGGACATCGGCTTGAGTCAATATGACTGTTAGGTTGGGCATGGCCCGAGTTACTAGGATGGTGATGCCATCAGGCTTGAGCGACATGGTTGCAAGGACACGAGGTTCCAGATGTGTTGGTGTCTTAGGTATTATTTTGGTGATTATTGCTCACTCGGGACTTTGAGTAGTGTTCACACAGAGATACTCCGTGATGAGGTGGTTTTGACCACTCGTGTGGGTAGAGGCCCCCATAGTTGTGGTTAGGTATTCTGGTTGGGGTTGCTTGCCGTAGAAAGCCACGTGGGAGGTAAGGAGCCTTCAGGGGATGGTCGTGCCTTAGGGATGTCGGTACTTGAGACACAAGGTGTCGGGAGGCACACGGTGTCGAGTTACTATTCTTGGGCATGCCTTCGGGACGTCGGTACTTGAGACACAAGGTGTCAGGAGTCACTTGGTGTTGGGTTGCTAATTTTTTTGGGCATGTCGTCGATACTTCGGTACTTGAGACACGAGGTGTCAGGGGGCACGTGGTGCTAGGTTACATGACAGAGATTCCAGCGTTGGCCGAAGTAGGTGACACTTCCTGGTGGCTGCTGAGTTCCAGTGAAGTTTGTGTTTATTTAGGTTCATATAATGGTTTACTGTTTTAATTATAAATGCATGCATGCTTAAACACTTATATTTGGTATGCACCATTGGGTGGTATCCTACTGAGATTCGTCTCACACCCTACACGGGCCCTTCAGGACGCGTGTAGATTTTATGGATTTATGTGCAGTAAAGAGGCCAGATTTAGGAGCTGGGCTACGTTAGTTGTTTCTTGGAGATGGTATGGACCTTGAGGTTGTACCTAGCTGGGGTTTACTTTTTTTTGTTTACTTTTCTGTATCGGCATGCTTACTTGTTGTAGCTACTGTTGGTTATCCATTGGCGCCTTTTTATATTCAGTTGTGTATGACCTTCTTTGGATGAATGTTTTACTGTTCAGTAGTAGTTACATGTTATCAACATGCTGTTGTGTTTATTTCTTCTGTTGTTTTTATATTTATTGCTTCTATTGTTTATCTATATTGATTATGATTCCGCTCTGCAGGTCTGGTTCGAGTTTGCTGAATTTTTATTCTGCTGCATATTTATTCTTATAATTAGACCAGTACCCTTACTATGATCCTCCGAGAGGGTATATCCTCCCCCACTATACCAATTTAGACCCTCACTGGTGGTCGGCATCCTTTGGCGTTCAGGGGAGGTGTGCCTAAGGTAGTGACACCCGACCCGTTCGGCACTATTCGGGTGGCTATCCGGGTCCGGGTCGTTACACTTTGGATAAACATGGGTTCATTAGAGGTGAATCTGGCCGCATTACTATATACATGTAGGATAAAATTTATATATCCCCCTACTGTTGAGGGAGTTAGTTAAGCAACCAAGGATCAATCGAATACCATTTTTCATTGGAGGGTTCCAACCTGGATCCCAATGCCTCCCACACTTCTAATGTAGAGGTGAAGATCATGGAGGAAAATGGTGATAGGTACAATTAAACAGTGAGTCCCTAAAAGGAAGATAGGAAAACCTTCAAATATAGATACTTACAATGTAATTTTGGGATCTTTTATACCTAAGCCTCAGGGATTTCCATCCTTAACTGATGGGTTCCTTCCCTTAGTTGTGGAAGTGGAGGTGGGAGAATCTATTTTGAATCATCGGTCACCAAAAATTCTAAGATATTGAGGGTAACATGATAATGGTTCCCTATTTCCTACCTCTAGAATTGATGTAAGAGTTTCTTAAGCATACTCTTCTGAGATTCACATGGAGTTATTCTATGAGTATTACTTTTGGCACCGTAGGTAAGACCTCTACAAAGGCTGATATCCCTTATTCCCTAGGGAGGACCTTTAATGCATTGGAGTTGTTTGGAATGATTAGTACCTCAATGTTAGTTGGTATAATTATTAGGAGGATGTCTATAGTGGGGTTCTTAATCCTGGGGAGGACTTCCATAATGGATTTTGATAGTACCATTGCTCGAGATATTCAACCCGGAATGCCTGGTGGGAGGATAGGGTCTTAATCCCAACCTATAAAAAATATCCCCCTATGTAGTAGTGAGCATAATAGGGGATGTATAGATAATGGTAAGGGGCACTATATATGTTGGAATATTTTCTCATCGAGTAGGGTTAGAGGTTTTCCTCAACATTGGCACTATGTTTTCTGGACTAAAGCAGTCAAAGAAAGGATGAGATCGACCTTCTTAGCTTTGGTTTGAGTGGAATGATGCTAATAGAATCAATGGGTGGAGAGGGACCTCCTTGGTGACTCTTGGGTGGATATTTTAAAAAGAACAACTAGAACATCCCTTAACTCATTGTTATAGGGGAGAGAGTTTCCAAAACATTCTAGGGAAATACCCCTAAAATGGTTGGTAGTGGCAATGGGGGGATTCCCCCTGGCGTGCTCTTTGCTAGTGGAAATGAAGGCATGTAACTATGGATTATAAGTCATTATAAACCATGTATCTTGTGATAATGACTCCCTCCTACTCATACCATTGGATAATGGTGGTGATAACCCTCCACTAGATGAGCTCCATTAGAGTTATTAGGTGAGGGTAATCAAGATCCATAGGATATTTTTTTGTCACTACCGGAGCATAGTTGTGCAAGATTTCCAAATGGATAGATCTCCTTCCTACATACCTATTAGGGGTAAGTGGGGACCCTCTTTGAGAATGTACAATGGAAGATATCCTTTTGGAACATATGGATCAAACTTTCAATACATGTTTGATGAAATAAATTCCAAATGCATCCAACACTCATCATGTGATCATTATTATTGGAGAAGAGGTTAACATTTGGTTCACCATTCTGTTTTCCAATTCTTATATCAAGACCCCTATTTCATGTCATTAGAGGAGAACTGTATCCTTGAATTGGTCGTTATCTTGTTCTAGTCCCTCATTCTCACTTTACCAAAGTGGGAGTCCTTCAACCATCAAGGTTACAGTGTAATATCCTTGATTGGAATGAGATGGTGGGATATCAGATCTTCCTTGTATGGATTCCTCTTTGGAGTTATTCACCTAATCTGGGTCTCACTTACTGATCTAAGGCATGTTTTTTAATCTCATTCTTATATACATCTTCAACTATACACTGGTTAATTATTCCATATTTTCATGAATGGGGATATACCATACAGTTAGAGTTGATTAATGTATTAGGAATGTTGGCATATTTAAATATCTTACTCGCGTGAAATGAGGGAATATTGTGCTCATGGAATAAGGTATCTCGATCTCAAAACACAAGGTATCATATGATCTCCATGAGGAAACTTACACTCATTGCATAAGTCATATTATACGCATCACCTAGAGAATCAAGTGCTTGATAGGAAACTCACATTTGTTACATGAGGCATTCATATTTCATCATGCCAGGAAACTTATTCTTGTCACCAAAGAATTCTTGAGATCGTCACCTAGGGAATACCATAATCATCACCCAAGGTAAAAATCTAATTCTTGTCACTGAAGTAGAGAATAGATAGATCTTATTCTCATCACATAGGTTTATTATTCTCATCACAAAAAGGAATCTCATTCTCATTACATGCGGAATCATCATAGGATAGTCACCTAAGGCACCCTAGGTTTGTCACCTAGGGCTGTATTTCTAGACAATTAGGTGGGGTTGCAAGTTTGAATTTCAAAAGGGATGGTTCCTAATGCACTTATCACATATGGGTTGGTCATATATTTGAATTCCAGTAGGGATGGTCCCATATATTCTCATCAAGTATGGTTTGATTGCATATTTAAAGTGGATGGTCCCATATATGTTCATCACATATTTTTTAATAACATATATATAGTCAAATGGGGAGGATCCCACATACACTCATCATGTATGGGTCGATCACATATTTAAATTCTAGTGGGGATATTCTGATAAACATTTTTCACGTATGGGTTTATCACATATTCAAATTCTAGATGAGATGATCCAACATACACTTGTCGTGTATGGTTCATTCACATATTTAACATCCAATGGGGATTGTCCCACATTTTCTCATCACGTATGGATCGATCATAGGTTTACATTATGTGGGGATGCTAAATCCTAGTGGGGGATTAAGAAGGGTATGGAAAAGTGGTTTAATATACTCTAGAAATGGTATATGCCATCTTATTTTCCATCTCATGAGGGGAGGTGAAATAGTAAGGGGATGTTATTTTAGAGAAGGTATGGTCATATCAGGTTCATCACCCAAGTAATCCCGTCATTTAGGGGATAAAAGGTTATTTTTTTAGTTTTCATTGAACCTCAAAGAGGAATCCTACATATCTTATTTTTTACTAGAATCAAAACCCACATAGTTTTTGTGTACAGTTTATAGTCATGTGTCAGGACTGCACCATCCATTTTGACTTCATTTAGTAAATATGATCATATTGTGAAAGGAATGAAAATGAGGTATGGAGTGGAAATTATTATTTGAAACTTAATAAAAAATTGGGGAACCATTTCATTATTGTAATATGAGTCATCCCATGCTCATCACATGGGGATTCCTAAAATCGTCACATAGGACATTCTATGTTTGTTGTATAGGGTGGGATGCAATTTAATGTCTTGCGATAAGGATATAGGTTGTCAAAAATGGGGTCTAAAACCAATGTTTTTTTTTGGATTACTATTTAAGTTACACAATCCCATGTAGTATGGGTGGATAAAAGTATTAATGGACCCTACATACACTTATCAAGTGAGAAATTGGTTGTTCACCCTAAACGATTCCATGGTTGGGGATTAAATGTCCACCAAAAATTGTCATTAGAAGGAGAAAATGCATGGAAATTGCCCATTTATGTAGTATGATGGAGAAATGACATGATAGTAGTTATTATTAGCATCATAAGGAAAAGAGATAACTCATTCCATTCTTTGTGTATAGGTATTGGCCATAATATTCCACGATACTAGTTGTGCATATAGATTTTTCATAAGAAATCCTAGATCAAGTGAATGTGGGACCAATGAGAACTCAACTTTCAAGAAATTATGTTCAATGGAAGGAGGTATAAAATGGAAGTCCCAAGAGTCTAGTTTTGGTAACTTTGGATTTTCATAAACACATGGAGTTTCACAAGCCATGGTCACTAGCACAAGAGAGTTTCATGGATGACCAAGGTAGAGTTTCATGCATGTTTGGAGGTTACACAAAAGAGGGATTTGCATGAAGAGGTTGTTTCTTATGAGAACTATGTTTTTAATCAATTAAATATTTGTGAAAAATATAAATAATAATCCAATACTATAAATTAATTATGTGATTTAATTCATGAAAGTTTCTCACCTAGGAATCCATGGGAGTATTTGTTTATGGGAATTCATGAATGTGACAGTTTCATGATAAGAGAGCATGACTCTTTGACTATCAGAGAATTTTTCTAGAAAATGGAAGCTAATAATTTATTTATAACAATTTTTTCTCATGGAAGGAACTGGAATGTGCAACTCTTTTTGGATCACAGAACATGGTAGTTTCAATGGCACTCTAAATTTGCATCATACAACTTTAGGTTGTGTGAACTTATGGAATTTTCCTTTTAGAGGTGTTTTTCAGGTGTGTGAAGAACTCTTGTATTGTAATGGTTATTTTTAGATGTAATAATGCATATAATGTTGCATGAAATCTATGGAGTATCAAAAACTATTTAAAAGTTGTATGAAATGATTCCCTTTGCTACATAGTTGATTCTTATGACCATTTTCACCCACAATAATTCTTGGGAATACTTATGAATGCCACATATGCATATTTTTTTGTGGAAAAATCCACCTCATTGATAGAAAAAAATCATGGAAAAACTACATTTAATTACATGGAAAAAAAATTAGGAACTTCATCAAACACTTTTTATGAACCATCAAATTTCATTTAAAAACTTGCTCTGTAAACCATTTTTTATAACCCAAATAAAAATACAAGGGTTAGAAAACAAATATAAAATCTATATCAGTCCTAAAAAATGAAAAATATAAATTACCATCAATTGAAAATCTAAATTTAAAATATCAAGAACTCATAGTTTCTCAAACAAAGGTCAAAACATGGAATGAACTACCCTAAATCAATGGAATCATTAGAGGATGATGTTAATCCATTATTAAAGAGGATCAAAAGGCTTAGGAACATTGGATATGAAAACCCCAAACTCTTAATTTAGTTAAAACAAGTCCTAATTAACCATATCCATAATATAATGAGATAATAAATAATATGTGATGAATAATATAAAGATATGGGATAAGAAACACTTACTTAAATAATCTCCTCAACTTTGATGAGTATTTAAAAAATAAATCAAGAGGAGTGGGAGAAACCAATGGAAGCCAATTATAGGGAGGTTCTTGGATTCTTCTTGACCAGATAAAGGTAAAAAAGAAAAACCCTTCACTTAAGTGAAATTTTAAATAAATAAAAAATTGAAATTGAAATTTTAAATAGGTCACATGGTTTGGTCACATGGTTGGTTAAATCACACATCAACTATATGTAAAGTTTTGGAAATTCAATTTGTAGTCCAAATGGTTAGGTCACATAGTTAAACTAACCTTTTGAAGTATTATATAAATCTAGGCCTAAGATATTAAATTTAGGTAATTGTGCATCCCAACCATGCACCTCGTAAAATTCCTTCATACTTTTAAAATTTTCACTCAAAACTCAAAATAAAAGAAAACCCCAATGAATAATAAATCATGTACCTAAAAATGACATCATGGGTGTCATAGACTCTCCTTAAAACAACCAACACAGGTTATTAAGTCTTCCACCTTTAGATAATCTCGCTATATTATTGGGTTCCCAATCTTAGGGACTCTCCCATTCCCAACCCTCATCATCACAATTTCTTATCATATATCCATATTCACATATCACAAACCATTTTCATATCATAATTCACAACTCCCACATCACTATTAAGTATCAAAAATAGATTCGGACCCTCGTTATCCATTTATTTTCTCACATAAGACACCATATATGCAAGGTATAAAAGAATATAACCACATATCATAAATATAACACACTCCCACCTAGGTATACCATAATTCAGATCCTAGGGAGTGATTCACCACATCACTAACATTTATCATATCTTGGTCACAAACAAGTCTACAACCACATCACCAACCAATACATATCAGAAAACCCCCCTTCAACTAAATCTCATCATCCAATACACCATTCCACATTCTAACCACCATTTATTTACACAGGTGGGATTTATTTAAGGGTTTATAAAAGGCTCAAGTTCCACCACCACTAGAAACTCATCCTACAATATCCATTATATAACATAAGAAAAAAGTGGTAGAAAACATCAATATTTCCAACTCATGATATAAATGGAACCACCCCATGAAAAGGTGGCATGACCCATGTATAAATCACACCACTCCTAAGTAACTAATTTACAATAATCCCCATATATCCCAAAAGTGGAATGACCCCATGCCTAATTGGAACATCCCCCATATAACTCATTTTCACTTCATCTCACCCTCACTAACACTTCAGTAAATTTATATAGATAGTGTAATGACCCCCATTCTGAATTGGTGTGATCTATTCTAAAATTCATGAATCTACCCCTCTAGAAACATAAAATATGTTCTAAACTATTTCATAATTCTAGACTCAAAATTCATTATGGGGGATTAATAAATATTTTATAATCATTTATAAACAATTCTCAACACAAATTTATATCATAATCAAATACATCAAATGATTCACACTTTAATCATAGAAAATAATCAACAGGAACTTCATTAAAATAAAATATCATAATATATTCCTATTTCATAAGTATTTCCATAAATATTTTTCTTATAATAAAACTTCATTATTAATTCATCACAATTCACAAAAAATCAAATTTTATTCTCATATAACATATACCTTCATCTATTTCCATAATCCATTTCTATCATTATCAATTCCCATCAATATTCACTAATTTATAATTTATAATCATTTCAATTATTCTTATATAATACCTTTCAATCAATTTATTATTCATATCTATGATTCATAAATTTCAACCATTAATCCCTTATTTTATATTTCATCATTTTTTGTTTCAACCTCACCTGTATAACCTTCATCCAAGAATATTATGAATTATTTTCCCATTATGAAATACAATTACCTCATAGATTCATGGGGATTGATGAAAGGGAATATAATTTGGGGTTACCTACCCAATCCCATGATTTTCATTAATACTTAATCTTCTTAATAGTTCTCATCTAAATTCAAATATTCACGTGCCTCTCTTTGATCTTCTATAACATAATGATATTAAGGGTTTCTCCCTTAAAAAGGGTAGAATTTATAGAGAATATGAGAGATAATTTTTTAAACTATGAAAATCAATCCCAAATGAAATTCAATCCTCAAATCTCCCTAATTTTCATGTCATAACTCCCATAAAGTCTAAAATTTACTCTCTCTCTCTATCCCTCATCAATTTTCTCTATGAAAGATATAATATTAAATATATTTATTATATCTTCCATTACTTATCAAAATATTTATCCTTCCTCTAATGTTTCGCATCACTATAACTAAAAATATATCAAATAATCACCTTTTTTAATTTATAAAAAATATGAATTTAAAATGAATTACTTAAATTAATAATTAAATAATTCAAATTCCACTGACACCTGGAATTAATGGAAAAATTATAAACAATTTATAAAATTACCAAAATTCCACCTAAGAAAAAACATGATGTTTTAAATCTAATACCATGCTCAAAATTTCATTTCAATACCAAAAAAATATTATTTTACCCTTTATAGATGAAAATACATAAAATTTTAAAAACTCCATAACCTCAAATATTCAAGTCCCTACATTTTAAAAGTTATAAAAACCAGAGCCTTTAGAAATTTATTCTCATCATCTCATATTGATGGGTCATTAAACAAAAAATTATTTATTTAATATTTAAATTAAAAAAATAATCTTATTAAGATTTATTACAAAATTAATATTTTAACGAATATTCATTACCACTTAAGGAAGTATAGTTATCAACATGGATATCTAAATTGATTAAAATAGTTTATCGGTGAAATTGTGCAAGTGATTAGAATTACCACACAATCACAAGTCATTTTTAAATTAATTTAGTAAAATTTATCTTTTAAACTTTTCCAAAAATATCCAAATAGTATACTAATAGGTATGGGGTGGGGAAAGTAGTCCCAAAAAAGTTTAATGTCAAAAATAAACCTCTTATTGTCCCCCATGCACCCCATTTTTATTTTTTATAATAAAAAAGTTCCATATAAAACCCTTT
Source organism: Viscum album (assembly GCA_963277665.1). Classification (NCBI taxonomy): domain Eukaryota; kingdom Viridiplantae; phylum Streptophyta; class Magnoliopsida; order Santalales; family Viscaceae; genus Viscum; species Viscum album. The sequence goes on along the minus strand of OY728129.1, from coordinate 197,718,784 downwards.
TGTACTCCAACCTATAGATCTTCTCCCTCATGCCACACTGCCACACAGGATCCATCATAGAAATCCTATCATCGATCAGAAGGATCACATTTCTTGGTATAGATTTAGTTAAGTTGTGATGCTATGTAGAAATGTGGACACATGGGATGTCAACTAATCTGATTAATTATTCAACCCTGATTAAACCCAAGTCTATACCTCCATGTGGCATTGTGTCCATGCAATCATCATGTGGTTATACTTATTTAATGGGTTCCTAATGATTTCACTATGGTCTAACCCTCTATCTAGATCTGTGTGGTCACCTGTCAACCATTAGATCAATGTACGAATGGTCCAGATTCCACTTTCTCTTTCTCCCTATTTCACGACCACACTTTAGCATCCACTTTTTCCTATATTGGTTGCCTAGAGATATAGAATCTTCTTTAGTCACTAAATTTTCAACAAATCATCTCCTCATTATTCTAATCATATAAATGTGAATTTTATATATCATAAATCAAAAATAATAATCTTCTAAAAGTAAGATAGAATGTGAAAATATATAAAACCACTCTCTATATTAACTTTCTACCTATAAATTAACTCATCAAGTTTTTATTCTAATTGGATTAATCTCAACATTATCTATATAACGGTATATTATTTTCCATATGATTTTATTCAAGTAAATTTAAATCACAAAATTATATAACTATACATCAAAACTTATCTATAAAATATCACTAAAACCACAAATCTAAAGTATACAAACTTTATATAAATATCACCATTTTAAAATAAATATTTGTGATATAAAATTCATTATTCTTTAATTTTAGTTTTAGGCCATCAAAATTTAGTGAAGAGATAAGGAGTGTCCAACTTCTATTAAATATTAACCATAATTTGGTCATTGGATTTAGGTAAATCTAATTCCATTATTATTATACTCATTTATTGATTATAATATATCAATTTAATTGAATGAATCAATGAAATATGAATATAATAAGACATGGTATTTTATGGATATAAATAACTAAATAAATAGTCACTTCCAAATAATCATACATTATTATTCATCAATTCCTTCAAATCTTTATGGAAATTATTTCATCAGGATGCCTTCCACACTAAAAAAAATTGGATAGTTTTTTTCAATTACATATCTTAAAAGTATAATATATGAAGTTATATATAAATTATTTTAAAAATAAATATAATAATATCTTTTATTTTAGACTCCCCTAAAAATATCAAATATTATCATTCCATGAAAAGCCTCTAATTTCCACCAAAATAAATACTCTATGATATAGATTTAATGATGGCGTCCATTTTAAAATCCAACACCCTAATAAGTGGTAAAATTTCTATTTTAACCTTATTAGAAATTATATAATTAAATATCTAAAATATTACTTCAAAACATCACATTAAGTTTAATTAAACCACTTCAATCCTTCTTATTTCCTTTTTAAACGCCATAAAACCCAAAAAATAACTAAAATCTAATTCATCGAATTAAGATAAAATACAAATAAAATTTAAACCCATGATATTGTATGTGTATCCCAACTACCATGAAGAGTGAATAAAATGTGATTGTCTTTTCTTTATCATTGAGGGTCATATCAGTCACCACTAATCAATTCATAATGATTTTAAAATCACTAGTCTTGTAAAATATATACATTTTAGTCTAGAAAAAAAAGTCACTTATAAATTAAAAAATAGGATCTTGTTCTAAGAATTATTTAATTCATACATAATCCATAACTCTGTTTTAAAGTTTTTATGCATTGATATATTAAGATATTTGGTGGTGTACATTATAAATAATCTATTTTCAAATTTTATTGATTATCTATTTATTCATCTTCTACTATTTTTCATCCTTTATGGGGTTAGTATTTACTCCCTTGATCTCAATGTGGTCAATCATATATTTTTAATTAGGGGGATATTTCATTTGTGTCTTTTAAATTCGATTGTTGAAATAAGTCAACATGATCATTTCCTATATAGAAGATCCCTTAATTGATTTTAAAATTAATTAGAAAATAGGTAAATGTTTCAGAAAATGAATATACTTTTATATATAGGATAATCTAACATGATTAATTTGACTATTCATTGGTCAAAATATGTGTTTTAAGGTATTATTGGGATTAAGAACTAAAAATAAATAATTTTTTAATAATTAAACTAAATTATAAATACCTAATAATCCAAGGAGAGTTCTATAATTTAAAAAACTTTAGGAAACATCAAAATATTTTAAAAAAATAGGGACCTCTCTATAATTTTTTAAACTTCAAAGGGATTCATTTATGAAATGGACTTTAATTTAATAACTAACATTAATCCTATATAGAAATCATGATGACGATTTTTCTCTTTATGATATGGCACTGAGGTAGTTCATTTTTTAATTTAGCAGGTGATGCGATACATAACATGGCACTGACTAGGTCATCTTAAACATTTTATCAAAGAATTTAGATTATCAAATTAGAAAAATTAATAGAGGTCATTTGAACTCATTCAATCACTAATTAAATGTCTTTTTTGTTTTTTTTAGAATCAATATTTTTGCATATTTCCTTTAGTGTGTTTGAATTTCATAATTTTTCTTCTCAAAATTTTGACAACCCAAGAACAAAACCTCATGATTCACCATATTTTATCACTCTATTCTTGAATAACTCTCTTATACTAATTTTTTAAATTCTAATATCACTTAAAATTATAATGATAATAAAAATAAGTTATATTTCTTCAAAAAAATAGTTCATAAAAAATATTGAACCTCACTCTTTCTCTCTCAACTAAATCTCAAGTATCCCTCTCTCTCTCTTTTTCTCTCTCTCAATTTATATAATCTTTATAAATTATTTTTTATGGTCATTCAGCACTCTAAAGTGATTCTATAGGTCCAGTTGGTTTAAAATTTAAAAAAGATCAGAAAATAACATATACTCATCTAGACCATGAATTAGATCATGGATACCAAAGGAACTATTTTTCACATGTTAAATATGTAACAGTCTTAGTTGAAGTCATGGTTGTATAAAGTAGGTGTGAAAATAATTTAAAATGGTCGTAGATGGTGTTGAAATTTTTCTTCAAAAAAATATTAAGAGGGTGTTTGATAAATAAATTTCAATTACTAAGACAACTGCTCTAACATTTAAAAAATAGAAGAGTGATTCCCAAAATATAAATTATAAAAAAAATATTCAAGGTTTTATAGTTTATAAAAGTGAGATTTAAGTTTTTCTATTGATTGGTTGTTTTCTCATGTATCATTTTTTGAGTGTATGTGGATCCTTTTTCAAATATTTTCCATGATTATCTTTTTACACTTTGAATGAAATTCAATTCTTTTTCATTAAAAATGTGGTTTAAGGACAGTTAGAAACCATACTTTTAGAATATAATAATTAAATTAATATTTAAGATAATTAATAGGTAAATATTTCTAAAATTTATATGTAAATATATATTTAAATAAAACAAAGTAAAGATAAAATAAAATAAAATAATTGTTTTGTTAATCAGATGTAACATGACAACTATTTAAGAATTTGAATTTAGAAATTTAAATTTTGAACAATTATCATCATTTAGTTTGGGATTGATTAATTATTATATATATATATATATATATATATATTACTTGAAATTATTTTTAAAACCTTGTTTTGTGATTTATTATGAAGTTTCCAAACTTTCCTCCTACGATACACCAAAAGGATATCTTAAATTTCTATATGTATTTCCCTATTATGATGTTGTATCTTAATGGAATAATTATACATTAACCAAATAGTAACAATATGGGATAAAATAAATCCTTTAAAGTCAATGGTTTAGTCATGGTTTAAATAATTTTTGGATCTTATTAGTTTTTCATTATCAATTTTAGAAAAAAAAAATGTTTTATTCCAATACTCAAAATATGGGTTTAGATTTTCTCAAAGTGATGAACCCGGGAATGGTAAATCATGATATATTTAATGGTAATAAATTAAATAATTATAAATACAATATTATGTTCATTATAATTATTCTAAAAATATATTTTATTCTTAATCTTTCCTTTTTTACTATGTAAATCTAGAAGAAGATGACACTCTTACTGATTAAATAATAGTGAAAAAACTGATTCATTTAAAAGAAGAACGAAGATAAATATATACTTTGTAATGATTATATACTCAACACACTTTTACACTATCTATATATATATTTTATAGAAAAAATCCCCATAGAATATTTCGAATGAATTATAATTCAATAACCTATTCTGAAGAGGAAGGTATCACTAGAGAAGTTTTGGGGATATAGATTTTATAGAAAATGATCTTATTCATGATGACTTAGAGTTCATTGTCTTACGACAAATCATACATGTAATAACCTAGAATTTTATAAATTAAATTACCTTTTTAATGAATAAATTTTTTATTATGTAATGTAGTTATAGAAAACACATGAACTATGTTTCATTTTTTATTTTGGACCGTTATAAAATAGTCATAATTTGTCTTTTGGGATTAAAATACTATTAATAATCATAAACATTGTTAATATATCCATTCTATAATGACCATTAATATTATTATATTTTAAGGGTTATAATAAAATCTAATTAACATAGAAGGAATAAGTGATGGACTAGGAAAATAGAATCATACCCTATAAAGACTATTTGTTGGAGCATTCAATGGAGATGGAATCACTGATATTTTACCTTGACCAAGCCCAATATGATGTTTAACAACTAAAAATCATGTGAAATCATTTAATATATAAGTTTAATCTTATAGATATCTCCTCCCAAACCATGTTCTCCAAACCACCTCAATGAAGTACTATTATTGCACACCTTACCCTTAGAGAGTATGTTGGTGTAATAAGGGGTTATGTATCTAGACCCTAGTAGTATGAATTTTTATATTTTTTTTAATAAAATAATATTATATTGAACCCTTATCATTATTATTTTATATATTTACATGATTATATAATGTGTTTGATAAAAATTATATTTTGATACGAAGAAACCAAAATTGTGTTTTTGGGAAATATATTATTTCAATTAAAATACACTTTTGATAAATTTGATAGTTTTAATGAAAATTTTGTTTTCATGAAATAGTATTATTAAATAATATTTATTTAAATATAAATGCTAATATAATTTAATGAAGCCCAATGTAATTTTTATAAGGGTCGTAAAGCTCTTAGTGTCATAAAAACTAGTATTTTCTAGTAAATAAGGATTGTTATTTAAAATTAAAAAATATCATATTTAGAAACATATTTTAGTAAAATTAAAAAAAATTAAATCATCACATTGAAATTTTCCAATGGTGAATTTTTCATAATTTTCTAATATAGTTGAATTTTTTTTTAAAAATAGATATAGTATAAATATACGATATGTATAATGACATAATAATAGCTCAAAAGTAACTTAATAATTACTATAAAAGATATCCACAACTAAAAAATGGTTTTTAATTTAAAAAAATTTTATTTTAACTATTAATTTTACAAACCTATAATGAACCCTCAAAACTGATATTGTATTTTATGGTTTTTAAAAAAAATCTTTATGAACATGACTCGCTTCCACATCATGTATGGAATTATTTTAATGATTTTGGTTATTAATCTAATAAAATATTTTAAACCAATTCTATTTTTAAGAAACCATTGTGAAAAACCATGGTATTTTTTGTGTTTTTTATTATTTTATTACTTAGAGTCGAAAACCTATGTTTAGAAAATAATAAATAATTACCCTCTATTTTTCTATAAATACCCACTCAACCTCCCTTTAATCTTAACTAAAAACCCAATGATAAATACGTTTCTCTACCTATCTCTCTCTAAATCCCTACCAAGGTGCTCCCAAGCTCTTAATAGGCTTCCCCAAGCTCTTAAAAGCAACCACCCAAGTAAGGGATTCTCCTCCACTTCCTCATCATTTAATTAATTTCTTTATATTAATCATTTTAAATTCCAATTTATTATGATGTCATTTGTTTATAAATATACCTTTAATATCCAATTGATGCTATAATACTAAACTATTATTTATCCCCTCTCATTATAAACATTACCTAAGTTGTTACTATGTCAAAGAAAGGGATCTACCTCAACTTTCTTTTCCATTCAAGAAGCTTCTTTGTATTTAGAATTTTTGTTTTTAATTTTTCATGTTGTCATGAGTTTTTATACATACTTTTACAATATATATGATTACCAATTAATGATATAACACCTTTCACTCTCATTAATCCTTCCCCTGAACCTTCATATACACCTGTTATACTACTGAAATTATCTTATGATTTTCCATTCCAAAATTTTGTGTTGTGAATTCCCATCCCCATTTCCACTCAATTATATTCACATAGTTGTGCTTGTCTTTAATTTATTGGATACTTCTATGAATTTAACCCACACTCCTTGGTAGTGTGATTAAAAGTGATGAAATAATTTCTTATGGTGTATGGTCTATGTGGCACACAAATTCATATACATGATATAACTGTGATGGGTGGGACTATATTTATATATCCCTTTGATGCACTATGTGATATTTTTATCTCATGAGATACCAGGTATAGTGGATGTGTGGTTAGACTAAGTATGATATGTTATGATGTATCATAATCTAACCTTGACTTATGTTTATGGTGTCATGTTTTAGGTTATTTCCACATTCATATAATGCCTTGATATTATCATCTTATTCCATGATTCAATATTCATGATTATTTTTCTCTCCTTTTAATTCCCATTGACTCACATATATGGATTCACCTTATATTATTCTTTGATTGTTCCTTTACTAGGCTTTATATCTCACCCCTTTTTCATGTATGACCCTAGGTTATCCAATGTAGTATCAAAAGATCAATGGATTTTAAGGGCATGTCATGGAGTTTTTAAATAATGTATCTGTATCCTTATTTTAATTTAATGTTCTATATATCTAATTTCATAAGGACACTATGCCTCTTGATCTTTTGGGACTGTATTATGTGTCTCTTTATGTAATAAATCATGAAATAAAACATATAAAAGATATGGGTTGACATAGTTGGTATCATTGGGAGGTATAGTTATTTTTGGAGATTAGGATTAGAAAACCTTATGAAAATAATAAGGATAAGACTAAATTTAGAAAAATATCCCTAAATAATAAAAAATTATATATTTCTTGTTTTTCTAAGAAAATCCATCCCTGTATGGAAACTAGAAAGTGTATGTGGTTGTGGAATAAATTTACCTGCGAGTAATAACTTGGAAAGGGCTCATTGGGTATTAACTCAACATGTACCTAGTGCATGAAAAATATTCATAAGACTACACACCTGGAGAGACACTTCTGGGGGTATACTATGGTTAATCACATGCTTCTTACAAACCATTATGAAGGGAAAAATGTATATGAGATTTAATGTTAGGAAATAGACCATGGATAACTTATATTTAAACCAAAAAATCATAGGTAAAATAATACGTGGAATTTATGTGTTATCCATTTTATATTCATAAGTTACCCTTTTATATTCGTGATAGTTTGAAATTTTTCATCCTTAAATCTATTTTGGATGAATTCAATGATTAGAACCAAAGTCAAATAAAGAAATGAATGTATATTACCCATTCACAAACTTCAAATTTCATGTATGACTATAGTTTTATGCATTATTTCATGTCATGAAAGTTTAGTGGAACTATTCAAACACCACCTCAAAACATTGAAGTGGAGTTATCAATGAAAATAGTAAATGGGGAAATTATTTCATCTCATACCTATAAATTCTCTCCTATCAATATTTTCGAGTTTAATTTCCTAGAAAACCTTATGATACAACCATTATCAATATTAGATGTTATCCTGGGTATGGATTGGCTTTACTTGTATTGAACCAATATAAATTTTTGAGAGAAGTAAATCACCCTTTGTATCAAAAATTTACCTATGATTTTATATAAGTGTAAGGAGGAGGATGGAAATCCTTTAGAATCATCATCTAAATAATTGATATTATTTCCTTATAAGAAATCATATCTAGATCAAATGATTAAGACTAAGGAAAAGATCATCCTTGAGGACATGCCCATTGTATGGGACTATACTGATGTGTTCCTTGAAGAGTTTTATAGTTTTCCTTATAACTAAGAGGTTGAGTTCCCAATCAAAATTACACCCAAATATTTTCCAATATTCAAGACTCATATATTGAATTACTACTATTGAACTTGAATATATGAAGAATAAACTATAATAGATTCTATATAAATGGTTTATATTCCCAAGTGCTTCACTGTGGGGTGTTCTAGTCCTTTTCATTAAGAATAAGGATGGGTTAATGCACCTATGCATTGATTATTATGAAATCAACAAGATCTTGATAAATAAAAATTATCCTATTTTATGGATTGATGACTTGTTCGATTAGCTAATTAGATCCTAGTATTTATTTAAAGTGGATCTCTGGTTGGTATATTATCATGTAAAGGTGAATAAATTAGATATCCCCAAGACTACATTTCATAAAATTTATGAGAATTATAAGTTCATAGTGATTCCATTTGGACTCACTAATGCTACAGTTGTCTTCATGTACTTAATGAATAGAGTCTTTAGGGATTACCTTGATAAATTTAATATAGTCTTTATAGATGATATTATTATATAGACTAAAAGAAAGTATGGGTATAAGGATCATTTGGATGTTGTACTGAAGACCTTGTGAAATGAAAAGTTATATGTGAAATATAGTAAATGAGAGTTTTGGATGGAATAAGTAATATTCCCGGGGTATTTTATCACCAGGAAATGGATGTTTGTAGATTCTTTAAAGAAAGAGCCAATTAAAGGATATCTTAGACAAACATATGTGATATATATTTTTAGTTTCCTTGGATTACCTGGGTAATATCATCAATTTGTGAGAAACTTCTCATGATTATCAAACCCACTAACCAAGCTAAATCAGAAGGGATTTAAGTTTGACTAGACTGATGAATGTGAGGATATAATTAAAGAGTTAAAGAAGAGGATAATCACTAAACCTATTCATACATTACACACCCATGGGGAAGAATTTGTGATCTACAGTGATGCATCCAAAATGGGTTTGGGTTTTGTATTCATGAAAAATGGAAAAGTGATAGCATGTTCCTTACACTAACTAAAGATCCATCAGTATAACTACCCAATGCTTGATATGGAACTCGATAAAATGATCTTAACATTGAATATTTGGTGAAATTATCTCTACAGGGAGAGGTGTGACATATATACTAATCATAACAGGCTCAAGTATATATTCACAAAAAATTATCTCAATATGAACTAACTGAGGTGGTTATATTTGATCAAGGATTATGAATATTCAATCCATTGCCAACTAGAATGGAAAATAAAGTGGTAGATGCTCTGAGTAGAAAGTATCCTACAACTCTATCCATGATGAGGATTGAAAGGGGTCCAATCTGTAATGACCTAGATTTTCATGAACGTACAGATCATTGTTTTTTCAATTTAAATTCCTTATTTCATCCTTACAAGTGTTTCTTATGGCCTAAGAGAGGTCTAGAGAGAATCTAGGGATTGTTCGGAGACTGTAGCTCTGAAAATTAGAGAACCAGGATGAGCCACACATTTAGATCATGGTTAGTTCTAACCATGAGACTCAATCATGTAGGGAACTTAGTTCATAGAATGAGGCCACACGGTTTTCCCTAACCATGTGAACTGAACTGCACAACTGTGTGACTTTTCTCAGAAAAATTGTAGCGCCATTTCTCATAGGCTACACATGGTTAGTTAAACTATGCACATAGCCTGTTCGAGGGGGGTTCTTGGACAGTTTTGGGTGCATATGTGGTGCATGGTTTGTCTAACCATGTAGATAAACCATGAGACCCCATAAATGAAGGGTAAGTGACTATTTTTGAAGTTGCCCAGTCTGGATCCAAGTATCACTGAGTGGGGTAGGGGTGAATTAGTGATATCTTTTTCTTTTATGTTTCCCTTTTTGTTTTGAAACAAACTTCTCTTGGTGAACATAATCAAAACACACATCCACAATAACATAAGATTTACAAGGTTCACTACTCAACAAGAGTAGCTACATCCTTAGTATGGTACAAAAACAATCTAGTACCACATAATCCACTATAAAACTATCCTTTAGTGTGGAATAAAATGAGTAGTATATACCCTTACACTCATGTATCACTTGGAAAACAATCTGCAAGTGCGTGTCCACCCTCTTAGCACAAATAGGGAAAAAAATCAGTGCTTCTTAATCCACTTTCACAGTTTGATCTTTCAAAACAATTATTCTATTTCTTACCTAGAAGCTTGTAAGAACTGTCTTGCACACAACTTACTACTTATGCTAAACTCAAATAATTTGCACACCCTTTTAGGAATCTTGCGCACAACTTTTATGCCACATGCGCAAGATTCAACTTTGGTCTCAAAACACCTCTTGTGAGCAAATTCAATCTTGCATGCAACTCTCTTCTTGCACGCAACTTCTCCTTCTTGCACACAACTATATTTCTTTCACGCAAATCCCTTTACATAAAATTCGTCTGCGCTTCAGAGCTTAGGATTTCTCTAAGTATCTAGAATCTTAAATGAGAGGGGGTCACCTGTTATTTACAAGACTCGTTGACCCCCACAAGCAAAAACCATGACGCGTCACACAAAACCCTAATGCATCACACAAAACCCCATTTGACGTTGCATTGGGCGTGTAAGTATCTTTTGTGCCAACCTCATCTTTTGCGCACTTTTTGAATATTCCATGCACTTCATTCCTTTTCCTTTTTTATATTTTATGACCTTGAATCATGAATCTTGTGCAACATACCAAGCCATCTTCAAACTTGCACGCAACATTCTTTGACAAAAGCACATTTCTCCATCTCCCACTTTTCAACACAAAAAATTTGGAAAACACTGGGAAATGTCACCACCTTAAAATATACTTTAGAAAGAACACCAATGATGCTTTATTATCATCTAGATTATTAAACAAACAATTTCTTTAATCAAGAAATATATCTACTGTGATTTATAGTATTTGATAGAACATGTTTGGAATCAACATATTTTAAATGGAAAGTATTGAACCTTTCCTATCTTCCAGCAACATCAGTCTTTACAAACTGAATATGATTGGAAGCTCATTTACTCCCCATTTCCTTCATAATGCTTGCATCACAAGTTCTCCTAACTTATGATATTTTTGAAATATAAATCAGCAAAACATCGTCTAATTTTAAAGACCTTTACAAAGTTAATTTATTTATATTATTTTACAACAAAAGACAATACTCTGTAACAACAAACTCTTCTTACTTCATTCTCCATCCAAATTGGTCCCAATAGTTTTTCCTTTAAATGAATTTAAATCCTCATCCCTATTTTCTTTTATCTCCAGTAGAAAAAACATCCCCCTATTCTCATAATGAGATCCTCATCTTTTATAACATAGGTTCTTAGAGATCTCCCTCATTCAGAGTCCAATCGAAGCACTGTTTGTCACATTAAATCCCACTCGGTAAGATATCTAATTTTTTACCTTATTTTCTTTGTTTATCTTACCATATCCAATGATATTTTTTTGTGAGTTAATTTGACATATTTTTAAAGAATTTTTCCATTTCATAGATTTCTTATATTATTCTTTAAACTAAGTCCAAGAAAATATGAGTGGTCATTCACCAACCTTAGGTAGGTGGTCTACTAATTTTCCCTAAAATTTTAGATATTATATAGAGTTTTTTCATTATGCCATGCGTCAGACATTTTCACGCATTGACTTAAAATGATTTTTATCTCTTTAATTAATCAAACCATGTTATGGCACTACCATAGCCCTATATTAAGTTATTATATATTACTTGCCTCTTGGATATCTCCCCTTTGGGTGTCTTGAATGATCTTCCCCCCTTGAGTTAAATGTTTAATTGACCCAACCACCATCTAAGTGGTCTAGTGTGACCTATAGTTGGATTTTCCTTACCTTATAATTTAAATGGTTTGATTTTAATGAATGTAAGTGAGTGTCAATGCCATGACTCATTTTTTATAACTACATATATGAATTATATAAATTATAACACCCATAGTTAGTTGGGTTGAGTGTTAATAAATAATTTAGAGGTAATTCCTCCTGATTATTATGATTATTCCATGGATATTGGTCAATAAAAAATGGTTAAGGGTTTTTCTAAGAATTTTATTCCATGATCCCTTACGTTGGGTGATGGGAATGAAGTCTCACACCATTTAATTTCATTTGGGCAATGGGAATGACATTCCATGTTTCATTTCTATAGGTTTTGGGCATCAAAACTCACCTCACTATATTGAGTGTCGATCATGATGTCTCACATTCCCATGAGATTCTAGGATAGTACCCTTATTTGATCCCTTATCTCATTAGACTAGTCATGGATGCCTGAGTTATGCCTTGGGTACAGCTAGCGCCTAGTATCCATGTGCATGCCTCTAAATGTCCTTATATATAGAGTGTATATTAATGTATACATATTATATATATATATATAATTACTTATATATTGTAAATTGATCAGACTCATTTCAACTTATGTCGAAGCAGGTAGAGTTCGTCAGTTGTCCTATAGGAACCTAAGCCGACTGGTGTTTACTTTTCAGCATTGTTTATTATTCATTATTTTATAAACTTATATGTTATACACACTGATATAATTATTCTAGAAACCATTTTTTGTGGCCTACTAAGTTTATGTCACACCCTAATCAGGTATAACTTGTTACACAAGTAGACTTTATGATTGTAGGTGTGGATAAGTTCCATATCCCTATTTTGGATGCTTGATCTATTATACTTATAGTGAGTATCATGGGAGAAGAGGATCGAGTGTATTCTAATTATTCTAGTGCAGTTGTCTTTTAGTTTTTCTATATTTTGTATAGCATATTGTATGCACCTAATAATTGTATCCCATGTTTCCCCTTTTTAATATCAGCATGTTGTGACATCATTTTTTATATGACTCAACTTATGGATCTTGATTATTATTACTATTTGGATGTTTCATTTTCAACTATGTTTTTAGTTATCTTATATGATTAAACTATTTATCATCATTGTTTTTTACTATTGTGTTACTCTGATATGAGGGCATAGTATCCCCATGGTACCACCTTGGGACTTTTCTTCTAGCCGGTAGCCTCTAGCATACGGGGAGGTATGTCTAAGGCCATGTGACACACCATATTGGGGATTCCTTTAGTGGCTCATGGGCCAGGATGTTACAAAGTGGTATCAAAGTGATTTTTCATTTGACTAACTTTTTGGGTATTAGACAGGAGACTAGGATATATTATAATTTAGTAATAATCCTATTCCTAATAGTATCTAACCAACATACAGGGGAAACCCAAGTTACTTGGGATAGGATATTGTTGTTCTGATTTGTGCCTGTTATAGTTTCACTGATTTCATCGTTGGGTGACGCTCATGTTTTGTAATGTTATTAATATTTATATTAAAACTATTATGGATTTTATTTTTTCCATGGCCCTTTAATTCATGGAATTATCACCTCATGCATCATCATAGTCACTTTAGGACTGATATTCCATGCAGTTTTCCATGCCATGTTTAATTTCTATATGCATTTTCCTACTGCATATAGTTTAGTTCCTTGATATCTAATAGAAATGTGCAAATTTTTCTTGTCGGTATAACATATTTGGATTAATTAAAGTGCCTACATAAAACTAAATGGTGTTTTCCTACTTATATTGATAATGACATGTTAATTAACCCATTTATGACATGTTTGATCCATGAACCTTCTATTTCATGAGTGGAAACATTATTTGATTGGGTTACTTGAATGCCAATGGTAATTTATGAAGTAAGTAATTCTGTAAATCTGGAATAGTGATTCGGGTAATCAAATCATTGAATATAACCTGTTACATTCTAATACCAAATATAAATTTCATGTTATAGTTAAATGATGTGACAATTATAATTTAGAAGTGGTATGACTTTTATAAATCATGAATGGTGACGCATCTAACTAGAATGTGTTATATATATATGCATATGAACTCAAATAGAAATAAAAATTTTAAATAAAATGGTTATCATTAAATATGGATTACAATTGAAAAGTAAAGGTTTTTTTCTTCTATACCTTTCAATTGAAACTCCATATACCAAAACCTTTTTCATCTAATATTAGACCCAAACCCAAACTTAGCCTTAGTAGTGGGTAGTTGGGGTGTCTCTTGTAATTATTATGGCCCATTATGGTCTTCCTTCATCATCTAGACCTGGATTTTGGAGTAGGTAGAGAGGTGTGACCATTTCTATAGGAAGGTTGTGTGACTATACTATTATCTATCTATGATCTTTCCCACTTATAAGTTATTTTATAATGTGTGCATTTAGCATTGTATAATCATTCCACCACTACGGCTTCGAGTCGCATGCCAAGAAGGCGGTGAAGACCATACACCAAAGAAGGTGCTCCCTGATCTGCTATTATTACCTCCAATAGTTCCACCAGATGCACCACCTCATATTCCTAACATGGTAACTGATTCCCAATTTTGATAGGGTTTCCTTTGTATGATGTGTTCTATAAAAGGAGTTACTCGTCCTACCTCAACTATGGAATAGTTGACTCGGGAGTTTGAGTAGTAGCATCCTCCCACCTTTTTGGTGGATGGGGGAACACATTCTGTAGATTCATGGATAGAAGTCATATTTCTATCTTTGAACATATAGAGATTCCTCTAGAGAAGAGGGTCAAGATCACTACCTATATGTTGTGTGATTTTTCCAATCGATGGTGGGATGTCAATACCCAGGAAGATCGATATTGGAATATGATATGGAGGAACTTCTAGATAGTCATCTAGGATTACTTCTTTCTATAGATGTTGAGGAATGATCTAGATAGAGATTTTATGAACTTGTAGTAGAGATCCATTCCTGAAATGGAATATTCTTCATGTTTTACTAAGATGCAGTGATTCACACCGACTATATTGGGTGAAAATCACATGATGGAAAAGAAATTTGAGGATGGGATGGTATACACCATCTAATCATAGGTCAATGTTTTTATGTTGACTATTATTTATGATGTAGTCAACCAGGACCTCATTACTAAGTGGAATTTGATGGAAGTTGATGGTGTGATCTAGGTAGGTTCAGCACCCAGACCTAGAAGTGGTTCTTCTAGTGGGAGGAACCAGCATTTTGAGGTTTCTTAAAGGAGTATTAGTAGTAAATAAACTCATACTAATAGATACCTTATATTTGAAAAGTGTGGGAATATAGGATTCATGAAACCACAATGTATGCAAGACCCAATTAACTGCAGAGGTTGCAGCAGGATAGAGAATATCCAATGCTTCTGTAGAACTTTTCCACCAATACCAAGCAAGAGATGGTCTACACTAATTCCATGATATAAAGTGGGACTGATAGTATCTCACTAGGTAGGTGGTTGGAATACTAATGCCCACTCAAGCTAAGGAGGTGATTGAGGTAGAGGAAACCAAACTCAGGATTCACAATGTCAGTAGAGAAGGCCTACTCAAGGCAGTCAGGTTGTGACTCAGAGCCACTGTATAGGACAGTTACATATTAGTAAAACCTATGATGGAGGATAAGAGTGTCTAACCTTCTACTATTATATATACTATTATAGTAGCCTCTAATTTAGTGTCTTCTTTATTTTACATTGGTGTATCTCACTTTTATATATTTGTGTAAATACTGAAAATTATGGGCCTCAAGATAGAATACTTAAGTGGCATCATGAAACTCGATACCCCATTGGGTATTCAATCAGAGAGAATTATCCAATATAAGGATTATCCCCTTGAGATAGGTGAATATATTTTCATGTGGAATCTATTCATCCTTGACGTGGTAGGGTTTGTTGTTATTCTTGGGATGGACTAGTTAGTTATATATCGATTCTATATTGATTTTTATCATTGGAGGGTGATTTTTACATCACCAGAGGGTAGTATACATGTTCACAAGATAGAATGGAATGTCTATGCATCTCAAGAAGGAACTAATCATCAGGGGATTGGTAGAGTGATAGACTAGATCACTAGTCTCTTCTTATATGATCAGAGGATATTGCCTGATTTTTTTCATCATATAGTGGATCATTTTAGAGATGTGTTTCCTAAAAACTTTTTTGGGTGATCTCTAGTGAGAGAGGTATAATTCACCAATGATCTAGTTAAAGGAGTGGCACCAGTTTCCATTTCTCTTTACAGGATGTATCCTATGGAGATTCTAGATCTCAAAAAGTAGTTGGAAGAATTGGAGGATAAGGGTTTTATATTCCCTAGAACTTCTCTTTGCGGTCCACCGATTCTTTTTTCCAAGAAGGCATATGGTACCCTTAGAATTTTTGTATATTAATGATGGATGAACAAACTCATAGTTAAGAATCGATATCTGCTACCTTGAAAAGATGAGCTCTTTGATCAGCTCTGAGGAGTGAGGTTGGTTTCAAAGATTGATTTGAGGTTAGGCTATCATCATGTGTGTATCATCTCTTCATACATATCTCATACATATTTTCAGAGTAGTTATGGTCTTTATGAATACTTGTTAATGTTATTATTTCTCATGAATGCACCACCTATTTCCAGGGATCTGATGAATTGTGTTTTCTACCCATATCTGGATTCATTTGCATTAGTCCTTTTGGAAGACATCTTGGTGTATTCTCTCACTCATTATAAACATTCAAAACATCTTGATATCATAATGAATACACTAAGATAGCACCAGATTTATGTAAATCTAAAAAAATTCCACTTTTGGATCGACAAAGTTCACTTGCTAGGCTACAATATCTCAGAGTCAGGAGTATCATTATACCCAGTGAATGTGAGATTTGTAATTTCCTAGGATCATCCTAACAAAATGTTTTCTATACAGAGTTCCTTGGGGATATCTGGGTATTACTAATGATTCATCTAGTATTTATCACAAATAGAAGTACCACTTACTACTCTAGCTAAGAAAGGTTCCAAATTAGAATGTTCATAGGGTTGTGAGACAACCTTCCAGGGGATGAAAGGCAGGTTGACTTCAGCATCGATTATCATTCTAAAAAATTGGAAATAAGCTATATAATTTATTGTGAATCATCGAGTATTAGGATGGGAGAATTTATGATGTATGATGAGTGAGTTGTGGCATACAGGTCTCCTCAGTTGAGGCCTCACGAGTGGAATTACCCAAATAATGATCTCAAGTTGGCATTTGTCATGCATGCTTTATAATATTGGAGGAATTATTTACTTGGGGAGAATTTTGTGGTATTCTCTGATCAAAAAATCATCAAGTATATATTTATGAATTATGATATGAATCTCAGGTAACATAGGTGTGTTGAATACCTGTAGTCCTTCAATTTTGAGCTTGCATACATTCCTGGTGAAGGAAATGTAGTGGCTGATTCTATGACCTAAATAAATCAGAAACAGGTGGTTTAGGAGGCCAGTGGTGAGTGGAAGCTCATGGCCTTGTTTTAAAAGATTCATGTTGAGGTTCATGAGTATCACAGTCATAAATTCCTCTCAACTTTAGCATTGACCTTTTCTCTTTTGGAATGGGTAAGTATGAGACAAATTTATGATCCTAATGGCTTTGTCCTTAAGGAAAACATATCGGATGAGGATTAATTACCAGGTTGAACCATGGATAAGGATGATATCTTATGATTGCATGGGCGTGTTTAGGTTCCAGTAGACATCTAAGATGAGTTGATGTGTGAATTTCATGCCTCAACTTGGGAAGTACATCCTGGTGTCACTAAGATGTATTGATACATACGTCACCAGTATTAGTGGCCAATATGAAATGGTAGATATCCATATTTATTACTTGATGTTCCACCTATAAGAAGTTTAAAGCATAATATTAGTGACCATTAGGAATTTTATATCCATTTTTCATTCCTGAGTGGAAATGGGATGATGTATCCATGGACTTCATGACAAGTTTTCTTAGATCACCTTGAGGCAATGATACAGTTTGGGTTGTTGTTGACCAATTGATGAAGGTTTCAAACTTCTTACCTATTCAAGAGAACTTTTGTGTGGATGATCTAGGGAGGATATATGTTATATATATTTTACACCTTCACAAAGCTCCTCGTTCTATCGTATTTTCTAGGAATTCTAGTTTCACTTCACAACTTATCACCCTCGGACTGATGGTCATACAAAGCGTACAATTTAGGTGTTAGAGGATATGATTTGTGCATGTGTCCTTGAATTTGGGGGTTCTTGGGAGAAATATATACCTTAGTTGAGTTCTCCTATAATAATAGTTTTTTGGCTACCATATAGATGGATCCTTATGAGGCCTTATATGGTAGGCCATGTTGATCACCTCTGTGATGGTTATAGGTAGGGGAGGAAGATTTACTTGGACTGTGTCTCATATAGGATGCTTTAGAGTAGGTCTATATTATTAGGAAATTCATGTTGACTACTCAGTCTAGGTAGTCGTCTTATGCCAATTGATGTAAAAGACCTCTTGAGTTTGAGGTTGTAAATCAGGTCTTTTTGAGTGTATCACCCAGGTTGGTCCATCGATGGTTTTTAGAGGCAGGGTAATCTTTCACCTAGATTTTTTGGACCCTTTGAGGTTTTGGGGTGAATAAAAAAAGTGTCTTACTAGATATAACTTCCTTAGAGATACCAGTATATTAATGACATCATTCACATGTCTCAACTCTATCGATATTATCCAGAATCATCACATGTTTTACAGCTAGATGAGGTTGAGTTATATATGGATTCGTCCTTTTAGTATTACCCAATTCATATCGTGAATCATAGTGTGAATAATATTTTAGGCATGTTAGTTCCTTTAGTATGGATGCTATGATAGCATGGATGATTATAGGATGAGACATGGTAGAGGGAAGCTGGCGTGCATGCCCAGTGGATGGATCATTTCTCAAATGATCCCTCTTTACCCTCATAAGGCTAACTCAAGAACGATTTTCTTTAAAGAGGGGAGGTTGTAAAGACTCGGATTTTTAAGAAGGTATGAATAATTGTTTTTTTGTTTAAATTCCTTATTTCATCCTTGAAAGTGTTTCCTACGGCCTATGGGAGGTCTTAGGAGATTTTTGGGATTGTTCAAAGCTCGGAGCTCCAGAAATTGGAGAAACGGACTGATCTACATGGTTAGTGCATGGTTACTTCTAATTGTGAAACTCAACCATGTGAGATAATTATTACACAATAGGAGGTCGCGTGATTTTACTTAACCATGCAATTAGGGCTACAAAACCATTCACTTTGTCATAGAAAAATTCTAGATCCATTTCACATGGGTTGTGCACGGTTAGTCAAACCATGAACCTAACCCATGTGAGATGGTTCTTGGATAGTTTTGGGTGCATGGTTGGCACATGGTTTGACCAATTGTGCATCCAAACCATGTAACCCTGTAAATGAAGTGGAAATAACAATTTTCCCTTAAATGAATTTAAATCCTCGCCCCTATTTTATTTTCTCTCTAGCATATATAACCTCCATCCTCTCCTCATGAAGAGTTTATCCCCTTTTCTAACCTATTTTTTTGGAGATCTCCCTCATCTGAAGTCCAATCGAAGAAAATTACATCACATTTGATCCCTTTCAATAAGAGATCTAATCCATTACCTTCTTTTATTTTTTTTATCTTCCCATCACCTGTGCTATTTTGGTGTGATCTCATTTTCTTTATTTTCAAGGCATTTTTCTATTTTGGTTATTTCTTCCATTCTTCTTAAATCCAAAGTTCGATACTGGATGAGTGGTCATCCACAACCATAAGGTAGCTGCTCTAGTAATTCTCCAAAAAAAATTAAATTTTTTATAGAATTTTTTTGTTGTGCTGTACACCATAAATTTCCACGCATTGTCTTAAAATTTGTTTTATCTCTCTAATTAATCACACCATGTTATGGCACTCCCATAGACCCATATTAAATTATTAGAGGTCTTATACCTCTTGGATACCACCCCTTTGGGTGTGTTGAATGAACTTCCATGCTTGAGTTAAATGTTTAATTAACCCAACCACCATCTAAGTAATCTAGCATGTCCTCTATTTGGATTTTTCTTACCTTATAAATTAAATGGTTTGATTTTAATGAATTAAAGTGGGTGTTAAGGCCACACCATGTGTTTTATAAATATATATATGAATTATATAAATTTTAGCACCCATGGTTAGTTCGGTTGAATGTTTATAAATTATTTAGATGTAACTCCTCGTGATTATTATGATTTGACCATGGATATTGGTCAGTGAACAAAATTTAAGGGTTTTGTTGATTAAGGAGTTTCATTCTCCCTTACATTGGGTGGAGGCGAATTTCCAGTACTATAGCAGTACTGTAGCAGTTACTGTTCAGTACTATAGCAGTCGGAACTATTCGCCCGATTTGGGCCTTCGGGCCACCGGTTTGGGCTTATGGGTCTCAAGGGCCTTCGGTTCATCAAGGGACTTCGGGTCATAGGGACTTCATGCCACAGGGAATTTGAGCCACGGAGACCATGGAGTAGCCCAGTTTATACAGAACAGGTCCCAAAAGAGGATCAGAGCAACAAGAGTAGCAGCCACCAGAAGCAGAGCTAACCGGATTGGAAGAATGAGAGGGTATGGGAACCACCATCGGGACCAGGCACCGTGTAGATTTGTATGGGAAAATGCTAGTCGATCAGCGATGCAAGCTGGGAGATAGGTGATCAATGATGCAGAAAGTTGGGGAGGGGCAGTTCAAGTGGGTTGGGCTTACGAGTTATGTGTTGGGCATGGTATGCCTCTGGGACTTCGGGTCATGTATTGCGGGTCAGTCGGGCCTTATTCCTTGGGCCTACAGGTCATGTACGGATTCCCCTCCAACCCTTAAAAGAGGGATTGTCCATAATAAAATAAAAAAATGAAGGCCTTCAGGCCATTCGGGGAATGACATCTGACACCATTTACTTTTATTTGGGTGATGGTCATTATGTTCTATATTCCCTTGCTTCAGATGTTTGGAATGACAACTCACCCAACTATTTTAATTATTGAGTATGATGTCTTTAATTCCCATGAGATTCAGGGCTAGTACCCTTTTTAAAGCCCTTATCTTGTTAGATTAGTCATGGATTCCTAAGTTACCTCCTGGGTCCAGCTAACACCTAGTATCCATGTATATTCCTCTAAATTTACTTATATATAGAGTGTATATACATATATACATATTACATATATATATATATATATGATTACTTATATATGGTAAAGTAATCAGAATAATTCTAGCCTATATCGTAGCAGGTAAATTCCACCAGGTGTCCTACAAAAACCCGAGCTGACTAGTATTTACTTTTTAGCATTATTTATTATTCAATATCTAGCACACTTTTATGTTATACACACTTGATGGATTATTATAGACATCGTTGGTGGTATCCTACTGAGTTTATCTCACACCCTACTCAGACTGTCCTTCATACCTAAGTAGAATTTATGATTGCATGTGTGGACAAGGAAAAGCATCATGTCTTGGATGCTTGATCGGTTATACTTATACCATGAAACATGGGAGAAGAGGACCAAGAATATTCTCATGATTCTAGTGGATATGTCTTTTGGTATTTTTTTTATTTTTCTATAACATGTTGTATATGCCTATTCCCTATATCTCTTGCTTCCCCTTTGTGTATATCAGCATTCCATGGCATTATTTTTTATATTACTTAGCCTATGGAATTTGATTATTGTTACTATTTGGATGTTTCCTTTTACATTGTTCTATTAGTTACCTTATATACTTACTCTATTTATCATCTCTATTTATTAACATTGTGTTACTCTAATATGTGGGTATAGTATCCCCATCATGCCACCTTGGACCCTCACTACTAGTTAGCAGCTTTTGGCATATGGGGAGGCGTGCTTGATGCTATGTGACCCACCGGCTTCAGGCACCATTTAGTGGATCCTAGTTCAATAAATCACACAATCTTCTTGGAAATTAAAAGGATAGATATGGGAATAATAAAATTAATTTCATCATACCATGCTCAAATAACTGTTCAACTATCCGTTCTTGATAGGATCAAAGGGGACAAAAGATAATGAGGAGCTATAAATAAAGGTAGTAAATATTATTGAGTTTAACTTTGATAAATATGAATTTATAAGGTTTGGAACCCAGATATGTGTCACATAAAACCCATAATTAAAGAATAACCATATGAAAGATGTGTATATCACATCCTTCTCTATTCATCCAAGAATCACTAAGATGTATAGAGATACGAAATAAATTTTTTGTGGCATAACATGAAGAGGGAGATTAAACATTTATATATTGATGCTTTGTATGCCAACAAGTCAAGTTTGAATAATAAAAGTATAATGGTATGATGAAACTATGACCCATAATAGTATGGAAATGGGAAAACATAACCATGGATTTTGTTATAGGATTCCCCAAGACATCTAAAGGTCATAACGTCATTTGGGTAGTGGTATATCACTTTAAAAAGTCAGTGCATTTCATTAATATCAATTAAGATTTATCTCTTGACTGACTCACTAAGATATATATATAAGTGAAGTGGTAAGACTGTATATGGATTACCACTCTCTATTTTATCAAATTGATATTTGAGGTTTACCCCATGATTTTGGAAAAAGCATTGTCAAGTAATGGATACAGATCTGAGATTCAGTACTATTTATCACCCTTAGACATATTTTTATTCTAATAATTCTATTCAAAATCTATAAGATATAAAGATATCATTTTTAATGTATTTCCAAGGATGTTGGTACCAACACCTTTCCCTAGTGGAGTTGTCACAAACCAGGTCAGGTCGCCATCCGACCTGGTGCCCGACCCGGTCCGTGGTAAGGCCCGAGAGGCGTTCCCAATCCTCCCGGGCTGGCGAGAAGCGCCAGGGAATCAACAGGGAAAGTGGGAATGATTTCTCCCAATTAAAATAAATAAAGAAGTGAAAAAAAGGTAGAACAACGTACTAACCTGGCCACATCCAAAAACTCCTTGTGACCTTGAGAGTCACTCTCCAAACCACAACCAAGTCTCGCCCACGACGAACAAGATCATGTCAAACCCGCAGCAGAAACTAAAAACAAGAAAAAACTATAGGCATGAGTATTAAAACTCAGTAGGTGGTCCTGACTAATTCTATTCCCAATGCACATGCCATTAAATAAAGAATTCACTAATTTCAAGTTTGAACTAAAATTTATAAAAGTAAGTTTTTCTAAGTATTTTTCTCAAAATCAAAGTACAAACCATTGCCCTTAACCATTTTCAAATCTATATTCATTTCATTAGTGTCAATGGCTTTTTAGAAAGGGAAAGTGATGTTTATATTTTTTTCAAATTTAAACAAAGAGGATTAAACACTTTCATTTGAAAACCATTTTTAGAAACCTAATTAAAATCAGTTTACCACTTTCTAAGGAGAACAATACACCAAAAATGCGGAAAAGAAATCACACAGGAAGGGCAATGTAGGTATACATATAAGCATCATAATCACTACTGCAAGAAAAAAAAGCCGAATAGACATGGGTCGAACCTAGGAGCTCGTGAAAAATCTAGAACGTACCATACATGTGACTCATCATAAAGGCATTCCCTAACTCGATGACGTCATAACACCCATACTACTACCTGGTATAGAGCTGCATGGCCTAACCGAGGGGCCCAATCCTTATAGCAACAATAACACAGTATTCCCCTACTATGGGGCCACTAGCCAGGGCAAAATCTAAACTAGTGCAGCATAGTTCATGATAATTCACTTACTATGTCAGGTTCCCCTGTCAACGTGTGTAATAAAAGAAAGGGGGTGAGTCAACAAAGTCAATCAATCAGTACAAACATCACACACAAATCATGCAGTCAACATACATCAAATATCACATCTGAGTCACCACAAATAGAGTTTTCCAAAATAATTTATTTTATTAAAGTGTCAAATGGGACTTCACCAATTTTAAGGAAAATCCTCATTTCTCAAGTGAACCAAAACACTTGTTTGTGCTTCAAATAAATAATTTTCCAATAAAACAAAACTACATTTAAAATTCGGTGAATTATGTTTAAATTCCAAAAGGTAATTCTTTCACTACTAGGTGTCTGCTCATCAAGAAAACATTTCAAGTGTCGTGTATAAAATAAAAAGCACTTTTTACATTGAGTGATCATTTAAAAATTTATCATTTAATACTATTTATTATTTATTAAAATTTATAAAATATCAAGCAATTAATAAATTCTAAATTTAAAGACAAGTGCAGTGGGGGACCTACCTCGACTTACTGCTCGATCGTGACAACACAACTCCCTTCACACTTAAGCATAAGAACGCGCAAACCGATAACCGCAGTGTTGTGGACTTTCTTTGATGACACGCTACAAAAACCGCAAGGCTTTAAATGCCAAAAACCCTTACCCAATTCGATAAAAAATAATTTTCATCCTTAATAATTATTTAATAAAACATTTTAAAAAAATTATAAATAAAATTTTAAAGACCATTTCCACATATAAACAAAACACTAGAAAATTTATTACATAGTTTTCAAAGTATTTCTCATGACTTTAAATGACAAAAACTTCACTCAAAACATCCTTTTAAAACCAAACGCACCTTGGAGCAACACCAAACCATCTTTGAGAAATGTTTCTAACCATTAATATAATTTAATAAACCATTTAAAAATTTTATAAAACAATTCCTGAGAGGTATCACAAGATTTTACACAATACCAAAATACAATACACCACACATCAACACCAAACCAAAACACAAACCCAACCAGAACACAGTACGCAACAACAAAACCAAACTAAAACACAATACACAACAACTGCACAGCTAATTAAGCACACAAAAAATCCATTTTGAAATAATACACACACCAAAACAGATTTTAAACAAGATTTTCAGTGCACAAACAAATTAATAAATATGCTAAATTAATTAAATAAACAAACTAATTTGTCAGATAAAATTTATACATGGAACCACCTACCTCGGTGTATGAAAACCTCAAAATTTTGGTGAAAAACCTCTGCCGCACGTTAGTGGCACCTCAAATAACACAACTAAACCCTAAAATCAAAGAATCAAATCAATTACACCATAAACAAATCAATCGCAACACCAAAACCTAACCCGAAAATCCCCAAATCAACAAAACAACCCAACGAGGGGAAAATGCACCTGCGGTGAAGGTGCGGATGGAAAACCGGGTGAGGGGAAGGGATGTCGGAGGTGCGTCGCACTGGAAAATCGGCAGGAAGAGAGGGGCAGAGCGGGTCCGGTTGTGCGAGGCATTGGGGGAGACATGGGGAAGTCCGAGGCGAGGCGGACGGCGCGGCCAGGCAGAGAGGGAGGAGTAGGGAAGGGCGGCACTGGTCCGAGAGAGGGAGCGAAGGCGGTGAGTGGTCCGGCAAGGAAAAAGGGAGCAGCGGCTAGGGTTTAGGGGAGGAGAGGCTCGTGCGAGAGGGGGGGATAAAATGAGAGGGATAGAAAAAGAAGAGGGAAAAGAAAAGGAGAGAAAAGAAAAAAAAGTAAAAGAAAATAAAAACAAAAATAAAAATAAAATTAAGGATAAATTAATATCCTATCAAATTATAAATTTAATATTAATAATAAAACGAAAATAATAAAATCAATCAATATAATAAAATTATTTATTAAGGATGGACACCACGCATGGTCGTGCGCCACGGTCTCGCGCACGGTCACGCGCACGGTCGAGCGCACGGTCGCACGCACGGTTGCCGCGCATGGTCGTGTTCCCACAAAAGAACCCAAAAATAATCAATTTAAAATAAATCGCCGGTCAGGGTGTGACAAGAGTTCTCATATAATAATTGTTTTCATTCTATAATTCAAATAAAACCTTATGATGCTCTATATGAGAAGTGATGTCACACTCCAACATACTAGGATAAAGTTAGTGAGAAAAAGTTTTTGGTGCCTGAACTTATCCAAGATATGATAGTGAAGGTTCAAACCATTCTGTGTCAAATAAAATCCCTAAAAATGTGATAGAAAATCTTTGTAGACAATGATCGATAAGTCCTAGAGTTTGAAATCAAAGATATGATTTTTCTTAATATATCACCATAGAATAAATTCATCAGGTTTTAGAATAAGGGAAATCTAATTCCTAGACATATCATCCCCTTTGAGATCTTTCATTACATCGAACATGTGACTTATCGACTAGCACTTCCACATAACCTATCTCAAACATGATGTGTTCTATATATCTATCTTAAGAAAATACATACTAGACCCATCACATGTAATGAACCTAGTGGTGGTACCTTTAGAGAATTATATTTCATATGAGGATCATCTAGTCAAGATCTTATCTTATAGAAACATAGTTCTATGAAACAAGACAACTCATCAGGTCAAAGTACTATAGTGAAACCAAAAGTTTGAGGAGGCAACATGGTAACCAGAAGAGGTGATGAAATGGAAGTACACTCATCTATTTTAGTGCATGAAATGAAATTTCAAGAGAGAAATTTATGAAGGGGGAAGGAATGTAATGACCTTGAATTTTATATATAATATTCCCTTTTGAATGAATAAATTTCTTATTACGTAATGTAGTTATAGAAAATTTATTCACTACATTTCATTTTTTATTTTCGAATATTATAAAATATATCCATAATTTGTGTATCAGGATTAAAATACCATTAAGAATCATAATCATTGTTAATATAACTATTATTTTATAAATGTTAATATTATTAGATATTAAGGGTTATAATGAAATCTAATTGATATAAAAGGAATAATTGATGGCCTCAACTAGTAGAATTTAACCCTATGAAGCCCATTTATTGAAGCTTCTAAGGGATATGGAATCACTGTAATTTTCACTTGATCAATCCCAAGACTATATTCAACAATTGAAACTCAAGAAAAATTATTTATGGGATAATTTCAAGCTTATAGAGACCACCACCCAAACCATGTTCAACAAAAAACTCAAATAAAGTATTAATATCGCATGCCTTACCATTAGGGCATATGCTGGTGTAGTAAGTGTTTATGTATCTAGACCCTAGTAGTATGAATTTATTTATTTTCTTTTTAATTAAATAATTCTTATATTGATCCATTTTTATTATTAATTTATATATATACATGATTATATAATGAGTTTGATAAAAATTAGATTTTGATATAAAGAATCCAAAATTTTATTTTTGGTAAAAATATATAGTTTCAATTAAAACACACTTTTGATAAATCTGGAAGTTTTGAAATAAATTTTATTTTCAATAAATATTTATATTAAATAATATTTATTCAATATAAATGATCGTTTAATTTAATGAAGTCACGTGTAGTTTTTATAAGGGTCGAAAAGTTAATAATGTTGTAAAAAATAATATTTTCTAGTAAATAAGGAATTTTATTTAAATGTGTAAAATATCATATTTATAAAAAAAATTGGTTAAATACATATCATTTTTTGAATTAAAACAATTAAATTTTCTAATGATGATTTTTTTTTAATTTTATGAGATAGTCGAATTTTTGGGTAAAAATTAGATACAATATAAATATATTGTGTGTATTATGACATCTTGATAGCCCAAAAGTGATGTAATAAATATTATAAATGCATCCATAACCAAAAATAGGTTTTTCCTTTAAAAATTAGTTTTTTAAGTTATTTTATTAATTTTAAAAACCTATAATGAATTCTCCAAAACTTATATTATACTTTAAGATTTAAAAAAAATCTTTAAGAACGTGACTCAATTCCACATCACAAATGGTATTATTTTAATGGGTTTTTTTCTTAACCAAATAAAATATTTTAAACCACTATATTTGGTAGAAACCATGTGAAAACCCATAAGAAATTTTGTTTTTATTGTTTTATTACTTAGAGTCTAAAACCTATGTTTAGAAATTAATAAATAATTCCCCTATCTTTTGTTATAAACACCCACTCGACATCCCTTTCCTCTTCACTCAAAATCCATTGAGTGTGAATTTTCTCTCCCTATATATATATAAATTCCTCTTAAGGTGTTCTTAATCTATTAAGAAGCTCCTCCCAATCTCTTAGAATAAATCACTCAAGTAAGTGATTATATTCCTCTCCCTCCTTATTCATGCACTTCCCTTGTATTAAGCATTTTGAATCTCAATTGATTATGATGTCATGTGTTTATAAATACCCCTTTATTTTCTAGTTTTTGTTATAATACTGAGATATTATTTATCCTCTATCAATATAACATTTACCCAAGTCGTTACTATGCTGAAGAGAGGGATCTCTCTCTCCCTTCTTTACAATTCAAGCACCTTCTTTATATTTAGCCTTTTTATTTGAAATTATTCAGGTTATCATGTGTTTTTAAAGATAGATTTACAGTCTTTATGATTCCAAAGTAATGAAACACCACCTTTTATTATCATTAATACCTTCCTTGAGCCTTTATATACACCTATTATGCTGTCGAAATTATCCTGTGATTTTCCATGCCAAACTTTTATGTTGTGAATACTCATCCCCATTTCCACTCAAGGGTATTCACATATTTATAATTATCCTTAATTGATTGGGTACTTCCATTTATGGAACCCACACTCCTTAATCGTGGGATTAAAAGTGATGAAATTAATTCTTATGTTGTATGACCTTTGTGGCATGCAATTGTATGTATATGAATTGAATGTGACGGGTGGGCCAGGAATTATATTACCCTCTAATGCATTGAATAATTTTTTTATCTTATGATATACCTGGTATAGTGTATGGGTAGTAAGCCTAAAAACCCTATGTTATTTTGTCTCAATGGTTATCCTTGACTTCTGCATGTTATTTCATGGTTTATGTTTCTGCTACATTTCTATATTGTCTTAATGTTATCATCTTATGCCATGTTTTGATGTTCATGCTTATTATTGTCATCTTTATATACCTCTTAACTCACATATACTTCGTTAATTTATACTATGATTTAATTATTTCATTACCGAGCTTTATAAATAACCCTTTTCTTATGTACATCCCTAGGTTATTCCATGCAGTATTAAAAGATCAATAGAATTTAAGAGAATATCATTGATTTTTTAAATAATGTCTTTTTATCCTTATTTCAAGTTAATGTGTTGTGTATCTAATTTCCCAAAGACATTATACCACTAGATCTTCATTGATTGTATTATGTGCATATTTATATAATAAATTAGGAAATAAAATATATAAAAGATGTGGTTTTCCATAATATATGTTATAAATAATCTTAAAGTTCAAATATTTTTCAATTGGAAATTTATTTCTGAACATTAAATTATGGTTTAATCACATGTAACCTATTTTTATCAATTTTGATAGTGAATTAACATTATGAACAACTTGTAGATGCATATAAAATTAATGATCTATAAATATCAATTTGATACATTATTATATGAGACACCTGTTACAATATGCACTTCTAGAATTAAGGGCTTTAGCGACCACTATTTGGTGGTTGCTTTTATCTTGCCACAAAATCTTTTACCAACCATCATTTAGTGGCTGATAAGTCCACACCCAAAACGCACATTTTCAGATGTTGTACACAGTTTAGGGTGTGATTTGCAATGAGGGGAGATGCTTGGGGTGATGAATAAGCTTGATCACTGACCATAACTGACATGTGAATACTGGATGGTCGTGGGAATTTTAGGGGTAGTTGATCGGGGGTGGAGTGTCATTAGAGGGTGGTGACTCAAGGGCCACACTACTATATATTTTTATTTATTCAATGGTGGATTTTATCAATGTTAGCTAAAAGCGCTAATAAAAGTACAAGCTTTATCAGCCTTATTAAGCACTGATAAAGGATGAATTTTATTTTCACTAAAATAACACTGTTAAAAGTCATTATGAATAATTTAATTTATTTATACATATTTATATATTTTTTATTGTGATTTATATAATAATAATTATATATATTTATAATTACTATATATATATAGATTTATACTTATTTATAATTATATATACTAACATATAAAAAAATTAACTAAGTGGAAAGAATGTACAACATGAAGTGTGTTTCCACTCATATCTTAAACAAGTTGGGGTAGTGAATGACGACCCATCCCATCAAGAAAAGGGTTTATACCTGACTGATATATCTTTCACAAATCTATGTATATATGTATATATAATTAATTAAAAAGAATATTATAATTTTAGTAATTTCACTAATTATTAATTCATATTTTAAATATATTTTTCAAATATTTATACATTTAAATAAATAATAATATTTTTAAATATAATTTAAAATTATAAATTGAAATAATTAATTATATTTTTTATATAAAATCAACACAATATATACATTTATAATTAGAAATAATAATATATATCAATATATAAATTTTAAATAAATTTAAATACAAGTATTAAGATTCTTATATTTAATTTAATAGTTTTATAATTATTGATATATCGTGAAAAAATATATACATAATATTACTATTTATGCATTTTTATTAACGATGTATTTATAAAACATTTATTCGTTTATATAAATGATAATATTTTTAATTATAATTAATACATTCTCTGATGCATTTATTGATAAAATATTTTTTATAATGTTAATACATTTATCATAATATTAATATGTTTTTCAATACATTTAATAAAATTACTTTTGTTTATTTATTTTAATATTTTTTTGATTTATTCATCATTATTTATTAATTTTTAATCTTTTTTTAATTTATAAATTTTTAATATTTATCAATTTTTAATATTTTAGTATTTTATTCATTTTTTAAAATTTATTTATACATATTTATTTGTTAGGTTTAATATTTTCAATATGTTTGTAATTTATATGATTAATATTGATATATATTTTTAATATTTTTTTATTTAAATAGTTAATATAATTCAGTTTTAATAATTTTTTTATTTATATAATTAATATTATTTATTTATTTATTTTATTTATTTTTTATGTGTTTGTATTTCATGTAATTAATGTTATGAATTCACATTATTTAATTATTTTTTAAAATTTATTCAATTTTATTTATTAGTTTTTAATATTCTTTCATTTAATATTATTTATTCACTATTAATTGTTCTTAATTTTTAATATTTTTGGAATTTATTTATTTATTTATATTTATTTATACATATTTTTTTAGTATGATTTAATATTTTAAATATGTTTTTCATTTATATGATTAATATATTTTCATTTTTAATATGTTTGTAGTTTATATTATTAACTTATTTAAATGCATTTTTTAATATTTTGGTAATTTAAATAATTATTATAATACATTTAAATAATTTTTTTATTTATATATTTAAAATTATTTATTTATTCATTTTTATGCGTTTGTAATTTATGTAATTAATGTTATGAATTCACTTTTTTTAATATTTTTATAATTTATTCAATTATATTTATTAATTTTTAATATTCATTCATTTAATATTATTTATTCTTCTTCAATATTTAGTAATTTTAAAAAAATGGAATTTATTCGTTTTTTAATATTTATTTATACAGATTTATTTATTAATTTTTAATATTTACAATATGCTTGTAATTTATATAATTAATATTATTTAATTTTTATTTATTATGTTTTAATATTTTTAATATTTTTAATATTTTTAATATTTTTTTGTAATTTATATTATTAATTTATTTAAAACCATTTTTTAAAATTTTTGTAATTTAAATAGTTAGAATAATTTATTTTTAATAAATTTTTTATTTATATAATTAATATTATTTATTTATTCATTTTTATTTATTTTTTTAAGACTTTTACAATGCTAGATTAAGTGCTGATAAAAGTGTATTTTATCAGTATTAAAGAATAAGCACTCATAAATAAATCTATTGTTAGTGGTTTTAGCGCTGATAATGATTTTGGTTTATCACCGCTAAAAAACTCAGAAAAAAGCTTTATTTATTAGCACTTAGTTTTTTAGTGCTGATAAAATGGGTTATTCTTGGCAATTTTCATTTAGTGCTGATAAAACCCTTCATATTTTTTAAAAAAGAACCCTAAAAGATCACTTCTTCCTCACGCTGCTTTCAAGATCTCATGGAACTGATTACCAATGAAGTTGATTTTTTTGGACAAATCAATCCTCAAAACTGAATGTATGAAATTCAAAACTTGCTTTTAAGTATTCTCAGTTGTTCTTTCATTTGTTTTTCATGATTTTTTTGAGTGTATCTTCTCATGTTCGTCTACAGCAACCGATTTTTTTATTAGACAAGTCAAACCTCAAAATCAAAGGTTTAAGGATTTTAAATTGATCTTTCATGTATTTTCATGATTTTTTGGAGTTTATCTTCCATTGTTTGTTCCTAATGGTTCTTCCCCTACATATTCTTCTATAAACAATTTTTTTCATTTTTATTCCCTTTTTTTGGACAAATTGAACCATTTAAGGTGATTTCCAGTTTGGTTCTCCAATCTTTCTTGATTTTTCTAATTTTTGTGTTGTTATTCTTCTTTGTATAAATAAATATAGACTATAGATATAGATTTTAAACAAAATAATTAAAATAATTTATTATTTTATATTAATTTAAAGTTTAAATGGGATTCATTGGAATAAAAATGCTTTGATTTTCCAACTATAAATTTTATTATTTGATATTAATATGGTTGTATCATCCAACAGTTTGGAGACTTTTTTGAAGGACTTGTCTACTCCTTAGTATTGAGATTCTAATTATCTTGAAGAATTAGTGGTTTTTCAAAAACTATAAATCTTTTCTATGAAATCATTGAAGATTCTCCATTTTCAAAGGCATATTCTCACTTTCCATGTTTTTGTACTATCTTCCAAGTCTCATTCTAAGTATGATAATTTTTTAATTACATATTCTTGACATTCCTATAATTTGTAAAATTATGTTTGACTAATTTATTGAAATTGAAAAAAAGTGGGGATAAAATCATATTAAAATTATACATCAATATTATCTCCATTGGCAATAAGAATTTATTTTTCGATGTGGGGTGGTTAAAGATCTACATCAATAAGAACTCTTATGCAATACTCCGATTTGCATTCAGTTTTTTTCATCTATCTTCAAGGGTGATTCTATACACAAAATGGTGTTATTTAAAACTTGATGATGCAAAAATACCTAGTTCAGTCCATGAATCCTCACACATATTTGAGCATTAATGTTCTTATATGTATAGGGATAGAAGTTGATGTCCCAATCCAAAAATAATAAAAACCTATGGGTTATGGTTATAGAATCCATATTTCTAAAAAATAGATTGTGATCAATAGATTAAAAGATAAGATGATCATAACCTTTACCTATTTGGGTTATCTTTAAGTATTTTTTTCCCTAAATACATGAAAAATTCAACATCAATTTTTCAAGGAACCATAATTTGTCTCCCTTTACTAGAATTTGGTGACCGATAAATGAATACTTTCAAGCCTTCAACATCTCTTTAAGTTTCACTAGATTCATGATAACCAATATCTTATTATTGTGATCCACTCATAGCACACTAACTATTCACTCAAATTTTGAATAATGAGCATAGAATATACCTATCTCTTGAGTGTATATTCTAACTCATACTCCTACTCACATCTCGCATGTCATTCAATGTATGACTCACTTGAATATGATATATGTCAAACAAGTTAGAAGAAGGGGGATAAAAATGATTTAATATTGTAAGAAGGTGGACTGTGGACAATAAAACAAAATGAGCAATCACTATTGCTTTTATCATTAAATCATCAATGAAAAAACCATCACATTATATCATTACATCATGTATTAAGTTACCTACTTCATACTAAGAAAAAAATTACACCAAGAGATAAGTCTTAATTATTTCCAAAACATAGGCTTTTTTATATGTATATATTTTTCATTATATTATAAAACATAGGTTTTATATCAATTCTTTTATATAATTTATAAATGTATGTGCTAGAATTTATAATTATATTTTTAAATGTGTACTTTATATAATTTATGGATATAAAAATGATACATTATATGCATACCCTATGTATATTTATTTATTTTTTATAAAATATGATCATTTTAATACCAAATAGGATGGATGTGAATCGAAAATGGATGGATATTAATTTTATAACAATGGAGTATGAGGATTAGGTTAAAGAGTTCATTAGTTTTTAAAATGAGAATGCATATGACCCTTGTCAAAACCTTTTTTTTATGTTGTTGTTATTCAAGAAAAATTAGTCCTAAGGTGTTAGAAGAACATTTAATATGTCACAGAATAGTTCAAAGCTATAAATGTTAGACTAAACATGGGTTAGAATTGAATTTTGATACTAACTTGGATGATACTGTGATTTATGGATCATATAATATGATTAAAAGTGTAAACGATGATGGATATCCTATTGAAGGAATGACTATGGAAATTGAAGATGACCTTCTTGATTTTCCAAAGTTGTTTTAGAAGTTAAAGAGTTGTGAAAAGATACCATTGTATAATAGTTACACTAAATATACATAATTTCTAGCCATACTGAAGCTATATAATTTGAAATCTGCTAGTGGATAGAGTGACGCTAACTTTATAGAACTACTTGGTCTCCTAAATGATAGGCTACTAGAAGAAAATGAGCTTCTTTGTCAAACATATGGTGTTAAACGAATACTACATTAAAGGGGTATAATTTATGAAAGAATACATGCCTATAAAAATGACTATATTTTTTTTTTCAAGGACCATGAATCACTTAAAAGATTCTCTAAGTGTGGCACAGATAGATACATGAAAATAAGAATAAATTCTTTTGAAATTTTTATGGTACTTTCCAATCATTCCAAATTTTAGATGGCTATATAGATGTGACGAGACCGCTAGACAATTAACGTGGCACACAGATACAATAATTCATGATGGAAAACTAAATCACCCAGTGGACTATCATCAGTGTAATAAGATTGATCAATAGTTTCCTGAATTTGTAAATTAATTGAGAAACTTCCATCATGTGTTATCTATAGATGGATTGAATCCTTTTAGTGTACAAAGTAGTACTCACAATTCATGGATAGTTATGTTGTTAAATTATAACTTGCCACCATAGTTATATATAAAGAGAAAATATATTATGTTGTATTTGTTTATATGTATACCAAAACAACCTAGTAATGATAATGAAATTTATTTGGATCCATTGATCAAAGATCTAAAATTGATGTGTGATACAATTGTTACATTGTATGATTCCCATAGTAGTGAATAGTTCATATTGAGAGTCATGTTGCACAAGATGATAAATTACTTTCTTACTTATGTAAATTTTTTAATATATATCATTAAAGGGATGTTTGGGTGTCCCATATATGAATAAGGTACAAACTCAGTTAGGTTGAAACATTCCTCAAAGACTATATTTTTAGGACATCATAAATTTTTACCCCAGAAACATAAATACCAATCCCAGAATACATCATTCGATGGAAATACAGAACAAGGTACAACACCATATCCATTAACGGGCAATCAACAATTCAATAAATTAAAGTGTATTGTCACTATTTTTTTTTAAACTTATTTAAAAACCCTTTAAAAGGTTGTACAAGAATATATTTTTTAATTACCATACCGAAATTGTTTGTATGTCAAACATTTTATTAATGTCATTTGCATAGAAAAATGTATGTGAAGGTGTTATTATCATGTTAAAAAATTCACCCAACGAAATAAGGGGTGTAATTAAATCTAGGTTGGACATGATTTACATGGGTATAAGGGAAGAGTTAGCACCAATAAAGGGTGAAAGATAGACTTATCCAGCAACTTACACTCTATCTTAGAAAGAGAGATATTAGTTTTGAAACTTTATGAATAATGTAAAGGTTCTATATGGGTATTATTATAATATCAATAATATCATGTAAATTACTAATTTGAAGTCAAAGGGGAAAAATCACATGACTTCCATGTTTTGATGTAAGATTTATTGCATGTAGCTTTATATTGAATTCAGCCTAAAAATGTTCGACGCACATTAACCAAGATTTATTTCATTTTCAAATCTATATTTAGTAAGGTTATAGACCTAGAAAATTTTCCAACTATGGAAATAAATTGATGAAAAATTAAGTGAATTGTAAATGTACTTCAATCCGTTATTATTTGATATAATTGTTCACTTGATAATTTACTTGGTTAAATAGATATAACTATGTGGTCTTGTACATTATAGATGTATGTACCCCCATTGAATGGTATAAGAAGATTTTGAAAGGGTTCTTCAAAATTCAAAGTCATATATAAGGTTGTATTGCAGAGCGATATATTTTTTAAGAAGAAATTGAACTCTATAACGATTAACTATCATATGTTGATAATATTGGTCTCCCAAAATCTCATTACAACATAATCCTTGTGTATGAAGGGATTTTTGAAAGATATGATGTTACAATTAACATTATAGAGTAGGAAAATCTCAAATTTACATTTTATATAACATTATAGATTGATCTCCATACATTGAAGCCAATAAATTAGATCTTAGTCATTTTAATCCATCAAGGGCTGAAAGTTGGATATAAACATAATCAATAATTTATTGGATGGTTTTGAGATCATGTTTTTAAGGAGTTATCTTAAAATAAAAATTCAATTTTTGAATGACTTTTATGGATATCTAAAGGATAAAGTGTACATGTATTATCTTATAATGTTTATACAATTAACAATTATATGTTCTACACAAAGGAACATTATGAATATAGTATGATGAAAAATAGTGAAGTTACTCTTGTAGTGGAAGTGATGCATGTATCTAGTACCAAGGATATAAATCTAATTTAACCAAATATGTCATACTTTTTCATCATTGAAAAAATATAAGAGTTGGATTATACACCATTTCAAGTGTCACTTTTCTACTGTAAATGGGTTGACAATAGACGGGAAGTTAATTTCGATTAATTAGGATTCATGAAGGTGAATTTGAGTGTGGAAGGGTACAAGGATGATCTATTCATAATGGAATCACATACAGTGTAAGTATTTTATGTCCTGGATCCTAAAGATAGAAATTGGTTAATTATTCTATTGGAGACTAAAACAACTACTAAGTAAGAAGAAAATTCAATTTAGGAACAATATTTCATTGGGACATCACAATCATTTCACAGTATTCCCAATATAGACAGTGTCTAGTACGTCAGAGGGGACCACAAGGAGGGGATTTGGATACTCGAAATAGGATCCAAATCTATTCAACCTCTAAAGAATAAAATAAGAGTTTAATGTATATATTAAAGTTATTTTTAATATACTATGATTTTCCTTATAATATTATGTGTTCACTACTCAATTTACATAATATAAAATAAATTTTTAAATAATAATGCAAAAAAATGGATTCTCCATACGCTGATGCTACCAATCCCAAGGAACAAGACACTACCGATGTTGGAACTGATGAATTTTTAAGAGGCCAATAGCATGTGGATGGGAAAACACAAGAAATGTAGCACCACTGTGTTAACAATAATTATCAAGGAAATAAGAAAAGGTATAAAATTCAAGGTTGGTTATAATCAACGCAACCAACCTGTTAACCCCAATAATTCAATTTTCATTAGTTACATTGGGATCGCAACTCGAATCCATGTAGTGATTGATATAGAAACATTTCATATAGTTCTTCCTGCATTAAAGACAGACATTTGGGAAGACATTAGGGTAATGTTATGATATATTTTCTCCATTTTAATGAAAAAACATACAATGAAATATTGATTTACTTTTCATTATTCCTTATAGAGTATGTTTATTTTAGATTATTTTCATAATAAATTCATATTAATGGTCACTATAAAGTTTTATAGAGCCTTTAAAACACTTATGATGAAGTGATATCTTAGGGATACAAAGGGAAAATTGAATCCCCACGCACCAGTTATGTATGCACACATGATGAAATAGGAAACATTGTATTCTTTCATTGGTCTCTACAAGGAAGAATCATTTTAGGTACATTGTAATTGGTAATATTTTATTTTAAATTATTTGTATTATTCACTTTTATTCAAAAATAATAATTTATGAAATAAAAATGAGTATTGAAAATAAATAACGTGCATCTAAACCAACATACCCTTACCGTAAAGCAATGATGGGGTACACTTAATTTAAAAAAATGGTTTGTATTTTAAATCTACAATAATATTTTTATGTCGTATGAAACAACAACATAATTATGTTCCTTTTTTTATATTCATATTGATAAATAAAAATAAAAATCCACTTTTATCTAATGTAATATGTTATGGAAGGTGGATTTTGTAAATAAAGATGAAAAAATAGTAGATGAAAACACACAATAAATATGGTAATCATGTGTAAGTATGGTATAATAGTAATTTGTTTTGTTTTATAATAGGATTACATAAAAATTTATACTTATGTTTTTATATTTTTTATATGTTATATACATAATAATTATCATCGGTTATACCATAAGAAAGTATACCTACAGTAGATTTAAAGTGACAATAATAATATGACTGCATTAGAGGTGTAGGTTTTAGAGTGTCACCTCGAGCATTCTTTGGAGAAATTATAGTCACAGGGGGATATAGATGAGAAAATGAAAGACATGTAAGAACAAATAGATACTTTAAAATAATTTATTATAAGTCTAGTTTAATGGACCAGTATATGCAAAGGGGTCAAAGAGAACCAACAATAGAATAACAACCACTACATGATATCCCAGACCCCACTAGATTTGAGGAGAGTCATTCCCCTCAACTGTCTACCTTACCTAAGGTAATTGATTTTTTCATAATATTTTTTTAAAAAATTCATTCAAATAACTGCCGATAACTTTCAAATGAAAAAATTATATAGGGTGAAAGTGACTATGATTCATATTTATCAATACCCACCCATGGACTTATTAAGAGGGGTACACTGTACAATATTCAAGAGATATTATTCATAATAGAAAACTCTTATAAGATAACATGAGAATGGGTATTTAAGTATCGCATGAGCCAAGTGTCGAGCTACCCATTCCCCTTGATGATATATATGTTACCATGGTCAAAAATGATATTGGAACTTTTGTGGTATGGTTATTTAATCTTATAGAGATACATGAAGATAATTTGGTATATCCTTTATAGTTTTTTCAAATGAAAATCCTTTACCAATTTCTGAAATATGTCTGAAATGACATTTTCTATTACAAACAGAGAAAGAGAGGGGGAAAGAGATGGTTGGATTAAAATAATTTAGTGGATCAACCAAGAAATATAAAGGACCTTACAAGAGTACCTTTACCCCCACCAATTTCACTACCACATTTATTAACATTACAAGTTCTTATGGATAAAACACTAAAATATGGAAATATAACCTACATTGAATATAAAGAACAAACTTATGGAGAGTTCATTACAGATGTGATTAGTCTTGAGAGTACAAATAAAATTATCAAGCATTAATGGATGGAAATATCAATTGTGAATGTATACATGAGGTACATTTTCATAATATATTTTCCCAATAATTAATCTATTATGTTAATTATAGGTAATAATTATTCATGTTTTCAATAGGTGTATACATCAATATTATAAAAAATGAAAACCCTATGGAGAAAAATTTGGACTCATTAATATTGTTATCATTTCTATACAAAAAATCATTGAATAAAGAAGAAATTGAAAAAAAAATAGTTGATCTAGCTGCACTATTTGAACTAAAAATAACAAATGAAATACTCTTCATGATTTCTAAAATACATGGAAAAACTCAACAATATAATCATATAAAATGTATTTTTATTTATTCATTGTGTATTCCTTTTTCTTTTTTTTATGGTGAAATGGATGCTCATGAGAGTCAATTTGGATACTCTGGAGGTTTATTCTTAGGATCCAGAGCATAGAATTCCAATAAATTAACCACACATGATGTCTATTGTGAATTTTTAATGCACTATTATCATCATAATATATATAAACTTAAAATTATACATTTTATATTATGTTTTAATGGAAATTTTATTATGATAGGGTGATCTTTAAAAATAGAAAAAATCATGGTATGAGGTCGGTGACTGAGCATAAGAAGCCGAAAGATTTCCAAAAATAAATATATATTATGATATATATATATAATGATATTTCAATATTAAAACACATATCAAAGAAAATTACTTATTTTTCTTAATGTTTTTGCAGTATCTAAAACAAAATAAATGATTGTGGATATTACATTTATAAATTTATGAAAGATGTCATAATCCATCAAAAAACTATCATTCCCAAAGAGTAACTTCTAATGTAATTTTTTCTTACATTAAAAATATTTATTAATAATTTGTTTGTATATATTTTTTCAATTATATGAGGATTTTTTATAGTCTACGTATTCAAATGAAGAAGTATATTTTTTTAGAAATGAGTGGGTTGAGTACATAGTAACATAATTTTTATAGAAATCATAAAGATGTGATATCATATTACATTTGTAATTATTTTTTTATTTCATATAGATCATGATGAGTTTATCGACATGATCTAAAGTGTCATTTGAAATTCACATTGTTATAAAAGTAACAAATCACCTAAAAGGGGTTAAATGTGAGCAAATGAGTTTGTATTTCCATGTAAACTTAAGATAATGATCTTTGGGACATGATTTTTATAGTAATCGATTGTGCATCAATATGATAATCTAATTACTTGATATGATCCAAAGTACCATTTAACCTTTTTTTCATTAAAATTACATATCATCCATCAAGGGGTCAAAACTAAGGCAACTACCTCATATTGATATGAAAACTTAGGAAGAAAATCCCAGAATTATTTATGATCCATAGTAATAAACCGCACATCAATAAGATGCCTGGATTTCCTAGTATAATGGAAAATATGATTTAATATTGTTGAAATTTGTTAATAAATAAAAAATCACTAGTGTGGGTGTCAAAACTAGGTAAAAAAAATCATATTGGTGTGAAAAATTAATACAATAATCTTTGATTCATTTTTTATCT
This sequence comes from Viscum album, assembly GCA_963277665.1. NCBI lineage: Eukaryota > Viridiplantae > Streptophyta > Magnoliopsida > Santalales > Viscaceae > Viscum > Viscum album. Next base: position 197,677,559 of record OY728129.1, on the reverse strand, counting down.
ACAGGAATCAAACACACATCAATATGATACCTGAATTTATCAGTATGATCAAAATTATCCTTTTATCTTCATATTTTTATTAAAATATAAGGTCACCTAAAAGGGGTCAAAACTAAGAAAACAAGTTAGGATTTACATGAAAACATAGCAAGATAATACTCAAATCATTTTTGATCTGTAATAATTAATCACACATCAATCTGATTATCGAAATGATTAATATGATTCAAAGTACCATTTTACCTTTATATTTTTTATTAAAATGACATATAACCTATCTAGAGATCAATACTAAGAAGATAAGTTCATATTTATTTGAAAAATTAGGATAGAAATCCTTGATTCATTTGTGATCCATTAGAATCAACTGCGCATCAATTTGATGCCCAGATTGACCAATATGATTTAAAGTGTGATTTCATATTGTTAAAACTTATTACTAAATGAAAAATCACTTTTTTAGGGGTCATAACCAAGTAAACAAGATCATATTGGTATGAAAACTTAAGAAAATAGTTTTTGAGACATTTCAAATTTGTTGGAATCATTCGCACACCAATTAGATACTCGAATTGATCGTCATAATTGAATGTGTCATTTCACCTTTGCATTGTTATTAAAGTATCCAATCACCTAAAAGGGTTCATAAATGAGAAAATGAGTTCTCAATTCCATGTAAACATAGTAGAATTATCCTTGGGACATTTTAATTTTTTTGAAATCAATCGTGTGTTTATATGATGCTCGAATTGCTCGATATGATCCAAAGTACAATTTCACATTTTTATTTTTATTAAAATGACATATCACTTATCAAGGGGTCAAAACCAAAAAAAATACATTTGATTAATATTAAAAAAATAGTAAAATTATCCTCACAAAATTTTTGATCTACATGAATCAAGCATCAATTTGACGCTCAGATTTCTTGGTATGATCCAATGTGTCATTTCATATTTGTATTTTTATTAAAATGACATATAACCCATCAAGGGGTAAAAATGATAAAATTACCTTTGATTGACATGAAAACTTATGAAAATTATCCTTAGGTCATCTTTGATCTATGGGAATCAATCAAACATCAATTTTATGTTTGGATTTCTTGGTATGATCCAAAATAAAAATCCAAATTTGTATTTTTATTAAAATGACATATCACCCAACAAGGGATCAAAACCAAATAGGTGAGTTAATATTGGAATTTAAACTTATGGCAATAATCCTCAAATCATTTTTGATACATAGGAATCAACTGCACATCAATCTAATGCTTGAATTTCCCAATGTTATGGGTTGTATGATTTCATATTTTCAACACTTATTAATAAATGAAAATCACATGTGTATCATACATAAATGAGAAAATAGGCTTAGACTATCATAAAAAATAAAAATATTTTGTAGTGATTGTACTATCATTAAATTTATGATATGTAAGGATTAATCGCATGTCAATTTGATGCCCATATTTTTCAATATGATCTAAAGTACCATTTCACCTTTCTATTTTTATTAAAATTACATATCACCCATCAATGAGTCAAAACCAAGAAAATGAGTTCAAATTTATTTTGAAAACTTAGGCAAATGATTATCACATCATTTTTAATTCATAAGAATCAACCATGCATCAATCTGATTCCTAAATTTCCCAGTACAATGGAAACTAAGATATCATATTCTTAACATTTATTGATAAATGAAAAATCACCATTTTATGGGTCATAACTAAGAAAACAAGCTCATATGGGAAAAAAAATTATAACAACAATCGTCAACTATTTTTTGATCTCTAGAAATCAAACTCACGTCAATTTGTTACCCAAATTGATTAGTATGATCAAAATTGTCATTTGATCAAAAGAGTCATTTGAAATTTATCATAAATTATATAACATCACAAATATGAATTCTTCTTATTTTGTATGTACTATTACTAATAAAAAACATTGTTTTTATTACAGGTACACACTTTTGTATGAGGTTCGGTTGATCTTTGGAGAAATCTTGTTACAGGAGTTTTGACTTTGTATTGGTTGTAATTATTTTCGATTGTAATTAAATTTTATATATGTTGCTAATAATATTAACAATTATAAACAATACCACAATATCTATTTATAAATTATATTTTAAATAAAATAGTATGTGTTGGTATTCTAATATTTGTTGTTAAAATTTGATATTATATTTATTAATATAATTATATATACTATATTATTATATTTATTCTATACTAATTTTAAAATTAACCTATATGAAACGCAAGAAGACCAAGACTTTATTGGAAAAAACACATTCAAAAATAATTTAAATACATGTTCAAACTTAAGAGACTTTACATGGAAATTAATGAAACTTTTCCTGCAATCTATTTCTCACAAACATCATAGATCACTATCATGGAATCCACGTCACTTCACATGAGCTATTTTCTACTACAGTGGATCTGAACATGCACAACTTCACCATCATCCCTTTGATTGTAGTGGACCACCCTTCAATGTTGGAAGCATCCCCTGACCCATCTCCCACTTTATACATGCACCATCATGACCAATGTTCTGATCACTATAAATAATATCAAGACATAAAAAACTGATATAGGTTAGCATCAGGTACCATGTATACAAATGCCGATGGAACCTACCTTTGCACAGAGAGCAACTTATACTTTGTCTTTCTCTCTAATCATTTTATTAAACTCAAATATGATGAGCGTACTCCTACTCTAATACTTCCCAGTGATGTTTAAATTTTTATTACTTACTGATCGATCTTAGACCTCCACTTCATCGACCCCACATACATTTATTGTGTCCATTGCTGCATTGTCTATAACCGTTTATAAATATCCAACATAGGGCGGTGAACCTACAAATAATTCAAGGTTGAAAAGGATTTATCATCAAGCTCTTGGTCGGGTGCAGTCGCTAGTACATTCCTCTTGGTTTTCACTAAATCTTCTCCAAGAAACCCAAGATTATTAACACATCTAGCAGGATTCTCATTACCAAACTCATCCATAGCACTATCCATGCAAATAATCAGCACCAACCCATTCTCTATCTTAGCTATTCAAGGATTCTCTGCAATATTATCATCGACCTCCACTATATATGGATCTTGAATGAACTCATCCTTGATTTTAACCACATAAGTGTTCTCTATGTTGTAATGATTAATCTTAACTATGCAAAGATATTGCAAAACCACATCTTTTAAGTTGACCATATCATTTACCACTAACCAGGATGCTAAATCACCCCCCTCCATCTTTAGATCAGCATGGTCTTCTAACCAAGGTGAAAGTTTGTCTTTATCTAATTGCATCATATCTGAACTCCCTATCCAAGGGGTTAGATCATTCTGATTCATACTAAGTGCATTGGATATCTCTCTTAATTGATTCTGAACTGCCCCTTTCTATTTCTCCAATGTTCTGATCACACAAACACAATAATTATAAAATAGTTTTCATTTAAACTCATGATATAAAAATGATAATACATGATATACCATGTCAAAAAAATAATACATAATATAATCTAGAAAAGTTGATTTCAATTTATAATGGAACTACTTTTAAATTGAGAATTCAAAGTCGATGGTGACCACATTAACATAAAATAACCTTTCAATTAAATATTTTATTATCTAAATTGACCACTTTTAGGGGTTCAATAGAACCCTCACAAATAAACCTTCCTAATTTCAAAATGCAGTAACAAAAATTCAAAAATCTAAATCATCAAGAAAAAAAACAATCATAACTTGGCATCATAGTAGAAAAAAAATTAGAGGCTTTATCAAGATAAGAAACCCACTCTAAAAATGTGATAAGAATGAAAATTAAATTATAATATTTTATACCTTCATGTATAGATTCAGACCATCATGCATCTATATCCATCAAGTTGCAGACTGATCTTGGGTACTCGTTAATCTTTAAAGGGAACACCCCCATGAAAAACCATCTATATCCACACCAAGGCACAGCTTACATCTTTTTTCATGAAAAAACGATTCATACATCAAGTTGCATACTGATCCCGACCACCCATTAAGCTTCGAAAGGAACACCCCCATGAAAAACCAGTTATAGCCACACCAAGGAACATCTTGTAGCTCATGCATGAAAAAACCAAATACAACAACAGTGAAACCAAATCTTGTATTAAAACTCCACATAAAACTTACCTAAACTTATGAACATTACTATAACCATTCAAATTCCAGATAGAATCTAGAACGAATAGAGAATCCATTTTGGATAAACAAATACATACCAGAGCAAACAACTACAACACTAACTACAAGACTTACCAAAACCAAATATGCCAAATGAATCATATATTGATCATATTCTTCAACCCAATGTAGGAAACAATTTAAAAATTTTAAAAACACCGACCTACTTGAGTTTTCATTTTACAAGCTATAAATTCTTGATCAAAAGATAAATAGTGGCCACAAAAACTAAAAATAACAGTGCATGATATAAAAATAACAAGAAGATTATCTAACCTATGACCACAAACCAGAAGATAACCAATGACCACATTAATATAAGATAATCAGTGACCACATTATCTAACATGTGACTACAACAAGAGGATTATCTAGATAGTGGAAACAAAAACCATAAGATAATCTAACTAGAGATCACAACCAGAAGATTATACATCCAGTGACCACATCTAAAAGATTATCCATCAAGTGACCACAATAAGAATATATAACCAATAATCACAAAAACTTCCATAACACATGATATAAAAAACCAGTGAGAAAAACAACAGATAAATAACTAGAAGAACCAATGACCGTAAAAAAATTACAAGTGACCAAATTAACAGAAGATAACCTGTAACACCCCAGGTAAATAAAGAATATGACATTTTCATATTTATCCATATTTTTGAATAAAGTATTAATATTACTTTAAAGGTTTTCTATGCTCGATGGCATACCCAACACGCAACAGCGAGTTTCTTGGGAATCTTACGTTACACTCTAATAATAAAATAATATTATTTTAAATGGTAGTTAACATGTAGCCGTTGTAATGGCTGGAATGGATATAAATAACTAAAATATGATTATATATGTTTTTAAATGTTTTTACATTTATCCAATAAAGGATAGAGGCTTAAAATACGGAAAGAATTCAATTTTAGGCGTATATGCCCTAGTTTTCACTAAAGGTTCACTTATCACCTTTTGATTTTGAACCATCATTAAATATAGTTTTGTTCACTCTTAAACATTCTTTTGGACCAAATAAAACTCTTATTAAGAATCAGGACATCAAAATTTACTTTGTGTAAATTTTTGGTATCTTTCTGATAAAGTTCATTTTTTTAATGAATAGTGTAAAATGTTGTATTTTAATTCAAAACCTATTTTTAATCTAATTTATTTATATGATTATATTATCTTTTGAATTGTTTTTAAAGTTAAATTAGAATATATTTTTACCATTAAATCCAATAGTGGTCGTTGGAATTAATTTCACTTTGAAATCAGACTTAAACCAGTGTCAATCTTTTGATACTTATTGTTTCATAAAAACACGCTATTTACTCTGACAGCGGGAATTAATTATTAAATTAATTAATGTTACTTATATATTTTGAATTTTGTAAAATAGACTTCATTTTTGAATTCGTAATATCAAATATAGATTAGGGTGAATTTTTGGGATTTTTCTGAAAAACTTCAATTTTTGATGAATAGTGAAACCACTAAGTGGTACTTATAAAAACTGATTTTTCCGTTTAAATGAAATTTTTCCATATTTGTGTTTTGAATTTCGAAAATCCGACATACATGGTTGTCATTAAGAAGTAAAATGTGGTTCAATGGGATAAAAATAATTTTTTGGTGAATAGTAACTTATTAAGTTTTTAATCGCGATTAGAGGTAATTAGTGTAGTTTAAGGTAAAAATAATGTTTTAATAATATGAAATGAACTTGACACATGTTCTAACCTCATTGGATGTGTAATGGCCGACCAAGACAATCCATGGGTCAACTTGGGGACCCCATGGAGCCACTTTGGTTGGGAAATGACATAAATAACTTTTTATTTAATGTAAAAGTAAAAATGACACAAACATCATATGTTTTACGAAAACAATTTTTACATGGGGTTATAAAGATCATATTTTTGATTATAAATAGTCATTGGAAATCTAAAAATATTTCCTACATCATAGTAATTTTTTTATAATTTTTTAGACATTAAATAAATTAAATTATTTATGACATCATAATGATGCAGCGATGACATCATTATTTAACGATTAAAATAAAATGGAAAGATAATGTAAAATCTATGAACTAAACATGTCCAAAACTTACTGGATGGGTGGATTTATAACCCTTATCACCTTATCCACGAATTATATCAATGTGGGACCTTTTAAAACCGAAACACATTTTCAAATAAAGTAATATTTCTTACTTTCCAAAAGTGCCCCTCCTCTCCTCTTATAAAAGGCCCCCACCTCTACCTCATTACACACACTCCTCAAGCCTTTGGCCCAGCCAACCCCTGCCCATTTACTCTCTCCACATCTCTCTCCTAATCCTAGAGGATTCCCTTTGGGCAGAATCCTTTCAAAGTAAGCCTTTAGGCTCAAATCAAAAGGAGTTACACTTTTAAAGGTAATTCATTCTCTCATGTTCATTTGTTTTATTCTGCTTCTCCAACCCCCTAAACTCTTATTATTTACTTCTTTTGTAACAACACCAGTATCTTAAATATACTAGGATGTTGTTATAAGATTTATTCGATCTACACTCTCACACAACTACATCAAATGGTTAAAGAACATGCGGTTTCCGTGGATGGAAAAATTTTGCCTCCCGAAACGATGATTGTTCAATACTCATTTAACACCTTCAAAGGTGGCCATTATGATGTCACTATTTTTATATATGATATATAATATGTTTATGTTTTACTTATGCTTCTGTATTTTTCATTTGTGTCTTACCTTTATGGCATCCATTATGGGTATACGCGATATCTTCATTTTAGGAAGTGCGGACTACCGCCCCCTCAAAGTGATGTGATTCGTTAATGCCATACGTGGGACGTATAAAGGATGGATTTAATGATATTATATATTATATTATACTGGAATTATAATATACCTTTATATAATTATTATTCCATTCTATAAAATATGAAATAGAAATGAAAGTAGCGTTCATGCGTACGTACGGCTTACCGTCTCCATGAATGGTGCATTTCATTTCTTACCTCTAAATGATTATGTAATATTATAAATACATGTATATGCTGGATATATATGATATATATGATATACAAATCATGAATGTCATTCTGGATATAAAGAACCTTTGACCACACGAACAACATGTAATTGTAAGAAGTCCACTTTCGACTTAAGAACCAAATATCGACAAAACAATCATTATTAACTTAATGATTACATAATGTTTATGACATGGTAATAAGTGATATAAAAGGAATAATGAACTTGAAAAATGTTCTTAAGGAAGTAGAAATTAACTCAAGTTTATTATTCAGGAGATTAAAGAACGATCGAGTCAAGTCGGACCCGAGGTAAGGGATCCTACTCCACTCTTTCTTTTTAAGTACACTCTTTTATGTCATTCCCTCTAAAGATCATCTTTCTTGTTATTGGGATATTATTTTATATTAAACTTACTGTAATTTTTATGTTCATGTGATGAGAGACCTTATTCTCTCTCATCAAACCATTTTGGAAGTTTTGAGTGGCGCCGTTAGGCTGCCGAGTTTTCGTAAGAGATTTTTCATCTCACTTTTATTCCCGTGAGATTTATGCTACATTTGCCACAAATTACATTTAGTGGTGTATGTACTGCCCATTATTCTACTCCTTGTGTAATATAATTTCGTTTATGAGTATTTACATCAATGATCTATTGTCCTTCTTTCATGGGGTGTATGTTTTGAAAGATACCCAAGTCGGTAAGGGAACCTCTCACCCTTCTCTTTTTTAAAAGACTTATTTTGTTGGGTCTTTTAATTTACATATTGTTATATGTTCTCATATATCCTTATTAATGTAAATTTTATGTCCAACACATTTTATCTCTCATCAACTCATTTTGATGTGATGCCGTTAGGCTGTCAAGGGAACTTTTTAACCCAATTTTGATTTCTTTGGGTTCAACATGTAGTCATTGAATATGTCATCCATTGAATATGTGTGAATGACCTTTTATTGTTTTACACTTAATATCCACTTATATTGGGTGTATTTATATTTTTCACACATATTTTTGAGATTGATTTGTCCTTAATTTAAGGATACCTTCTTTATAAGGGATTTCATCACATTTGACATTTCTATTGAGGGTTCATTGTTGTTATGCACCAATTCACTCTTATATGGTGTATATACTATCCTTTGGAGTATTATATCATGAATCCATTTATTCTCATGATATTATAAAGTTCTGACTAAATGTTATTCCTCAATTATTGTATTCAAGTGTCTCTAATTTTGGTAAAACCCCTTTAACCAAAATATCGTTTTAAATGTTTTAATTATTTGTTCTTATTAATATCCATGTTTTCAAAATGGTTTTAAGGATTTATTTATATAGATATTAATGGTTTAAAATTTTAAGCTTCAAGGTGGTATGGGACACTTTGATTCAAAAATCTCTTTATTAAATTTTTTAACTGGTTTTGGAAATGGTTTCTTTTTTAATGGATTCATTATTTCAATATACTAAAATGTTATATTGTGATTGAAATGTGGAAATGTTATGTTTCCTTTATGCATATTTTATGTGATACATTTATTTTATAGTTCTTGGGCATTGTTATGAAAACGGGTGGTTCCGTGATAAACTAAGGGTGGGTGAGCCCGATATAGCTCTCCAATGCATTGGGTAACGCGAAGGAGTGAAACGTTAAGGTTTCTCCGAAGAGATTTAGGGAATATACTGTGATGGGTATTCCAAACGTAACCAAGAGGGTTACTCCCTACGTAAGAATGTTATGAATGCCTCAAGTTACCTTTTTGTCTTATGATTTCTATATTTATTCATGGTTTGATGAGGTATGAAAGTGCCTTTGTTTTATGGGTAAAGTATGATTTCATTCTTATGTATATATGAACTCATGTTTCCTTTCCATATTTTTATAACCCTTATTGAGCTTTTTATGCTCATCCCAAGTTTTTGAAATGTTTTTCACAGGTCAAGGGAAAGGTACATGATGTGATGATAGTGTCAAGGATGTGTCAAGAAAGAATCCGTGTTATATTTTAAATATGTTTCCGTTGATGGGAAGAATGAATACTGTCTTTTATGTAACCATTTTTTTTAAATGTGGAATGTAATGCAAGTTTCATGATCTAATTCTCTAAAACTCTAAACCTGAAAAGATCCTCAATGTGTAATCTTGTAATAACTCAAGATTAAGTAAGGTTTAAGGATGGGGCCTTATATAACCAGTGACCACAACTAAAGATAACAACCCATTATATAAAAATAACATAAATATTGTCTAACTTGTGACCATAAACCATTGATAATGACACTAATTTCAATTAAGAGTGACACTATACTAAAAATTATATAATCTAGTGAAGAAGATTTCAGTTTATAATGACAATTCTTTTCAATTGAGAACGACACCTAATTCAATAACTAAAAAACCATTTCATGCAATGAAAAATATGAATTAAGGATAGAGTTACAAAGATGGTATTGAAGAAAATTTTCAAATTGTATGAATATAACTAGGAATTTATTGAGGATATTTTGTTTTTATTTTCTTCTCTTTCATTATTATTCTTAATAGGGGGATTTCACCTGCACCTATTAAAAAACCTCTTCAATAGGGGAAGAACTGGATCATATAATATTTATATTGAAATAAAATACATACTGATTAGAAGAAAACAGAGTTGGATTACAGATCATGTGCATACAAACCATGGTGATTAAAAAACACCACAAGTTAGGGATCTGTTATTTATATTGATTACATTTATATTTTTATCGACTTATAGTTATTGTTAGTGGTTTTTTTGTGTGATTTTGTTTAATATTTAATGGAGGTGGTAATGTTCATAGAGGATTAGATAGTTTCAATTGGGATGAAGGGATACTAGTTCTTTAATTCCTAATCACATGGCATGTGATATTTGAAACAAAGGCCATGTATGTGGTCAGTGTGGCTAGGATTTACATGTTTGAACAAAATATCCTAAGGGGTGTACATCATAGCATCTAAGTTGGTGTTGAATACCATCTATCCTGGTTATGCATGAGTAGTGAACCATTATAGATCCAATATAATAAATATTAGGTCATTCATCTTTCATAATATCTTCTAACAATAAATAATATCAGGGTTTTTCCTCTAGGTATGCACTATTCCACCATAAATCTTTGGATTTGAGAAAACTTTTCATTTATTTACATTTTGTTTTTATAAAGTTGGAACTTAGAGAGAATAAATCATATATAGGACCCCTTGAATCTACCTAAAAATGAATCGAGGTTGGTCACTAATATTGGGAAGAATTCATACGCTATGGTCAATACCACTCATTAGGATGAGACTGTTATTGATAAGGGAGGGGTAGTTGATGTGCTTACTAATATCACTTCTGAGGATAAGGATATTATTAGAAGACTCAGTCTTGGTGATAAGTAAACTATGGATCTATAAGATAATAACATAGAGGCTACACATGTTCTAAATTTATAGAAGGATTTAAGTATTGATGACTCAAAGGGTGGTAATAACTGCTTTACTAAAAGAGATTAATCTAATCATCATAATTATAAATGGGGGATGCAGGCCGATCCACTTAAAATAAGGATCAGACCGAACTCAATTTTTTGAACCCACATTAAACACAAAAGCCTATATAGATCTATTCTAAATTAGTAAGCCCAAACATGAACATAGCTGAAATAGGTTCTATACATTCTAAGGGTGAAGCCTCCTTCAAACACATATCTACACATATAACTACCTAACATCAGAATTATGTCTCTTATATGCTTCTTCAAAACCCCACATAAGTACTATGTACAAACACCCAACACAAAAGGCACAGACATAAATTACACACTTCACTACAAATTGATTAGTAGAAATTTCAAATCAGGATACAATATTTTGTTAGGATGGAGGAGATAATTTGCATACCGTTTTTAGTCTCTTCGCAGCTTTCAAAAATCCTGAAATTACCTACAAATCGTTCATTTTCTTCATAAAATGGGTTGGATTAGGTTACGATTTATCTTATATGGATTCACAATCCAATTAACCCGACATAAACCCAACCCATGAACCTAAATTGCCACATTGAACTCCACGTAGATTGTACAAAGAATCAAATGAAATCACATGATAACATCTTGCAACATAAACCTTATATGCATTGAATTATAGAAAATATCAATGGAACAACATGATAAAATCTCATAACAAGAACCATATATGCCTTGAAATGTAGAAAATATCAACCATCATAACATGCCATCTTTCCAGAATATATATATATATACACACACAAAGAACACATATATATACATATGTATCAACAGAACATATATAGAGAGAGAAAGATTAGACATAACATATATATATACACACACACACAAACATAACCCATATGTATGTAGAACATGTATATATATAATCAATATATACAAAACGTGTATAAGAACATCACCATAACTATGTAAGAAATAGAAAAATGATAACCGCATAAGGTAGGCCCCAAAAACTATAGAATCATTCCCATAACTTTTCAACTTAGAAAGAAGATTTTAATTTGAATAGAAAAGCTCAAAATAAACTATTATAGAAATTGCAACTAATCATTTGTGATATAAAGTTTAGAAAACCTTAACAAAAACATAATTATGGCTAGAAATAGAAACAAAATTGTATTACTCGATGTTCAAACTATGAATGAACTAATCGATAGCATATTATCAATATTGTTCTAGATAATCAACCAACTGTGATAGTAAATCATTATCAGGGAAATCTAAAACTTGTTAAGGAATTATACAAATTATAGGAAGTTGTGTCAAGCCATTTTATAACCTTTCGTAACATTCTCGCCCCTTAATTTAACAAAACCTATCAATTTCTTGGTTTTTTAACCTTGATGTATAATTTTCATGTTATGATCTGAACAAAAACTCATCAAACAGATCCAGGAAGAAAATCAAACTTGTGAAATCTTTAAAAACAAAACTAAAAATTCATAATAACAATCCAAAATCAGTAGGAGTGTGATAAGAATTTCATAAGTATTCATGTTAAAAAACAATCAGAGCTTTAACCGTTGTTGAGCATACCTCGTTGTCGATCACTTAAGCCTAAGGGAGAGGTATAAAACAATGTTGGCATGGTTGCATGGGGACAGTCATGGAGGGTCAGGTGAGGAAGGTCGGGGACAGCGGGGGTCGAGTGAGGAAGGTCGATAATGAAGGGGTCATCCGGTGGGGACACAAAGACGACACAACGGCACAGAAATACGGTGGCGGGTGCGGAGGGTCGCAGTGGAGGGGTGGTGGTGTAGGCGGAGGTTCATGGAGGAGGCAGCGAGGGTCATGGATGAGGTGGGTGGCGTCGACGAAGAGTGATGGAGGATGCGGCGGGGGTGTTCGAGGACAGCGGTGGTTGTGGAGGAGGCAGGGGGTCATGGAGGAGGAGGTGGAGCTTATTGCAACGTCAGTGTATGGTGTTTATGTCGAGGGTCACCGGAGGAGGCAAAGACTGGGGTGGGGGAAGGCTAATTAGGGTTGAGGAATAATGTTTTTTAAAAATAAAATCATATAAATAAAATATAAATTATCATTCAATTTTTTTAAATTAAAAATATAATAAATATATATATGAATGGATTAAAATTTTATAAAAATTATTTATTTTATTTTATAATATAAAATAAAATCTCAATATGTGAATACAAATTATTAGTGAAATAATATTACTCAATTGATTGTTAAGTTTTTTTATTTATTAAATTTAAATAATTAATTTTTTTTAAATTTACTTTGATTAGATTTAATTATGATTATTAAATTTAAATATAATAATTAAATTATCATGTATATAGACAAAATCAATCATATATGTAAATATATTAAATACTATAATTATTTAAATCGTTTTTTTATAAAAATTATTTAAATGTTTATAAAATGATCAACATTAAAAAATATAAACACTGTTGATATTTAGATAAAATTAAAATCAATTAATGTGAGATTTTTAATAAGAGCGTAAAAAATGGATAATGACTTTGGTCATAAAAATAATAATATATAAAAAAAGTTGGTTTCACTTGATTGGTTATCATTAAAACCTATATTGTTATTAAATAGTTTATTGTAAAAAAAATTATTAATGGTAAAAGATTTGTTGGTAATTATTATTATTGCTAACAAATTCATGTGTTGATAAAAGAATGTTGGTATTAGTATGATAAAGCAATAGATTTAACTGTTGGTAAAATATTTGTTGTTATTGAACGATCAATATCAACATATATATCTGTTGGTAAAAACAAGTGTTGATACTTAAAATTAATAACAATAAAACTTAATATTTGTTGGAATTACTCATTTTTACCGAGAGATATATTTTATGTCAATAAATTTATGTTGGTATAAGTCATTTTTTGTAGTTAATGTAATTTTTTTTTATGTTTTTTTATGTTTATGTAGTGCATTAGTTGTGTTTTATTTATAATATTTTAATTGTGTGTTTTTTAAAATGTAAGATTGGTTTATTGTAATATTTGTACTGCAATTATTTTCTATAATTTTTATATTCTTTAAATTGTTTTTATCTTTTAGGGTTGATTCAGAGCTACTAAAAAATCTGTAGAAACTCTATAGTAACGGATATGGTTTTATTGGTGTTAGTTTTAGTGATGAAAAAATCCTTATATATTAGCGCCGAAAATGCTCAATTTGAGCATTGGCTATGGGAATCTTTGTAGTAGTGCCACTGGAAGTATGATGGGGGTGACCAGAGGATGGCAGAGTGTTTCAGTAGTGGATGGGGATTGGTAAGGGACAACGGGGGATGAGTTATAACATTAGGGGGAGGAGAGAAGTGGGAAAATCCTTGCCAGTTTTTTGACATTATGAGTGGTTTCCATTTAGTGATTGTTGATGTTGTCTTTATTAACTCGCAAATAGTGGTCACTAAATTCCACATCTGTGAAAAGTTGATTTTTTCATATTGATGGTTTGGTTACAATTTTATATGTTAGGCCTTGTAAAAATATTTTTGATCAACTTGTAAGGTAACAAATAAAGAAATGAGATTAAAAACAATAGAATAGATCCTTTTAAAATGGAAACTTGGAATTTTCTTTTTATAGTTCCCCAAAACAATTGTTCAATATGTAATATCAATTTAATAAAATGATTAATAATATCGAAAATTATAATCCCAAGTACTTTGAGTCAATATTATTTGTTAGGTTTAGATATTGAGTTATATTTTAAACATTATTTAAGACAAGCAGTGAGGGATCATATGGTTAAAAGGATGCACGTATGTCGTCATGCCTTGGGGTGTACACTATGAAGGAACGGGCCACTCCTCTTATTCCTTTAAACAGGTGAAGGATCATAATAGATATTGAGTTATAACTCTTGACTGAATGTTAACATTTTACGAGCTATGTATTCAAATACATGAAACATATTGTAATATTTTGTCTATGTGAACTTAAAAGTGATGTCGATTATTATGGGAGTTAATAAGATTAAATCATATGACCACTTGGAAATATTGGATAGAAAATATATTATTTTTGTGTTGGATATCTTCGGTTTATCATAAATATTAATAAATTTAATATTATGATGATTGGTAAATTTGATAACACACTTTGAGAAAAGTATATTAATTAAATGTTTAAATGAAATATTTTTATTATGTATGATACTTTGGATATCAATTTATAGACTAAGTACTTAATATATTTATGAATAAAGGTGGGTAATTGATAATATATCCATTCTACAATGACTGTTAATATTATTATATATTAATGGTTATAATAAAATCTAATTAACATAGAAATAATAAGTGATGTCCTGGGAAAATTGAATCATACCCTATGAATCCTATTTGTTGGATCATTCATTGGATATGAAATCACTGGTATTTTACCTTGACTAATCCCAATATGAGATTTAATAATTGAAACTCATGTGAAAGCATTTATTAGAGAAGTTTAATCTTATAGATATTGCCTCCCAAACCATGTTCTCCAAACCACCCCAAGAAAGTACTGTTATTGAACACCTTACCCTTAGGGAGTACACTGGTGTAATAAGGGGTTATGTATCTAGAACCTAGTAATATGAATTTTTATATTTTATTTTTAAAAAAATAATTATTATATTTAACCCTTCTCATTATTATTTTATATATTTACCTGATTACATAATGTGTTTGATAAAAATTATATTTTGATATGAAGAAACCAAAATTGTCTTTTTGGGAAATATATTATTTCAATTAAAATAAATTTTTGATAAATTTGATAGTTTTCATTTAAATTTTATTTTCATGAAATAGTATTATTATTAGATAATATTTATTTAAATATAAATGATAATATAATTTAATGATGCCCAATGTAATTTTTATAAGGGTCATAAAGTTCTCAGTTTCATAAACACTATTATTTTTTAGTAAATAAGGATTGTTATTTAAAATTATAAAATATCATATTTATAAAATTATTTTAGTAAAATTAAAATTTGTTTTTAAATTATCACATTGAAATTTTCCAATGGTTAATTTTTCATAATTTTCTAATACAGTCGAATTTTTGGGTAAAAATTAAATATGGTATAAATATAAGATATGTATAATGACACCATAATATCACAAAAGTGATATAATTAATGCTATAAAAGGTATATACAACTAAAAAAATGTTTTAAATTTTAAAAAAATATATATTTAAAGTTATTTTATTAATTTTACAAACCTATAACGAATCCTCAAAAACTAATATTATATTTTATGGTTTTTAAAAAAAATATTTATGAACATGACTCACTTACACATCATGTATGGTATTATTTTAATGATTTTGGTTATTAATCTCATAAAATATTTCAAAACAATCCTATTTTTAATAAACCATTGTAAAAACCATGGGAATTTTTTTTGTTTTTTATTATTTTATTACTTAGAGTCCAAAACCTATGTTTAGAAATTAATAAATAATTTCCGTCCATTTTTATATAAATACTCACTCAACTTCCATTTAATATTAACTAAAAACCCAATTATAAAGAAGTTTCTCTACCTATCCCTCTCTAAATCCCTACCAAGGTGTTCCCAAGCTCTTAAGAGGCTCTCCTCAAGATTTTAGAAGCAACCACTCAAGTAAGGGATTATCCTCTACTTCCTCATCATTTAAGTACTTCCTTTAGATTAATCATTTTTAATTCCAATTGATTATGATATCATGTATTTATAAATATAACTTTAATATCCAATTAATGTTATAATACTGAACTATTATTTATCCTATCTCATTATAAACATTACCTAAGTTGTTACTATGTCAAAGAAAGGGATTTATCTCCACCTTCTTTTCCATTTAAGAAACTTCTTTGTATTTAGTATTTTTATTTTCAATTTTTCATGTTATCATGTGTTTTTACATATACTTTTATTATCCATATGATTCCTAGTTAATGATATACCACCTTTCACTCCCATTAATCCCTCCTCTGAACCTTCATATACACTTGTTATGCTACTGAAATTATCTTATGATTTTCCATGCCAAAATTTGGGGTTGTGAATACCCATCCCCATTTCCACTCAAGTGTATTCACTTAATTGTACCTGTATTTAATTTATTAGATACTTATATGTATTCAACTTACACTCCTTAGCAGTGTGATTAAAAGTGATGAAATAATTTCTTCTTTTGTATGATCTATGTGGCACACAAATTCATATACAAGATATAACTATGAAGGTTGGGACCATATTTATATATTCCTTTGATGCACTAGGTGATATTTGTATCTTATGAGATACCAGGTATAGTGTATGGGTGGTTAGCCTAAGCATGAAATGTTATGATGTCTCAGAGGCTAACCATGACTTATATTTATGGTGTCATGTTTTATGTTATTTCCATATTCATATAATGCCTTGATATTATCATCTTATGTCATGCTTCAATATTAATGATTATGTTTCTATCCTTTTAATTCCCATTGACTCACATATATAGCTTCACCTTATATTATTCTTTGATTATTCCCTTACTAGGCTTTATATCTCACCCCTTTCTCATGTGTGTCCCTATGTTATCTAGTGTAGTATCAAAAGATCAATGGTATTTAAGGGCATGTAATGTCCTTTTTAAATAATGTCTTTGTATACTTATTTAAATTTAATGTGTTATATATCTAATTTCACAAATACACTAGGCCTTTTGATCTTCTGGGATTTTATTATGTGTATATTTATGTAATAAATCATGTAATAAAATATATAAAAGACTTGGGTTTACATAGTTGATATCATTGGTAGGTATAGTTATTTTTGGAGATTAGGATTAGAAAAACTTATTGAAAATATTAAGGATAAGACTAAATGTAGGAAAATATCACTAAAGTTTATAAAATTATATATTTATTATTTTTCTAAGAAAATTCATCCTTTTCTAGAAACTAGAAAGTGTATGTAGTTGTGGAATAAATGCACCTAGGAGTAATAACTTGGAAAGGGAACATTGGGTATTAAATCAACAAGTACCTAGTGCATGACAAATATTCCTAAGACTACACACCTAGAGATAAACTTTTGGGAGGTATACTATGGTTAATCACATCTTCTTACAAACCATTATGAAGGGAAAAAATTTAAATGATATTTAATGTTAGGAAATAGATGATCGATAACTTAGATTTAAACCAACAAATTAATAGGTAAAATAATAAAGGGAATTTATGGTTTACCTATTTTATATTCATAAGTTACCATTTTATATACTTAATAGTTTGAAAATTATCATCCTTAAATCTATTTTGGATAAAGTGAATGGTTAGAACCAAAGTCAAATAAAGAAATGTATGTATATTACCCATTCACAAACTTCAAATTTCATGTATGACTATAGTTTTATGCATTATTTCATGTCATGAAAGTTTAGTGGAACTATTCAAACACCACCTCAAAACATCGAAGTCGAGTTATCAATGAAAATGGTAAATGGGTAAATTATTTCATCTTATACATATAACTTCTCCCCTATCAATATTTGCAAGCTAAATTTCCTAGAAAACCATGTGATACTACCTTTATCAATATTCGATGTTATCCTAGGTATGGATTGGCTTTACTTGTATTGAACCAACATAAATTGCTAAGGGAAGTAAATCATCCTCTATATCATGAATTTACCTATGATTTTATATAAGTGTAAGGAGTGTGATGGATCTCCTTTAGAATCATCATCTTAAGCATTGATATTATTTCCTTATGAGAAAGCATATCTATATCAAATGATTAAGACTATGGAAAAGATCATCCTTGAAGACATTCCCATTGTATAGGACTATACTGATTTATTCCTTAAAGATTTTTGTGGTCTTTCTTCTAATTGAGAGGTTGAGTTCTCGATCAATCTTATACCTAAAGATTTTCCAATATCCAAGACTCATATATATAATTATCACTATTAAACTTAAAGATATGAATAATAATTTGCAAGAAAGTCTAGATAAATGGTTTATATTCCCAAGTGCTTCACTATGGGGTTCTCTAGTATTTTTCATTAAAAATAAGGATGGGTCAATGCACCTCTGCATTGATTATTATGAAATCAACAAGATATTGATAAAGAAAAAGTATCCTCTTCTATATATTGATGACTTGTTCAATAAACTAATTAGAGCCTAGTATTTATTTAAATTGGATCTCTAGTTATGATATTATCACGTAAAGGTGAATAAAGTAGATATCCCCAAGACTACTTTTCATAAAATTTGTGGGAATTATGAGTTTATAGTGATTCTATTTGGACTCACTAATGCTCCAGCTATCTTCATGGACTTAATGAATAGATTCTTTAGGGGTTACCTTGATAAATTTATTGTAATCTTTATAGATGGTATTATTATCTACACTAAAAGAAAGGATGAATATAAGGATCATTTGGATGTTGTACTGAAGACCTTGAAAAATGAAAAGTTATATGTGAAGCATAGTAAATGCAAGTTTTGGATGGATCAAGTAATATTCTCAGGGTATGTTATCACCAGCAAAGGGACGTTTGTGGATCCTTTAAATAAAGATTCAATTAAAGGATATCCTAAACAAACATATGTGATATATATTTTTAGTTTCCTTGGATTACCTGGGTAATATCATCGATTTGTGAGAAACTTCTCGTGATTATTAAACCCACTAACCAATATAAATAAGAAGGGGGTGAAGTTTGACTATATTGATGAATGTGAGAATATCATTAAAGAGTTAAAAAAGAGTCTAATCACTGAACTTATTCATACATTACCCACCTATGGGGTAGAATTTTTTATCTACAGTGATGCATCCAAAATGGGTTTGGGTTGTTTATTCATGAAAAATACAAAATTGATAGCATATTCCTTCCAATAACTAAAGATACATTAGTATAACTACCCAACACTTGATATAAAATTGGATGTAATGGTCTTTACATTGAATATTTGGTGACATTATCTCTACAGGGAGAGGTCTGACATATATACTGATCATAATAGGCTCAAGTATATATTCACAAAAAATTATCTCAATATGTACCAACTAAGATGGTTATATTTGATCAATGATTATGAATATTCAATCTATTACCATTTTGTAAAGGAAAATAAATTGGTAAATGCTCTGAGTAGAAAGTATCCTGCAACCCTATCCATGATGAGGATTGAAAGGGATCTAATCTGTAACTACCTGGCTTTTCATGAAGGTAAAGATCATTGTTTTTTCAATTTAAATTCCTTATTTCATCCTTACAAGTGTTCCCTATGGACTAAGAGAGGTCTCAGGAGAATCTAGGGATTGTTCGGATACTGGAGCTCTAAAAATTACAGAAACATACTAAGCCACATATTTAGTGCATGGTTAGTTCTAATCATGAGACTCAACCGTGCAGGGGACTCAGTGCATAGAATGAGGCCATATAGTTTTACCTAACCATGAAAACCAGGATGCACGACCATGTGACTTTTCTAAGACATATTGTAGAGCCGTTTCTTATGGGATATGCATGGTTAGTCAAACTATGCACATAGCTTGTGCGAGGGGGGTTCTTGGACAGTTTTGGGTGCATAGTTGGTGCATGGTTTGGCCAACCGTGTAGACAAACCATGCGACCCCATAAATGAAGGGTAAATGAACGTTTTTCCTTTAAATGAATTTAAATCCTCACCCCTGTTTTCTTTTCTCTCTAGTGGAAAAAACATCCCCCTCTCCTCATGATGAAATCCTACTCTTTTATAACCTAGGTTCTTAGAGATCTCCCTCATCCATCGAAGCACTTTTTGTCATGTTAAATCCCACTCAATAAGATATCTAATTTTTTACCTTTTTTCTTTGTTTGTATTACCATCTCATATGATTTTCTTTTGTGAGTTCATTTGACCTATTTTTAGGGAATTTTTTCATTTCGTTGATTTATTCTATTATTCTTTAAACCAAAGGCAAATACTATATGAGTGGTCATCCACCGACTTAAGGTAGGTATTCTAGAAATTTTCCCTAAAATTTTAGATGTTTTATAGAGTTTTTTCATTGTTCCACACATTGGACATTTTCACGCATTGACTTAAAATTGTTTTTATCTCTCTAATTAATCAAACCTTTTTATGGAACTCCCATAATCAAATATTATGTTATTAGATATCACCTACCTCTTGGATACCTCCCCTTTGGGTGTGTTGAATGAACTCCCCCACCCCCTCCCCCTTGAGTTAAATGATTAATTGACACAACCACCATCTAAGTGGTATGTTGTGATCTCTAGTTGGATTTTCCTTACCTTATAAATTAAATGGTTTGATTTTAATTAATGGAAGTGGATTTCAAGGCCACGACATGTGTTTCATAACTACATATATAAATTATATATATATTAGGTGATTTTGGGGGTATAATTACATTCAAACACACACACACCACACACACATTCCAGATAGGCATGGCATAGCCTCCCCAAAGGGATAACCCACTCATAAATCCTTATTTATTTATTACATGGACAATAGGACCAATGGGAATTAATCCCATAACATGGCCCAAAATCCTAGTGTAGCATCATGCCTACATCATTTTTCCTGCATCACCAAGCATGTGTCATCCCTTCGTCACCACCTACCTGCGTAATAACTGTGTCACCGTATGCATGTGTCATTGTCTGCGCCACCTCCGACATAGTACTATAATAGTACCTATTCCCAAATGGATTTAGAGGTAATTCCTCATGATTATTATGATTATACCATGGATATTGGTCGATGAACAATGGTTAAGGGTTTTTTTGAGAATGTTGTTTCATGATTCCTTACGTTGGGTGATGGGCATGACGTCTCAAACCATTTACTTTCATTTGGGTGATGGGAATGACATTACATGGTCCCTTTATTAAGGTTTTGGGTATGAAAACTCACCTCACTATATTGAGTTTCAATCATAATGACTCACATTCTCATGAGATTCTAGGCTAGTACCCTTGTTGGATCCCTTAGCTCGTTAGACTAGTCATGGATGCTTAAGTTATGCCTCGGGTCCAGCTAGATCCTAGTATCCATGTATATGCATCTGAATTTCCTTACATATAGAGTTTATATACATGTATAAATATTATATATATATATATAATTACTTATATATGGTAAACTGATCAGACTCATTTCGGATTATGCCAAAGTAGGTAGAGTTTGCCAGGTGTCCTACTCGAACCTAAGCTGACTGGTGTTTACTTTTCAACATTGTTTATTATTTATTATCCTACACACTTCTATGTTATACACACTAATATGATTATTATAGGCACAATTTTTTGTGGCTTATTAAGTTTATCTCACACACTAGTCGGGCTTACCTTAGTACAAAAGTAGACTTTGTGATTGTAGGTGTGGATAAGGTCCATCTCCCTATTTTGGATGCTTGATATATTATACTTATAGTGTGTATCATGGGAGTGTAGGACCGAGTGTATACTCATTATTCTAGTGGAGTTGTATTTTGGTTTTTCTACATTTTGTATAGCATATTGTATATTCTTATGCATTGTATCCCATGTTTCCCCCTTTTTTATATCAGCATGCCATGATGTTATTTTTTATATGACTCATCCTATGGATTTTGATTATTATTATTGTTTGTATATTTCATTTTCCACTATGCTGATAGTTATCTTATATGATTCAACTATTTATCATCACTATTTATTACTGTTGTGCTACTCTGATATGAGGGTACAGTATCCCCACGGTACCACCTTGGACCTTTTCTTCTAATCGATATCGTCTAGCATACAGGGAGGTATGCTTGAGGCCATGTGACCCACCATCTTGAGGCTTCCTTTAGTGGATCCTGGGCTAGGATGTTACAAAGTGGTATCAGAGTGATTTTTCCTTTGAATTACTTTTTGGGTATTATATAGGAGACTAGGATATATTATAATTTAGTAATGAGCATGTTCCTAAGAGTATCTATCTCACATAAAGGGGAAACCCAAGTTACCTGGGAGAGTATATTGTAGTTCTGATTTGTGCTTGTTATAGTTGCACTGATTTCACCATTGGGTGACGCTCATGTTTTTTGATGTTATTAATATTGATATTAAAACTATTATGGATTTCCTTTCTACCTTGGCCTATTAATTCATGTAATTATCACCTCATGAATCATTATAGGCACTTTAGAAATGATATTCTGTGCATTTTTTCATGTCATGTTTACTTTCTACGTGCATTTTCCTACTTCATATAGTTTAGTGCCTTGATATCTAATGGAAATGTGCAAATTTTTCTTACAGGGATAACATATTTGGATTAATTAAAGTTCCTACATAAAACTAAATGGTGTTTTTCTACATGTATTGACAATGACATGTTAATTAACCAATTTATTCCATGTTTGATCCATGAACCTTCTGTTTCATGGGTGAAAATATTATTTGATTGGGTTACTTGAATGCCAATGGTAATTTATGAAGTAATTAATTCTATAAATGTTGAATTTTGATTCAGGTAATCAAATCATTGAATATAACCTATTACATTCTAATACCAAACGTAAAGGTCGGGTTATAGTTAAATTATGTGAAAATTATAATTTATAAGAGGTATGAATTTTATAAATTGGGAAAGGTGATGCATCTAACTAGACCGTGTTATATATATAAGTGTATGAACTCAAATGAAAATAAAACTTTAAAATAAAATGGTTATCATTAAATAGGGATTCCAATTGAAAACTATAAGGTTTTCTCCTCTATATATTTCAATTGAAACTCCATATACCAAAACCTCTGTCATTTGATATGATACCTAGACCCAAACTCAGCCTTAGTAGTGGGTAGTTGGGGTGTCTCTTGTAATTCTAATGGCCTGTTATGGTCTTCCTTCATCACCTAGACCTAGATTTTGGAGTATGCATATAGGTTTCACCATTTTTATAGAAAGTTTGTGTGAAAATCCTATTATATATCTATGATATTTTCCACTTCTAATTTCTTTTATGATGTGCGTATTTGGCATTGTAGATTCATTCCATCACTACAGCTTCGAGTCGCATGCCAAGAAGGTGGTGACGACCATACACCAGAGGAGGTGGTCCCTGAGCTATTGGTATTACCTCTATTAGTTTAACTAGAGGAACCACCTCATATTCCTAACATGAGAAATGATTCCTATTTTCTATAGGGTTTCCTTTGTAAGATACGGTCTATAAAAGGAGTTACTCGACCTACCCCAATTATGGCAGAGCTGACTCGGGAGTTCGAGCAACAGCATCCTACCACCTTTTGGGGGGTCGGGGTAAAAAATTATATAGATTCATGGATAGAGGCCATGATTTTTATCTTTGAGTATCTAGATATTCCTCTAGAGAGGAGGGTCATTCTATCTGCCTATATGTTGCGTGATTCTTCCAAATGATGGTGGGATGTCCTTACCCAAGAAGACCGATATCAGGATATGATCTGGAGGGACTTCTAGATAGTAATATATGATTACTTCTTTACATATATGTTGAGGAATGATCTAGATAGAGATTTTATGAACTTGTAGTAGGTATCCATGTCAGTAATGGAATATTCTTCTCGTTTTACTGAGATGCAGTGATTCACACTGACTCTATTGGGTGACAAGCTCATGATGGCCAGAAAATTTGAGTATGGGATAGTATACACCATCTGATCATAGTTTAATGTTTTTTAGGTTGACTATTATTTATGATATATTTAACCAAGATCTCATTACTGAGCGAAATTTAAGGGAAGCTGATGGTGTGATCTAGGCAGGTTCGACACCCAGACTTGGAAGTGGTTCTTCTAGTGGGAGGAAGCAGTATTTGAGGTTTCTTACAAGAGTAGTAGCAGTCAAGAAACTCATAATGATAGATATATTATATTTCAATAGTGTGGGAATATGGGATGCATGAAACCCCAGTGTATGCGAGACCCAATTGAGTGTAGAGGTTGCGGTGGTATGGGGAATATCCAGTGCTTCTGTAGGAATTTTCCACCAGTACCTAAAAAGAGATGGTCTACACCAACTCCATAATATGGAGTGGGACTTGTAGTATCTCACTATGTAGGTAGTTGGAATACTACTGGATGCTCAAGCTAAGGAGGTGGTCGAGGTAGAGGAAACCAAACTCAGGATTCACAACGTCAGCAGAGCAGGCTTGCTCAAGGCATTCAGGTTGTGAATCAGAGGCATTGTATGGGCCAGTTACATGTAGTAAAACCTATCCTAGAGGATCAGAGTGTCAAACCTTCTACTATTAGAGTTACTATTATAGTAGCCTATAATTTAGTGTCTTCTTTATTTGACATTGGTGCATCACACTCCTATATATTTGTGGAAATACTGAAAATTATGGGCCTTGAGATAGAATACTTAAGTGGCATCATGACACTCGATACCCCATTGGGTATTCGATCAGAGAGAATTATCCTATGTAAGGATTATCCCCTTGAGATAGGTGGATATATTTTCATGTTGAATTTATTTAACCTTGACATGATAGGGTTTTATGTAATTCTTAGGATTGATTGGTTAGTTCCCTATCAATCTCATATTGATCTTTATCACTAGAGGGTGATGTTTACATCACCAGAGGGTAGTAGACATGTTTATAAGAGAGAATGGAATGTCCATTCATCTCAAAAAGGACTTGATCATTAGGGGCTGGGTAGATTGATAGACTATATCTCTAGTATCTTCTTAGATGATCAGGGGATATTGCCTACTTTTTTTCCTCATATAGTGAATTATTTCAAGGAAGTGTTTCTTGAAAACTTTTATGGGTGATATATGGTGAGAGGGGTAGAATTTACCATTGATCTAGTTCTTGGAGTGGCACCAGTGTCCATTTGTCCTTACAGGATGGCACCTATGGAGCTTCTAGAGCTTAAGAAGTAGTAGGAAGATTTGGAGGCTAATGGTTTTATATTCCCCAACACTTCTCTTTGGGGTTCATCGGTCCTTTTTCCAAGAAGGCAGATGGTACCCTTATAATTTTTGTAGATTACTGATGGATAAACCAAATCATATTTAATAATAGATATTCACTACCTTGAAAATATGACCTCTTTGATCAGCTCTGAGGAGTGAGGTTGTTTTAAAAGATTTATTTGAGGTCAGGATATCATCAGGTGTGTGTCAAGTCTCCATACATACCTCATATAGATTTTTGGAGTAGGTATGGTCTTTATGAATACTTGGTAATGTCATTATTTCTCATGAATGCACCATCTATTTCCATGGATCTTATGAATTGGGTTTTCCACCCATATATGGATTCATTTGTTGTAGTATTTTTAGAAGACATCTTGGTGTATTCTCTCACTCATAATGACCATTCCAAACATCTTGAGATCATGCTAAATATAATAAGAGAGCACCAGATTTATGAAAATATCAACAAATTCCACTTTTGGATTGTCAAGGTCTGCTTCCTAGGCTATATCATCTCATAGTTAGGAGTATCAATAGACCCATTGAAGATGAGATCTGTAGTTTCCTAGGATCATCCTAGGAAAATATTTTATACACAGATTTCCTTGGGTATATTTGGGTATTACTAATGCTTTATCTAGGATTTATCACACATAGAATCACCTCTTACTGGTTCGACTAATAAAGGTTCCAAATTCAAATGGTCATAGGCTTGTGAGATAGCCTTTCAGGGGTTGAAAGGCGGGTTGACTTCAGTACCAATTATTATTCTACCAGATTTTTAAATAAGCTATATAGTTTATTTTGATTCATAAAGTATTGGTATGGGAGCATTTTTTATGTAGGATGAGTGAGTTGTGGCATACAGGTCTCATCGGTTGAGGCCTCATGAGCAAAATTACCCAAAGAACGATCTCAAGTTGGCATTTATTGTGCATGCTTTATACTGTTATCAGAGTTATTTACTTGGGGTTCATTTTCTGGTATTAACTGATCACAAAATTCTCAAGTATATATTTATGTAGTATGATCTGAATCTCAGGTAGAATAGGTTGGTTGAATACCTATATTCCTTCAATTTTGAGCTTGCCTATATTCCTAGTAAAGGTAATACAGTAGCCAATTCTCTGAGCTAAAATACTCAAACATGAGCATTTTAGGAAGCTAGTGGTGAGTGGTAGCTCATGGCCTTGATTTCATAGATATATGTTGATGTTCAAGAGGATCATGGTCAGAAATTCCTCTCAACTTTAGCAGCGACCTCTGCCCTTCTGGAATGGGTAAGTATGAGACAAATTTCTGATCCTAAGGGCTTAGTCATTAGGGAAAGAATATTGGATGAGGATTCATTATTAGGTTGGACCATGGATAAGGATGACATATTATTCTTACATGGGCATGTTTGGGTTCTAGCATACATCTAAGAGTAGTTGATGTGGGAATTTCATGCCTCAACTTGGGCAGTACATCTCGGTGTCACTAAGAAGTATCGAGACCTACGTCACTGGTATTGGTGGCCAATATGAAATGGTAGATATCCATATTTATTACCTGATGTTCCACCTATCAGCAGGTGAAATCATAATATTAGTGACTATTAGGACTTTTATAACCATTTTTCATTCCTAAGTGGAAATGGGATGATGAATCCATGGACTTTGTGACAAGTTTTCCTAGACTGCCTTGAGGCAATGATACAGTTTGGGTTGTTGTTGACCAATTGATGAAGGTTTAAAACTTCTTAACAGTTCAAGAGACCTTTTCGGTGGATGATCTAGGGAGGATATATGTTATGGATATTTTACACCTTCACAAAGCTCCTCGTTCTATCGTATTTTCCAAGGATGCTAGTTTCACTTCACAACCTGTCACCCTCGGACTGACGGTCAGACAAAGTGGAAAATTTATGTGTTAGATGATATTATTTGTGCATGTGTCCTTGACTTTGGGGGTTCTTATAAGAAAAATATACCCTAGTTGAGTTCTCCTATAATAACAGTTTTTTGGCTACCATATAGATGTATCCTTATGAGGCCTTATATGGTAGGCCATGTTGATCACCTGTGTGATGGTTAGAGGTAGGGGAGGAAGATTTTCTTGGACCATGTCTATAGAATCCCACCTTTTTATCACATAAACTTTCATTACATTTTACAAAACTGAGGATCATTAAGGTTTAGTGTCTTGGAAACCAGGAACTTAAAACATGAAACAACAAAAAAAACATTCTTCTTAAACACTTGAAAGGCTTCTCCTTATGTTCATCCTAGGTTCATTACTGCATCTCATAACCTGGGGACATACATCAAAGGAAAGGGTGAACAGAAGGCCCAGTAAGGGAAACAAGAGAAACATTTTACATGTGATCTTGAGATACTTTAATAAGGACATGAGAAGAACTTTAAGGCATGATAAAGAAATAATGAGATACATCATAATAAAAATAACATTTTTCATAACTTGAAGATGCGGCTGCAACATTTAATATTGACAATCATTTCCTTTCACCAAGGTCCATCCCCAAGGTGTCATTAAAAATTACCAAGGTTATTCACCAAGGTATCAGTCTAAAAAATCATCTCTAGAGATTAAGTCTTTACCCAATGCATTAGAGCCCTATCTGGGCACACCCTTAAACTGTAATCTCTTGTGGTTACATCATTATCCAATGCAATGGGGCGCTATCAGGGCGAAGCCTTAAATTTGCCTTTATTATCATGTGAGCCACATATATCATCATCAAAAATTTCATAAATAACCCATATAGCATAAAATAAATGGGTTTCATTTCATAATCATAATGTTTTAAAAAAACTGCTTTAAAGGCATGATCTTTACGTCACTTTAAACCCACGGAAAGGGAAAGAGGGTTTCATGTATGTAAATAATAGAATTTAAAATAGAACGTTTTGATATATATGTGAGTACCCCTGTAGAAATAAGATCTTTGAGTATTCACTTTATAACATAAAATAATTTTTAGAAAAGAGATAGAGGCACTTTGAGATGAAAATTCTGCAGCATAACGACTATGTTACAAGGTTTTAGAAAATATTGAGAAGAGAGGGGACATGGGTCAAACATTCATAAATGACCCATCAAACAGTAGAGGGACAAAATATAAGGGATTTAAGAACATGGTAATGAAATTTGAAAATATACCATATGAAATGTAGAATATTAAATGAAGACAAAAATAAGATTTCTTGTGTGAGAATTCGGCAGCCTAACGGCGTCACTTAAACTTCAACAAAAATGAATTGACAGGGTCAAATAGGGTCTCTCATCATATGAACATAAGATTCCAGTATGATAAATATAGAGATCATACCCCAACATAATAGAAAGTAACTTGAAAGACTTGACATGAAAGTAGAACTTTGAAAAAGAGAAGGGTGAAAAATCACTTAAAAATTCGGCAGCCTAACGGCGCCACTTAAAACTTCAAAATACTGAATTGAAGAGATCAAATGGGGTCACTCATAATATGTTCATAAAATATCAGTATGATAGATATAGAGATCATACCCCAACATAACAAAAAGGAACTTGAAAGAATTGTCATGAAAGTAGAACTTTGAAAAAGAGAAGGGTGGAAGAATCCCTTAAAAATTCGGCAGCCTAACGGCGCCACTTAAAACATCAAAGTGCTGAATTGAAGAGATAAAATGGGGTCTCTCATCATATGATCATAAAAGATCAGTATGATAAATTTAGAGATCATACCCCAACATAATAAAAATGAACTTGAAAGACTTGACATGAAAGTAGAACTTTGAAAAAGAGAAGGGTGAAAGAATCCCTCAAAAATTCGGCAGCCTAACGGCGCCACTTAAAACTTCATAAAACGAAATAATGAGAGTAAGAGGGGATCTCTCATTATATGAACATAAAAAGGGCAGTAAGAGGAGTATAAAATAACATCCTCCAACATAATAACATGGATCATAAAAGGAATGACATAAAAGAGATCACTTGAAAAGAAAGAGAGGGGTCGGATCCCTTACCTTAAAATGTAACTCTTAAACCTCAAAGGATGGAACCTTGAGGGCTTGGGGGAACCTTGGGAGGACTCCTTGGGAGGTAATGAGATTAGAACTTCATTGGGGAAGAGTGGGGAGTCGAATGGATGAGAGGAGGGCTTGGTATTTATAGGGAAAGTGAGGGGACAAGGCATTAATGGCCAAGGGACACCTCACATGTGCTTTTCTCAAACCCATGTGCTCTCCCTTGGCATTTACCATGGAGTTAGGCCACATGGGGCCCCCAAAACAATAATTCATCACCCTTGGCCAGACAACCCTTAAAATATCTCATGACATCATCATGACATAGTTATGATGTCATTAAACATACCGAAACCCTAAAACTGTATTTTCACTATTCACTGAAAATTCAACTTTCTCAGAAAGATCCCAAAATTTCACATTAATCAAATATAAATGCTCTGATTTCAAAAATGAACTCCATTTTATAAAAATAATTTTCTAAATATTTTTAATTTATTTTTTAAATAAATACACTATTCATCGAAAATTCATTTTTTCAGAAAAAACCCCAAAAATTACCATAACATAATATCGGTGCTCTGAGTTCAAAAATGAAATCCATTTTATAAAAATAATTTTCTAAATATTTTTAATTTAATTTTTAATTAAAAAACACTATTCACCCGAAAAAACTAATACTTGAATAATAATTTATGAAACCGTTATTTAACCATTTTATTGAATCACGTTACTTAATCAAGGTGCCTAGATTATTTTAAAACTTTCTTTAAGTGAGATTACTAATCCATTTGGTCATATTACTAATCCTAATCATAAAATCACTATTCATAATTTACTATTCATCGAAAATCAAGTTGATCTTATTAGACTCCAAATTTTGTACTAAACATAATTGTAGAAGACCATTTTTTTGAAAATCATTACACATTTTTAATTATTTAAGGTTTACATAAACATTTTTAAAATATCCTTTTTCTAAAATTCATCAAAAATATGCATTCTATATTTATCTGGTCATTTGAAAATTCATAAACATCATCATAAGAAGAAATCCCAATTTTTATTTAAAACAAAGGATTACACAAGTCAGTTACGGTCTTCTTACATAGCCCCTTATCACACCAGCATAGGACCTAAGTGTAAGGTGTGCTAAGGTGAGAGAGTCCGAGGGAGGGTCGGCCAACATTGCCCGAGTAGTAATTTCTATCAGTTTGAACTTCTCACGAAGTCGATTCCGTTCTAGCTTCACATGATGAAGTTCGGCTTGGGTTTGGTCCAGAGCAAAGCCCAATGGTGCTACCTCCTTCCCAAGTTCTATTAGATGGGCTTCGATCGGTCCAAGACTACTAGGTGAGGCCATCGAATCTTCTTTCTATAATAATTAACCAAGATTACTTGTATTTAGAGACAATAATCAAAACATTTTGTTCACAGTGGTCATATTGAACGATGGTCATATAACAGTCAGAACCCAATGGTCTCATTTTAATTATAATCATGTTTATCAAATAAAACATTTTTGTTGAGTATAAAAATAAAATAAAATAACACATGAAATTAGGAAACAAGATTTATTCAAAATTTCGGGTCGTTACAATGTCTCATCTAGGATACTTCATAGTAGGTACATATTATTAGAAAATTCATGTTGAATACTCAGTCTAGGTAGAAGTCTTATGCCAATTGATTCCAAAGACCTCTTGAGTTTTAGGTCCTAAATCAAGTCTTTTTTCATGTATCACCCAGGTTGGTCCATCGATTGTTTTCATAGGTAGGGTAAGCTTTTGCCTAGATTTTTTGGATCCTTTGAGGTTGTGGGGTGAATCTGACTAGTGGTTTACTAGATAGCACTTCCTCAAAGATACCAGCCTATGAATGACATCATTCATGTGTATCAACTCTATTGATATTATCCAGACTCTTCACATGTTTTATAACCATATGAGGTTGATTTATATGTGGATGCTTCCTTTCAGGATTACCCGGTTTGTATCTTGAATCATAGTGTGAAAAATATCTGAGGTACATTAGTTCCTTTAGTACTGATGCTATAACAGCATGGCTAAGTACAAGACGAGACCTGGGAGTGGGAAGCTGACATACATGCCCAGTGGCTAGAGCTTTTCTCAAATAATCCCTCTTTACCCTCATAAGGAAAACTCAGAGATGAATTGATTTAAAGATGGGAGGTTCTGAAGACTCATATTTTCAAGAAGGTTTGGATCATTGTTTTTTTCAGTTTAAATTCTTTATTTCATCCTTGCAATTGTTCTCTATGACCTATGGGAGGTCTTAGGAGAGTTAGAGGATTTTTAGAAGCCTAGAGCTCCAAAAATTGGAGAAACAGACTAAGCCGCATGGTTAGAGCATGGTTACTTCTAATTGTGCAACTCAGCCATGTGAGGTACTCAATATACAGTAAGAGGTCGCACAATTTTTCTTAATTGTGCAAATCGGACTACGCAATCATTCAATTTTCCTTAGAAAATTTACAAATCCATTTCACATGGGTTGTGCACAGTTAGTCAAACCATAAACTTAACCCATGTGAGGGGGTTCTTGGACAGTGTTGGGGGCATGGTTGGCACACGGTTTGACCAATTATGCATCCAAACCATAAAACCCCTTAAATAAAGTTGAAATAACCATTTTTCCCTTAAATGAATTTTAATCCTCACTCATATTTTATTTTCTATATAGTGTATAGAACCTCCCTCCTAAACTCATTAAGAGTTTATCCTCTTTTCTAACCTAAGTTCTTGGAGATCTCTCTCATTCGAAGTCTGATCAAAGTATCTTTTATCACGTTGGATCCCTCTCGATAATAGATCTAATCCATTGCCTTATTTTATTTGTTTATATTCCCATATCTTGAGCTATTTTGGTGTGGTCTCATTTTCTTTATTTTCAAGCATTTTTCTATTTTGGTTATTTCTTTCATTCTTCTTAAAACCAAAGTTTGATACTGGATGAGTGGTCGTCCACAACCATAAGGTAGGTGTTATAGCAATTCTACCTAAAATTTTATATTTTTATAGAATTTTGTTGTTGTAACACACACCATAATTTCCATGAATTGTCTTAAATGAGTTTTATCTCTCTAGTTAATCGCAACATGTTATGGCACTCCCATATCCCCATATTAAATTATTAGAGGTTTCCTACCTCTTGGATACCACCCCTTTGGGTGTGTTGAATGAACTTCCCTCCTTGAGTTAAATGTTTAATTAACCCAACCACTATCTAAGTGGTCTAGAATGTCCTATATTTAGATTTTCCTTACCTTATAAATTAAATGGTTTGATTTTAATGAATAAAAGTGGGTGGAAATGCCACACCATGTGTTTTATAATTAAATAAATGAATTGTATAAATTGTAACACCCATGGTTAGTTAAGTTGAATGTTTATAAATTATTAAGATGTAATTACTCATGATTATTGTGATTTGACCATGTATATTGGTTAGTGAACAACATTTAAGGGTTTTTTTGATTATGGAGTTTCATGATCCCTTACATTGGATGATCGGAATAACGTCTCACACCATTTACTTTCATTTGGATGATGGGAATTACGTTCCATGTTCCCTTGCTTCGGGTGTTTGGAATGAAAAATTTCTCCATTGTCTCAAGTATCAAGTATGATGTCTTTCATTCCCATGAGATTCAGGGATAGTACCCTTACTAGAGCCCTTAGCTTGTTAGAGTAGTCATGGATGCATAAGTTACGCCCTGGGTCCAGCTAGCACCTAGTATCCATGTATATACCTATAAATGTAATTATATATAGATTGTATATACATATATACATATTACATATATATATATATGATTACTTATATATGGTAAAGTAATCAGAATCATTATAGACTATAGCATAGTAGGTAGGGTCCACCAGGTGTCCTGCAAGAACCCGAGTCGACTGGTATTTAATTTTTATAATTATTTATTATTTAATATAATTCACACTTATTTGTTATACACACTTAATGGATTATTATATACATAGTTGGTGGTGGCCTACTAAGTTTATATCACACCCTACTCAGAACTCCCTTCATACCTGAGTATAATTTATGATTTCATGTGTGGATAAGGGAAAGCATCATGTCTTGGATGCTTGATCTATTATACTTATACCATGGAGCATGGAAGAAGAGGACCAAGAATATTCTCATGATTCTAGTGGAGATGTATTTTGGTATTTTTTTTATTTTTCTATAGCATGTTGTATATTCATATACCCTATATCCATTGCTTCCCCTTTGTGTATATTAGCATTCCATGACATTATTTTGTATATTACTTAGCCTATGGATTTTTATTATTGTTACTATTTGGATGTTTACTTTTCCATTGTTCTATTATTTATCTTATATACTTCCTATATTTATCATATCTATTTATTACCATTGTGATACTCTGATATGTGGGTATAGTCTCCCCATTGTACCACCTTCGACCCTCATTATTAGTCAGCATCTTCTGGCATATGGGAAGGTTCGCTTGATGCCATGTGACCCACTGGATTGAGGAACTATTTAATGGATCATGGTTCAGTACATTACACAATCTTCTTAGAAATACAAAAGATAGACATGGTAATAATAAAAGGAATGGCATAATGCTATGATCAAATAATTATTCAACTATCCATTCTTGATAAGATCAAATAGGCCCAAAAGATAATGAGAAGCTAAAAATAAAGGTAGTAAATATTCTTGAGTTTAAATTTGATAAATATGAATTTATAAGGTTTGGAACCCGGATATTTGTCCCATAAAAAATAGAATTAAAGAAGAACCTTCTGAATGATGCACATATCCCATCCTTCTCTATTCATCCAAGAATCACTAAGATTTATATAGATATGAAATAAATTTTTTGTGTCATAAAATGAAGAGATAGATTGAAAAATTTATATATTGATGCTTTGTATGCCAACAAGTCAAGGTTGAACAATAAAAGTATAATGGTATGATGAAACTATGACCCATAATAGTATAGAAATGGGAAAACATAACCATGGATTTTGTTGTAGGACTCCTTAGGACATATAAAGGCCATAACATCATTTGGGTAGTGGTATATCACCTTAAAAAGTCAGTGTATTTCATTAATATCAAGTAAGATTTCTCTCTTGACTAACTCACAAAGATATATATATATATATATATATATATATATATATATATATATATAAGTGAAGTTGTAAGACTATATGGATTACCACTCTCCATTGTATCTAATTGATATTTGAGGTTTACCCCCAAGATTTTAGAGAAAGATTTGTAAAATAATGGATATAGAGCTGATATTCGGTATTGTTTATCACCCTTAGATAGATTTTCATTCTAATAATTCTATTCAAACTCTATAGGATATATAAATATCATGTTTAATGAATTTCCAAGGATATTGGGACCAACACCTTTTCCTAGTGGAGTTCTCATATGATAATATTTTTCATTCTATAATTAAAATTACATCTTATGAGGCTCTATATGAGAAGTGATGTCACACTCTAACATGCTAGGTTGAAGTTAGTGAGAAAAAGTTTATGGTACCTGAACTTATCCAAGATATGATAGTGAAGGTTCAAACCATTCTGTGTAAAATTAAATCCCTAAAATTTGATACAAAATCTATGTAGACAATCATTGATGAGTCCTAGAGTTTGAAATTAGAGATAAGGTGTTTCTTCATATATCACCATAGAAGAAAGTCATCAGGTTTTAGAATAAGGGAAATCTAATTCCTAGATACATCATCCCCTTTGAGATCTTTGATTGCATCGGAAATGTGACTTATCTACTAGAACTTCCACATAACCTATCTCAAGTACATGATGTGTTACATATATCTATCTTAAGAAAATACATACTATACCCCTAACATGTACCAAACATAGTGGTGATACCTTTAAAGAATTATATTTCATATGATTATCATCCAGTGAAGATTTTATATTATAAAAACATAGTTCTATTAAACAAGACAACTCACTAGGTTAGAGTACTATAGTGAAACCAAAAGTTTGAGGAGGAAACACGGGAACCAGAAGAGGTGATGAAATATAAGTACCCTCATCTGTTTTAGTGCATGAAATGAAATTTCAAGGTTGAAATTTCTGAAGGGGGAGGAATGTAATGACCTTGAATTTTATATATAATATTCCCTTTTTAATGAATAAATTCATTATTAAGTAATTTATTTATATAAAATGTATTCACTACATTTAATTTTTTATCTTAGACCATTATAAAATATAGCCATAATTTGTGTATCAGGCTTAAAATACCATTAAGAATCATAATCATTGTTAATATAACTATTCTGTTATGAATGTTAAGATTATTATATATTAAGGGTTATAATAAAATCTAATTGATATAAAAGGAACAAGTTATGGCCTCGACTAGTAGAATTGTACCCTATGAAGCCCATTTATCAAAGTTTCTAAGGGATATGACATCACTTTCATTTTCACTTGATCAATCCCAAGCTAATATTCAATAACTGAAACTCAATAAAAAAATTTATGGGATAAGTTCAAGCTTATAGATATCACCACCCAACCCATGTTCACCAAACCACCCAAATAAAGTATTACTATCACACGCCTTACCATTAGGGCATATGTTGGTGTAATAAGTGTTTATGTATCTAGACCCTAGTAGTACAAATTTATATATTTTCTTTTTAATAAAATAAATCTTATGTTGGTCCCTTTTCATTATTACTTTATATATATACATGATTATATAATGAGTTTGATAAAAAATAGATTTTTATATGAAGAAACCAAAATTTTATTTTTGTGAAAAATATATAGTTTCAATTAAAACACACTTTTGATAAATCTGGGAGTTTTGAAATAAATTTTATTTTCATGAAATAGTCATATTAAATAATTTTTATTTTAATATAAATGATAATTTTATTTAATGAAGTCACGTGTAGTTTTTATAAGGGTCGAAAATTTAATAATGTTGTAAAAAACTAATATTTTCTAGTAAATAAGGAATTTTATTTAAATGTGTAAAATCTCATATTTATAAAAAAAAATTAAATAAATATCATTTTTGAAATCAACACGTTGAAATGTTCCAATGGTGATTTTTTTTAATTTTCTGAGATAGTCTAATTTTTGGGTAAAAATTAAATACAATATAAATATATTGTGTGTATTATGATATATTGATAGCCCAAAAGTGATGTACTAAATATTATAAATGCATCCCTAACCAAAAATAGGTTTTTCTTTTAAAAATTAGTTTTTGAAGTTATTTTATTAATTTTAAAAACCTATAATGAATCCTCCAAAACCTATATTATATTTTAAGATTTAAAAAATCTTTAAGAACATGACTCACTTCCACATCATGATTGGTATTATTTTAATGAGTTTGTTTATTAACTTAATAAAATATTTTTGAACCCCACTATCTTTGGTACAAACCATGGGAAAAAACATAAGAAATTTGGTTTTGATTATTTTATTACTTAGAGTCTAAAACCTATGTTTAGAGATTAATAAATAATTTCCCTATCTTTTGTTATAAACACCCACTCAACATCCCTTTCCTCTTCACTCAAAACCCATTTAGGGTGAATTTTCTCTCCCTATACATCTCTAAATTCCTCCCAAGGTGTTCCCAATCGCTTAAGAATCTCCACCCAATCTCTTAGAAGAAATCACTCAAGTAAGTGATTCTCTTCCTCTTCCTCTTTATTCATCCCATTTGTCACGACCCGCCCTTGGGGTCCGTGTCGTGACTACCCCAAGCCCGCCTTCCATAGGCCAGGGGCTGGTGACTAGCACCAAGGCGTATATCCCCGTAAAAAGGGAAGGCATTGCCTTTGTAAAGTAAACACACACCACAGAGTAAACAAGCGGAAAGTAAACACTAAACAAAAGCAGAGTACAACTGAAAGTGTGGAAAAGTAAATGGGCCAGTATACAAACCCAAACTGAAAGTAAAGTACAACTCGAAAGGGAAAACAGCAACTAAAAAGTAAAAGCCGCTACTCCGAGCTGTCCACTGGAAATCCCACCTGAAGGGTGGGTACAGATAGCTCCTCTACTCCACGGGTCCCGCCGTCCGCTCCGAGCACGTCCCGCCCAGTGGTCCACCTCCGGGTACCGTCCCGCTCTGCAAGCCTCAGCTAAGGTCAACGCTGTCCGTCGTCTGCAACCAACACAACGTAGTGCGGGCAAAGCCCGTGCAGGGGTGAGTATAAGCTACTCAGTAGGGACCCCGAGACCCCTGAAGGTCTCTCAAAATCCACAAAGGATAAACCACGAAGAAAGGTACAATCACGAAGTAACAACCGACACTGCTTAGGTATATGCCCATACATATACCTAAGTCATCAATTCAAATACGCTCCAACCTCCGAGCCCAAGTACAACTCAGTCCACACAGGATAGTAAACGTATTCCACACAGGAAAGCAAAACATAACCCACACAGGATTGCACAACACAATCCACACAGGAAAGCAATAGGATTCAGCTCACACAGGTATACTTCTTCAAGGACGATAAATATGATCACTGATCCATCTAAGTCGTCGGACCCACGAAGGATCGATAGGTAACTAACCCCCGCAATGACTCACACAGGATCGGGCCCACACAGGACCTGTAGGCGCTGGCTCACACAGAACCGCTGAGCGCAAGGACCCACACAGGATCGGGCCCACACAGGACCTGTAGCACTAATCCACGTAGGATCGCTGAGTGCTGAAGTCGTCGTCGTCGAATCCACACAGGATCTCTGTACTGTCGTCGTCGCAGTCACAGTAGCAGTAGTAGCAGTATAACAGTCGCAGCCAGCACTAGGGTTCCCGCACACAGCAAGCTCGTACGGAGGGTCCGCTCCACGAGCCGAGAGGCTGATACATCAACTGTCACAAAGACCAGAGTTGATGTATCCAAAAGTTCCGTATCGTCAACATGAACTCAACGCAACAGACGGCGCGTCGATCGGACGCCCGGTCTGAGAGTTATTGGCATTTTCGTCTCCGGGGCCCGGTTGGTTTTTAAGGCAAAACCAACCCGACCGTACTCCACCTGCGTCCAAACCTCGGGCGGAGTATGCCAAAAGATTTTTCTCACTAAGAGGAACACAACGCGACTGACGGCGCGTCAATCGGACGTTCGTAGCTCAAGTTATGAGCGTTTCCGCTCCGAAAGCCCGGTTGGTTTCGTGAACGAACCAACCCGGCCGAACTCAAAGTAATCCGAAACCTTGAGTGCGATATACCGAAACGACCGTCTCGATCCAAGGATCGCGTTTTCGTTGACGGTTCGTCGATCGGAGGTCCGAGGCTCAAGTTATGGGCCAAAAACCAAAACTGGTTCGAAACGGGGGGGTCCGGGTCCGGGCCGACCCGGCCCGACCCCCCCCCCCCCCCCCTGGGCGGCGCGGTGGCCGGCGGCGGCGGCCGGCGGCGGCGGGCGGCGGCGGCGCGGCGGCCGGCGGCGGCGCGGCGGGCCGCGGCAGCCTGGCGCCGCGAGGAGGCTGCGCACGCGGGGGCTAAGCCCCGCGGTTTTTTTGAGGGGCGGCGCGGCACAAAGGGCCGCGCCCCTTTTTTTTTTAAAGAAGCCCCCCCCACGTGGGGGGCCTGCTGGTGCGGAACCGAGGGGGCCGGCTGCCCCCTCCCTTTAATTAAAACCGCCCCCCCTCTTTAAGAGGGGGGTTTAGCATGCTGGCCGGGGAATTAATTCCCCGGTTTAACGGCATCCGGCCGGCCAGCTGGCCGGCCGGTTTTCTCCAACGGGACTGGAATTTCCGGTTCCCTCTTCGGCTTCCGACGCCGGCAGCCCGGCCGCCGGTCTTCTCTTCCGCCGCGGCCCGGAACCGGCCGCGGTCTCCTCGTCCCGCCGCGGCCCGGAACCGGCCGCAGCGTTCGTCATCCGGCGTGGTGCGACGGCACCGCGCCCCTTCGCCGTACTTTGATTCTTTTCAACGCGGCGCGACGGCGTCGCGTTCTTGAAGTTTCTACCTCGGCGTGGCGCGACGGCGCCGCGTAAAATAAACGTACGGTAATCCGCGTGGTGCGACGGCACCACGCCACTTTGCTTCCACCGCAAGAATTAAACAAGAACGATGGAGGGGGGGTTCGTCCGTGTTCGTGCGGTCCGGCCCCCCCTCGCGTTAACTATAACACTTAAATAAAATATTTCAAAGCCTCACGTAGACATGCGATCCACGAGCAAGAAATGGAATAATTAAAGAATGAAACAACAACCCCTACCTTGGTTTAAGGTTCGAAGTTTCGTCTACGTTCCGCGGAAGACGGCGTCGCGGAGGTCGGGCGTCGCGGTCGTCGTTCGTCAAATCCGTTGACGAAGTGTTATGCCCGAAGAGATATGTCGTTTGCGAATCTTCGTTTGCCGACGAAGAAGGTCCGAGGAGGAAGCGGCGTTCCCTCTTGTTGACACCGAGGACGAAGAAGAGAGGCGTCGTTCTTCGTCGGAGTTTGAGCGTTCTTCGTTCTTCGTCAGAGCTTGAAGATGAAGAGGAAGCTCTCAAAAAGCTCTCAAGGGAATAAACAAACAACCCATAATAAAATAAGATAACATCTTATTTTATTATTACAAAACACAAAAGAATTTCAAAAGTTTGAAATTCAAAAAGGCTTAACTCCCATAATTAATTAAGAGTAACTTAAGCCAATAAAGAGGGGGTTAAGGGAACTTGAAAAGTCTAGGGGTTCGTGTGGGCCCCACCACACTTAATCCTCCCAAGGGAGGTTAAGTGGGTGTGGGTCCCACTTCCAACCCCCTTTGGTAGGTTTTTAACAAACTAAAAATAAAATTTGTCATACACAAATTTTATTTAACTCAACTGAAAACCCCAAAACTTAACTCTCAACCCGCAACAAACGCAACTCCCGAAAAGGTCTCTTTAAGCGAATATCGGCGCTGCGAGTTCATCGGTACCCTCGGATTTCAATTCCGAGCACCGGATCAAAAGTTAGGAAAACCCGCTCGTTCGTTCACTGAACGTACCCGAGCCAAACTTCAGAAATTAATTCCGGGCACTCCGGGCCTCGGAATCAGGTGCCATCTGAAACCGCGCTCTTGTAAAATTCTAAAGAAAATTAAGAAAAAAATTTCCCTTGAATTTTACGGGTCTTTACATTACTCCCACCTCAGGGCTTTACGTCCTCGTAAAGATACAACAAAAACTAGGGAAACAAATGAGGGTACTGAGCACGCATCTGAGCCTCCCGCTCCCATGTGCTCTCCTGGAGATTCCCGTGCTGCCATCTGATGCGCACAAGAGGAATCGATCGCCCACGCAGGACCCGCTCCTGTCGATCCTCTATCTCCACCGGGACCTCCGTAAAAGTCGCCCCATCGTCAACGTCAAGCTCCCCATGGTCAATGATGTGCGACGGGTCGTGCACGTATCTCCTCAGCTGGGATACGTGGAAGACGTCGTGCACCCGGTGCAACTGAGGTGGTAGAGCCAGGCGATAAGCCACCTCGCCAATCCTGCTGAGAATCTGGAAGGGTCCGATGAAGCGCGGAGATAACTTGCCGCCTCGGCCAAATCTCCGAATACCACGTCGAGGTGAGACCCGCAAGAAGACGTGGTCGCCATCCTCGAACTCCAGTGGCCTCCGCCTCCTGTCAGCGTATGACTTCTGCCGGCTCTGAGCTGTCCTCATCCGCTCCTGGATGACCTGGACCTTCTCTGTCGTGGCCTGGACCATCTCCGGTCCCACCAGTGCTGACTCCCCAGGGTCTGTCCAGCACAAAGGAGATCTACATGGTCGGTCGTACAACGCCTTGTACGGTGCCATCCCGATGGTGGAGTGGTAGCTGTTGTTGTACGCGAACTCCACTAAAGGTAGGTGGTCCTCCCAGCTACGACCAAAGTCAAGGACACATGCGCGGAGCATGTCCTCGAGAGTCTGAATGGTCCTCTCCGTCTGACCATCTGTCTGAGGGTGAAAAGTTGTGCTAAGACGTAGCTGCGTACCGAACGCCTCCTGTAACCCCTTCCAAAGCCGAGAAGTAAAGCGGGCATCTCGATCGGAAACGATAGATGATGGCACGCCGTGGAGCCGCACAATCTCCTGAACGTAGAGACGTCCCAAGCTCTCCACTGAGCCCTGCTCTCTGATGGGTAAGAAGTGTGCCGACTTGGTGAGTCGGTCAACAATCACCCAGATGGAGTCGTGACCTCTGGAAGTGCGTGGAAGTCCAGTCACGAAGTCCATAGATATGCCGTCCCACTTCCACTCCGGAACCTCCAAGGGCTGTACCAAGCCTGCTGGTACCTGATGCTCTGCCTTCACCTGCTGGCAGGTAAGGCATCGAGAAACGAACTCTGCTACTGCCTTCTTCATGCCCGGACACCAGTGCTGTCGTCTGAGGTCCTGGTACATCTTCGCCACTCCAGGATGTACCGCCAAAGGAGAAGTGTGAAACTCCCTCAGCACTTCCTCTCGCAAGGCGACTGGTACCATGGTACGTCCTCTGAAAAGGATGTCGTTCTCTGCTCCAAGGGAGAAACCATCAGGTGCCTGTCCCGAGGATATCTGTGCACGCCGTGTCTCACAGTCAGCGTCCTCACGTTGTGCCTCTCTGACCCGCTGCAGTAGTGGAGGAGTGACTGTGAGAGACTGAAGAAAGGATGCTCCATCACTATCCACGAAGGATATCTGCAAAGAGGCTAGCTGCTCCGTCGCCTCCTCAAGTAGCTGAATTCCCGTCCTCCTGCTGAGGGCATCAGCTACTACGTTCCCCTTACCAGGAGTATAGACTATCTCAAAGTCATAGTCCTGGAGGAACTCGAGCCATCGCCGTTGTCTCAGGTTCAGGTCCTTATGCGAGAAGATATACCTGAGACTCTGATGATCGGAAAAGACTGTAAAGCGCTCGCCCATCAGATAGTGTCTCCATGTCTTCAGAGCGAAGACCACTGCTGCTAACTCCAGGTCATGGGTAGCGTAGTTCTACTCATGCGGCCTCAACTGACGTGATCCATAGGCGATCACGGCCCGCTCCTGAATCAGAACACATCCGAGTCCGGTCCCTGATGCATCGCAGTAGACTATGTACCCTACTCCCTCCTCAGGCAACCTCAAGATAGGTGCGCAGGTCAATC
This sequence comes from Viscum album, assembly GCA_963277665.1. Taxonomy (NCBI): domain Eukaryota; kingdom Viridiplantae; phylum Streptophyta; class Magnoliopsida; order Santalales; family Viscaceae; genus Viscum; species Viscum album. The sequence continues at coordinate 197,634,663 of OY728129.1, read as the reverse complement.
TCTGTCTCAGCTCCTGGAAGCTCTGCTGACATCTGTCTGTCCATACGAAGGGTTTCCCCTTCTTCGTCAAAGCTGTGAGTGATGCCGCAACTCTAGAGAAGTCTGGAACGAATCTCCGATAGTATCCAGCTAGTCCCAAGAAACTCCGAACCTCAGTCACGCTCCTGGGTGGCTCCCAATCTAACACAACCTCAATCTTTGCGGGATCCACTGCAACTCCCGCCTCAGAGATAACGTGTCCCAAAAAGTGGACCTCACGTATCCAGAACTGGCACTTCGAGAGCTTACCATAAAGCTGGTGCTCTCGGAGTGTGTCAAGAACAACTCGCAAGTGATAGGCGTGCTCCTCCTCTGTCGTAGAGTAAATCAGAATGTCGTCGATGAAGACCACGACAAACCGGTCGAGGTATGGCTGAAAGATCCTGTTCATGAGAGCCATGAACACTGCTGGAGCATTGGTTACACCGAAAGGCATAACCAAGAACTCATAGTGGCCATACCGACATCTGAAGGCCGTCTTCTGCACATCCTCATCTCTGACTCTGAGCTGATGATAGCCTGACCTGAGGTCTATCTTCGAGAACCACCGTGCTCCCTTGAGCTGATCAAAGAGGTCATCAATCCTCGGTAGCGGATACTTGTTCCTCACTGTCACCTGGTTCAGGCGACGATAGTCAACACAAAGTCGCAAGCTCCCGTCCGCCTTCTTGGCGAACAATATCGGGGAAGCCCAGGGTGAAACACTGGGTCGGATGAACCCCTTGCCCTGCAAGTCCTCCAACTGTACCCGTAGCTCTCGAAGCTCGGCGGGGGCCATCCGATATGCTGGAGTGGATATCGGGGCTGTCCCGGGGTACAAGTCAATATAAAAGTCTACCTCTCTGCGAGGAGGTAGCCCTGGAACGTCGTTGGGAAAAACGTCCGCAAACTGATCCACCACTGCAGGAAAACCAGGACTCCGCACGTCAACTGCTCCAAGGATAAGGCTAGCCAACTGATGAGTGATGGGCTGTCCTCTCCTCCGCGGAAGTCCATCCTGTGCTGCTAAGGCTCCCTTCTCGCCGGTGAAGGTGAACCTGCTCCCGTCGGTGCGTACACATCGCACCTTGCGCCTAAAACAGTCAATCTGTGCATGGACCGTAGACAGCCAATCCATGCCCAAGATGACGTCGTAAGGCCTCGACGCTGCTACAAGAAGATCCCAGCCGAAGCTCTCGCCTCCTAGAGTAAGCTCACACTGCCGGCACCAGTGCGTAATCGTCGAGTCTGCTCCCGTAGGAGTCTCTAGCCGTAAGGATCGAGCCAACGGCTCTGTCGGAATCTCCGAGCTCCGAACAAGGGCAGCGGCTATGAAAGAGTGACTCGCTCCTGTGTCTATAAGAACTGCAGCAAGGGTGGAATAGACACAGATAGTACCTCGAATCATCTCGGGTGCGCCGTGGTCGTAGGCCTCTGCTGCCTGGAGCTGTGCCTGTCGCTGCCCGCCAGCTCCCTGTGGTCGGGGTGGACCTCCTGGTGGTGGTGGTGGTAGAGCCTCAAAGCGTCGGCCACCACCGGCTGCTCGTCCAGCTCCTCTGCCTCGTCCGCCTCCTCCCTGCGGACCACCACGGTCGACCCTCTGCCTCTGCCTCGGTGGTCCCTCAACCGTCTGCTGCTCCTCGGCACGGCGGGTCGGGCAGTCACGAGCCATGTGGCCCTGCCCGCCGCACGAGTAGCACTGTCTGCCTCTCGTAAGACTGGCTCCGCGCTGTGTGCCCCGCACTGCTGAGCCAGTGTCCTGAGGTCGTCTGCCCGAAGGTCTGGTCTGTCTGGACCCCTGAGTCATCCGTCGACTGCCTGCTGCCGATGACTCTGCCACGTGCCGCCCTGCGGTGGGTCTCTGTGCTGGTGTAGACTCAGCAAGGAAGCTCTCGATCAGAAGAGCCCGCTCCAGTACTCCTATCTGAGTCGGTATGCTGAGGGAGATCAGCGATGCCCTGATCTCGTGTCTCAAACCCTGCTCGAAGGTCCGGGCCCGGAAGAATGGGTCCCGTACCATGTCGGTCGAGTAGCGCGAGAGATCGGTGAATCTCGCCGAGTACTGTGCGACTGTCATGCTGCCCTGCCGCAGCTGTAGAAGCTCCTGAATACGCACCGCACGAAGGGTGGCTGGGACGAACTCCGAGCGGAAGAGGCTCTCAAAGTCCGTCCAAAGTAGAGATGCCTCATTGTGCACCTGGAGCATCAGGCTCCACCATCGTCCTGCTGCTGCGTGTAGTAGGCTCGCAGCGAGGATCACCATGAGGTCTGCTGGTGTCCTCACTAGCCTAAACACTCGAACCACTGCCTCCAGCCAGTCCTCTGCTGCCTGGGGATCCGTCTCCCCGCGAAACCTGGGTGGTCGCTGGCGCTGAAACTCATGCAGTGCGCTGAGGCGACGTGCATCGTCAGCGGCTGCTGCTGGAAGCATCGGGGGCTCGGCGGGTAAAGCTACCGCAGGTGCCACTACTGGCAAAGGGCCCTGCACCGAGGCCTCGTCGCTCGGTGGGTTGTCGTCACGCTCGACTCTCGGAACCCTAGCTGGCTACCGTCGTGGGGCCATCCTGAAAAGGAAACAGGTGCGCCACGGTTAGAACAGTATACCTGGTGAGCTGATATAAGTAATCACAAAGAAAACTTTGAAACACACACGCAATCAATGTTTTTGTGCATTAACTCGGAAATCAGAAGTCAGGGTCCTGGTGTACGGATACGTCGGCCGCCGCACCAACACTGGACTCCCTGGACTGATAACCACACTCAATACGCTAAACATTATTGCTTCACATAGAAAAGATCAGAGTTCACGGTAGAACCGAACTCCTCTGATACCAATTTGTCACGACCCGCCCTTGGGGTCCATGCCGTGACTACCCCAAGCCCGCCTTCCATAGGCCAGGGGCTGGCGACTAGCACCAAGGCGTAAATCCCCGTAAAAAGGGAAGGCATTGCATTTGTAAAGTAAACACACACCACAGAGTAAACAAGCGGAAAGTAAACACTAAACAAAAGCAGAGTACAACTGAAAGTGTGGAAAAGTAAATGGGCCAGTATACAAACCCAAACTGAAAGTAAAGTACAACTCGAAAGGGAAAACAGCAACTGAAAAGTAAAAGCCGCTACTCCGAGCTGTCCACTGGAAATCCCACCTGAAGGGTGGGTACAGATAGCTCCTCTACTCCACGGGTCCCGCCGTCCGCTCCGAGCACGTCCCGCCCAGTGGTCCACCTCCGGGTACCGTCCCACTCTGCAAGCCTCAGCTAAGGTCAACGATGTCCGTCGTCTGCAACCAACACAACGTAGTGCGGGCAAAGCCCGTGCAGGGGTGAGTATAAGCTACTCAGTAGGGACCCCGAGACCCCTGAAGGTCTCTCAAAATCCACAAAGGATAAACCACGAAGAAAGGTACAATCACGAAGTAACAACCGACACTGCTTAGGTATATGCCCATACATATACCTAAGTCATCAATTCAAATACGCTCCAACCTCCGAGCCCAAGTACAACTCAGTCCACACAGGATAGTAAACGTATTCCACACAGGAAAGCAAAACATAACCCACACAGGATTGCACAACACAATCCACACAGGAAAGCAATAGGATTCAGCTCACACAGGTATACTTCTTCAAGGACGATAAAGATGATCACTGATCCATCTAAGTCGTCGGACCCACGAAGGATCGATAGGTAACTAACCCCCGCAATGACCCACACAGGATCGGTCCCACACAGGACCTGTAGGCGCTGGCTCACACAGAACCGCTGAGCGCAAGGACCCACACAGGATCGGGCCCACACAGGACCTGTAGCACTAATCCACGTAGGATCGCTGAGTGCTGAAGTCGTCGTCGTCGAATCCACACAGGATCTCTGTACTGTCGTCGTCGCAGTCACAGTAGCAGTAGTAGCAGTAGAACAGTCGCAGTCAGCACTAGGGTTCCCGCACACAGCAAGCTCGTACGGAGGGTCCGCTCCACGAGCCGAGAGGCTGATACATCAACTGTCACAAAGACCAGAGTTGATGTATCCAAAAGTTCCGTATCGTCAACAGGAACTCAACGCAACAGACGGCGCGTCGATCGGACGCCCGGTCTGAGAGTTATTGGCATTTTCGTCTCCGGGGCCCGGTTGGTTTTTAAGGCAAAACCAACCCGACCGTACTCCACCTGCGTCCAAACCTCGGGCGGAGTATGCCAAAAGATTCGTCTCACTAAGAGGAACACAACGCGACTGACGGCGCGTCAATCGGACGTTCGTAGCTCAAGTTATGAGCGTTTCCGCTCCGAAAGCCCGGTTGGTTTCGTAAACGAACCAACCCGGCCGAACTCAAAGTAATCCGAAACCTTGAGTGCAATATACCGAAACGACCGTCCCGATCCAAGGATCGCGTTTCCGTTGACGGTTCGTCGATCGGAGGTCCGAGGCTCAAGTTATGGGCCAAAAACTAAAACTGGTTCGAAACGGGGGGGTCCGGGTCCGGGCCGACCCGGCCCGACCCCCCCCCCCCCCCCCTGGGCGGCGCGGTGGCCGGCGGCGGCGGCCGGCGGCGGCGGGCGGCGGCGGCGCGGCGGCCGACGGCGGCGCGGCGGCCTGGCGGCGCGGCGGCGCGGCGGCCTGGCGGCGCGGCGGCGCGGCGGCCCGGCGGCGCGGCGGCGCGGCGGGCCGCGGGGGCCTGGCGCCGCGAGGAGGCTGCGCACGCGGGGGCTAAGCCCCGCGGTTTTTTTGAGGGGCGGCGCGGCACAAAGGGCCGCGCCCCTTTTTTTTTTAAAGAATCCCCCCCCCCCACGTGGGGGGCCTGCTGGTGCGGAACCGAGGGGGCCGGCTGCCCCCTCCCTTTAATTAAAACCGCCCCCCCTCTTTAAGAGGGGGGTTTAGCATGCTGGCCGGGGAATTAATTCCCCGGTTTAACGGCATCCGGCCGGCCAGCTGGCCGGCCGGTTTTCTCCAACGGGACTGGAATTTCCGGTCCCCTCTTCGGCTTCCGACGCCGGCGGCCCGGCCGCCGGTCTTCTCTTCCGCCGCGGCCCGGAACCGGCCGCGGTCTCCTCGTCCCGCCGCGGCCCGGAACCGGCCGCGGCGTTCGTCATCCGGCGTGGTGCGACGGCACCGCGCCCCTTCTCCGTACTTTGATTCTTTTCAACGCGGCGCGACGGCGTCGCGTTCTTGAAGTTTCTACCTCGGCGTGGCGCGACGGCGCCGCGTAAAATAAACGTACGGTAATCCGCGTGGTGCGACGGCACCACGCCACTTTGCTTCCACCGCAAGAATTAAACAAGAACGATGGAGGGGGGGGTTCGGCCGTGTTCGTGCGGTCCGGCCCCCCCTCGCGTTAACTATAACACTTAAATAAAATATTTCAAAGCCTCACGTAGACATGCGATCCACGAGTAAGAAATGGAATAATTAAAGAATGAAACAACAACCCCTACCTTGGTTTAAGGTTCGAAGTTTCGTCTACGTTCCGCGGAAGACGGCGTCGCAGAGGTCGGGCGTCGCGGTCGTCGTTCGTCAAATCCGTTGACGAAGTGTTATGCCCGAAGAGATATGTCGTTGGCGAATCTTCGTTTGCCGACGAAGAAGGTCCGAGGAGGAAGCGGCGTTCCCTCTTGTTGACACTGAGGACGAAGAAGAGAGGCGTCGTTCTTCGTCGGAGTTTGAGCGTTCTTCGTTCTTCGTCAGAGCTTGAAGATGAAGAGGAAGCTCTCAAAAAGCTCTCAAGGGAATAAACAAACAACCCATAATAAAATAAGATAACATCTTATTTTATTATTACAAAACACAAAAGAATTTCAAAAGTTTGAAATTCAAAAAGGCTTAACTCCCATAATTAATTAAGAGTAACTTAAGCCAATAAAGAGGGGGTTAAGGGAACTTGAAAAGTCTAGGGGTTCGTGTGGGCCCCACCACACTTAATCCTCCCAAGGGAGGTTAAGTGGGTGTGGGTCCCACTTCCAACCCCCTTTGGTAGGTTTTTAACAAACTAAAAATAAAATTTGTCATACACAAATTTTATTTAACTCAACTGAAAACCCCAAAACTTAACTCTCAACCCGCAACAAACGAAACTCCCGAAAAGGTCTCTTTAAGCGAATATCGGCGCTGCGAGTTCATCGGTGCCCTCGGATTTCAATTCCGAGCACCGGATCAAAAGTTAGGAAAACCCGCTCGTTCGTTCACTGAACGTACCCGAGCCAAACTTCAGAAATTAATTCCGGGCACTCCGGGCCTCGGAATCAGGTGCCGTCTGAAACCGCGCTCTTGTAAAATTCTAAAGAAAATTAAGAAAAAAATTTCCCTTGAATTTTACGGGTCTTTACACCATTGAGGGTGAATTTTCTCTCCCTATACATCTCTAAATCCCTCCCCTTTATTTTCCAGTTTTTGGTATAATATTGAGATATTATTTATCCCCTATCATTATAAACTTTACCCAAGTCATTACTATGTTGAAGAAAGGGATCTATCTTTCCCTTATTTTCTATTCAATCACCTTATTTGTATTTAGCCTTTTGATTTGAAATTATTCAGGTTATAATGTGTTTTTAAAGATACATTTACAATCTTTATGATTCTCAAGTAATGAGACACCACCTTTCATTCTCGTTAATCCCTTCCTTGAACCTTTATATACACCTATTATGCTGTCAAAATTATCCCATGATTTTCTATGCCAAACTTTTATGTTGTGAATACTCATCCCCATTTCCACTCAAGGGTATTCACATATTTATAATCATCCATCATTGATTGGGTGCTTTCATGTATGAAACCCACACTCCTTAATCGTGGGATTAAAAGTGATGAAATTCATTCTTATGTTGTATGATCTTTGTGGAACGTAAATGTATGTATATAAATTGAATGTGATGGGTGGGCCCAGAATTATATTACCATACAATGGATTGAATAATTATTTTATCTAATGAGATACTAGGTATAGTGCGTGGGAAGTAAGACTAAGAACACTATTTTATTATGTCTCAATGGTTAGCCTTGACTTATTCTTATTCTTTCATGGTTTATGTTTTTGCCACATTCCTATATTGTCTTAATGTTATTATCTTATGTCATGCTTCGATGTTCATGATTTTTATTCTCATCTTTATATGCCTCTTAACTCACATATACTTCTTTACTTTATACTATTCTTTGATTATTCCATTACCAAGATTTATAAACAACCCTTTTCTTATGTACATCTCTATGTTATCTCGTGTAGTATTATAAGATCAATGGAATTTAAGAGCATATCATGGATTTTTTAAATAATGTCTTTGTATCCCTATTTCAAGTAAATGTGATATGTATCTAATTTCCTAAAGACATTAGATCACTTTATATTATTTGATTGTATTATTTGTATCTTTATGTAATAATTCAGGAAATAAAATATATAAAAGATAGGTTTTTTCATAATATATGTTATAAATAATCTTAAAGTTAAAATATTTTTCAATTGGAAATTAATTTATGAACATTAAATTATGGTTTAATCACATGTAATATATTTTTATCAATTGTGATAGTGAAATAACATTATGAACAAATTTTAGATGCATATACAATTAATGTTCTAGAAATATCAATTTTATACATTATTATATGAGACACATATTACAATATGCACTTCTAGAATTAAGGGCTTTAGAGACCACCATTTGGTGGTAGCTTTTAGCTTGACACTAAATCTTTTACCAACCATCATTTAGTGGATGATAATTCCACACCCAAAATGCACATTTTTAGATGTTTTACACAATTCAGGGTGCGATATGAAATGTGGGGGGGATCCTTGGGGTGATGAAGAATCTTGATCACCAACCATAACTGACATGTGAAGACCGGATGGTGGTGGGAATTTTACTGGTAGATGAGCGGGAGTGGAGGGGTATTAGGGGGTGGTGATTGGAGGGCCACACTACTACATATTTTTCGTTATTCAATGGAGGATTTTATCAGTGATAGCTAAAAGCATTGATAAAAGTACAAGCTTTATCATCCTTCTTAAGAACTGATAAAGGATTAATTTTATTTGCACTAAAATAGCATTGTTAAAAGGCATTATGAATAATTTAATTTATTTATACATATTTATATATTTTTAATTATGATTTATATAACAATAATTATATATATTTATAAATACTATATATATATACTTATTTATAATTGCATATACTAACCTATACAAAAATTAACCAGTTGGAAAGAATGTACAAGATGAAGGGTGTTGCCACTCATATCTTAAACAAGGTGGGGCAGTGAATGACAACCCATCCCATCAAGTAAAGGGTTTATACCCGACCGATATATCTTTCATGAATATGTGCATATATGTATATATAAATAATTGAAAAGAATATTATAATTTTAGTAATTTCACTAATTAGTAATGCATATTTTAAATCTTTTTTTCAAATATTTATACATTTAAATAAATAATAATATTTTTAATTATAATTATAAATTATAAATTTAAATAATTAGTTATATTTTTTATATAAAATCAATACAATACATACATTTATAATTATCAATAATAATATATATCTATTTATAAATTTTAAATACATTTAAATACAAGTATTAAGATTCTTATATTTAATTTAATAGTTTTATAATTATTAATATATCATGAAAAAAAATACATAATATTACTATTTATGCATTTTTATTAATGTTGTATTTATAAAAAATTTATTCATTTATATAAAAAATAATATTTTTAATTATAATTAATACATTCTCTCATACATTTATTGATAAAACACTTTTTATAATGTTAATACATGTAAAATAATATTAATACATTTTTTAATATATTTAATAAAATTACTTTTGTTTATTCATTTTTAATATTTTTTTGATTTATTCATTATAATTTCTTAATTTTTAATCTTTTTTTATTTTACAAATTTTTAATATTTATCGATTTTTAATATTTTAGGATTTTATTCATTTTTTAATATTTATTTATACATATTTATTTATTAGGTTTCATATTTTCAATATGTTTGTAATTTATATGATTAATAATGATATTTATTTTTAATATTTTTTTATTTAAATAGTTAATATAATTCATTTTTAATAATTTTGTTATTTATATAATTAATATTATTTATTTATTTATTTTATTTATTTTTTATGTGTTTGTATTTCATATAATTAATGTAATGAATTCACTTTATTTAATTATTTTTTAAAATTTATTAAATTTTATTTATTAATTTTTAATATTCTTTCATTTAATATTATTTATTCACTATTAATTTTTCTTAAATTTTTAATGCTTTTGGAATTTATTTATCTTTTTATATTTATTTATACATATTTATTTACTATGTTTTAATATTTTAAATATGTTTTTAGTTTATATGATTAATATATTTTCAATTTTGATATGTTTTTAATTCATATTATTAACTTATATAAATGCATTTTTTAATATTTTTTTTATTTAAATAGTTATTATAATACATTTTTAATAATTTTATTATTTATATATTTAAAATTATTTATTTATTCATTTTTTATGTGTTTGTAATTTATGTAATTAATGTTATGAATTCACTTTTTTTAATATTTTTGTAATATGTTCAATAATATTTATTCATTTTTAATATTCATTCATTTAATATTATTTATTCATCTTCAATATTTAGTAATTTAAAAAAAATGGAATTTATTCATTTTTTAATATTTATTTATACAGATTTATTTATTAAGTTTTAATATTTTTAATATGCTTGTAATTTATATGTTTTATATTCTTTCATTTTTATTTATTATGTTTTAATATTTTTGTAATTTATATTATTAATTTATTTAAAAGAATTTTTTAATATTTTTTGTAATTTAAATTGTTAGTATAATTTATTTTTAATAATTTTTTAATTTATATAATTAATATTATTTATTTATTCATTTTTATTCAATTTTATTCAATTTTTTAAGATTTTTACAATGCTAGATTATGTGCTGATAAAAGTGTATTTTATTAGTATTAAAGAATAAGCACTCATAAATACATCTTTTGTTATAGGTTTTTAGCACTGATAATGGTTTTGGTTTATCACCGCTAAAAAACTCTGACAAAAGCTTTATTTATTAGCAATTAGTTTTTTAGTGCTGATAAAATGGGTTATTCTCATCAATTTTCAATTAGTGCTGATAAAACCCTTTGTATTTTTTAAAAAAGAACCCTAGCAGATCACTTCTTCCTCGCGCTGCATTCAAGATCTCATGGAACTGATTACAATTGAAGTTGATTGTTTTGGAAAAATTTAACCTCAAAACTGAATGTATGAAATTCAGAACTTTCTTTTAAGGATTCTCAGTTGATGTTTCATGCATTTTTCATGATTTTTTTGAGTGTATCTTCCCATGTTCATCTACAGCAACCAATTTTTTTTATTGGACAAGTCAAACCTCAAAATCGGAGGTATAAGGATTTTAAATTGATCTTTCATGTATTTGTCATGATTTTTTGGAGTTTATCTTCCCCTATTTTTTCCTAATGGTTCTTCCCCTACATATTCTTCTATAACCAATTTTTTTTATTGTTATTCCCTTTTTTGGAAAAATCGAACCATTTAAGGTGATTTCCAGTTTGGTTCTCCAATCTTGCTTGATTTTTCTAATTTTTGTGTTGTTATTAATCTTTGTATAGATAAATATAAACTATAGATATAGATTGAAAACAAAATAATTAAAATAATTTATTATTTGATATTAATTTAAAATTTAAATGGGGTTCAGTGGAATAAAAATTCTTTTATTTTCCAACTGTAAATTTTATTGTTTGATGTTAATATGGCTTAATCATCCAACTATTTGGATAATTTTCTAATGGACTTGTCTTCTCCTTCTTAGTATTGAGATTTTAATTATCTTTAAGAATTAGAGGTTTTTCAAAAACTATAAATCTTTTCTATGGAATCATTGAAGATTCACCATTTTCAAAGGCACATTCTCACTTTCCATGTTTTTGTACTATCTTCCAAGTCTCGTTATAAGTATGATACTTTTTTTAATTACATATTCTTGACATTCCTATAATTTTTAACATTATGTCTGACTAATTTATTTAAATTGAAAAAAGTGGGGATAAAATCATATAAAAATTATACATTTATATCATCTACATTGGCAATAAGAATTTATTTTTTAGGGTGGGGTGGTTAAATATCTACATCAATAAAAACTCTTGTGCAATACCCTTATTTACATTCAGTTTTTTTCATCTTCAAGGTGATTCTATACACAAAACGGTGTTATTTAAAACTTGATGATGCAAAAATACCTAGTTGAGTCCATGAATCCTCACATATATTTGAGCATTAATGTGATTATACATATAGGGATATAAGTTGATGTCCCAATCCAAAAAAAATTAAAAACCCATGGTTTGAGGTTATAGAATCCCTATTTCTAAGAAATAGATTATGATCAGTAGATTAATAGATAATATGATCATAACCTTTACCTATTGGGATTATCTTCAAGTATTTTTTTCCCTAAATATGTGAAATATCGAACATCAATTCTTCAAGGAACCATAATTTGTCTCCCTTTACTAGAATTTGGTGACCGATCAATGAATACTTGAAATCCTTCAACATCTCTTTAATTTCTACTAGATTCATGATAACCAAGATCCTATTTTTTTGATCCACTCATAGAACACTAACTATTCACTTTAATTTTGATGAATGAGCATAGAATATACCTCTCTCTCGAGTTTATATTATAACTCAAACTTCTACTCACATCTCACATGTCATTCTATGTTTGAATCACTTGAATATGACATATGTCAAACAAGTTAGAAGAAGGGAGATAAAAATGATTTAATATTGTAAGAAGGGGGACTGTGAACAATAAAACAAAATGAGGAATCACTATTGCTTTTATTATTAAATCATCAATGAAAAAAACCATCACATTATATCATGACATCATTTATTAAGTTACCTACTTTATACTAAGAAAAAAAAATTACACCAAGAGAGAAGTCTTAATTATTTAAAAAACATAGGCTTTGTTATATGTATATATTTTTCATTATATTATAAAACATAGGTTTTATATTGATTCTTTTATATAATTTATAAATGTATTTACTAGAATTTATAATTATATTTTTAAATTTATACTTTATATAATTTGTGGATATAAAAATGATACATTATATGCATACCCGATGTATATTTATTTATTTATTATAAAATATGAACATTTTAAAACCAAATAGGATGGATATGAATCAAAAATAGAGGGATATTAATTGTATAACAAAGGAGTATGAGTATTAGGTTAAAGAATTCATCAATTTTTTAAATGAGAATGCATATGACCCTTTTCAAATCGTTTTTTTGTGTTTATGTTGTTGTTATTCAATAAAAATTAGTTCAGAGGTGTTGGAATAACATTTAATATGTCACAGAATAGATCAAAGCTATAAATGTTGGACTAAACATGGGTTAGAATTTAATGCAGATACTGACTAGGATGATACTGTGAATTATAGATCATATAATATGATTAAAATTGTAAACGATGAAGGATAACCTATTAAAGGAATGAATATGGAAATTGAAGATGACCTTTGTGATTTTCCAAATTTTTTTGAGAAGTTGAAGAGTTGTGAAAAAGAACATTGTATACTGGTTACACTAAATATACATCATTTCCAACCATAATGAAGTTATATAATTTAAAATTTTCTAGTGGATAGAGCGATGCTAACTTTATAGAACTACTTAGTCTCCTGAATGATAGGATAATAGAAGAAAATTAGTTTCTTTGTCAAACATATAATGCTAAATGAATACTATATTCAGGGGGTATAATCTATTCAAGAATACATGTCCGTAAAAATGAGTATATTTTTTTCAAGGACCATGAATCACTTAAAAAATTCTCTAAGTGTGAAACAGGTCGATACATGAAAAGAAGAATCAATTATTTTGAAGTTTTTATGGTACTTTCCAATCATTCCATGTTTTAGATAGCTATGTATATGTGAGGAGACCGCTAGACAGTTAACGTGGAACATAGATACAAGAATTCAAGATGGAAAACTACATCACCTAGTGTACAATCATTAGTGTAATAAGATTGATCAGGAGTTTCCTGAATTTTTAAATGAATTGAGAAACATCCATTGTGTGTTATCTATAGATGGATTGAATCCTTTTAGTGTACAAAGTCGTAATCACAATTTAGGGATAGTTATGTTGTTAAATTATAACTTACCACCACTATTATATATAAATAGAAAATATATTATTTTGTCTATGTTTATATCCGTACCAAAACAACCTGGTAATGATATTGACATTCATTTGGATCCATTGATTGAAGATCTAAAATTGACGTGTGATACGATTGTTACATTATATGATTATCATAGTAGTGAAGAGTTCATATTAAGAGTCATGTTGTGCGAGATAATAAATGACTTTCTTACTTATGTAAATTTGTTAATATATATCATTATATGAATTTTAGGGTGTCCCATCTGTGAAGAAGGTACGAACTTGGTTAGGTTAAAACATTCCTCAAAGACTATATTTTTAGGAAATCATAAATTTTTACCCCAAAAACATAAATACCAATCCCAGAAAACATCATTCGATGGAAATAAAGAACAAGGTACAACACCATATCCATTAACAGGAGATCAACAGTTCAATAAATTAAAGTATATTGACAATATTTTTTGGTAAAACTTATTTTAAAAACCTTTAAAAATGTTGTAAAATGAGATTATTATTTTTTAATTACCATGCCAAAATTGTTTTTATGTCAAACATTTTTTTGATTTCATTCACGTAGAAAAAAATGTATGTGATGGTGTTATTATCATATTACAAAATTCACCCAACAAAATAAGGGATGTAATTAAGTCTAGGTTAGACATGATTTACATGGTTATAAGGGAAGAGTTAGCACCAATGAAGGGTGAAAGACAAACTTTTCTTCCTCCAGCAACTTACACTCTATCGTGGAAAGAGAAATATCAGTTTTGAAACTTTATGAATGATGTAAAGGTTCTATATGGGTATTATTATAATATCAAGAATATCATTTTAATGACTAATTTTAAGTTAAGGGGGAAAAATTCACATGACTTCCATGTTTTGATATAAGATTTATTTCATGTATCTTTATGTTGAATTCTGCCTAAAAATGTTCAACACACATTAACCAATATTTATTTCATTTTCAAAGCAATATGTAGTAAGGTTATAGACCTAGAAAATTTTCCAACTATGGAAAAGGAAATTGATGAAAGATTAAGTTAATTGTAAATTCACTTCAAGCCGTTATTTTTTGATATAATGGTTCACTTGATAATTAATTTGGTTAAATAGATATAACTATGTGGTCTTGTACATTATATATAGATGTACCATAATTGAATGGTATAAGAAGATTTTGAAAGGGTGATTCAAAAATCAAAGTCATATAGAAGGTTGTATTGCAGAGTGATATATTTTTTAATAATCAATTGAACTCTATAATGACTACCTATCAGATATTGATAGCATTGGTCTCCCAAAATCTCATCACAGCATAAGCCTTGTGGATGAAGGAATTTTTGAAATATATGATGTTATAATTAACATTACAGAGCAGGAAAAATATCAAATTTCCATTTTATATAACATTATAGATTGTTCTCCACACATTGAAGCCAATAAATTAATTCTTAGTCATTTGAATCCATCAAGGGATGAAAGTTGGATATGAAATACACATAATCAATAATTTATTGGATGTTTCTGAGATCATGATATTAAGGAATTGTCTGCAAATACAAATTCAATTTCTAAATGACTTTTATAGATAGCCAAAGGATAAAGTGTACATGTATTATCTTATAATGGTTATACAATTAACTATTATATGTTATATACAAAGGAACATGATTAACATAGTATGATGAAAAATAGTGAAGTTACTATTGTAGTGGAAGTGATGTATATATCTAGTACTAAGGATATAAATCTAATTTAACCAAATATTTCATACTTTGGCATCATCAAAAAAAATATAAGAGTTGGATTATACACCATTTCAAGGGTCACTTTTCTATTTTAAATGGTTTGACTATAGAAGGGAAGTTAATTTTGATGAATTAGGATTCATGAGGGTGAATTTGAGTGTGGAAGGGTACAAGGATGAACTATTTATAATGGCATCACATATAGTGTAAGTATTTTATATCCTTGATCCTAAAGATAGAAATTGGCTAATTATTCTATTAGGGTCTAAAACAACTATAGGGTAAGAAGAAAATTCAATTGGGGATAAATCTTTTATTAGGACATCACAATCATTTCATTGTGGCCCCAATGTAGATAGTGTCTAGTATGTCAAAGGGGACCACAAGGAGGGGATTTGGATACTCGATAGAGGATCCAAATCTATTCAACCTTTAAAGAATAAAATAAGAGTTTAATGTATATATTAAATATATTTTTAATATACTAAGTTTTTCTTCATAATATTATGTGTTCACTACTTCATTTACATAATATAATTTAAATTTTTAAATAATCATGAAAAAAATGGATTCTCCAAACACTGATGCTACCAATATCGAGGAACAAAACATTATCAATGTTGGAACTGATGATTTTTTAGGAGTTCAATAGCATGTGGATGGAAAAAACAAGAAATTTAGCACCATTATGTTAACAATAATTATCAAGGCAAGAAGAAAAGGTATAAAATTCAAGGTTGGATGGAATCAACACAACTAACCTGTTAACCCCAACAATTCAATTTTCATTAGTTACATTGGGATCGCAACTCAAATTCATGTAGTGATTGATATAGAAACATTTATTATATTTTTTACTACATCGAAGATAGTCATTTGGGAAGACATTAGGTTAACCTTATGACATACTTTCTCCATTTTAATGAAAAATCATATAATGAAATATTGATTTACTTTTCATTATTCCTTGTAGAGTATGCTTATTTTAGATGATTTTCATAATAAATTCATATTAATGGTCACTGGAAAGTTTTATAGATCCTTTAAAACACTTATGATGAAGTGATATCTCAGGGATACTAAAAAGAAATTGAAGCCCCACCCACCAGTTATGTAGGCACATATGATGAAATATGAAACATTGGATTCTTTCATTAGTCTATGCAAGGAAGAATCATTTCAGGTACATTTTAATTAGTAATATTTTATTTGAAATTATTTGTATTATTCACTTTTATTCAAAAATAATAATTTATGAAACAACAAAGGAGTATTGAAAATAAATAAAGTTCATATAAACCAACGTACCCTTACCATAAATCAAGGATGGGGTATACTTCATTTTAAAAAATGGTTGTATTTTAAATATACATTAATATTTTTATGTGGTATGAAACAAAAACATAATTATGTTACTTTTTTATATGCATATTGATAAATCCAAATCCAAATCCACTTTTATCTAATTTAATATGCTATAGAAGGTGGATCATGTAAATAAAGATGGAAAAATAGTAGGTGAAAACACACAATAAATATGGTAATCATGTGTAAGTATGAAATAATAGTAATTTGTTTTGTTTTATAATAGGATTACATAAAAATGCCTACTTATGTTTTTATATTTTTTATATGTTATTGACATAATAATTATCATCGGTTATACCATAATTAAGTATACTTATAGTAGCTTTGAAGCGACAAGAATACTATGACCACATTAGAGGTGTAGGTTTTAGAGTGTCGCCTTGAGCATTTTTTTGAGAAATTATAGTCACAGGGGGGATACATATGAGAAAATAAAATACATGTAAGAACAAATAGAGGCTTTAAAATAATTTGTTATAAAGTCTAGTTTAATGGACTCGTATATGCAAAGGGGTTAAAGAGAACCAACAATAGAATAACAACCACTACATGATATCCTAGTGGCCACATTATCTAACATGTGACCACAACAAGAGGATTATCTAGCCAGTGGAAACAACAACCATAAGATAATATAACTAGAGACCACAACCAGAATATTATTCATCCAGTGACCACAACTAAAATATTATCCATCCAATGACCACAACAATAATATATAACCAATAACCACAAAAACTTCCATATCACATGATATAAAAATAACCAATGAGAAAAACAACAGATAAATAACTAGAAGAACCAATGTCCTCCAAAAAAATTACAAGTGACCAAATTAACAGAAGATAACCAGTGACCACAACTGAAACTAACAACGCGTGATATAAAAATAACAAGAAGATTATCTAACTTGTGAACACAAACCATTGAGAATGACACTAATTTCAATTAAGAGTGACACATAACTCAAAATTGTATAATCTAGTGAAGGATGTGCTTTTCAATTGAGAATGACACCTAATTAAATAATTGAAAAACCATTTCATGCAATGAAAAATAGGCATTAAGGATAGAGTTGCAAAGATGGTCTTGAAGGAAATTTTCAAACTATATGAATATAACTGGGAACTTATTGAGGATATTTTGTTTTTATTTTCTTCTCTTTTATTATTATTCTTAATAGGGGGAGTTCACCTGCACCGATTAAAAACCTCTACAATAGGGGAAGAGCTGGATCATATAATATTCATATTTAAATAAAAGGCCTACTAATTAGAGGAAAACATAGTTGGATTGCATATCATGTTCATACAAACCATGATGATTGAAAAAACACCACGGGTTAGGGATACATTATTTATATTGATTGAATTTATATTTTTATTTACTTATAATTTTTTTCATGTTTTTTTTTGTGTAATTTGGATGAATATTTATTGGAGGTGGTGATATTCATAGAGGATTAGATAGTTTCAATTGGATTGAAGTGCTGATAGTTCTTTAATTCCTAATCACATGGCATGTGATCTTTGAAACAAAGGTCATGTATGTTTTTGTTGGAGTTGGTGGCCTGGAACCAACTACTTTGTAATTTATTCATTAATAAATACCTTATCACATATTTATTGTTCTTTTGCATGACAATGCATGTGATAATGTTCTAAGGATAGTTGTTGCATTAAAGGGTCATAGCGGATCCCTGCTATGATGAGAACCCGGAAGTGTCATAACATTGTTCTTGAATATATGTTCTATGGCTGGATGATGTTATTTGAGGGACACAAATAATACAAGTCATTAGGGGTGGGGACTCATAAAACTTTGAGGCACCTTTTCATGGTGTGCGCCCTTGGTAATATCTAGGAGGATATTATGAGAATGAGACCCGCCAGTAGGAAATCCACATTTCATAGTGTCATTGGATGTTCCTATCTGCGGACATGTGTATTGGTCCTTAGACTTTAAGATTATTATTAGTGGGTATTACAACTCTCGCACTTAGATGTATTGATAAAAACTGTGACAACACACTGTTCGCAGTGAGGTGGGATACGTTGGGTGCGTCGTGAGTGATATTGCATTAATAGATAATGCGAGAAAGGATTTGTCCCTTATGTTCCATAATGGAAGTAGATATCTCAGGCCCTTTGATGGAATTGATATAGCCTAAATAAATCCATAGCCATGGTAAGGTATGGGCGAGTTCAATTCTGGGAAGTCAAAGAAAGAATAATTGAGCACATGGGTTGATGGCACTAGCATGCAACCCACTTGATTAGAGATATCGAGACAAAGGGATTAAATTACATGGTAAGCATTCGTATGAGGTGACACATCAATGTGGCATCAGCTTCTTTCTATTGGGTTCCTTGAACCGTTGTTAGACAGTAATCTTGGACTTTAGGCAAGCCTACCTAATGCCAACGAGAAAGAGGCTTAGAGGGTCACACACTAAGTGTATCCAAGTATCTCAAGTAGAATAAAGATTATTCTCATATATGGTTTAATAATTATTCAAGGAAGCCTAAATCATTTTAATGTTGGAGGAAGAATAAAATGAAAAACAATATATACAAGTCGTGTACATTGAGTGTATATGTCGTGTAGTTTTCATTTTGGAAAGGAAATGAAAAACAAGTACACACCATGTATTAATTATTACACACCGTGCAGTTTTTTCAGTCAGGATTTTGAGGAAATAATATTATTTTATTAAATGATATTTATTATAATCAACGTGGGTGCATGTCAAGGAATTAATGATTTGAAATGTGGGTTTTCAATAAGATTTAATGAAATGAATAAAACGTGTAACGCGTTTATTTATTGTCATAACTCTATAACCTCAAACCCGATTATAAATATCCTCACAACCCCAACACTTTTCCATGAATCGTTGTGCACAACAATTCTGGAAAATTCTCTCAAGTCCTAGAGAACTCCTTCCTCCAAGAACACTCTCAAGACTGAGAGAGATCCTCCTCCATCGGATCAAGGCGATCTAAGGAAGACAACACAAGAAAATTATTCTCTACGCTAGCACTTGTATATTCTTTTGGTGATGTCTAGAGATACATGGTGCATGTGTGGATCACCGCTAGAGGAATTCTAGACTTAGCTTCTGCGATGCAATGACGAAGCACATCAAAATGTGATCGAAAAACATCAACAAAGAAAGAATTTCATCAAGGTAATTCTTTTCAATTATTTAAATTAATTATAACCAACATATGATGATCCTCTCGATGGTTTTGGGACCATTCTCTTTCTTTTATTTCTCCATTATATTCCGAAGATCTGACGTTTTATTATTGTGACGGATCTCAGATTAAATGTTGTTTAACACTAAAATTAAAGTTGGGAAAACCCACCAACGCGCTTTCACTGTGCCCGGAACCTACATGTGGTATTAGACCGGTCATATCATTGATTATAATTATTTATTTTTTTGTTGGTGATTTACGCATTTAATAATTTAGTTGTTTCAATTCAAGTTAATCGTTCTTTAAATCTAAATCTAGAGATCTGTTCCTCCTCTCTCGTTTCTCATTCACCTTACAGAAATAGATTTTTATTTTAACTTTGATTAAAATAAAATAGAGGATCTCATCCGTATGTTCCAAACATTCCTATCCATACAACACAAGAATACACGGTGTGTATTCGGAAGTACACACCGTGTAGTCTAGGTTCAATGCATCGGACTAGTTTGCCAAATCAGGCCATGTATTGGAGTATACCTAAGCCATAAATGACATCGTGTGTTGACCAGGAACAGGTGGCACATGGTTTCCGGATTACACGCCATGTGGTCCACTGAACACGGCGTGTAGTCCCTTCAGGTTAGGGTTGGACCGTGTACCCCGTACATGGATTTCCAGGCTGGAAACCGTGTAACGAGGATACTACACGGTATGTGTCCCACTGAACACACCGTGTACTCCAAAAATTCCTGAAGTACATCTACATGCCATGTCCCCAGGCGTGTACTTCGGATGGACAATGAACAAAACGTACATACCATATAGTCAGAACTACACATCGAGTACTCATCTAAATTAAGCAGATTTATTATTGTATTATACAAACTCTTGAGACGTGTACCATAGTGCAGGCGTAAAGTTGAGGCACAACACGTGATAGGTGTTTTATATATATGTGTGTTTAATTAAACATGTGTGTAATGAACGGGAATTCACCGGGTTTCCTCCAAGGTACAATTTATGTACAAATATAATTTTAAATGAATTTATTTGTTTAAAATTATGATGGATGAGAATCTCAAGGAAATTTAGAAAAGGGTTTAAGATAAAAGGATTGATTAATTAAATATAATTAATTGATTTGAACGTGATTTATCTTAATCAAGAGCGATTAAAGAATTGAATGATAGTTTTATTTATGCATAAATATCATTGCATGTACGGATGATCATGAGCTAGACCAAGACTTTTGTATGTGAATGGTTTCTTTTAATTTATTTATTTAAATTAAATTTGTTGGCATGTGAGCCTTCTCCTCATTAATATGTAGGTCTTACGCGCCAAAAGATTCTTTTATTTAAAAACCCATTTTACCCCTCACCTGCGTGTGAGATAAATGCATATGTAATGGATGGAGATCTCAAGCTAGTGGAGGCGACTCAAATCAAAAGCCAAGGTGAAACCAATCCAAGGAGATACAAAGGTAGACAGGTGGAAAGCTGTAAACACGAACCCAAAAGGTTCAAGGTGTTTCTCCCCTGGGTTTTGGGTTAGTTTATCAACTGCTAGATAAACTAACCAATAGAACAATCTCATGATCATACCATTTATTTTATTTTTGTCAGTTGCATAGCTTATTTATTGTGGGTGTGTTGTCATGATCACACAATTAATGAATTAAACAATCATGCAAGATGGAACTAAAATAAGACCGGCTTATGTGTAAATATTATCTTAGACATGGTTAATCACTTAAGTATATCCCACTTAATATTAATAATCATGTAATCAAAGATAATAAAATGGAAATTTACGTATAAGGATAAAATCCCTCAAAGAAATATTAAGTCGGTATAGCCTTCCATAATCTTGGTTAGAATCAAACCATAGTTCAAAGTGCTTGATCAACCCTAGTTGGGGTGCTTTCAATTATAGGGGAATTATAATTCAAGGTTTTGGGTTGACTTAACTTGGTTCACATCAAGGGTTGACTTCCATAGCAGGACTTGGTGTGACCAATAGGAAAAGGTAGAGGAAATCCAAAATAAAAGGATTTCCGGATTGGGGAGTCCACTCAGCGGATCAAGGAGCTGCGAGTTAATGCAGTTGTCATTTAGAATTTCGACCTAAAACCCTTCAAGTTTCTTGACCAACCCTAGTTGGGGTAATGTGAAGGGAAATATATATCCTTTCCACTAGAATATTCAGGCAACAGAATATTCTAAAGTCAATAGTGAGGGCTATTGGATTTCGATAAAATAGTGGGAGACTAATAAGTATTAATTTATTTATTTGTATCAGTTTTATAAAGTAATAAAACATTTTATCATATTAATTTGTATAAACGACAAGAAAAATTACTTCAAACATATCATTGTGAACCATACTTGAGAAGTAAAACCTTCTCACTGGCACTAATTTCCAAGAGTGGCAGAGGTGTTTAAGCGTCATCCTTCACCACGAGAGGAAATTGTATGTGCTGGAAGAGCCTGTTCCAGTTATGCCTGGGAAAGAGGCTAGTGATGAGGAAATATCTCTCTATGAAAAACATATGGATGATGACACAGATGTCCAGTGTTTTATGCTATCAGCCATGTCTAATGAGATCTTGAAGAAACATGAAAACATGAACGTGTATAGAATGATGTATCGCCTTAAGGATCTCTACCAAGAGAAGGTGAGACAAGAGATATATGAGATCTACAATTCTTTGTTTACAACTAATCTTGGAGAGTCTGCGCCAGTTGGACCTCATGTATTCAAGCTTATTGGCTACATTGAACATCTATACATCTTAGGGATTAAATTCTAAAATGATTTGTGTACAGATCTCATCCTATCATCACTTCCCAATACCTTCTCTAGATTCATTGTCAATTATAACATTAGAAACAATGAGAAGAGTCTATCGGAACTTCTGGCCTTAATTCTTCAGGTAGATAAGGACATGGGGCGTGAAAACCCGCAGTCCTTATGGTGAATTAGAAAAGGAAGGACAAGGCAAAGGGGCCAAAGACTTATAAACGGTCTGAATCCCCTGAGCGTCATCCCTACAAGAAGGGGAAGATCTAGAGGCAGGGCAAGGAACAGGAGGTAGTATGTTTTTCATGTGGAAATCAAGTCCATTGGAAGAGGAACTGCACTCATAAGCTTAGGGATGCTAAATGTGCATTCGTTATCGAGTGTAATATTTCCATTTCTACACATTGAGTATTAGATACAGCTTGTGGGGATAACATTTGTATTCAAATGCAAGAACCAAGTAGATTTAGAAATATTGCCAGAGGAGAGGTGGATCTTTGAGCTACCGATGGTGCAAGGCTTGCTGCATTGGCTATTGGCGATTACCACCTCTCATTGCCAACTGGGATAATTTTGGTTTTACATAACTGTTATTTTGTGCCTAGTGTTACTAAGAACATAATTTCTGTATCTTGTTTGGATATGGATGGATTTATTTTCAAGTTTGGAAATAAGGGTTGTCTCTTTTATAAGAACAACGTATATTATGGTATGGAATATTTAAATAATGGTTTGTATGTATTAAATTATGAAAACTAAGTGTTGTCAATCGATAACAAAACAAACTCACATGACTCATACATCACCCAGTTGTGGCATCACTGTCTCGGTCATGTAAACGAGAATCACTTGACAAAGCTCTTCCAAGATATTTATTTGGACTCTACTGAGCTAAAACCACTTGATAGATGTCATGCTTGTTTACAAGTAAAAATGACCAAGCCTCCCTTCAGTGGACAAGGTGAAAGGGCCATAGAGCTTCTAGGATTGGTGCACACGAATATGTGTGGACCATTTCCAGTAGAAGCTAGAGGTGGATATTCTTACTTCATTACTTTTACTGATGATTTGAGTAGATATGGATATGTCTACTTAATGAGGTATAAGTCAGAAGCCTTAGATAAATTTAAGTAATTCAAGAATGAAGTAGAGAATCAGCTTGGTAAAAAGATAAAGAAACTTTGATCGAATTGAGGTGGAGAATATCTGAACCAAGAGTTCATCGATATTCTACGGGAGTCTGGGATTCTATCTCAGCTCACTCCTCCTTATGCACCACAGTGGAATGGTGTTAGTGAAAGGAGGAACCACACCTTGTTGGACATGGTGAGGTCAATGATGAGTCATGCAGATCTTCCATTATCCTTTTGGGGATATGCATTACAAACTGCAGCATACACATTAAACCGAGTACCAACTAAGGTGGAAAATGGAATTCCTTCTGAGTTATGGAATGGAAAGAAACCCATTTTGTTGCATACACGTGTATGGGGATGCAAGGCCTTTGTTAAGGCCTTCTAAGGCAACAAAATAACACCCCAGGGCACGAGGTGTATCTTTATAGGATATCCCAAGGAAATAAAAGGATATTACCTATATAACCCTCAAGACAAGAAAGTGATTGTTGCCAGACAAGCCGTATTTCTTGAGAGGGATCACATCCTCAAAAGGGATAGTGGGAGAAAGATTGACTTCAATGAAGTTAATGCTCAAGATAAACAGAAGTTGGTATAGGAACAAGTTCCATAGGTCCCCGTGGAAGAGGTTCTAAAAACACAAGTACTGCGTAAGAGATAAAGAGAGGTAAGGGAACCATAGAGATTTGGTTTCCTAGTCACTGAGGATGGTGAATCATTATTATTGGACAATGATGAACCTCTCTCCTACAAGGAAGCAGTCGAAAGCTCAGAAGCTGCAAGATGGATAGAAGCTATGAATTCTGAGAAGGATTCCATGTATCAGAACCAAGTCTGGGTTCTGGTCGATGAGCCAGTTGATGTAAAGAATTTTGGATGCAAATGGGTATTCAAGAGAAAAATAGACATGGAAGGTCAAGTTAGCACCTATAAAGCAAGGTTAGTGGAAAAAGGATTCAGACAGCGTCAAGGAATTGACTATGATGAAACCTTCTCACTAGTTTCCATGTTTAAATCCATAAGAATCATACTTTCCATAGCAGCTTACCATGACTACGAGATTTGTCAAATGGATGTCAAAACATCATTCCTTAATGGAAACCTTCAGGAAGATGTCTATATGACACAACCAGAAGGGTTTGTGACACCAAGTGAAGCCAAACTGGTTTTCAAGTTGCAAAAATCCATTTATGAATTAAAAAAAGCATCTAGGACATGGAACATTCGATTTGATGAATCCATAAATGAATTTGGTTTCATTAAGAATGAATGCAAGCCATGTGTTTATAAGAGGTTTAATGGGAATGTGATCATTATCCTAGTAGTATATGTTGACGACATATTGCTTATTGGAAATGATATACCAGTCTTACAGTCAGTTAAGGACTGGTTAAACAATTGTTTCTCCATGAGGGACTTGGGTGAATCAGCCTACATTCTAGGGATCAAGATCATTCGTGATAGATCCAAGAGGCTGCTTGGACTAAGTGAGGGTACATACATTGACAAGATACTAAATAGATTTAGTATGGAACAATCCAAGAGGGGATTGGTTCTAGTGTCACATGACCTACATCTTTCTAAGAAAATGTGTCCTCAGACACAACAAGAGAAAGATAGAATGAGTAAGATCTCATATGCTTCGGCTATAGGATCCATCATGTATGCCATATTATGTACCAGGCTTGATGTTGCCTATGCATTGAGCATGGGAGGCAGATATCAAGCAGATCCAGGAGAACAGAATTGGATTGTTGTTAATACTATCCTTAAGTATCTGAGAAGAACTAAGGATATGTTCCTGGTGTATGGAGGAGACAAAGAACTTTTCATCAGAGGGTATACTGATGCTGGTTTTCAGATAGATCAGAAAGATCTGAAGCCACAATCTGGATATGTTTTCTATCTCAATGGAGGAGTTGTGAGCTGGAAGAGTTCAAAGTAGCCAGTTTTCGTTGATTCTATAGCGGAGTCCGAATATATAGCGGCTTCTGATGCAACCAAGAAATCCGTTTGGATTCGAAACTTTTTCCAGGAGATTTATGTGGTGCCTAGAAGTAAAGATCATATCACATTGTATTGTGATAATACTACAGTGGTGGCTCTTGCAAAAGAACCAAGGTCACATCAACAGACAAATCACATACTCCGGAATTATCACCTCTTGAGGGATTTCTGTCAAAGGGGTGAAGTTGTAGTTAGCAGAGTGTCCATGGAAGAGAATGTGGAGGACCCCATGACTAAAGGCCTATCTCAGCAGAAGCATGAATATCGTGTGAGAGCTAGCGGGTTAAAGGTTGTTAGCAGTTGGCTCTATTCCAAGTGGGAGTCAGTTGGAGTTAGTGGCCTAGAACCAAATAATTTTTACTTTATTCATTAATAAATACCTTATCACATCTTGATTGTTCTTCTGCGTGACAATGCATGTGATAATGTCCTAAGGACAGCTGTTGCATTAAAGGGTCATAGTGGATCCCTACTATGATGAGAACCCGGAAGTTTCATAACACCATTCATGAATATATGTTCTATGGCCGGATGATGTTATTTGAGGGACACAAATAATACAGGCCATTAGGGGTGAGGACTCATAAAACTTTGAGACACCTTCTCATGGGGTGCTACCTTGGTAATATCCAGGAGGATATTATGAGAATGAGACCCACCAGTAGGAAATCCACATTTCATAATTTCATTGGATGTTCCTATCTACGGACGTGTGTATTGGTCCTTAGACTTTAAGATTATTATTAATGGGTATTACAACTCATGCACTTAGATGTATTGAAGAAAGCTGTGATGACACACTATTCGCAGCGAGGTAGGATACGTTGGGTGTGTCACGAGTGATACTGCATTAATAGATAATGCGAGAAAGGATTTGTCACTTATGTTCCATAATGGAAGTAGATATCTCAGGCCCTTTGATGGAATTGATATAGCCTAAATAAATCCATGGCTATGGTAAGGTATGGGCAAGTTCAATTCCGGTAAGTCAAAGAAAGAATAATCGAGCACATGGGTTGATGGCACTAGCATGCAACCCACTTGATTAGAGATATCGAGACAAAGGGATTAAATTACATGGTAAGAATTTGTATGAGGTGACACATCAATGCAGCGTCAACTTTTTTCTCTTGGGTACCTTGACCCGTTGTTAGACAGTAATCTTGGACTTTAGGCAAGCCCACCTAATGTCAATGAGAAGGAGGCCTAGAGGGTAACACACTAAGTGTATCCAAGTATCTCAAGTAGAATAAAGATTATTCTCATATGTGGTTTAATAATTATTCAAGGAAGCCTAAATCATTTTAATGTTAGAGGAAGAATAAAATGAAAAACAAGTACACACTGTGTATTAATTATTACACACCGTGTAGTTTTTTCAGTCAGGATTTTGAGGAAATAATATTGTTTTATTAAATGATATTTATTATAATCAACGTGGGTTCATGTCAAGGAATTAATGATTCGAAATGTGGGTTTTTAATAAGAGTTAATGAAATGAATAAAATGTGTAACACATTTATTTATTGTCATAACTCTATAACCTCAAACCCGATTATAAATATCCTCACAACCCCAACACTTTTCCATGAATCTTTGTGCACAAAAATTCTAGAAAATTCTCTCAAGGCCGAGAGAACTCCTTCCTCCAAGAACGCTCTCAAGACCAAGAGAGATCCTCCTCCATCGAATCAAGGTGATCTAAGGCAGACAACGCAAGCAAAGGCTTTTCCACACTAGCACCCAGATATTCCTTTGGCGACGTCTAGAGATACGTGGTACACATGTGGATCACTGCTAGAGGAAGTCTACCCTTGGCTTCTATGACGCAATGACGAATCACATCGAAACGTGACCGAAAAACATCAACGAAGAAAGAATTCCATCAAGGTAATTCTTGTCAATTAATTAAATTAATTATAACCAACATATGATGGTCCTCTCGATGGTTCTGGGACCCTTCTCTTTCTTTTTGTTCTCCGTTCTATTCCGAAGATCCAATGTTTTATTATCGTGATGGATCTCAGATTGAATGTTGTTTAACGCTAAAATTAAAGTTGGGTAAACCCACCAACGCACTATCACTGCGCCCAGAACCTACAGTTGTCAGTGTGGCTAGGATTTACATGTTTGAACAAAATATCACAAGGGGTGTACATCATAGAATCTAAGTTGGTGTTGAATACCCTCTATCAAGGTTATGCATGAGTAGTGAACCATTATGGAGCCAAGATAATAAAGATTAGTTCATCCATATTTCATAAGATCTTCTAACAATAAATCATATTAGGGTTTTTTCTCTAGGTATGCACTATTCCACCATCAATCTTTGGATTTGAGATAACATGTCATTTATTTACATTCTATTTTTATAAAGTTGGTCCTTAGAGAGAATAAATCATATATAGGCCTCTTTGAATCTACCTAAAAATGAAGCAAGGCTGGTCACTAATATTGGGAAGAATTCATAGGCTATGGTGAATACCACTCATTAGGATGAGATAGTTATTGATAAGGGAGGGGTAGTTGATGTGCCTACTGATATCACTCCTGAAGATAAGGATATTCTTAGAAGCCTCAATGTTGGTGATAAGTAAATTATGGATCCAGAAGCTAATAACATAGAGGCTACACATGTTCTAACTTTACAAAAGGATTTAAGTATTGATGACTCAAAGGATGGTAATGACTGCTTTACTAAAAGAGATTTATCTGGTCATCGTAATTATAAATGGTGGATGCAGGCCAATCCACTTAAAATAAGGATCAGACCAGACGCAGTTATTTGAACCCACATTAAACACAAAAACCTATATATATCTATTCTAAATCAATAAGCCCAAACACAGACATAGCTGAAATAGGATCTATTCATTCTAAGGGTGAAGCCTCCTTCAAACGCATATCTACACATATAACTACCTAACACCAGCATTATGTATCTTACATGCTTCTTCAAAACCCCACATAAAATGTACAAACACCCAATGCAAAAGGCACAGACATAAATTACACACTTCACTAAAAATTGATTAGTAGAAATTTCAAATCAAGATACCATATTTTGTTTGGATGGAGGAGATCATTTGCAGACTATTTTCAGTCTCTTCTCATCTTTCACAAATCCTAAAATTACCTACAATTCATTCATTTGCTTCATAAAATTGGTTGGATTAGGTTACGATTCAGCTTAGACGGATTCACAATCCAGTTAACCCGACATAAACCCAACCCCTGAACCTAAATTGTCACATGGAACTCTGCATAGATCGTACAACAAATCAAATAAAATTACAGGATAACATCTTGCAACACGAACCTTATATGCATTGAATTGCAGAAAATATCAATGGAAAAACATGATAAAATCTCATAACAAGAACCATATATGCCTTGAAATGTAGAAAATACCAACCATTATAACATGCCATCTATCCAGAATATATATATATATATATATATAGATATATAGATATATATATACAGAACACATATATATACATATGTATCAACGAAACATATATAGAGAGAGAAAGATCAGACCGAACATATACACACACACACACACATAACCCATATTTTTTTTGAGAAAAGATAAGATATATTACTGATCAAGCAAACCAGACCTACAAAGCCAATCAGGAAACGAGTCCACCCAAAAATGATCACCCCAAGATTTCCCAAAACGAGCCAAACAGTGAGCTTTCATATTCCCTGCTCGCTTGATAAAAGAAAATTTGCATGCAGTAAAGCCTTCGGTTAATGACCAGATCTTCCTCAAGATAAGTCCATACGGTTGAGATGCATCGTCCTTCGAATCTAGAGCGTTCACCACTTCGAGGTAGTCGGATTCCACCAAAACCTTGGGCCAATTTTTTGAACGGGCAAAAATGATCCCATGGAGGATGGCAGAGGCCTCCACCACCACAGGGCTCCATGAAAAAGGCACAGCCCGGCACTGAGCTTCCACAATCTGGCCAAAACAATTATGAGCAATGAGTCCAATACCGACCCTGGAATTAGCAGAGACAACAACATCTGTATTGATCTTGAGGAAACCCTCAGGGGGGGAGACCAACAAGGAGCCGGTTGTTGAGTGTTGCCCAAAGGAGGCCTTGAATCGTTATTCTTCCAACCGTTCATCCATTCCCTAGCCCTATCCACCCAAAGACGATCATGGGTCACCTTCATTTGAAAAATGCGATCATTTCGTCGAGTCTGCACTAACCAAGCAATTGTGCAGATCAACCCCACCACTCTCGGTTCAAGAGAAGCCACTCATTTAACCAGATTTTGGGCCAGCCCAATTGAAAGATCAAAGAACAAACCAAAATCCAATTTTCATGCCTTCCACACCCCTTCCACCCCACGACAGGAAAGAATTGCATGCAAAGGGGATTCCACTTCCTGGAGGCACAACGAACAGGTGTCATCCTCCACCAAATGTCGTCGCACCAAAAAGTCACGGGTTGGGAGAACCTCAGAGCAGATCTGCCACCAAAAAAAATTCACCTTAGGGGGGGCAGTGAGCGCCCAGAGAATCTTCCATCGATTATTAGGAAAGGCCTGAGCCACTCCTTGGACCCGCATTTTGTATCCCGAGCGGACAGAATATCTGCCATGAGACTCCTTGGTCCAGCAAAGCTGGTCACTGCCCATCCCTGGTGTGAGAGGAATATTTAGGATGAGCTGACGGTCAACCTCATTAAACCAGCTATAAAGCTTCCCGCGATCCCAGTCCTCAAGCGAGTATAAGAACATCACCATAACTATGTAAGAAAGAGAAAAGTGATAACCGCATAATGTAGGTCCCACAAACTATATAAGCATTCTCATAACTTTCCAACTTAGAAAGAAGATTTTAATTTGAATGGAAAGGCTCAAAATCAAATATTATAGAAACTGCAACTATTCATTTGTGATATAAAATTTAGAAAACCTTAACAAAAACATAATTGTGGCTAGAAATGGAAACGAAATTGTCTTACTCGATGTTCAAACTATGAATGAACTAACCGATAACATATTATCAATATTGTTCTAGATAATCAACCAACTGTGATAGTAAATCATTATCAGGAAAATCTAAAACTTGTTAAGGAATTCTAAAAATTATAAGAAGTTGTGTCAAGCCATTTTATAACCTTTCGTAACATTCTCGCCCCTTTCTTTAAGAAAACCTATCAATGTTTCAATTTTTTAACCATGTTGTATAATTTGCATGTTATGATCCAAACAAAAACTCACCAAATAGATCCAGGAAGAAAATCAAACTCATGCAATCTTTAAAAACAAAACTAAAAAATCATAACAATAATCCAAACGCAGTAGGAGTGTGATAAGAATTTCATAAGGATTCATGTTAAAAAACAAGCTGAGCTTCAACCATTGTTGACCATACCTCGTTGTCGGTCACTTAAGCCAGAGGGGGAGGCCGAAAACAATGTCGGCGTGGTTGCACGGGGAAGGTTGTGGAGGGTCAAGCGAGGAAGGTCGGGGACGGCGGGTGTCGAGCGGGGAAGGTCGGTGACGGAAGGGATCGTCCGGTGGGGACGGAAGGACGACACGACGGGTGCAGAAAGACGGTGGCAGGTGCGGAGGGTCGCGGTGGAGGGGGTGGTGGTGTAGACAGAGGGTCACAGAGGAGGCGGCGGGGGTCGCGGATGAGGCGGGTGGCGTCGACGAAGAGTGATGGAGGACACAGTGGGGGTCTTCGAGGACAGCGATGGTCGTGGAGGAGGCAGGGGGTCGTGGAGGAGGAGGTGGAGGTGGCAACAGCGTCAACAGATGGCGTCTATGTCGAGGGTCATCGGAGGAGGCAAAGGGTGGGGTGGGGGAAGGCTAATTAGGGTTGAGGAATGATGTTTTTTAAAAATAAAATCAAACAAATAAAATATAAAATATCATTCAATTTTTTAAATTAAAAATATAATAAATATATATATGAATGGTAAGAAAAATTATAAAAATTATTTATTTTATTTTATAATATAAAATAAAATCTCAATATATGATTATAAATTATTAGTGAAATAATATTACTAAATTGATTGTTATGTTTTTTTATTTATTAAATTTAAATAATTAATTTTTTGAATTTACTTTGATTATATTTAATTATGATTATTAAATTTAAATATAATAATTAAATTATCATGTATATAGAGAATATCAAACATATATGTAAATATATCAAATACTGTAATTATTTAAATCATTTTTTTATAAAAAATTATTTAAATGTTTATAAAATGGTCAACATTAAAAAATATACACTGTTGATATTTAGATAAAATTAAAAATTAAAATCAATTAATGTGATATTTTTAATAAGACCGTAAAAAATGGATATTGACTTTGGTCATAGAAATAATAATATATATAAAAAGTTGGTTTATCTTGATTGGTTTTCAATAAAACGTGTATTGTTATTAAATGGTTTATTGTAACAATTTTTATCAATGGTAAAAGATTTGTTGGTAATTGTTATTATTACTAACAAATTCACGTGTTGATAAAAAAATGTAGCAATTAGTATGATAAAGCAGTAGATTTAATCGTTGGTAAAAGATTTGTTGGTATTGAACGATCAATATCAACATATATATCTGTTGGTAAAAACAAGTGTTGATACTTAAAATCAATAACAATAAAACTTAATATCTGTTGGAAATACCCATTTTTATCAGCATATATATTTTTTGTCAATAAATTTATGGTGGTATAAGTCATTTTTTTGTAGTTAATGTAATTGTTTTTTATGTTTTGTTTTTTTATGTTTATGTAGTGCATTAGTTGTGTTTATTTTAATATTTGAATTGTGTCTGTTTTTAAAATGTAATATTGGTTTATTGTAATATTTGTACTACAATTGTTTTCTATAATTTTTATATTCTTTAAAATTGTTTTTATGTTTTAGGGTTGATGCAGAGCTACTACAAAACTCTGTAGCAGCTTTGTATAGTGGATAGGGTTTTATCGGCGTTAGTTTTAGTGACGATAAAGTCACCTTTTATCGACACTAAAAAAAATGATGATAAAAGCATCATATATTAGCGCCGACAATGCTCAATTTGAGCATTGGCTATGCGAGTCTTTGTAGTAGTGTCACCGAAAGTGTGATGGGGTGGCGGGTGGCAAGGTATTTCGATAGTGGATGGGGATTGGCAAGGGACAGCGGGGGTTGAGTTACAACATTGTGGGGAGGCGAGAAGTGGGAAAATCCCTACCAGTTTTTTTGACATTATGAGTGGTCGCCATTTAGCGGTTGTTGATGTCGTCTTTATTAACTCGCAAATAGTGGTCACTAAATTCCACATCCGTGAAAAGTAGATTTTCGCATACTGATGGTTCGGTTACAATTGTCTATGTTAGGCCATGTAAAAATGTTGTTGATCAACTAGTAAAGTAATAAATAAAGAAATGAGATTGAAAGCAATAGAATAGATCCTTTTAAAATGGAAACTCAGCATTTTCTTTTTATAGTTTCCCAAAAAAACTGTTCAATACGTAATATCAAGTTAATAAAATGATTAATAGTATTGAAAATTATAATCCCAAGTACATTGAGTCAATATTATTCATTAGGGTTAGAGATTGAGTTACATTTTAAACATTATTTAAGACAAGCAGCGGGGGATCATATGGTTAAAAGGATGCACGCATGTCGTCACGACTTGGGGTGTACACTAAGAGACCACGGACCACTCCTCGTATTCCTTTAAACGGGTGAAGGATCATAATAGAGATTGAGTTATAACTCTTGACTAATGTTAATATTTTACGAGCTATGTATTCAAATACATGAAACATATTGTAATATTTTGTCTATATGAACTTAAAAGTGATGTCGGTTATTATGGAAGTTGATAAGATTAAAGCATATGACCACTTGGAAATATTGGATAGAAAATATATTATTTTGTGTTGGATATCTTCGGTTTATCATAAAGATTAATAAATTTAATATTATGATGATTGGTAAATTTGATAACACACTTTGATATGTATATTAATTAAATGTTTAAATCAAATATTTTTATTATGTATGATACTTTGGATATCAATTTATAGACTTAAGTACTTAATATATCTATGAAGAACGGTGGGTTTTGTTCATAAATATATTAGGATACTCATTGGTGACAACTGGGTTTTAAAATGCAATTTGAAAGCCAAGAAAGTTGATGCCTTTACGCGTGACAGATGGATTTAATTTAAACGCACACATCATTATTAAACTGGGGTCCGTCTCGTGAATTATATTGTATGCTGACTTAGCGACAGGGTGTGGATACGCATGGCCGTCCATATAGGCGGTGGAGGCTTAAAGTTTCTTCGACCCTAACCTAACGGGCAATTCTAGACCCACCCACAACAAAACCCTGTTTCCTCCCCATCACACGCCTACGTTTCCTTTACAATATTTTTATAACTCGCACTTTGAAAAGTTCCCATCATTTATGGCACGACTCATACTTATTATACTCAAAATACCATATAAATATTATTAAACTCATATAAATTAAATTTTATGTCAAGACACAATTGGCATATTTGATATAATTTTTAATAAAGGATAAGGCTGAGCACGATATGAAAAACAAATTTGATGACTAATCAATTATTTTGACGAATATTTATGGAATTTAAACTTATATAGCAAGATAAATATTTAAATATTTACTCATCGCTTTGCCATGTATGAAAACTCAAGATTATTATCTTAAAAATACTACCATGGAGCAAATAGGAATAAATAATTTTATGAATAGTTTTAGATGATGATATTGATAAAAAAATAAATTATATTTATGTTGGTAGTTTATTTTTAATATTAAACAATAGAATAATTATCAAATACGGTTACACATCATCGATACAGTGCTTGTACATACAGGTGAAAAGTCAAAGTATATTGTAACACCTCGATCTAGAGGCCACTCAACTGTTTCAATACTACAGATATGTATTTTTACAGCGTGCAAAAAGATTTTTAATAGCGCTAAAAAAACGTTGTTAATCGCAGTGCTGATAAAAGATGTCTTTTATCCGCGATAAAAAAAATGCTGATAAAGACCTCTCTTTATCAGCGTTGATAGGGGGAGTCTTTATCAGCGCTCAAAATAGCGTTAATAAATGTCTAACTTGCTACAGTGTGATGTTAATATAACAACACATCCAGCAAAAATATGTAACATGTCAACGCAAAATATATAATTTAATTGAAATAAATTTGACATCATGAATACAAAAAAAAAACACTACTATATACATTTCAAACAATGTTTTATATAATTACATTTACAATTATCTAACAAACATTTAAAAACATTAATGTTTCATCTTTTGATGCTCGTGACCCCCTCTCAAAAATATTTGCCCATGGTATCAGTTGCCGAACAAATAATCTCAACCCAAACAAAAGATTCCAATTATATAAGAAAACAAATATTATGTTAGTAATACTATAGAGAAATAAATTAAACATTAATATGAAAGAATACATTAATAAAATGTGAATTTTTAATAAAAAAATACACATATAGAGTTATACTAGTCACATCATGCGTCATATTGAGGTGATGTTGATTCTTACACGTCACAAACGAGTTATGGATCGTTGTCCTAAAATATCAAAACAATCCGAATGTGTTTGCTCGATTTTGAGCATGTCACTTGTTCTTTTACTAAAATTAATATCAATTTTCAATAATGATACATTTGGAGTTATACCGGTCACATCGTTTTTCAAATTAAGGTGCAGTTGATTCCTACCTGTCACAAATTACAGATGGATCTTTGTCCTAAAGTTTCAAAACAATTTGAATGCATTTGCTCGATTTTCAGTATGTGAATTTTGTTTTTTTACTAAAATGTCATTTCAAATTAAAAACACGCATTTTGAGTCATAATGGCCGCATCGTGCGTCAGCTTGACGTGAGACTGCTTCATACATATCACAAATGACTTATGAATCGTTGTCCTAAATCATCAAGACAATCGGAGTGTGTTTTCTTGGTTTTCAGTGAGTGACGCGTTTTGAACTAAAATGTCAATTTTAAACTCACAACAGACACTTTTAGTCATATCGGTCACACTATACGTCAGATTGAGGTGTGAGTGATTCCTACACGTCACAAATAACTCATGGATTATTGTCTTAAAGTATCAAAACAATCCGAATACGTTTGCTTGGTTTTAAGTATGTCACTTTTTATTTTTACTTAAATTAATGTCAATTTTAAATAAAAAGGCATACTTGGAGTCATACTGGTCACACCGTGTGTCAGATTGATGTGTGGTTGACTCCTACACATCACAAATGACTCATGGATCACTGTTTCAAATTATTAAAACAATCCGAATGCTTTTTCTCGATTTTCAGTACGTCACTTGTTCTTTTTACTAAAATTAATGTCATTTTTTAATAAAAAGGGACACTTTGAGTTATACCACCCACACCATGCACCATATTGAGGTGCAATTGATTCATACACATCACAAATGACTTATATATCGTTTTTCTAAAGTATCAAAACCATCTAAATGTGTTTGCTTGGTTTTCAGTATGTAAGTTGTGTTTTTTTACTAAAATATCATTTCAAACTGAAAACATGCATTTTGAGTCACACCGGTAGCATCGTGCATCGGTTTGACGTGAGACTGCTTCATACCCACATGAGATCACAAGCTACAATGGTCATGCATGAATCAAAGGGGATTAAGAGGGCATCACACCTTTTATGAGAACTATTTTTTTTATAAAATTTCAAATGGGCATTCTCTTTTCAAAATATGATTTGAATTCCAAGCCATTTTTTCATTTATAAAAGCCATCCCAATATATTTTTTGGACCAATTTTATCAAAAAACTTATGAAGCTCAAATGAGAATTTACACCACCCTTTAAACTTCTATTGAAAAACATTCAAAGGAAAAATAAGTTTCAAACCCAATCCACATGGGAAAACACACCCTTTTGAAATAATCCATCTCATCATCATGTAATTTTTTATTAAAAGAGGGAAAAAATACAAAGGAAAAGGGAAAAGGGAAAAACAAAAGAGAAAAAAAAGAGAAAAAAGGGGGCCAAGTAAAACATAAGAGGACCCGGTGGAAGACCCCTCCCCCCCCTAGCCAAGACGGCCTAGGGTGGTCTGAAATGGTGAAGACCCAACGCATCTCCTTTGATACATTCAATCCCCTTGGACTAAAAAAGTGGTTTCAAATATAGATCACAAGGGTTAATTCACCACTTTAAAAATAAAACAACATTTTACAACATTTTTAACACTTTCAAATCACCCAAACTCTTGGTTTGAAATCCAATTAACACAAGAATAATTTTTAAAACATCAACTCGATGATTTCCACTGATTTTAAAACCAAAATCATTCTTTAAAAAAAAATCCATTTAGGCATTTTCCCAAACACTTGTCTTTGAATATCATTCCATAAAAAGGGAAAAACCACTTGGAAAACACCATTTATCCATCATGGGCACTCATATATTCATAAGTATAATAAGGAAACACTTTCAAAAACAACAATCATTTAATGATAAAGAAAATATGATGGACAAAGAAAAATAAAGGGAACATGGTATATAAGAAAGCTAATAAAAATAAGATATGTAGCAAGGAATGATAAGGACACATCAAATATAACCAAAGTATATCTGTAAATGACACATAATACATTTATAAAGAGGATGACCCATGGAATGGATTAAGAGTAATATAAAAAGTTAATGGAAATGTTCAAGCAACAATACATCAATATCCCATTCTCCATTGAAATCTCACAAATGTCGTCATGTGCCAAGTTCCTTAAGTAACTCATTTATAATAAAAATAAATTAGAAGATATAGGAGTGGTTTTTACAGGAGAGGATTTATTAGTTATTATTCAATGAAATCTTCCACTAAAACATCAAGATCCATGTATCTTTTCCATTCCATGTAATATCAGTGCTTGAACTTTCTAGAATGACATTTCCAATTTATAGGGGGGGCTATCCGGCCTATGATGTTAAATTTTTTCAAGAAAATTAATTCAAATACAATATATGTTATTCTTTAACTATATGACCAGTCCATCGAATACGTCATTGGAATTTAGGATCATGTCTTGGTCTATGTAGGGAAATTAATCATTCCCTTTGATATTATCATTCTAGAAATTGTGGAAGAATGATAAGTACTAATAATCATTAGATGAAATTTCATATCCATGGAAAAGTTGTTCATTAATTTTAATCCAGGATAGTTGATTTTTTAAATTTTAGAGGAGAAAATTTTTCTTGATGAAAGAGGTCAATCCAGTAGACGAATGTAACACCCCAAGATTTCATAGTGTGTTATTTCTTCAAAATAATTCAATAACTTGCACTACACGCAACACCGAGTTCAAGCGCACCATGACTTACCAAACAAGCCGTTCAAAAAAGGTTATGAATAGTATTAACTAAATTTTAAACTTTATATAATCCTTATAATTTTAGAATCCATATTATGAGTTTCTTAGACATAATGTAAGAACAAATTCATCTTCAGTATTGTAGTTTTACCAACTTTTAATAGTGAACCCTTTTTAAATAAAATATTTTAAACTTTTTGACTAAATGGGGACATCAAAAAATTTAAAATAAAACATCCCAAGCTTCCACGGTACGCTTTCCTTTGAATAAAACAGTAGCGTGTGTTGTACGCAACTTCGAGTTTTAACACACACCACAACCGATCAAACCAGCCGTTATGAATAGTAATACTTAATTTTTTGAAATTATATATATTTTATATTTCAAAATGGACTTCATTTTTGGATTTGGAATATCAAATTTAGCCTAAGGTGAAATTTTGGTACTTTTTGGATAACTTTCATATTTTGATGAATAGTAAAAATTACTAAATTTTAATTAAAAACAACTTTTTTAATCAAAATAATTAATAGTGATAAATTATGAATTTGAGTGGTTTTAAAGTATATTTAGAATATATTTTTACCATTTAATATAATTTTGGTCATTGGACATAATTTTACAATTAAACCGAACATAAACAAGTGTCAATCTTTTGATAGTTATTATCTCTTAAAAACACGCTTTTTGTTTTGACAGCGGGAATTAATTTTAAATTAATTTCTGCCACTTCTGTGTTTTGAATTTAGAAAAATGGATTCCATATTTGGAATCAGGATGTTCAAATTGTGTAAATAGGTAACTTTTATTTTTAGACATTTTGAATAATTACTGCGGTAAATATTTTATTTACCATGGTTAAGGGTAAATCCGGTAAATAAGGGTTAAAAAATAATATTATAATAATACTAAATTACCCTAAAACGTGTCTTAACCCTATTGGTTGATACATGGTCGACCATGGGCATCTTTGGGTCAATTTTGGGACCCCATTGATCCACTTGAAAGTGATAATGACACTTTATTTTAATTAAGTTAAAATGAAGACAAAAATGGCATAAACTTACATCTTTTAAAAGAACAATTTTTACATAGGGTTATACATGTTGGATTTTCGATTATAAATATTCATTAGAAAGCTAAAACGATTTCCTACATAATGATATTTTATTTATAATTTTTAGACATAAAATAATTTAAATTATTAATGACACAATAATGATGCAATGTTTACCTCATTAATAAATCATTTAAATAAATAAGATTATAATGATTAAAATATTATCTAAAACCTGTCCAATTCTTATTGGTTGATGTTATTTAGAATATGAGTCATCTTATCTTCGACCTCAATGATTTTTGGACCATTATAAACGGAATATAATTATATTATAAAGTAATACTTTCACTCTTTCCTAAAGAGCCCCTCCTCTCCCTTATAAAAGGAGACCACTTCTACTCATTCCTCACACCTCTCAAGCCACTTGGCTCGTCCAAACTCTGCCCAACTAAGCTCCCCACATCCCTCTCCTCCTCCTTGAAGCTTCCCCTTAGGCAGAAAGCATTTCAAGAAGTCCTTTGGTTCCAACCAAAGTGAGTTACCTAAATTAAAGGTAACATTTTCTCTTAAATTATTTTCAATTATTTTGCTTCTCCAACCCCCAAACTCTTTTTATTTCCTTTCTTTTGTAACAACACCAGTATCCAAAATATACTAGGATGTTGTTATAAGAAGGATTCAAACTACACATTCACACAACTCCATCTAATGGATGATGAACATAATGTTTCTGTGGATGGCAAACTAACGCCTCACGAAACGATGATTGTTCAAATACATCTTACCGCCTCTCATGGTGGCCATTAGGATGAAACTGTAATTAAATATGATATTAATGATATATATTTTATATATAAGCTTCTGTAATTCCATTTTATTTCATACAATTATTCGTTTCATGTTGTATATACATACGATAATTTCATTTGAGGAAGTGCGGACTACCGCCCCCTTAAAATGATATGACTCGTTCATACCACACATGGAACGTATAAAGGATGGTGTTAATGAACTTAAGTAACATATATAAAATATTATATTTTACTGGAATAGTAATATACCTATGTATCATTTGGATTCGATTCTTTTAAAATAAAAATTAAATGGAAGTAGCATTCGTGCGTACGTACGGACTACCGTCTCCACGAACGCGATGAGATTCATTCCCCATCGTATCCATTCAAGTATAATTATCATTTGATGATTTAAAAATGATGTTTAAGGACTTGATACCATTCTGGATATGAATAATATACATCCCATTAATAACTAATATGGCTCACATAACAAAGAATGTAAAGTAAAATGAACCCGTTAACACCTGAAATGACGATAATTCTAAGATATTATTAACAAATCAATGTTAAAAGATCATATATGATATCATATTAAAGTAACTGATTCTTGTATTATTCAATACCAATTATTTCACCATTATACAGGAGGTAAACCTACCATCGACCAAGGAAAAAGTACAAAGTAAGGGATTCTCTTATCTCACTTTCAATTCCGTGAGATTTCCATTGTTCGCTACTAAATTATTGAAAGTGGTGTATTGTGTACTTCCATTTGATATATATTATCATGATTCACTTTATATTCATGTTATTCTGTAAATCATTTGGTGGTTATTAACTTTTGGCCATGCGACTCAGTTGATTAACGTGGTAAGGGGTTTCTTGTCTCACTTTTAATTCCGTGAGAATTCCATTGATCACCACTTAATTATTGCATGTGGTGTATGTGTACTACCCATGATTGTATTCATTGTGTAATATACTTTATTTTATGGGTATTTACATCATCATGGTATGATCTTTCTTTCATGGGTGTTTGTTTCTTAAGTTACCCAATCAATAAGGGAATTTGAGATTTCAATTTCCACTCATTTGGCTTTACGCATATTTCATTGATTATATTACCCCAAGATTATGTGTGGAATCACTATTAATTTGATTATGTCATAATTTCCACTCCCCTTCCTGTGGATATACTTTTGATACACATAATCACTCCATTGAAAATTCTCAAGTCATTGATATGAATTTGATAAGAGTAATTTTAACTCTTTCACCATTTGTTGAGTTAAACATCCAATTTGTTGGTGTTGTTTTTACAGGAATATGTGTGAATATACTTTGATTGTTTTACACTGAATATCCAATCATATTTAGTGTATTTATATTTTTCACACATAATTATGTTGTTGATTTATCCTTAACCTAAGGATATGGCCTTTATGAGAGATTTCATCTCAACTTACATTCCATTGAGACTTCTTTGTTGATATACACCAAATCACTTTTATGTGGTGTATATAATGTACTTTGACATAGTATATCATGAATTCCCTTTATTATCATGATATTACAAAGTTTTTATTACCTCAATTATTTTCATTCAAGTGTCTCTCTTTTGGTTAGAATCTCTAACTAAAATACCATTTTTAAATGTTTTAAAGACTTATTCATCTAAATCTTTCTCATTAATGTCCATGTTTTAAAAATGGTTTTAAAGATTTATTTATATGGACATTAAAGTTTAGAAATTAAAAATCCTTTTAAAAGGTTTCAAAGTGGTATGGGACACTTTGATTCAAAAATCTATTTTTAAATGGCTTCTTGACAAATAGTGTGACTTTTAAATGTTTTCAAGAAAAGGGGGATATTTCTCTCAAATAGTATTGATGATTATTTTCATCTATGTCAACATCCTTCATTATTCATGATTGAGGTTAATGTGATACAATACAATCTTCCATATTGTATCAAATGAATTATATTTGACTGTGGATGTTCTATTTTTATACCATTCATGGTTTGTGGTTAAAGTATTGACATTTCGTATGCTAGTTTTAATACGAATGTTTATTTTATGCTTAAACCTATTCATATGAGGAATTCATTGGACTTAATAAGTGACGGGTGGAGCCCGCTATAGCTCCTCGATGCATCGGTAGGTCTCATGAGACAAACTAGTGTCTTGGCACAAGGCCTTGGCAAAATCTTATTTGTAGTCTTGGCACGAGGCCTTGGCTATGTGGTTATGATAGTCTGGCATTATGCATTCCATCATTATGAAAGTAGTTATTTATATTGCATGTGATCATTCGACTAGTAGAATATCCATGTGAGTAAGTAAATGGCATTATTTCATTTTACCTTTGCCATTTTATGCTGGAGTTCAAGTGTCAAAGGCTTTTGTTT
Source organism: Viscum album (assembly GCA_963277665.1). NCBI lineage: Eukaryota > Viridiplantae > Streptophyta > Magnoliopsida > Santalales > Viscaceae > Viscum > Viscum album. The sequence goes on along the minus strand of OY728129.1, from coordinate 197,592,423 downwards.
TAGTTATAAATTGCCTTAAGTGTTTATGCTTATTTATGAAAGCTTCTGCTATAATGTTATCCTTACTGAGCATCCGAGCTCACCCCTTTCAATGTTTTATTTTTTTACAGGATTATGAAGAAGTAATTTATGAATGACCTGCAGGGATAGTATGAGGGGATATGAAGACAAGATGTTTTTTTTATGATGTAATGTAAAAATTTATGGATGTATCTAGTTATTCCAAGGCTACTAAACTAATCGGTCTTTCGAGACTTGATATTTCTCATGATCATGCCAATGTTATGTAATAATGCACCGACTCTGGGTAACTAGGGTCGGGGCGTTACAGTTGGTATCAGAGGAATTTTAGTACAAACCTTGGTAGCTAGATTTAGATAAACTCTGATTAGAGCACGTAGACCTAAGATGAACTTTGAGGATTAGTATAAAAGAACTTCCTAGAATTTTGGTATTGTAAATATTTTGTGAGTTTTCCGAGCAATACATCCCTGTCTGGATACGAGCAGGTAGAGGCGGCTCTGGCACAGATGTACCTAGGGGTAAAACCCGAAAACACCGCTTTGAGCTAGACTCGAACGGGAACTGGTGCACGACAACGGGCCTTGCTGCACTCTTGGTTACGACACTCCCGGGGGATATGCTTAGGATAATTTACATTTTCTTTACAAACCGATTTAAGTAATATATACATAAGATGAGAGTAAATGACCTTGGTTAATCCTAATATGTTTCAAATTGAGAATATGGTGACATTTTAATCTCTAAATGATTTTACGACTACTATTACTCACACAATGCTTTCTAGTTTTAGTCAATGGATGGATTCCAAGGAAGTCATAGTGACTTTGAGAATGATGTACAAGGTGGGAACGGTGGTGGAAATGAGCAACAAAATGGAATGTTGATAGGCGTAAAAGATATCGTCTTTATGCCAAATCAGTTTTCCAAAAATATGATCAACAACATATATATTAACCAACTCCCAGACTCAACAAGGAAGAGAAAGGTGATAAATGATAAGATCTCCAGCAATGGAGACCATGGAGGAAAGAAACCTCAATTTTCATCATGCAGGAATTGTGGAAAGAGACACCCAGGAAAGTGTCTCAATGGGACAACGAAATGTTTTACGTGCGGGATGGAAGGACATAAAGTGAAGAATTGCCGAAGAAAAATGAAGAGTACTATGGAAGAAGATAAAAATGGTCCCAAGAGTCCATTTACAGTCATTTGCCGTAAATGTAGGGGACCTGACCATTACCCGAGTGAATGTCCTATTTTATAGGATATTTTCTTGCTCAAAGAAGAAGCTATGTGGAAATAAATGGTTGGAGAAAAATTTAAAAAGTATTAGCACTCCTTGTTGATGGGTTTACTTTGGAATAATTTTCTCTTGTATTTGTAACCCCTCAGTTTTCCATGTGAGAATTATATTTGAGGAATAATTGTCTCTTCTCTTGTGGATATAGGTATAAATAACCATTTGGTTTTATATGATCATTGGGGTTTGAGAAAATGATAAGTTATTATAATTTGGGATGAAAATGCAAAGTATGATATAACATTTGTGGTTAAATTATGTTATTTTGAAAAATTTATCTCATTTTGGTAATATTATAGAATATAGTTTTTGAAAAAGGACAACACGTAGACCGTGTGACAACCCGTCGCGTCGGACAAAGCTGTGGGAATCGAACCCACAACCAAAGTGCGATTGGGATTTATCGCCTACCACTGGACTACGTGAAGTCCCTGGTTAATATGACTATTTTTTTTTGTTAAATGATTTTATTGATCAATAATAAGATGATTTGGGTTCTTATGTCTTATCAAATGAATACCCTTGGTATAGGAAAATGATTTGGTGATTAAGTGATAAATGTTATTTTGGAAGATGTTCGTTTTGTTAGGAACACTATATGCCCAAGGAAAATAGAATACAATGAGGTTTCATTTGTAGAGTAATGGTGGATTTTTATCTACATTTTTATTGTTGATTTATAGTGATTTGGGTTATTTATGGAAATGATTAACCTATAACAGAGAATATGTGATGATGTTAATTACTTTTAAGTATGTGACTTTAAGAGTATTTGATGTCATTTGGAGATACAATGTAACATGGGAGACTACATAATCAAATTCTTCTATGTTTTGGGTTTCAATATTAGTTTGGATTATATTAAAGGATTTTAAGGACAATTGGTTATTGAATGGTATCTATTTAACTTTGGGGTATTGTTGGTTTAATTTTAGAAATTAAGATTAGTGCATATTTATCTCAATGAATATCCTTTTGGGGGATCATTAGATCATTCACTAACCATTTTGGTTTTGATTAATCTTCAAAGACAATGTAAATATATGGTTTATCCTGCATGGATCATGTGATTCTATAGAAGTTTATTCTAGCTCTTCCAGTGTGACCAAGTCTTCTTGAATACTCATCGTTTAAAAAAAATTGAGTTAGTGGTGGAAATTTATTAAAGAATGAAAATCTACTTAAAATTTAAGTATATCTCATAATGTTCTTAGTCAATATCATAAATGAATTCCTCTTCCTTATGTAATGTAACTTTAAAAAAAAAAAATGTTGTCCTGGATGGTACCTTAAATCATCACTAATTTATGGCTTTGGGATTGTTGGCCTTTTCATAGCCATGTTCTCTACCACTCTCCATCAGATAATTGATGGTTAGATTTCTCCTCCATATCCATATTTTCCTACATGGAACCCTAGTATGTGTTATTTTCGGTAATCTTCATACTTTCCACTCTTTATTTTAAATAGAGGCCTCATTAATTCATTTTTCGATGTGGGATTTCAACTAAGATATTTTGAGATGTCAAAAATGTGTGATCCCAATACCCTATATTTTGTTGAACCGATGGTACTTCAAATCATCATAGATTGATGAGTTTAAGGACCTCAATTTTATACTTGTTTGTGATTGATGACCTCAACCACTACCTATAAATATTTACGTTTTTCCTCCAATTATATGTCTCTAATTGCCACCAATGTTCTCCTAATCGAGATCATAATTTGGTGGTGACCCTTTCATTTCTCTTTTCCTCATATTAAGACTAAATTTTAGTAAACCAATTTCCGATGTGGGTTTTCCCACAAATATATTTTCTATTTTCAACCTTTTATTTTCGAAGAACAATTTCAAATTGCGAGGACGCAATTTATTGAAGGAGGGGAGAATGTAACACCCCAAGATTTCATAGTGTGTTATTTCTTCAAAATAATTCAATAACTTGCACTACACGCAACACCGAGTTCAAGCGCACCATGACTTACCAAACAAGCCGTTCAAAAAAGGTTATGAATAGTACTAACTAAATTTTAAACTTTATATAATCCTTATAATTTTAGAATCCATATTATGAGTTTTTTAGACATAATGTAAGAACAAATTCATCTTCAGTATTGTAGTTTTACCAACTTTTAATAGTGAACCCTTTTTAAATAAAATATTTTAAACTTTTTGACTAAATGGGGACATCAAAAAATTTAAAATAAAACATCCCAAGCTTCCACGGTACGCTTTCCTTTGAATAAAACAGTAGCGTGTGTTGTACGCAACTTCGAGTTTTAACACACACCACAACCGATCAAACTAGCCGTTATGAATAGTAATACTTAATTTTTTGAAATTATATATATTTTATATTTCAAAATGGACTTCATTTTTGGATTCGGAATATCAAATTTAGCCTAAGGTGAAATTTTGGTACTTTTCGGATAACTTTCATATTTTGATGAATAGTAAAAATTACTAAATTTTAATTAAAAACAACTTTTTTAATCAAAATAATTAATAGTGATAAATTATGAATTTGAGTGGTTTTAAAGTATATTTAGAATATATTTTTACCATTTAATATAATTTTGGTCATTGGACATAATTTTACAATTAAACCGAACATAAACAAGTGTCAATCTTTTGATAGTTATTATCTCTTAAAAACACGCTTTTTGTTTTGACAGCGGGAATTAATTTTAAATTAATTTCTGCCACTTCTGTGTTTTGAATTTAGAAAAATGGATTCCATATTTGGAATCAGGATGTTCAAATTGTGTAAATAGGTAACTTTTATTTTTAGACATTTTGAATAATTACTGCGGTAAATATTTTATTTACCATGGTTAAGGGTAAATCCGGTAAATAAGGGTTAAAAAATAATATTATAATAATAATAAATTACCCTAAAACGTGTCTTAACCATATTGGTTGATACATGGTCGACCATGGGCATCTTTGGGTCAATTTTGGGACCCCATTGATCCACTTGAAAGTGATAATGACACTTTATTTTAATTAAGTTAAAATGAATACAAAAATGGCATAAGCTTACATCTTTTAAAAGAACAATTTTTACATAGGGTTATACATGTTGGATTTTCTATTATAAATATTCATTAGAAAGATAAAAAGATTTCCTACATAATGATATTTTATTTATAATTTTTAGACATCAAATAATTTAAATTATTAATGACACAATAATGATGCAATGTTTACCTCATTAATAAATCATTTAAATAAATAAGATTATAATGATTAAAATATTATCTAAAACCTGTCCAATTCTTATTGGTTGATGTTATTTAGAATATGAGTCATCTTATCTTCGACCGCAATGATTTTTGGACCATTATAAACGGAATATAATTATATTATAAAGTAATACTTTCACTCTTTCCTAAAGAGCCCCTCCTCTCCCTTATAAAAGGAGACCACTTCTACTCATTCCTCACACCTCTCAAGCCACTTGGCTCGTACAAACTCTACCCAAATAAGCTCCCAACATCCCTCTCCTCCTCCTTGAAGCTTCCCCTCAGGCAGAAAGCATTTCAAGAAGTCCTTTGGTTCCAACCAAAGTGAGTTACCTAAATTAAAGGTAACATTTTCTCTTAAATTATTTTCAATTATTTTGCTTCTCCAACCCCCAAACTCTTTTTATTTCCTTTCTTTTGTAACAACACCAGTATCCACAATATACTAGGATGTTGTTATAATAAGGATTCAAACTACACATTCACACAACTCCATCTAATGGATGATGAACATAATGTTTCTGTGGATGGAAAACTAACGCCTCACGAAACGATGATTGTTCAAATACATCTTACCACCTCTCATGGTGGCCATTAGGATGGCACTGTAATTAAATATGATATTAATGATATATATTTTATATATAAGCTTCTGTAATTCCATTTTATTTCATACAATTATTCGTTTCATGTTGTATATACATACGATAATTTTATTTGAGGAAGTGCGGACTACCGCCCCCTTAAAATGATATGACTCGTTCATACCACACATGGAACGTATAAAGGATGGTGTTAATGAACTTAAGTAACATATATAAAATATTATATTTTACTGGAATAGTAATATACCTATGTATCATTTGGATTCGATTCTTTTAAAATAAAAATTAAATGGAAGTAGCATTCGTGCGTACGTACGGACTACCGTCTCCACGAACGCGATGAGATTCATTCTCCATCGTATCCATTCAAGTATAATTATCATTTGATGATTTAAAAATGATGTTTAAGGACTTGATACCATTATGGATATGAATAATATACATCCCATTAATAACGAATATGGCTCACATAACAAAGAATGTAAAGTAAAATGAACCCGTTAACACCTGAAATGACGATAATTCTAAGATATTATTAACAAATCAATGTTAAAAGATCATATATGATATAATATTAAAGTAACTGATTCTTGTATTATTCAATAACAATTATTTCACCATTATACAGGAGGTAAACCTACCATCGACCAAGGAAAAAGTACAAAGTAAGGGATTCTCTTATCTCACTTTCAATTCCGTGAGATTTCCATTGTTCGCTACTAAATTATTGAAAGTGGTGTATTGTGTACTTCCATTTGATATATATTATCATGATTCACTTTATATTCATGTTATTCTGTAAATAATTTGGTGGTTATTAACTTTTGGCCATGCGACTCAGTTGATTAACGTGGTAAGGGGTTTCTTGTCTCACTTTTAATTCCGTGAGAATTCCATTGATCACCACTTAATTATTGCATGTGGTGTATGTGTACTACCGATGATTGTATTCATTGTGTAATACACTTTATTTTATGGGTATTTACATCATCATGGTATGATCTTTCTTTCATGGGTGTTTGTTTCTTAAGTTACCCAATCAATAAGGGAATTTGAGATTTCAATTTCCACTCATTTGGCTTTACGCATATTTCATTGATTATATTACCCCAAGATTATGTGTGGAATCACTATTCATTTGATTATGTCATAATTTCCACTCCCCTTCCTGTGGATATACTTTTTATACACATAATCACTCCATTGAAAATTCTCAAGTCATTGATATGAATTTGATAAGAGTAATTTTAACTCTTTCACCATTTGTTGAGTTAAACATCCAATTCGTTGGTGTTGTTTTTACAGGAATATGTGTGAATATACTTTGATTGTTTTACACTGAATATCCAATAATATTTAGTGTATTTATATTCTTCACACATAATTATGTTGTTGATTTATCCTTAACCTAAGGATATGGCCTTTATGAGAGATTTCATCTCAACTTACATTCCATTGAGACTTCTTTGTTGATATACACCAAATCACTTTTATGTGGTGTATATAATGTACTTTGACATAGTATATCATGAATTCCCTTTAATCTCATGATATTACAAAGTTTTATTACCTCAATTATTTTCATTCAAGTGTCTCTCTTTTGGTTAGAATCTCTAACTAAAATACCATTTTTAAATGTTTTAAAGACTTATTCATCTAAATCTTTCTCATTAATGTCCATGTTTTAAAAATGGTTTTAAGGATTTATTTATATGGACATTAAAGTTTAGAAATTAAAAATCCTTTTAAAATGTTTCAAAGTGGTATGGGACACTTTGATTCAAAAATCTATTTTTAAATGGCTTCTTGACAAATAGTGTGACTTTTAAATGTTTTCAAGAAAAGGGGGATATTTCTCTCAAATAGTATTGATGATTATTTTCATCTATGTCAACATCCTTCATTATTCATGATTGAGGTTAATGTGATACAATACAATCTTCCATATTGTATCAAATGAATTATATTTGACTGTGGATGTTTTATTTTTATACCATTCATGGTTTGTGGTTAAAGTATTGACATTTCGTATGCTAGTTTTAATACGAATGTTTATTTTATGCTTAAACCTATTCATATGAGGAATGCATTGGACTTAATAAGTGACGGGTGGAGTCCGCTATAGCTCCTCGATGCATCGGTAGGTCTCATGAGACAAACTAGTGTCTTGGCACAAGGCCTTGGCAAAATCTTATTTGTAGTCTTGGCACGAGGCCTTGGATATGTGGTTATGATAGTCTGGCATTATGCATTCCATCATTATGAAAGTAGTTATTAATATTTCATGTGATCATTCGACTAGTAGAATATCCATGTGAGTAAGTAAATGGCATTATTTCATTTTACCTTTGCCATTTTATGCTGAAGTTCAAGTTTCAAAGGCTTTTGTTTTAGTTATAAATTGCCTTAAGTGTTTATGCTTATTTATGAAATCTTATGCTATAATGTTATCCTTACTGAGCATCCGAGCTCACCCCTTTCAATGTTTTATTTTTTTTCCAGGATTATGAATAAGTAATTTATGAATGACCTGCAGGGATAGTATGAGGGGATATGAAGACAAGATGTTTTTTTTATGATGTAATGTAAAAATTTATGTATGTATCTAGTCATTCCAAGGCTACTAAACTAATCGGTCTTTCGAGACTTGATCTTTCTCATGATCATGCCAATGTTATGTAATAATGCACCGACTCTGGGTAACTAGGGTCGGGGCGTTACAACGAACATGAATATTGTCATGTCTCATCACCACTAATGAAGATTATAGATAATTAAAAATAAAATTGGTTAAAGAAAAAGGTATGATGTACTTGATCGATGTAAAATCCAAAAGGAATATTATAGAAAGTCATGAGAATATGGAATAATAAGAAAGATTCACTACAATAGAACTACTTTCAAGGGCTTCCATTACTAAATTACTTCTCTAAATTTTGGTTCCACCTAAGTTAGAGCTATAGAAATTCTTAACAAACTTGAGGTAATCATTCTTAAGAATAGGATAAAAGAGAAAAAGGATCTTCGAGTTAAATTTAGTTTCATTGGGAGAATAGTCAAGTGAGGGTATGACTCATGGGGAGTATAGCCTAGTATGGTTATGAGTTTTTATGTTGGGTTTGAAGGGTGTATGACCCAATGAAGATATGAGTTTGAGATTCAGAGGGAATATATCCCGATGGGGGTGATATGGTTTTTATACTCAAAAGAAATATTACCCTCTCATTATATCTTGTTTTTATTTTGAGGTGTGTATGGGGTATTTATGGGTAACCTTAGATAACTGCTTCCCAAAATAGATGAACATGTGGAAAAGAGGCAGTCGTGTAGGACATGCATGATTGTAAAGGAGTCTGACACCCACATTGGGATATTTCATATGCGTAGGGTGTCAACGTCGGATACTCGTATCACAAAAGTGTTATGAAAAAGGTCAAAACCTTTAATGATCGACCGATTTGGGAATGGGGGTGCCGTTTCACAGACATAAACCATAACATCCCATCATTTTATAATTTCAATATTAATCAATTTCATAATTAATCCAAACATTCCTAATTCTGAAAACTCATCGGGTGCTCCCAACACATCAAAACCACAAACAAACACCCATAGGAGGTCTACGACACACTGCCAACACCATTTTAGATAGAATACCTAACAACTAACAATGATTTGATCATAAATATAATTTAATTTAGGATAAAATACTTGGAAACAAACAAACAACAACATAACTTCTTCGAAACTACATATAACAACATGCATACATCATCTCAGGTTCTCCTTTACACAAGTTGAGAAAAATTCCCATTGACCGGGATGGTTTCCTCCATGATCCGGTGGAAATCATCAAGAAAACCTAACCAAAATCGAACTAAAAACAACATAAAATTAAGGTGATAGTGAGTGATGCGATCTCAAAAGGGGATTACCTTTCAAGGAGTGATGACGATATGGAGTGACGACAGTAGGGAGAAATGCTGGTAGGGAGTGACGTTAGCATGGAGGGATGGCGTCAATGCAGGGAGTGATGATGGAAAGGCATGGAGCAATGACAACGGTGACAGTGAAGGAGAAGGAGAAGGCGGGGTAGGGAGAGAGGGTGGTGGGGCAGGGAGAGATGGCGGCGAGGTAGGGAGATAGTTCTGCGAAAGCTTTAAGGCATGATGGAATGAGACTGTTAGAGTTATTTTTATAACATCAGGGGATGACTTTTATCAGTGCTTTAAAAAATTACTAATAAAGGTATCTTTTATCAGTGCTAAAATAGAAAGCGCTGATAAAACCTACCTTTAGCGCTGATAAAGATATAATGTTAATAATTTATTTATTTATAATTATAACTATAAATAAATAAATATTTATTTATACTTATATATATAATAAATATATTTATATAATTATATATATTTATAAAATTATAAATATTATAAAATTATAAAGATTATAAATAAATAAATATTTATTTATAATTATAAAATTATAATAAATATATTCATTATATTTATAATTATATATAATAAATATATATAATAAATATATTTATTATAAATAATTATAAATATATATTTATTTATATATATTATAAATACTTATAAATAAATATTTATTTATATTTATAACTATATATATATATTTAAATAATTATAAAATTATAATAATTGTATTTATTATACTTATAATTTTATAAATATATATAACCAATATATTTATTATAATTTTATAATTATTTAAATATATCTATATTTATTTATAATTATAATTATAAATATTTGTATTTATTTAAATATATTTGTATATATTTATAAATATATATTTAATTATATATATTTATAAAATCATAAGTATAATAAATATATTTATTATAATATTACAATTATTTAAATATATATATATATATATATATATAACTATAATAATAAATAAATAAATATTTATAATTTTATTAATATACATAATTAATATATTTATTATAATTTTATAATTATTTAAATATATAAATATTTATTTATAATTATAATTATAAATATTTTTATATATTTATAAATATATTTATTTAATTATATATATATTTATAAAATTATAATTATAATATTTTTTTTATAATTTTATAACTATTTAAATAAAAATAAATAAATATATTTATAATTATAATTATATATATATATATATTCAATTAAAAAATTATAATAAATATATATTTATTTGTAGTTATAATTATAAATATATATATAGAGGAATAAGGATGAGCTGTGAGCTCCCGCAAGCTTTCCATGGTGATTAGGGTTTGTGTCGCGCGACCTTCGCTATCGGTGTCGATCCACGACTGTCGGTTCCTTCGTCGTCTTCACCGTCACCCTTCGATACCATCGCTAGCTTCGCCGGTCACTCCGTCGGTTCCTATCGATTTCTTTCTTTGTCGTTGGCCTTCGACAGTGTCGCTAGCTTCGTCGGTTGCTACGTCAGTTCCTGCCGATTGCTTTCTTCACCGTCACGCTTTGACGTCATCGCTAGCTTCGCTAGTCACATTGTCGGTTCCTTCCACCATGTTGTTGTCCCATAACATTAGCCGATGATGAATGTTGGATCTGGTTCAATTTTTCCCTCTTCGAAAGTGGTTCGGGATTTGATGAGGGTTGAATCTCGCTCCCTGATGCTGGCAAATATGGAAATAAACAATACTTTGAAGAATGTTTATCATGTTGTTGCAAGTATTTTTCACTCTATAGGTCGTTTTGATGCTTTTAAGAGGGTTTATACCTCGTTCCATCTTTGGATCCTGGATGTGGGATCGACATGCGCTGCTTCGTCGTGCCTTGGTTTGGTATTGGGTGACCCTTTGATGATGTTGGATAATGATATTCTCAAATTGAAGGAGAATATGGTGGGGATGAATCTAAAAGACTCCCAAGTCTCGACCCCCTTTCCTGTTGAAATGAAGGCTTCTGCTAGTGCCAATGGTGTTCGTGACATCCCACCTAGTCCTAAGGCTTCGACCAAAAGGGCTTTTGATGGGATTCACAGTCATGCGAAGCTCTTACCTCAGAAGATCATGTGAAAAGGAGATACAACATTTGTAGAATCTATATCTGGTATTCTATTAGAACAGATCAATGAATGTAAGCATTCAATTATTTCTCATCTTTCTATGTCATGGAAGGGTTTTTTGAACCTGGCTACACTTAGGAAGCAACTTATTGAATATTGGGGTTTTTTATGAATAGAAAATGACCTCTCTGGGTAAAGGATACTTTCACATTGTTTTTGGCATCAGATCTGTTGAAATCCAAAGCTTGGGGATATGTATTCATCAATCTTAACCTCGAGGTCCTCAGAATCCAAGACTGGGATCCACATTTTTATCCCTTAAACATCAATAATTCGATCGCCCAGGTTTGGATATGTGTTTGTGGTCTGAGTTGGTTCCGGTGGCACCCTTAAATACTACGGGAAATTGCATCAACTATTGGAGTTCCCATTAGAATGGATAAAGAGAATGATAACGCAAGGTATGGTCACTTTTCTAGGCTATAGGTTGGAGTTAATCTCAGCTCCCCTTTGGTTAATTCCATTGTGTTGATAGCGAATGAAAATATATTTGATATATTGGTTGAATATGAAAAATCACTTGACTTCTGTAAAGGATGCAACAACTTAGGACACACTTATGATAAGTGGGTTATAAGGATAACCTGCAGTCTTTGAGGGATGAAAGGGAACTCCATTGATTTTTTCAAAAAGAAAACCATCTCTAAAGAAGAGGTGGGGGTGTCTACCGTTGAAGCCAACCCTCATCCTTTGGTGGAACCTATTTCTAGTTTTCATGAAGAACATGTCACTGTTGTAGGGAATCCCTCTTTTGCTGATGTGGTCAAGCAGGCTGCTAGCTCTGCTCCTGCTGTTGGTTCCAAGGTTTCATGGGATGAGATGGATACTAATGAAAAGAAGCATCAGACTGATGGTGGGGATGTTGTTGTTCTAGTGGCACCCTCCTATGATTCTGATGTTTTGGAGAATCATATCCAAATTTAAGTGAACAGGGAACTGATCCAAGAACAATATTTGACTGCCCCTTACAGGAAGGGTAAGGATAATTTGTCCCCTCTTCCTACTAAGAACCTTGTGGTGATTACAGAACATTCCCCTTAGAAGAGTAGGGGTATGGTGCATGTTACCACCACAAATACTTTTGACATGCTTGATTTGGTGTAGGTAGTACCTTTCTGCAGTGAAGTTGATGTCCCCTATGTGGACATTGAGACTTCTAATGTTAATGAGCATACTCTCTTAGATAAAGGTACTTCTAAGTTGGGGAGGGAAGAGTCATAAGGGGCTTGGAAACAATATAAGAATTGGAGGTAGGGTCTCCATCCAAAAAAATCATGGCTAAGGACGTGGATGGGAGGAATGGGTTGCAACAAGAGGGTGTGGCCAAAGTACGTCTTCCAGGACTCAGCTCACCCAGGAGCAGGAGAATATTAAAGATAAGTATATTGTGTTCTTTAATCAAAAGAACTCCCAATTTGAGTGGGAGTCTATCGATGATGTTGGAGATCCTGGTCATGATTCTAATCATGATTATGGTGACTTTTGACATGTTGTTTCTTTCTCTGGATGAGGGCTTGTCACTATGTTTGACCTCATCCTTCTTTTCTTCGTTTGCTTTATTTTTCTTTAAATTTTAATAAATGGCCAGGAGCTTCGACTTCTAGCTAGACCTATTTCGTATATATTTATTTAAATAATTATAAAATTATAAAAAATATATTTATTATAATTATAATTTTATAAATATATATAATTAATATATTTATTATAATTTTATAATTATTTAAATATATCTATATTTATTTAGAATTATAATTATAAAAATTTGTATGTATTTACAAAATATTTTTATATATTTATAAATGAATATATATATATATATTTTAAAAGGTTGAGGCTTAGATGCCTCTTTATTGAAAAACAAAAATACATGAGGATGAACATACACTAATCATCAATAGACAAAAGACCATACATAAGTGTCAGAAAAGATCAAATGGATTTAGATCCAGTACTCATACCATGATTCGAAACATATCCTCCTCGATCACGGGGGTGTATTTCTCTTTTACAAGTTTTGACCTATGTCCACAACCCACCTCCATCATCTAAGACTTCATCTTTATTGATCTGCACTTGTGTTTTAGCTATAAACCCATGATCATTACTTTCCTCTTCACTGCTTCTAGAGGAAAGCAGGTCATAGGTGTTTTTTGCTAACATTTGAGATAGAATTTTCTCGAGTAATTCTAATAGAATAAGAATTTTTGTTTCCTGCACTATCAACCAAAGGTGTTAAAACATTTTCAGATTTAAGCTGCCTACCTTTGGACAGCTCTAAGGCCCTTTCAAGGTTAGAGACCTATATATTGTCAATAGTCAATGTAGCACCTAGATCACCAGCCCAATGAGATGTATCATTAAAAATATAAGGATACCCAACCTGATGGCCAACAGGATCACCAACCAAGTGGGGAGACATAATAGTGTGCTGTGTCTGCCCAGGCAATGGATTCATTCCAGGAATGGGTTGATTGGTGCTCAGTTCCTGACTTGATCTTGCAGCCCTGTTAACAATTTTATTTCCGATTTCAACTTTGGGTGACATGTGTATATTAGGAGAACCTTTTGGTAGTGCCTTCATTGAGGTAGCATTTTCCACTTTTGACTTTCCTTTTCTATTTTTGGAAGTAGCTATCTTCCCCTATTTCTATAATTTTATAATTATTTACACACACATATAAATATTTATAATTATAACTGTAAATAAATATATTTATAAATATTTTTATATAATTATATATATACATATACATATATATATTTATAAAATTATAATAGATGTATCTATTGTAATTTTATAATTATGGAAGACTCCTCTGAATATGAAAAGAAGACTGTGCCACCTCAACTGGCCAAGAAGTGGTGGAGAGGATGACACCCAAAGGGTAGGATAAGGCATCTAAAAAATTTATACTATAGAGGGAAGTGACTTATTTTTGTTTTTTCGGGATATGTTCCTTGGTTGACATGATATCCTTGTAATTTTTTATTTTTTTATTAATAAATTTGGGGTCATGGATTAGGTTTCCAAATCCATGATTGAGCTATTTGCTATAGGGTGAAATTTATAAATGAATATTCATGATAAATACATAACATATGCACATCAATTATACTCACACATCAATGTATTTGATGACCAAATTCATTGGAATCATATATTATTTAAATAAATATATTTATAATTATAAATATAAATATATATATAGAGAGAAGATGATGGTGTGAGTCTGGGAGAGTTTCCATGGAGATTCTCTCATCGATTGGGGTTTCCCTTCGATAATGTCTATACCACACTACCTAGGTTTCAATCATTTTTCAGGGAATACTTCCCAAGAAGTCCCATGTTCCCTTGCTGATATTTTGAGGCCCCACGATATGTTCGTTTCAGATCCACAGTGATGCAAACTGAGGGTTTCCAATGGAAAGGAAGCTACTTGAAAAGCTATTATAAGGACGTTTGAAGGCAGTATGTGTCGATATTCAGATATTTTAGTTGAAGTGGAAGTGAACTGTGAAGTGGTTTCATACATATATGATTTTTAGGACACTCGAAAGGATGCTTGTCATTTGGGAAGGAGGCAGTTTCTATGACTTCAGATAAAACAAATCTTCCTCTGTTGGATGAGGTTCCTAAGGATGTTCTTGGGAGGGTTTCCACTACTGGTGGAAATAATATGCAATAATATACAATTCAAAAGGGTAAGGAAGTTCTACCTCATGCAAGAAGATCATCTTTCTTGAAATCAGGATATCAAGAGCGTATCCTCAAAAAGGGAAATATGACTCATATTGTGGCTAACAAATACACGATTAACGAGAAATTTTCAATATATAAGTTTTCTGTTATTGCGCATCTCATTTTTTCCTTTGGGTTCCAAGCCATGGAAGATAGATGATATGGTGAATCGCATTTCTGAGGTCTAGGGATTCTGCGACTTCAATTACATTCCAATAGGCAGGGGTTGTTTTGATGTGATTTTTCCTTCTGATGATTTAAAGAAGAAAGCATGGGGTATTGGTTCAATATCATTGAATCCTAGGATGTTATCCATTCAAGAGTGGGACTCTAGGTTTAATCTGTTTGAAATCTTGAACACTAAGATCCAGGTATGGGTTTGTGTTTTGGGGTTAAGATGTATTCTATAGCACCCCACCATTCTTTTTGACATTGCTTCAGAAATCAGTGTCCCCATTAAGCTTGATAAGGAAACATATAAGGATAAATTTGGCCACTATGCCAAGTTACTGATCGAAAATTATTTTGGAACAACTATGATTGAAAAAGTTATCCTTTCAACCGATGAAGATGATTTTAACATGAAAATTGTTTATGAATGTTTTCCCCTTTTTTCTCGAAATGTTAGGTCACAGGACACTGTTGAAAAATTTTATAGGGATTCTATTTTATCTACATGCTTTCAGAATGGACATATACTAGAGAAGTACGGGTGGAGGAATCCTACGCCTATGCCTTCAAATGATGGGAATGACTTGGTACATGACCCTCCCATGAATGAGGGATCTTCTCCTACTAAAAATTCAAATGAGATGCTTAGAAATGGGGGGGGGGGGATAACTAAATCTATGCAGAATGAAAAGGCCAATGAAAACGAGGATATCTGGTAGTGGAAGTAGGAAAGGTTCTTTCGAATATGTTCTTATTGGGTATTCTGATGCTAATATCAAAGAATATTATCATGTTGAATCTGATTATGAAACTGAAGTACAAGCTGACATTAATGCTTAGCTTGTATAGTAAGGAAACTTTCTTGGTGTAGGAGGATTAAAAGGAAAAAAAAATGAAGATTCTCCACTTTTACCAAGGAAAAGAAGAAAACATGGAAATATTTAGGCTGAGAACTCAAAGTAGGGAGTGTCAAAATAAGAATCCCTAACACTTATTATTTCTAGTGCTAGAATTCAGGTTGTTAATCCCCCACAACATGCTATTGAGGTTTGTTCTCTACGAGGTACTAAAGATCTTTTAGAGGATGATGCATATGTTCAGACTCCTGATGTTATTAAAGGGACACCATAGGATCTTATAGAGGTTTCTATACAGGGAACCTTGTCTAAAAGGAATCAAGAAATTAGATATGACTCCTCAGTGATCAACAAGGAGGAACTGACCCCAATGGTGTAAAGTAAATATGAAGCAGAGGAGGATGAATAAGAAGAAAATTTCCAAAAAGATAGGTCATGGAAATGGGGTTTTCACCCAAAGGATCGTGGTAGAGGGCATGAACAAAATGTTTCTACCAGGTCTTCTTCCAAGGAATCTAAGAGTCAACTCACTCATGATTAGGAAAAACACAAGGAGAAGTACTCTATGATCTTCAATCAAAGGAACTCATAATCAGAGTGGGAAAATACTGACGATGATGATGAATCTGATCATGATTATGAGAATGATCCTATTTCCGATTTGTTAATTTTCCTTTTGTATGAGGGCATGCCTCATTGTTTGACCCCATCCATCATTTTATCATCTTTTGTGAGCTTTATTTTTCTAATAAATTTTTAGGAGTGAGATTTTATGTCTCCTGAACCTTTTGAGTATAAATATATATATATTTAAAAAATATTTATATATAATTATAAATATATAATTATAAATGTACAATTATAAATATAATAAATATATTTATTATTCAATAAAATTTATTATAATCTTAGAATTATTTAAATATATAATTATTTAAATATATAATTATATAATTATAATCTAATAAATAATTTTTTAAAAGATTATATATATATATATTTGAATTATTAAAAAAAATATTAATTATAAATAAGCACTTTTTATTTAATGTATATAAATAAAGATTATTTTTGAATATAAATATAATAATTTTATATAAATTAATAATATTTTTTATTAAAAACTTTTAATAGAGCTAAAAAATGCGTTGATAAAGGGTACAATTTTATCAGTGCTTTTTTTTAGCATGAATAAAGGGTAGATTTATCAGTGCTTTTAGCTAGCATTGATAAAGGACCCCCTTTTATTAGCACGTTTTTCTTAGTGCTGATAAAATTTGGCATTTCCCTTGTTCCGATTTGTGATAGTGTTTCCCCAGCCTGTTTCTCCACAAGACCTCAGGTGTGACTCCCCGAATGTCAGAGGCTACTGACTAACAACAGGAGGTCTAAGGAGGTACCATGGGGAGACTATACCCCCTGTATCAGAGTGCACAATGAAACATAAAATAACCAACCATGATCCATCATGATAAACTGGAAACAGAATCAATAAATATAAACAAGATAGATAATAAATGAAATGCAATAAGGTTCCGAACAACCATTTCATACAAAAGTTGAGCACCCACTAGGCTGATCACATATACATACTAGCACAAAATAAATAAAATATGATGGCTCCATGACTACATAGAGTCTCACCTCATCCCAATCACCTGACACCATTCGAGCTATTCTTCTTGACTGTCCTGAACCTATTCTAGGGTCCTAGACCAACCTTTCCCTGCAACAACCATGTGTAAGCTACCCGAGAACCTAGGTTTCATGACTACTCGAGTAGGGTGTGATAACAAAACTGAGTAGGGAACCACCAATGCAGTCCCCCTACAAAGATAACACAAGTAGTGATATGTGCATGTGACATGCTCATAATAATAAATAGACTTTAGGGAGAAAATAAATAAAAAGACTTTCAATACCATCTTCAACCCAATGTCATAATGTCTCTGAGTACATCATGTGGACTATGCCAACCACTACAAGGGCGTATACATATAATCTGGGATAATCTCAAAATCATTGTCGATCCTCATGTATAAGATCCTGATTAACCATACCTGCTTTAGTTAGTATCGGGGTGTGCTTGAACACGTCATGTGATCATGCCAACCAAGATAACAAACTAGGGTCACCCTACAGAACACATAATAGGTATCATAGATCTTACATATGAGATTTTTCTCATTAGTGACATATTCTATATAAGCATCTATACTAAGGAATAATCCTTCAAGAATCATAGAACCAGATCCATGCTCACCTCGGTATACTAGACTATCCATGCCTCAATAGATAACATGCCCCAAAAAAATTATAGGCCATGATCCCCTAACAAAAAACCCCCATTAGGATAACACATGATAACACACTCTAAACATCTTGGCTCCAATTCATGGAATACCTAACCATCATATCATAAACCTCCTTACTAGGGGAATTTTCCATTCACTTATCAAAATTACCCAAGGTGTATACCATATCATACATTAACATAAAATTTCTAAACATGGGTGTCCATATTCCTAACTCACCATGAAATCCATGGTCAGACTCCCTAGAGTGTGTCCCAACTCGTCATAACCTAGACAGGTTCAAAACATTGATCTGGGTTCTAATATGACACTCATGATCATCTCTATCCCTCCTATGTACACCCTATCACTAGGGTTGACAAGTCAAAGGACACCTACTAGGCCCCCCCTAGGTCTCATAGAAGCCTCCTTACCCCTAGGTGAAACACACTAGGGAGATAACCTCAATCCCATTCCCTTCCCTAGGTGTCCTTGGTCGGTCCAAACACCAGACCTATCTGCCAGTCTCTACAGGGTTTAAAAGCCCAAGCATGAACATTCTAGTGGGGGAGGAACACTATCCTCATGGTCATTTCAATGAGATAAATAGTTATAGTCTCAAGGTCTATCATTGCTCAAATGGGAAAATGTTATAGCTCAACACCATCCTTCATAATAAGGGTCTTCGGGGGAACATATATAAGGTCCACTAAGGCCTACTAGGTTTTCTCTCTCTTCCTCTCTATACTTATATCTTCAGATTTCAACTGGTTACCCACACAGAGGACCACTAAATCTACATAACCCACATATATAAGGTCCCACGTTTTTCTGAGTTGGAAATTTCCAAAGGATTTTGAATTTTCAATTATTGGATGGGTCAAATCTTGATCAGATATTTAGAACAGGAATTAAAAGGTTTTAATGCATCTAATTTTTTTTAAACATGTAATGAGGCTTGGTTTGTAGGTTGAAGGTTTTAGAAGCATCCTAGGGCTTCAGGGCCTAAAGATGAAGTTTTGAAAAGGTGCAGCTCATGGGGCACGATTAGCGTATGGTTAGTGATAACCATGCATCCTAACCATGCTTACCATTTTATACTGAAGCATGGTTTTGGAAACCATTAAGTAGGCTATAGGAAACTGTGTAGGGATTCTGCAATTTGCTGCAGACATGGCACACAATTTGACTAATTGTGCATTGTAACCATGCCAGTAAAAGTGTGCCTCGAACATCAGAGGTGCAAGGTTAGTGCATGGTATGTTAAAATATGTGCTGCATCTGTGTGAGGTTTAGGGGACAAGATAGTTCCAACCACATAGTTAGCGCACAGTTTGAAAAACCATGTGACTCATTAAAGAGGGTCAAATTACCATTTCCCTCTCTGACCCTTAAAAGGGGTTTACCACTTCTTCCTTCCCCCTCCCCCTATGTGAGTATCCCTCCTTCTCCCTTCCTCCATGGGAGTTCTACATTATTCTTGGATGGAATCAGATGTCGACAGGTGCGTTAAAAACCTTGAGGTAATACTTCGACTCCATTAGTCCCAATTGTGTTCTTTTCCTTCTTCCTATAACCTAGGTTTCTCTGATTAGGGATTTTGGTCCCAATTCTACTGGACCATGGTGGAATCAAATATCTCTGTTGGGGTTTTTACTCTACCTATAAATAGGATAACCTGAGATACCATCTACACTTCAACACATATCGTTTCATCAAGGTACATCACCGTGATGAATTTATAAAGCTTTAAGGCCATAATTAATTTTGTTAAATGGTTGTTTTGATTTCATTTCTTAGGGATTATTCCCAACTTGAGGTTGTTTTTTTCAGATGTTAGCGAGCACTAGGTTGTTGTTTTAGTGCGATGCGATCAAACAGTAATATTTTGTGTGTTATGTCTATTTTAAGTAAAGTGGTTCTTTAAATTAAATCACTAGGTTTTAATTAATTAATTATAATGTTTTAATAATTAATTGTTTCTTGTGGTTTTTTCTGTGGTATAAGACCCAACATGACTCGATGGCAGTTATTATCAGCCTTTGAAAAATAAATGGAAATATTCTTAAAGGTAGGTGGAATAAAATACCTGACCTAGAGTATTTATGCATGTTTATGTAGTATTCATATGCTTGGTCTTACCCATGAGGGTGACAACCCTATTTATATTTACCCCAATGGATCATTAATTTAAATTATTTAATTTGGAAATTAAATGGATGAACTCTGGGGATCACTAACAACACATGTGTGCATGTTTCATACTTCAAATTATTTTTGAGGTTGAGGGTCCCCTATGGGATGCCTTCGATTATAATCTAACCTAGAGAATACCATGCATGATGCATCATTTTACTTACTCATTACGAGGACCCAAGGAGTGATTCCTTTACTCACATGTTTTATTAGAGGATCCCTATTAGGACGCCTCTCTAGTATTTCATATGAGGGACCCAGTGGGTGCCCCAACATTGGACCGACCCTAAGCTAATGTGTTGGGTATTTGGTAGATATGGTATTGGATGCCACCTAGAACCTGTAAAAAACTTGTAATCCCATGAGTATGTGGGAGTATTGGTAGGTTGGGTGTTCTACCACCCTCACTCTTTTCTTATTCTTTCAATCAGTTATTATTGATGTAGCTATGATTTCTAGAGGTGCTTTATAGCTTTTGGATGATGAGCCTGATGCAATACGATACATGATGTGGATTACCATAGGTACCTCATGGGATTCATCTTCCATGCCTCATTGATGTATATGGATATCATGGTATGTCACCAATGAGGGAAAATGCAGTATGGCACCAATAATGCCTAATGGTATGGAACCATTTTCCAAGATTTCTATGGATTCACTTTGTGGACTCAAAGAGGATGCCTTGATTAATGAAATTGGTTCATGGACCATGTAGGTATATATCATACCAATATTTCTATGGATTTACTCTTTGGACTTGAAGAGGATGCCTTGGTCAATGACCTCAAGTCCTTGCCCTAGTAAGCCAACATTATACCGAGTTTTCTATGGATTCACTCCAAAGAATCGAAGAGAATGACTTGGTCAATGGTCATGGGTCCTGAACCTCATAGGTATTATAATAGATACATCCAACTTAGGCCACAATTGATGTAGTGCAATCTTTATAGGATTTTACATCGGTACACAACATCCTTCACTATTATCACGAACCAGCCTAAATAACCTAGTACCATGATACCCGAGCTGAGTCTAATATAACATGAATGGAATTAGTGATCTCTATGGGTTATAAAAAATAATATTGAATCATACAAGATTAAGTAGGGTACAAATTTTCCACAAAAATAGTGAAAGATAAAAGATACAATCCAGTATGCTCAATACTCCAAAAGGAGAAAGTACTAGAATCAAACTAGTATATTAGTACCCAAAAGAAAGATAAAAATCCCAAGGAATATTATCCCAAGGAAAAAGTCTCAAAAAATCACGTTTAATAAGAGTAAAATAGCTCCATAGGTCACCATCATCACTCCATGGTCCAAAGGATCAAGAACATCCACCACCTCTAAATGGTGATTTCCCTTTTCTTGAACCTGACATAATAAATCTAAAAACACCTGAAGGAAAAGGTAGGGTGTGATCTATAAATACCAATAGGGTCTCACTATGTTTTCTATAATCAATAACCCAATAATTAACCATTTATTATATTATTTTAAATAAAATAAGGAATGAAATTAAATTTCCATATTTTTAAAACATAACATGCTTTCATAATAAAAGGATGGTAGATATATCAAAATTGATTTCAAACAGGACAAAATGATCATTTTATAATATATATATATATATATCATCTAGAATGAAAAAAATAGTTTCAAAAATTATCAACATGTATAATCAAATAATGTAAAGCAAGCACCATGAAAAATATCCTTGTAGTACATTAGTTTCTTAGTAATATGATCCTCAAACTTATAATTTATCAACATAGATCTTGATATGTGTGAACACTAAAATAATCACCCTATTTGGGGATTCACTATGGAAAATCAATTTATACCCCATTAGGGGAGACACTTTGGTAAAATCAAGCCGATTTTGATCCAATTAGTGTTATCATCATAAGTTCATTTTCTAGGGGATAAATATCCTAGTGTGATTGTCCTTATTACCTAATAAATACCTAGGATTACATGTTATTAGATCAATCAATAAACCAATCAATAAAATTTTAAATCAATCATTTCAAAATATAATTTCCCAATTTAAGTTTTCAACATGCCTTTCTCATTTCAAAATTAAATAACAGGTTTTCATAATTTAATTCCATTTTAAATAATCTATCAATTTAATAAATTTTATCAATATCAACATAAAATAATTTCATCAAAATTATTTCAAAATAAAGACATCATTTTTTACAATTCAACCCACAATTTCAATTCTATTGAAATTAGGGTTTTTCTCAATTTCCATAACCATTTCAAATCAAAGATAAAATCATCTCAAATTCATGTTTTTAAATCATTTAAAAACTCTTTTAAAATCAATAAATTAATATAGGTTTTTTATTGAATGATAAATACTTATGGAACCACCTACATTTAGATCAAGGAATCACAATACACAACACCCGTAATGGGGAACACCATTGAAGAAAGAGGTGATGAAGATCTAGAAGCACAACCTAGAATAAAAATTAAAAAAAATGGAGTTTAGATCCATAAATTATGTGATGGTATATAAAACTTTAATGGGGATAGAAAGATATATTAGTATAAACCACATGATAGGATATCCACTTACCCTAAGGAGATTGAATGAGATCAACACTACTTCGATCCACCAAGAAAAGGGTTTGGAGGATCCAAAATTACCTCTTGAGAGCCTCCAAGAGCCAAATAAATGTGTTGGGGTTTAATGGGGGTATTATGCATATTAAATGGGGGGTTATGAATTTTTAAATAAATTTTTGGAAAAATTAAATCCCGCACATATGTTTTTTTGGGTAGGGCCACATGGTTAAATAGACCATGCACACTAATCATGCACCCCTATAGGACTTTTGGATGGGGTGTACAATTTAGTCATATGGTTTGGTTGACCACAAATTAAATTTGAAAACCATCACTATCCTAGGGTGCACATTTTGGAGGGGATGGAAACACGGTTAGACAAGTCATGTTCCCCCTTCGAGTGGCTTACAATAGGGCACACAGTTTTCTGGGCCAAAATGAATGGTTTTCTCTAACCACTCATCAACCATGAATAGCCCAAAGGGCTTCCTAAATTCTCTAAATTTCACCTAAAACACCCTAAAACAAGACCCAAAAAAAATAAAATCAAATAAAGGTTCAAAGAATACCTAAAATAAGGCAATGGGATATTACAACCTTCCCACCATAAAAAATTTCTGTCCCTAGAAAGCCTGTCAGGAAAGATCCATATCAAAGAGATGTGTCCACTACACTCTCATTAATGCCTCATGATCCCAAGTATAATGTGAATCAAAACTATGATTATATATCATAAGAACCACATGTATCATCATCCTATGAACTACCTTTGTCTTAGAATCAACAATCCCTACTAGATTTTTAGTCATAGATAAATCAGGTTCAACATTATGATCTTCCCATATCATGATATGAGAAGGGTTAGAAAGATACTTCTAAAGATGTGATGCATGTAACACATCATGTATCGATGTAAACTATAGTGGAATTTATAAATGGTAATCCAATTTCACCACCTTCCCAACAATCTAAAAAGGACACACAAAGTGAGGATAAACCTTCCCTTCCCTCCTAAGATGTCTGTGACCCAACAGATGTGAAAATCTAAGAAACACTGGGTCACAAACTAAAAAATACAAATTTCATATATGACAGTCATCATAGGATTTATACTGAATATTTTACATAAAAATTCTATGATTAATCAATTTAATATTTACTATCATCTCTTGGAATAAAATTGGTCCAATCAAGGAAGTTTCACCAGTCTATGACCAACACAATGAAGATTTACATGAAATTCTATATAAAGACTCAAAGGAGGCAATATGAATTGTAGAATAGTTGCTATTATTATAATAAAACTCAACCATTACCAAATGGAAATCCCAAGCTCCACCAAAATCAAGAACGCAAGCATGTAACATATCCTCAAGAATATGCATAGCTTATTTTTTTGGACATCCATCTACGGATGATACATCGTGCTCAAAAATACCTAAGATCCCAATTCCTCTTGGAGGCCTATATAAAAGTGAGAAGTAAAGTGGGGATACCTATATAAGACTATAGTAAAAGGGACTCTATAAAACTAGACAATCTCCTATACATAGAGACGTCCAAAATCCTCAACTCTAGTTGTATCATGAATGGGTAAAAAGTGATCCGATTTGTCAAGAAAATCGATCACAACCCATATTGAATTATTATTTTTGAGGGAAACATGGAAACCACACCAAAAAACCATTAGATATCTAATACCACTTCCAACTCAGCACTGGAAGTGGCTGAAGTAAACCCTAAGGTATCTGGTGCTTAATTTTGACCTTTTAAGAGGTATAACAATAAGAAACAAAGCCAGTGATGTCTCAACTCATAATTGGCCACCATAATCACAATTTCATATAATAAAACATATTTTTGGTTCTTGGGTTCACCACTATTGGGAATTATGGAAATCCCCCCAATACACCCTCCCTTCTAGACAAAGTCACAAAAAAATGATTCTAAAAACACAGGATGACCTTAAAGAGAACATATACTCATTGACAGTCTCCCCACCACAAAGAGTCCCTAATTCCATAGAATTCACCATCAAGATGATGCACCTGAAGAATCATCTTGATAAGAGATAATGTTAACTGAACACATTCCATAACAATCTCAACCTCTTCCACCCAGACTCCTAAATGAAACTGTGAAAAATGATCCATAATGTTCCACTCTTCTGATGATTCTTTCACAGCATGAGTTAGAAGTTTCTAGCTCAAAGCATCAGCAACAACATTTCCCTTCCTAAAGGTGTTGTTAATATTGAATTCAAAAGACTATAAGTACTCCACCCAATTCCTCTAAAGGAGGTTTATTTTTTTAAGAGAATATATAACTCAAGAATTTGTGGTCAAACTAAATGGTAAACCATTATCTAAAAAGGTAATTTTGCTAACTCTTAAGAGCATTAATTGAAGCTACAAGCTTAAGGTCGTGGGTATGATAATTCTTCTTATGTGACATAAGATTTCTGGATCCATAGGCCACCATGTGATCACCCAACATAAAACCACAACCCAAACCTGATATATAATAGAAGACCATATAGCCTTGCCCATCATATAGAAGAGTCAACACTGGTGTAGAATTCAAAAGATGTTTCAACTCAACCAAAGAACTATGAAATTTTTCATCCCAAAATAAATTCACTCCCTTTCGAGGGAGATAAGTCATTAAAGAATCCAACTTTGATAAATATTTAGAAAACCTATGGTAATACCCCTTCCAATCCCAAGAATCTCTGAATCTCAAAAACATTACATAGTTTATCCCATGTCATAATAGTTTCAAATTCTTAGGATTGACTAAAATTACATGTCTCAAGACCAAATGTCCTAAGAAATTAACTTCCAAAATCTAAAAATCAAATTTTGATAGATTGAAATAGAGTTATAATTTTCTCAACATTTCCAGAACTACTCTTAGACAATGCACATGATCCTCCTCGGACTTAGAGTAAACCATAACGTCATCCATGAAAACCACCAGGAATGTGTCAAGGTACTCATGGAATATTTTTTTTCATAAAATCCATAAAAACTATAGGATCATTGGTTATACCAAATGACATGATAAGATACTCATAATGGACATACCTACTCCTGAAGGTGGTTTAAATGTCAGATTCCTTTATTCTCAATTGGTGATAACCAGACCAGAGATCAATATTTAAGAACCACTTCTCCCCTTTCAATTGGTCAAATAGATCATCAATCTTTGGTAATGGATACTTTTTCTTCATCTCAACTTGATTTAGTTTCTATTAATCAACACATAGGAAATGTGTCCCACCAACATTCTTAGCAAAGAGAACAAGTGCCACCCAAGGTGACACACTTGAGTGAATAAAGTCTTTCCCCAAAAGGTCATCCAACCGAGTATTCAAATCTTTTAGTTCATTTGGTTCCATATGGTAAGAAGGAATTAACAATAGTTAAGTACCAGACACTAAATCAATAGAAAACTCTATCTATCTTACCGATGAAAACTTAAATAAATCAAAAGAAAACACATTGGGAAACTTGATGACAACTGGATGGTGATCATCACTTAAAGATTCTTGATCCAAATAAAAAGAAAAAATTAATATTACTTTCCCCAACTCTGTATAATAAGGTACAAATCCACCCAAAATCGGGTCCCATTATCCATAAAAAACATGGAACACCTCATTGGGTGCATTAAAGGATACCTGAATAAGATAACAGTCAATTCATGACTTATTATTAATGATCCAATCCATCTCAAAAATTAAATCAAGAGGTTTCATGTTGAGGACTAGAATATTATAGATAAGCCCAATCTCTGATAAAGAGAAGATACAAGTAGGACAATGGATACCCTGATCTTTCTTCATTCTAAGAGGCATAGTAATATACATCATATAAGATAAAAGCTCAATAGGAAGATTCAGAAGGTTCAAAATACATGCTGATATAAACAAGTGAGATGCACTATTATCAAATACAGATTTCACCAAAGATGAAGCTATAGTGATGTTATCTCTCATAGTCACTAGAAATATATCTTCTTCCTTTAGGGACTCTTCCACCACATGAATAAGATTCATTATAGATTCCTTTGGATAAAACCCTTTTGTTTGTGAAGAATCTGATTGCAACATAGTACTTTTATGAACTAATGATCTGATTCCACTATGTGGAGAGTAAAACATATGGAAGAACTTCTATAGGTAGCTTGAGATACTACATGAACTACAGATCTTAGGTGACTCAGAGCAAACCCTTTTTTAATGAATAACCTTTACATGCTAGAAGAAAGTAAAAGGGCCTCTTCCAGGCACTGTAGGAGGTCTGAAAGACACATACTATCTAGATCCACCACACAGCTCATCACACTTTCTATTTACTTTAAATGAACTCCTAGAACTTCCACTAGGAGAAAAAAGAATTCCCATCAACCCAAAATTACTAGATAGATCAAGATAAACCATCAATGCCCTATCCAGTACATCAACATATGAAGAGAGAATTAGTAAGAAAACATTTGAATGAATATAAGTTTGATGACCCATCTCAAACCATCAAGCCTTTATTTTCTTATTCAATACAATCTATGGTTAAAATTGAACCAGCTTGACAAAGTAGTTAGCATACTGTGTCAGGGTCTTGTTAGTCCGCTTAAGGTTGAAAAAGTCCATATCATTAGCTAGTTACATATATTCTAAATATAAAAAATCAGTTAAAAGAACACTAAAGTCCTTTAAATCCAAAACCTCATGTTTTTTCACCATCACCAATGAATCCTGACATCTACTGCTAGGTCCTTTTAGATTAAAATTAGCACATTTAAGCTTAATCAGACCAGGAGTCTCCAAGAAATTAAAATAGTTCTCTATATTATTCAACCAATCCTCATCCCCTTGAGGATAGTTAGATCCTTAGAATACTGGTAGCTTCTAGAAAAGAAACTCTTAATAAGGATCATGATATTCATACCTTTAAGGTTTAACTACCGAAGACTACATGAGAACGAGTGTAGGTATGTGATCTAGATCTTGAATAGAATGCACCAATACCTCGACAATATTTTGGTACATTGGAAGATTTTCTCACCATAGTTCACCAAAAACTTTCTATTGGGGCCTATCCACACATTTTCTTAGAGTAATGATGCTAAAAAACATCAATATACAATACCAAAGACATTAGAAAGGATAAAAAAATTAAAAAATCATATAAGAGATATAGGAATATCAATTATATAGAGTAGAAGTTTAAGATTGGTATTTCCCAAAAATTATATCAAAGGTAGGGAAAAAAATAGAATCAGATCAAAAAATTCCTCAAAGACACTATTCCCAAACACCCATGGTGACTTAAGATTGGTTATGGTGAGAGATAGCCATCAAATTGCTCACAATTACCTTATAATTCCCCTAAATACATCCCAAAATACATAATGAAATTAAGGAAACATGATTAACCTAATTCTGATAACACTTTGTCATGAAATATCATAGATACCCTGATACCCTGATACCCAATCTGACTCTGACATAGCTCAAATGGAATTATTTATCCCCATGTGTTGGTTACTAGAACTAGGAATCATACAAGATCAAGGAGGGAATGAATTTTCTACAAAAACAATAGAAGATAAAAGATAAAAGTCAGAATTTTTAGCACTCCAAAAGGAGAAAGTGCCATAATCAAATAGGTTTATTAGTACCCACCAAAAAGATAAACATCCCAAGGAACATCATCCCAAGACAGAACCCTAAAAAACTCCTGTGTAACAAGTAGATAATAGATCCACCGGTCACCATAATCACTCTACTGTCCAAAGGATAAAGACCATCCACCACCTATAAGTGGCGCTTTACCTATTCTCAAACCTGGCATAAGAAATTCTAAAAAATACCTGAAGGCAAAGTTAGGGTGTAAGATATAAATCTAAACAGGGTCTCACCAAATGTTCCATAATCGATACCATAATAATTAACCATTTATGCTATCAGTTTAAATCAAATAAGTCATGAAATTACATTTTCATATTTTTTAAACCAAAACATGATTTTATAATCAAAGGATGAAAGATATATCAAAACAGATTTAAAATAGTATTAAATGAACATTTTATATAAAAAAGTTTATATATATATATATATCAGTTTTCATGAATAAAAAATCTCTAAAAAAAATCAATGTGTATAATCAAATCATGTAAAGAAATCACCATTCAAAAGAGCCTTGTGGTACATTAGTTTCTTGGTAATAGGATCCTCAAACTTCTCATTTATCAACATGGATCTAGATACGTGTTCACACTCAAATCATCACCCCATTTGGGGATCCACTATATGTAATAAATCTACACCCCATTAGGGGATCCACTATAGGAAAATCAATTTTATTTTGGTTAAGTTAGTTTTGTCATCATAAGTCTATTTTTCTAGGTGGTCAAGATCTTAGTGTGCTTTTCCTCACTATATAATAACTACCTGGGCTTACATGTGCTTCAATTAATCAATAAATTAATCAATAAAATTAAAAATAAATCATTTCAAATCATTTCAAAATATAATTTCCCAATTTTAGTTTCAATATGCCTTTCTCATTTCAAAAATAAATCATAGGTTTTCATTATTTCATGCCATTTTAAATAATCTTTCAATTTAATCCATTTTATCAAGATCAAAATCAAATCATTTCATCAAAATGATTTAAAAATCAACCCATCATTTTTCACAATTCACCCCATAATTTCAATTCCATTGAAATTGGGATTTTTCTCAATTTCCATACCCATTTAAAATAAATAATCAAATCATCTCAAATCCATGTTTTTAAATCATTGAAAAACTCTTTCCTAATCAATTAATCAATATAGATTTTCAATTGAATGAAAAAGACTTATGGAACCACCTACCTTTAGATCAAGGAATCACAACACACAACACTCACAATGATGAATGCCAACAAAGAATGAGGTGAAGGAGATCTAGGAACACAACACAGAATATTGATTAAATAAAAAGAAGATTAGATCCCTCAATTATGTGATGATCTATCAAACTATAAGGACGAGATAATATTATATTGGGATAAACCACACGAGTGGAGATCCACTTACCTGGAGGAGATCAAACAAGATTAATGCTGCTTCGATTCACCAAGAAAAGGGTTTGGAGGATCCAAAATTGACTATTAAGAGCTTCTAAGAGTGAAAAAAACATGTTAGGTTTTAATATGGGGATTATTAATCTTAAACAATGGGTTTGGTTTTTTTAAATAAATTTTAAGAGGACTTAAATCCCACATACACAATTTGATAGGTAGGGTCGCATAGTCAAACAAACTGTGCACTATAATTATGCGCCCCTACTGGACATATAGATGGGGTGAATGGTTTGACTAAAAGGTTTGACTAATTGTGAACCAAACATGAAAACCCTCACTATTTGAGGGTAAATATTTTGGAGGTCTAGCTGCACATTTTGACAAACCATGCACCTCTTTCCAGTAGCATACAACAAGGCACACTATTTGCTGGGCCAAACCGCACAAATTTTACTAACCATGAACCAACCTTTCACAGACCAAATGGATTCCAAATTTTTCCAAATTTTACATAAAACACCCTAAAAAATACCCAATCGATAGGATATCAAAACATGGGTCAATAAATACCTGAAAGAAGGTAATGAGATGTTACAACTACAGTGATTGGAGGTGAGTACGAGTGATCCCGTGGCTAAGAAATGTATCCCCCTTGGTGACATTGATTTCTTATAGACTTTTTCAGCAATGGTTGAAATAGGTATTTGTTGATTGGGATTACAGACCCAAGGATCGACTGTGGGTTGTTTTTATTTATGTTATTTGTTGTATTACTCAAACACACACACACAAACATTTGTGTATATATATTTATGAGGATATGAACACACATTCATATATACAAATATATATATATATATATATATAATGAAACCTTGCTCAAAGACATTAAAGCTTAGGCCAAAGCAGGCATGGTTGATCAGGATCATGGACCCAAGGATCAATTGTGGTATATTTTATTTAAATCTTTGTTTCAAATTATTGTTTCAGTTTTATTTTTTATTGTTATCCTATTGAGTAAATTGAATTTACATACACTACATATTACTTTCTATGTACACGAACATGTTGGTGGTGCCTTACTGATTTTTTTACTCACACCACACCTTTCTTAGGCCACCATTGCACCGAGGTACCTGAGTAGATGTTCACTTGGTTGCAAGCACAAATTTAGACTAAGGACTGAGATTGATCGAGTAGGATGGATCATATATTTTCATGGAGCATGGGTATGTGTCTCGGCTCAGAGATAGCAGTAGAGCCTTGCAATTTTGTTTTTCTTTCTTTTATTCCTCCTGTATATGTGACTAGACCAGTGGATGATTAGTGTTGTTTATATTGACATGGCTATTTGGGACTTTAATACATTCCATTTATTATTACAATATACACCCATATTAATTTATTTATTTCTTCCAAACTCTATCATTTACTACTATGTATGATACTTGGTTATTTCCACTATTTTTTACTCTAATGAGAGGGAATAGTCTCACGACTATCACACCCTAGGCCCTTTTTTCTAGTTGACATCCTTTGGTGTACAAGGTGGTGAACTTGAGTCGTTATGGAAAACTGGCTCGAGGAACTGATTTAATGGAATTCAGGATGAGACGTTACAAATTGGTATCAGAGATGTTCTGCTTCTATTGTATTACTATTTGGGATATGGTAGAGTAGAGTATTAGGAATGTGTCAGAAGGTGTGATGGATGTCAAACTAATGTGTCGAGAACACATGTTCCAGTAATAATTACTATTTTCTAGGGTTATGGGATTTCTTTTTTGATATGTTTTGTTATAGTTGTATATGATTTCACTTTTGATGGATTTATGGATATTGAACCATTAGTGAGAGGCAAGTGATTGATTTTGAATCCTGGATGGTGAAGTAAATAGGTTCCTCATGCATCATATTTGTAACATAGGGTCTATATGTTATAGGCCTTCCAGTGTGTTATTTTACTGATGATAGAGTAAATATTTTTAAAGGGTCAGTGATGACAAAAATGGTGTTTTCCTATATAGATTCTTGGTGGAATTCAACTCAATTAATCTTACTTGTATATATATTTCCTTCTTATGGTAGGATATGTGGATCTATGAAGAGATGTTTTATGGTGAGGCTGATGACTTAGTCCTCATGCACAAGAGGTGAAGCGACCCAAGTAGGTTGATAGGGAACATGATTCTCATGTGATGGCCCCCCTGTAGGGTATTGTTTATTAGGTTTGGTTATTTAAAGTGTCAGTAACAAACTATATGGTGTTTTCCCACATAGTTTGGAATGAAATTCTACTTAACCAAACTGTATGCGTGGTATGACATGGATCATTGATACAATGCTGTGTGTGTATTTTTAAACCTTATAGGTCAACATCGGTAGATGATGCTTTTTTAATAGACCCTTTATGGGTGTATATTTTCATTTATGGTGATCTAGTTGTTTTGTTGTGTATGATGTCGATAGATACCTAAACGTTTATCATGAACTAAACCTTGAGATAATATTACCGTATATGAATGTTCGGTGAGTGTTAGTTTTTCATTCTTCCTACATGATATCATGATACTCTAGGGGAAGTACCGTATGATGATTCTTAGAGATAGTTAGGTCCTAGGTAGGCTAATTCTTGATAGTTTTTACCCTTGTAGGTCAATGTTTTATTTACCTCTTTTAGAGAGAGAATCAATAGGCATGTTAGATGCCATATGATAAGACAAATGTGAGAATGACTCCCCATGATATGTGACCTTGTTGAGAGGCTTGAACTTTGGGATAGGTGGTTATACCAAGTTACCCTCATACGAGAATTGATCTATAGGGCTAGGCGTGAGACCTAGAGGCCCTTAGTTTTGTCTTATAACCTTGTAGGTCAATGTTTTATTTTGATCAAGGTAAACCTATGAGAAAGGTTGGCTGAGGTTTATGGATCCATTCTAGGTAATGATCTTGGTTTTACTCTGTTTTTGAGATCGATGCACAATAGGTGATTAGGTTTTGATATATAGGAAGGTTGATGCCTTTGATTTTAGAGAAAGAACCTGGGGTGCTTGTTTTTTGAGACTAGCTTCGATGGGTAAGATTGTTCAGGTTCCTAGACCATTTGAATAGTGGTTTCACATTTGATTCTTAAATTTTAGAAAATTATGTTGTGTGATTAATATCCATGGAATAAATTGTGGAACAAGAGAGGTTCTTGATTTTGAAGAGGAGTTCCAAGGGAGTTTTTAGATTTATGAGACTGATGCACCTTGTAGCATGGTCACCTTAGCCTTGTTTATGAATGAATCATGGGAGAATGATTCAAATGATGATGATTGGGTGGTAAAATATTTTACACATGGCATATAGTAAATTTTGGTACATGTCGAATACATGAGGTACCATTTAAATCATAAAGTGGTGAGTGTCCATGTGCAAGTTGAGGACCAATGATTTAAAAGAAATGCTATGGTCTTGGTTTCCCATAATTCTTGACTTAAATGAGAAATGTATCTCTATGGTAGAGGAAACATAAAGAATAAACTGGGTCCTAAGAGGTAGTTGACCCTTGGTTGGACCTTGACACACATTATCAGGAGACATGGTGTCAGGAGTTGGATAAGGCAAGTGCAACCTATTTAGATGTGATCATGGATCAAAAGAAAAATACACACTTATCGATGTAATTTTAGTAAACTATTAGAAAGAGGAAAACATTTTCATTATCTTGACATTGTCTTGAGTATGATTAGAGAGTGTTGGCTACACGCTAGTCTACCCATGTATATTTTTTGGTTGGATGAAAGAATCCTCGTAATTATGATCAAGGATAGGTTTAAAAGTAATTAAAATGGTGTGTAGTACACCATTGGACATTTGAGGGTGGTTACCCTTGTTTTGTTTTGAATTTCAACAAGAATCATATAAACTGTTCTTGGGAAGCAGGAACGAGTTGGGGTGAAATTTACATTAACGCTCGAGATGAGTGGGTTCTAAGAAATACTAGTTGTTAGGTTTGGGAGGGATAGAGAAAAGACTATGGTGATTGAGTTATCTTTTCATTAGAGTGATGAAAATAATTATCCTATGGTGGGGAGCAGGACATTAGTCACTATTGGGTGACCCTCATGTGAGAAGGGTCATGGGATCATGAGACTAGTCATTGGATGGTCATTTGGATCTCATATTCTATAAAATAAATGGACCTATGTATTAATAGATTTGTTAGTGAATGGAAGGTATGTGTTCGGGTTGTGGAACAAGAATATAATGGACATGGTATAGTTTTCTTAGTAAATTTCACTTGGAGTTAGTTATGGAATTTAGTGATTATGCTTAGCGATGATCTCAGCGTTCCTTGGGATAAAGGCACTGAGATTCAAGATTAAAGGGTGCATCAGCTACAAGAGCCAATAGTTTTCGAGAATAGTCAACCAAAAGTGGCCTGACTTGTGTAATCACATATAGTTAGATGTGGTTGGTGAGAAACCACTAGTGTCATGTCATTGGGATGAGACATCTGTAGTGTAAGGTTCAACCAGAGCTTTTCAAGGAAAGGCTAGCACAACCAAGTTGATCTTGGTCAATTGGAGTCCGACCATTAGATCTAATTGAGGATATAGGGAAATATCATCATGTTTGATTGGATTCTTTAAGTTTAGAAACATTCTAGGAGAGTCATTAGAATTATTGAGGTGTGTTTTAATAAGAAATTCCAATAGTAGAAGTACAATGTCTCAGAATTGGTTATGAAAGCAAGAACCTGTGGTGGTAAGCACTATAGGATTCTTGATTAAAAAGATGATGACATGATCATGTTGCAGGTTATATGAGCTAAAGTAAGTGTCTTCATTATGTTTTGTTATTAGTTATGAGATTTGGCTTTATTTTTGGTGAGATAAGTTCCTTATGCTTAAATTACTTCTTAGAGGAACATTGGGAATTCAAAAATGCAACACGACCTTTCAAAATTAATTTACAACCCAAGTAGGTTGGGTTATTAATTTTGATGCTCATAAATGATTTTCAGTGATGATAAGTTTTAAGGTGGGGATTTTGTAAGGTCCTGTGTATTTTGAGTTGGAAATTTTTAAAGTATTTTAAAATTTTAATTATTGGATGGATCTGATCATAATTAGAGATTCATGACATAAAATTAAAATGTTGGAAAGAATATAAATAATGTTTTTATATGTGGAATGAGGATTGGTTTGTATCTTGAAGTTGGGAGTGTCCCGAGGGTTTAGGGTCTAAGACCAAAGTGTTTGAAAGGTGAAGATCAAGGCGCACAGTTAGTGCACAGTCAGTGCTAACCATACAACCTAACCATTCAAACCATTTTTACTAGAGAATAGTTTGGGAAACCATGTGGAAAGAAAGATGAAACCATGTAGGGGGTATATAATTTTTTTGTAGAAAGGGAAAACAGTTGGCTCATAGTTTGACTAACCGCACACTACAACTGTGTGAGGTGGAGTTTACCTCAGACAGTAGAGGCACATAGTTGGTGCATATTATGTTAAATTATTTACTAAAAATATTCAAGGTGTAAGGGCCAAGAAAGTTCCAAACTCATAGTTGGTTCATGGTTTGTAAAATCGTGTGGCCAAACCATGCGATTCATTAAAGAGGGGAAAATTACCATTCCCACCCTCTAACCTTTAAAGGGGTTTACCCATTTCTTCCTTCCCCTTTCTCCCCCACATGCATAGGTCACCTTCTCCCCTCCTCCTTATGAGTTCTCCCTCAGTCTTGGAAAGAATTAGATATTGTCAGGTTTATTAGAAACCTTGAGGTAAGACTTCGGCTCTATTAGACTTAGTTGTGTTATTTTCCTTCTTCCTATAACATAGGTTTCTATAGTTAGAGATTTTGGTTCTAATTCGGTGGAATCACATACTGATGTTGGGTTTTTTCACTCTTCCAAGGAAGAGGATAACTTGAGATGTTATCTGCACTTTGCTGCATGTCATTTCATCAAGGTATGTCACTGTAGTGAATTTCCAAATCTTTAAGGCCTTAATTAATTTTGTTAAATGGTTGTTTTGATGTTGTTTCTTAGGGATTATGATCAGCTTGAGGTTATAATTTTTTTGTGGGATGTTATCAAGTGGTATGTATCTATTCCGATGCAATGGGATCAACTGGTAAGATTTTGGGCGTTATTCCTATTTTAAGTAAAGTGGTTATTTAAATTAAATCACTAGATTTTAATTAATTATAACGATGTTATAATTAATTTTTTATGGCAGTTTTTTCCGTGTAAAAAGGACCCAACATGACTCGGTTGAGCTTATATGGGACTTAAAAGCATTTCTACCCTTTAGAAAATAAATGGAAGGCTTCCTAAAGTTTGGTGGTATAACGTACCTACCCTCGAGTATTTATGCATGTTTATATAGTATCCATATGATTGGGATTTCCCCCAAGGGAGATTCCCCCTATTTAGATTTAATCCAATGGATTGTTAATTTAAATTATTTAATTTGGTAATTAAATGGATGAACGCTAGGTGTCACTAACAACCCTTGTGTGCTAGTTTCATACTTTAACTATCTCTGATGTCAACGGTCCCCTATGGGATGCCTCTACATATGATCTGACCTAGAGGATCCCATATAGGTTGAATCCTTTTACTTACTCCTTATGGGGACCCAAAGAGTAATGCCTTTACTCATGTGTTTTCGTAGAGGGTCCCTAATAGGATATCTCTCTATTATTTCACATGAGGGACCTAGTGGGTGACCTGATGTTGGACCGACCCTAAGCTAGTGTGTTGGGGGTTGGGTTTATATAGTAGCAGGTGTCACCTAGAACCCATACCGAACATGTAATCCCTTGAAGATATTTAAGTAGTGCTGGGTTGGGCATTCAACCACCCTTAATATTTTCTTATTATTTCAATAAGTTATTATTGATGAAACTATGATTGCCATATGTGCTTCCTAGATTTTGTCCAATGAGCCTAATGCAATATGGTACATGTCGGGGATGCCCATAGGTACTTTCTTAGATCCAGATTTTGATCCCTATTGATGTATATGGATATCAAAATATGACATTCATGAGGGGAATTACGGTATGAAATCGACAAAACCTAACTGTATGGAACCATTTTCTTATTTTCCTATGGATTAACTCTATGAACTCTAATAAGACACCTTGGTCAATGGCCCCGGGTCCTAGACCATGTAGGTCTATATCATAATGAGTTTTCTATGGATGCACTCCATGGAATTTAAGAGGACGCCTTGGTCAATGGCCTTGGGTCTTGGCCCTATTAGTATCGCATTATATTGATCTTTATATGGATGTTATCCATAGACTCTAAGAGGATGCATTGGTCAATGGCCCTAGGTCCTGGCCCTTGTAGGTCTAACACTTGATACATCCAACATTGACCGCAGTTGATGCAGTGAAATCTTTACATGATTGTCTTTCAATACATGACATACTTCATTATAGTGATTGTATGTGAGTACAGGTGATCTTAGGGCTAAGAAATTAATCCCCCTTGGTTACATAGCTTACTCAGAGACTTTTTCAGTGCTGGAAAAAGTAGGTATTTGTCAATTGAGATTAAAAACCCAAGGATCGACTATGGGTTGTATTTATTTATATTATTTATCATATTAATCATATATATATATATATATATATATATTTATGGGGATATATATACACATTCATACAGACACACACACACACACATATGATGACACCTTGTTCAGATACATTCTGGTTTAGGCTGAAGCAGGTATGGTCGATCAGGATCATGGACCCAAGGATCAGCTATGGTTTATTTTATTTATGTCTTTATTTTTATTTATTTTTTCAATTATATTTATTATTTTTATCCTATTGATTACCTCACATTTACATATACTTTATTATACTGGCTATGTATGAGACCACATTGGTGTTTCCCTATTGAGTTTTATACTCACACCCTACTCAGGCCACCGTTGCATTGGGGTTCTGGTGAAGACTTTCACTTGGTTGCAGGCATAGGTTTGGGATAAGGATCAGGATTGATCAAGTAGGATGGATCAAATACTTACATAGAGAATGGGTATGTGGTTCTACTTGGAGATAGCAATAGAGACTTTTAATTTTGTTTCTATTTCTTTTATTATTCCTATATATGTGATCATCCTAGTGGGCAGTAAGTGTTATTTATGTAAACATGGCCATCTGTGCCTTTACCACATTCCATTTATTATTACGAAATACTCCCATTTCAATTTATTTATTTCTTCCACACTTTTTTGTTTACTGTCATGTGTGATACTTCATTGTTTCCACTATTTTATTATTCTAATGAGAGGGCACATTCTCCCCACTATCACATCTTATGCCCTTGCTTCTAGTCAGCACCCTCTGGAATATGGGGAGGAATACTTGAGGTCTTGTGGAGAAATATCTTGAGGAACCCGTTTAGTGACATATGGGCTGAGATGTTACAAATTTCACCCCTTAAGGGGTTCACATAGCCCAAGAAAAACATCTATAAATAGGTCCTAAACCAATGATAACCTAGGTGAAACAATCTAGTGCCCAAGGTTCCTTGTGGCCTTGGAACTTTGTGAATACTAGTCAATGAAATCCAATTTAATTAATTAATATAATTTAATTAATTAAATTAATATATTTAATACTTAAGTAATTCATTTAATTAAAACATGTTTAACACCTTAGTGGAAAGACCACATGCCTTACACATATTTAAAATTCTTAAATACCACAAGGGAAAGTATTAAAACCACCTAAAACTTTATAAGTCTTTCCAATTATATCTTCAAGGGCCAAAAATAGCTTCCATGTCCCACTAAGGTCCATCCAGCCTCACCCATTAAGCTCATCTCAACATCCTGAGCCCCTAAATCAATCCAAAATTAATTAATTAATTAATTAATTACAACCTTTATAATTAATTTATTAATTCAATTCCAACTTGACATAATGTTAGATAACTCACCACATCACTGCATCGCACTGGAACCAAATAAAATGAGCTGAGGGGAACACGAAGTATACTCTTGATACTAATTCAGAAAAAACCCCTAAGAAAGAAAACCAATTCCAATATTATTTTAATTTAATTTAAATAAAAACGCTTAAAAAATTCCTCATTGTAATGTAGCTTTGAATAATTGATGAATGACCACACCCATATATTTTCTTGGGATTTCCTCAATATATGCTACATGAAAACCCCTTTGAAATTGTGAGATTTCACCATTCTCCGATGAAATCTCCTTTCTTTACCTAAACCGAAACAACACTGATTAAGCTCAGAGAAGGAAGGAGGTGGAAGAAGATAGGGAGATGGAACCACACCTTAAATCACTACTAAAATCACATCCAAAAACACCCCACTCCCATGGGGGGGGGGAGAGAAGGAGCCAAGGAGGGGGATCTGACTGTGTGAGGGAGAAATAAGTAAATAAAAAGGGGGATTCCCCTCTTAAACTTGAGGGGGGGGGGATTTAATTTTCCTACCTACTAGTCAGTGGCTCTGCTGTAGCAGCCACCCAGATCCTATCGAAACCCTCTCAAGACCTCAAGATACCTTTTAAATCCCATACCTCATTTAAAAAGAGAAATTGAGGTAACTGAACTTTTTTAATTTTTTTGAATCCCAATTTTAAGACTGATCTGTCTACCAAACTTTAAAATTCAAATTCCCCATGAATTTTAAAGGCTCGTATGGACACATGATCTTATAAAATAATTTTAAAAATGTTGAAAGTGATATGTTTTGGATTAATTAGAGTCTTTTAGGATTTTAAGGGATCATAATGATAGGTAATAAAATATTCAAATATTTAAATTCAAATTCTATTTTTATCTAGATATTTTTAAAATTTAAATTATAAAAATAACCATTAAAACAACTTTAAAGAGTATTTAATGTAAATAATGATTTATAAATTGATAAAAAATTATAAATCATATAAATGACTCAAGTGAGATGGGTAAGGTTCAATAATGTCATACCCTATACCTTTATGAGACACTTTTATTTTTAATATTACATTTTTAACCCTTAAAGATTTAGTATTTGCAAAAATACCATCAGGTTTTGCCTATAAAGGAGACTCATTATACCCTATTCAAACAATATTTCAAGTTCATATTACCAACTTATTCCAACAAAATTCATCTCTGAACTCCATTTCCCATGTTTAAAAATCCATATCCTTTCCAAAACTCCTTTCTCTAAAGGCTTTGGACCCAATCCAAAGGTGGTGGTTCAAGGAGAAAGGTAAGAGTTTCCTAGCCTACTTCCTCTTTCATATTTATGATTCTTCTTTCTGAAAATATTTTAAACCACCATTTTATATTATTACATGATTATATTTACATGGTATTGGTATATTTTTTTATCCATAAATGACGAAAGATCCTCTAATAACTCTTGCAGATCTCTTTTTTCATAAGCTGTTACTATGTCAAAATACAAATTTTTCCAAACCTATGTCTTTTCATTTCAACTATATTCCCACTCTTCTAAAAAACATATATAATATTTAAAAGTAAACAAAAAATTATAGTTTAATTGTAATATTTTTTTTATAAAACTCAAATATATATTAGTTTTTCCTTATTTTAATCTCTTAAAAATCATTGTTCACCATGGTGGTTTTACGCTATCTAAGTAAAAAATGATTTTTTCATAAACTTACACCTTTCATGTATATTTTTAAAAACTATTTTTATGATTTATTATAAAATTAAAATTCAAGTAATTTGATGATTATGATTTTAGGATGGTGAAATATCCATCATAATAATGGAATTGAAAGTAAATAATTATGGATATTTTTTATCATTTAAAAAAAGATCATTGAGGAAGATTCTTTGAATGGTAACTATTTCATGTCATATTAAACTCCTTTTCTTCTAAAATTATATGGATACAATACCTTGACACTTATATATATTATAGAACCATTGGATAAGGACCATTGACCATTATAAATATATCGAAGTTGTTTTGGACATTATGAACCAAACAACCTCAAAATGAATAATGTGGACAATACCTATAATGAACCAAAATTTCATAAATTTAATTCAAATTTTAAATAAATATGTGCCTTATTTATGTAATAAAATTATAGAAAAAATATGTACTACTTTTTTTGTTTGGACCATTATAAGTTATATCCTATTAGATTCAAAATACCACTAAGCATCATAATATTTCATAATATAGACATTTAACAGTGATAACATGATTAATATATATTAAGGGATATAATAAATTCCTATTAACATAGAAAATAGAAGAAATGACCTTGACTAGTAGGATCTACACTATGAAGCCCATTTATCATAGCTTCCAAGGGAGATAACATCTATACGATTTTCCCTTGATCAAGATGAAGCCGAGATCCAACAACTAAATCATGAATGAAATAATTTATGGGATAATTTCAAGCTCATCAAGATCATGGACCAAACTATGTTTTCCAAACCACCCCATAAGAATATCACCGTCACACACCTTAACCTTAGGGAATTCACTGGTTTAATAAGGGGTTATGTATCTTGGCCCTAATAGTATGAATATGTATATTTTCTTTCCAATAAATCAATGATTATATTTACCCCTTATTTTTATACTTTATAAATGATTAAGTAATGAGTTTTATAAAAATTATATTTTAATATGACAAACCTCGAATTATATTTTTGGGTAATATGAAATTTCAATTAAGAAATTCCTTTTAAAGAATTCATGATTTTTTAAAATAAATTATATTTTAATAAAATATTATTATTAAATATTTTATATTAAATATAAATTATAATATAGTTTTACAAATTAAAAATGAAATTTTTATAAGTGTTAGAAAACCGTTATTGTAAAGAAAACCTATATTTTTCAATAAAAAGAGATTTTAATTTAAAAATTGTAATTTCTTATATTTTTTTTTAATTATATTGATAAATAAATATTATTTTTCGAATCAAAACATAAAAGTTATCTAGTGATGAATTCTTCATAATTTTCTAAGATAGTCAAATTTTTAGGTAAAAATTAGATATGGTATAAATATACAGTTTGTATTATGACATCATAATGAACCAAAAGTTATGTACTATGTTCCATAAAAGGTATCCATGACCAAATATATATTTTCCCTTTAAAATAATGTATTTTTGAGGTTATTTGATTAATTTTAAAAAACCTTTATGAATCCTCCAGAATCTAAATTATATTTTATGGTTTTAAAATCAATTATTTATAAATATGAATCACTTCCACATCAACAAGGGTATTTTTTAATGTGACCAGTTCATTTACTTATAAAGTATTGAAAACTAATTCTATTTGGTAGAAAACATGGGAAAAACCCATGGTAGGTTTTTTGATTTTGTTTAATTTTTTGTATAGAGTCCAAAGCCCAAGTTTGGAAAATAATAAAGAACCCCTCTCTTTTCTAATATAAACCCATCCATGATCACATTCATCTTCACTGAAAATCATTATATAATGACTATAATATTCACATTAATCTCTATATCCCTCCCAATTTTCCCCTAATATATCAATAATATCCTACCAATCTTTTAGAAACACCCTCTTAAGGTAAGGGATCCTCTCCTTCTCCTATTTATTCAAGCCCCTTCCTTATGTAATTCCTTTTGTGTGAGAACCTGAATTTTATATGAGGTTAAAATCCTTTTAAATTTAAGTTTAATTCATTTCTTTTGACATAATGTGAATTCAC
The DNA here is from genome assembly GCA_963277665.1 of Viscum album. Lineage (NCBI taxonomy): Eukaryota > Viridiplantae > Streptophyta > Magnoliopsida > Santalales > Viscaceae > Viscum > Viscum album. The sequence goes on along the minus strand of OY728129.1, from coordinate 197,549,491 downwards.
AGTAAGGATATGGATAAAATGAGGGTGTATGGGGCTTTTTCGAATCCTAGAACCCTGACCGGTGGAAGGAACGGTTGGGCCACATGGTTAGTAGAAACCGTGAAACCCAGTCCACACAGTTTATACTAATCATGCAAGGTGTTTCAGGGGTTAAAAGTGGGACACATGATTTTACTTAATCATGCGATCCATTCTATATGACCTTCTATAAATGATATAGTTTTTAATTGATCCAAATGGCATAGTTTTCACACAGTTTTCCAAACTGTGTGCATGAACCATGCGAGTCCCCTCTTTGGATAGCAGGCCATGCATGGTTGGTTCTTGGTTTGGCCAAATGTGTAGAAAAACCACGAGGCTCATATAATTTGGGTGAAATTTTTATTTTTTTCTTAAAATTATTATAACCTAAACCCCTTCTTATTTCTTCCTTCAGCTTACAGAAGACACCCTCCTTCATGTTGAGATCTAATTTCATGGAAATCACATAAAATTTTCTCTTGATTATTCATCTGACCTTCGATTAAACTTACGATCATCACATTGGATTCCTCTCAGTAAGTGATCCATTCATCAGGATCCATTCTTCATTTTTCTATATATAGATGATGCTATTTTGGTGCAAGATCATATTTCTTATTCTTAGGGTGTTTGTATGTTTTTCTGTTTTCTTTTGATCTGTACCAAACTAAAGGCCAATATTAGATGAGTGTTCCTCTACAGGAATAAGTGAGGTGGTCTAGTAATTATCCATCAAGTCTTTTTTCATTTTACTACGTGTCATGATTCCACATGCCAGATTCTCTATGTGACGCCTTAAAATACACATAAACCTTGTTTAATTCAATTTTTTTAATAAAAATAATTTATTATCCCTTTATTCATGTTGGGATAGATACCCTTTGATTATTTTCACCCATTGAGGCGTGCCCATTAAATTTACTTGATATTATAAATGCTTGAGTGACCAAACCATCTTCTAGATGATTTTTTCATGACTCCTAATTGTGATAATTATAATGAATTGAATTGAGAGTGAGTGTTATGAACACATAAATTATTTAAATAGGAAAATGATTACACCCTTTTTATAGATAAATGCTAATTAACTAAGAACTATCAATTGGTTCTTTCTAAATCTGAAGACCGCTCACTACTTTTATGATATACGGGCAAGGCATCCCCACTGTTTTGATATAAGGGGTTGTAATTCCTTACACTATAATAATATATGGGCATGGTGATCCTAATTTAATGTGATCCGGGCATGGAATCCCTATACTGTGATATACATTCATGGCGTACCTTACAAAGTTGTGATATATGGGAAAGAAGACCCCTATATATTGTGATATATGGGCATGGAGACCCTACTTTTATGAGATACATGTATGGTGTCCCTACACTGAGATACGAGCATGGAATATCTATACTATTATACTTGGGCATGGTGTCCCTTATACTTGTGATACTCAAGCATGGAATCCATTCTTCATGTGATACTCGGGCACAATGTCACTTATAACTTATGATACTCTAGTGACTAGACATGGATGCCTGAGTTATGCCTCTGTCCCTACCTAACACTACGTATGTGTTTATATGAATATATAAGTTTCTATGTATATAGTTAATATATATACATACAACCATATAAACTTATATATATATATATATGTCCATGATGGATTTTGTTCAGAGGTTTCCCGAAATGAGCTGAAGTAGGAGTGTCAACTTGGTGTCCTACAAGAACCAGAGGCAACCCTTTATAGTTTTTATTACTGCTTACCATTTTATCTGCACACTGCATATATTATATGAAGTAAATAGATATTTATAGACACTATTGGTGGTATCCAATTGAGTTTATCTAACACCCAATCTAGGCTGCCAATGGTATCAGGGAAGATTATGTGGATGTAGGTTTCGGTAGGGGAAAGAGCTTAGTTTTTGATACTTGATTGGTTATAGCATGGGAGTGGGGAAGCATAGAATCAAGATATGTCTTGTGATTCTATTGGAGATAGTATTTTTGGCCCTTTTGTTCTTTTTATACATGAATTTATTTCATGCCTACTTCCATTACTTCCTGTTTCCTTTTGTTAGATACATGGCATTACATTATCTTATGTAATATACTAGATTTAACTTTTAATGATTTTTTATATCATTTGGATGTTACCTTTATATATTTAATTTTCATTTATTATGATTTTTCCATTTATTAATTTATTACACCACTTTTTTATCTGATCATGAGGGTATAATCTCCCCACCATACCACATTGGACCCATGATACTAGTTGGCATCCTTTGGAGTAATTGGAGGAATTTTTAAGGCCATGTGACCCACTGACACAGGGCATCATTTAGTGGACCTGGGTCAGGATGCCACAAAGTGGTTTTAGATTTGTTTTTTTCTTTGCCTTACTATTTTTGGATGGTAGAAAGGAAATGAGGATGATTCAAGATTTGGTCATGAACCTATGCCTGGGAGTAGTTAACCCACATACAATGAAAATCCAAATTACCTAGGATGGGATATGTTGTTCTGGATTATGCCTATTATAGTTGATTTGATTCCACCACTAGGAAACACACTTGATATGTGAACTTATTGTTATTATGATGTTAGATTATATTTTATCCTTGTCTTGGTATGGCAAGGAATCACTATTCATTCATCATTTTGGCACATTATCAGATTAATATGTCATGAATTATTCCATGCCATGTAGGTTTCACTGCATGACTTCATGATACTTGTTGTATATTACTTGAGTGATACATCTATTTTGAAACTAATGTTTCTGTAGGAAAAAGGAGATTAGATAATGGGTTATTAAAGTGTCTGCATCAACCTAAATGGGTTTTTACCATATAGGTTGATGATGGAACCATAACTAAAAAATTATCACATGTTATTGTTGTGTAACTGAGGCTACATATATTGAAACATTATTTAATTTCAAATAAATGAATATCATTTGTAATCTTAATAGTACATGTACCTCTATAGATTGAGAATGATGATTCATACAGTTAAATCATATCATGTTACCTGTTACATTATTTTATTGAATGTAAATGCATGGATATAGTTAAATGAAATACCAAATACAATTTATAAAGCATGTACTTGTATAAATTGGGAATGATATTTCAGATAACTGGTCTATTATCTAAATTAAGAAATTATTAAATCTTTAACTTGAATATGGTCACCATTAAATGGGGATTCCAATTGAAAATTAAAGGGTGTTTTCCTCAATAAATTGAAATTGAAATTCCATATACTGGGACCCTTATTGTGATTTTTTTGAACCAAACCTAACCTTAGTAGTGGGAAATAGGCAAAGTCTCTTATATTCTATATGATTGATCCTATCACCCAGTCCTAGATTTAGGAGCAGGAAGAGGGTTGTGGATTTTATATAGGAAGGATTGTACCTATATTATTTATGTATATGTGATATTTACCGTTATTGAAACCTATATGAGGCATGTTCTTGGAATATGTAGAGCTATGCCACCATGATGTCTTTTAGTTGTGCACTAGGAGGCTGGTGATGACCATGCTCTGGAGGTGGTGGGCCCTAGGCCACTAGTGATACCTCCAGTCGCACCACCTATGGAAGCTCCAGTTATCCCTAATTCTGGTGATTATGTCTTGTTTTGAGGGTAATTTTTCTAGATTATAAAGACTATACAGAGAGCTCCATGCCCTGCCCCTTTTATGGGAGAGTTGAAGTGGGAGTTTTAGTAGCAGTTTCCACCTAATTTTTCAGGGGATGGTGGACTCCAAGCTATAGATTTTTGGATTGAGATAGAATTATATATCTTTGAGAAAATTGAGACACCTATTGAGTGGAAGGTGAATCTTTCTACATATATTCTATGAGGATCTTCCAAACATTGATGGGATCCTATGAACCAGGTAGGTTAGTTTCAGGAAGTGATTTGAAGAGATTTACAATCTAGATTCTATGACTATTTATTCCATGAGACCTTGAGGGATGATCATTATAGGGAGTTTATTAACCTTCCATAGGGTTATATGTACGTTACAGACTACCCAAATCATTTTACGGAGCTTTAGTGCTTTGCGTCTATCTATAGCGCTGATGAACCAAAAAAAGTGAGATGATTTGAGTATTGGATTAGGAATCCTATTCGATCTCATATGAATGTTTTCTGGTTGAATACCATGTATGATATAGTAAAATAGGCTCTTATAACAAAATAGAACCTGAGGGATGCTAATAGAATGGGCTAGGGAGGTTCAGAACTGAGACAGGGAAGCGGTTCAACTATTGGGAATCCAGGGCATAAGAAGCCCCAATTTCCTAGAGAACCTATTGAGTTTTGGTTCTGTAGAAAGTTAGGTTATATTCAATATTTTTTCAGGATATTCCCATTTGTGCCTAGTGGGAGAGGATCCATATGAGCTATGCCTTCAAGAGAATGATCATGAGAACCTCTCTAGGAAGGTAGTTGGGGAACTAACAAACATAAAAACTAAGAAGGAGGTCATGGTTGAGGTATGAAGGCTTCATATACACATTTCCAGTAGAGAGGACTCACTCAAGGTAGTCAGGTTTCAGTACAGGGCTGTGGATTAGGCCATTTTTATTCAGGGCAACCTATACCAAAGGAGAAGGGTGTTAGGCCATATACTATTCAAGGTACTATTATAGTAGCCTCTACTATCGCGTATGACTTATTTGATATGGGTGATTCAAATTCCTTCATCTTTTTGTCTATTGTGTAAATCTTTGGGATTGAAATTGAGTACCTCTATGTCATGATGATACTTGATACTTCATTGGGAATTCGATTGAAAAGTGTATTCTAGTGAAAGGAATTCCCCCTTGAGGTAGGTATCCATCATTTATTATGGTACCTATTTATCCTCTAGATGATTGGATTTAATTTCATTTTAGGGGTGTAATGGTTTTTTCCCTATCATTCCTATGTGGACTATTATCACTACAAGGTATTGTTTACATCAACAGAGGGAGATAGTTACCTTCACAAGGGTGAATGAGATGTTTAAGCAATTAGATCTAAACCAGAGAATATTAGGATAGGTGGAGAGAATACCCATATTTATAGCCTTTATATGGATGATTAGGGGTTACATCAGGCTGATTTACCTCCCATAGTGTACCATTTTAGGGATGTATTCCTTGAAAATTTCTTCAGACTACCTCCTAAGAGAGAGGTGGATTTCTCTATCAATCTAGTTCTAGGAGCTGCAGTGGTGTCCATTCCTCCTTATAGGATTTCCACTATCAAGTTATAGGATCTCAAAATATAACTATAGGACTTAGAAGCTAAGGGTTTTATAGGACCAACACTTCTCCTTGGGGTTTAACAGTCCTTTTTTCCAAGAAGGTGGACAGTACCCTCAGGATTTGTGTGGATTTACAGAAGTTGAAATAGCTTACTATAAAGAACTAGTATCCTTTTACTCATATATATTACCTATTTTATCATCTTATAAGATCTAGAGTACTCTATAAGATAGACCTGAGATCATACTATCATCAAGTGTGAGTCAGGTCTTCAGATATACCATGTATGGATTTCAGAAGTTGGTATGATTTATATGAGTATTTGGTTATGTCGTTCGGTCTTAATAATATGCATGATGTTTTCATGGATTTGATGAATAGGGTATTCCATCCCTATCTAGATTCCCTTTTCATGGTTTTTGTGGTTGAAATATTAGTGTATTATCATACTTTAATAATACATGCCAAAAATCATGAGATCATACTGAGTACACTAAGAGAACAACAGTTATATGATAAGATAAAAAAGTTCAAATTCTGGATTGATAAGGTTCACTTCTTGGTCTATATCATTTAAAAATTAGGAGTATCAGTTGACCCAAAGAAGGTGAGTGCTATTATTTCCTAGGAGAAACCCAAGAATATGTTTGATATATGTAGTTTCTCAGGGATGAATGAATATTATAGAAATTTCATACATGACTTATCACACATTTCGATACCTCTTACTAGTCTAACTAAAAGGGTGTGAAGTATTTGTCATATTAATTGTGTGATAAATTCTTTCAGGAGATAAAAGGAAGGATTACTTCAACACTAATCCTAATTCCAACAGATCCTAGAAGAGGCTATACAGTGTTTTGTGATGCATTAAGAATTAAGATGGGTGTTTTATTGATACAGGAAGATCAATTCATTGCGTACTAGTCTCTCTAGTTGAGACCTCATGAGTGTAATTACCTGATGCATGACCTCGATCTTACAATGGTTGTTTATACCTTTCATTTTTGGAGGAATTATTTGATGGGCGATCTATTTTTGGTGTTTATGGAACAAAAGAACCTTAAAATTAACTTACACAAAATGTGTTAAATCTCATATAGTAAATATGGCTTGAATAACTTCAGTATTTTGAATTTGAACTTAACTATATGCTTGGAAAGGATAATGCGATAGCAGATGTGATGAGCCATAAAACTCAGGCATAATCCATTGAGGAATCCAATAATGAATGGAAATTGATGGACCTTCTTTACAATATGCATATAGAGTTTCAATAAAGTCATGAGTGGAATTTTCTTATATCCTTTTAAGTTACCTCTTTACTCTTTGATAGGATAAAGGGAAGGAAGTTTTCAAATCCTGAATGGTTGGTCCTATGGGAAAGTATTTCAGGTGAGGAACTACCTTCAGATTTTTTTTTGATGGATATGACATCCTATGTATACATGGGTGTATCTGGGTTCCTACATACATGTGAGAGAATTTGATGCAAGAGTACCATGATTATCAATGGGAAGTTAACCTAGGAATCTCCAAGTTGTATCATGATATGAGTTGTCAGTATTGGTGGCCTTTGATGAAACATTTGATGACAGGTTTTATCACTAGGTGTTACAACTATCAGAAAGTGGAGGTGGAACATCACCATCCCTATGGCTTGGTATAGCCTTTATCAATCCCAGAATGGAAATGGTGTAACACCCCAAGAATTTACAAATAGATTTAATTTATAATGAATGAAACATCGAGTCCCTACAAAACAACACAATTTATAATCTAGTAGTTAAGCACAACTTTTCCTCTACTATGTTTTGAATTTCTAAAAATGGTCATCTAGAGTTGTGATTATAAAGTTATTTGGAGTCTGATAGAACCAACTTGATTTTTTTGATAAATAGTAACATACCCTTATGAAAATTAATATGAATAGTAATATGACCCATATGAATAGTAAAAAAATATTGTTATTTTATTTTATTAAGGTAATAATATGATGAGATCTTAATTAAGTTTTCAATGTGATATAAAACTAATTATACATTTAACATTGTTATTTTTCAAATTAACTAAGATTTTATTTAAAAATTAAATTAATAATATTTAGAAAATTATTTTTGAAAAATATATTTCATTTTTGAATTCTAAATGCCAAAAAATGGTTAGGGTGAATTTTTGGAATTTTTATGAAATTCTTGAATTTTTGATGAATAGTGAAATATGGTAAAATAGTGTATATACAAATTATCAGTATAATACACTATTTATGACATCATAAGTGATATAAGACCACTTGGTTCAAACTCACATTCCATTATTACTATTTTGGGTCACATGAATTGAGATTATTCATAGTCTTGAGAAAAAATATTATAATAATGATTAAAATAATGAAAAATACCTCCTCTCCTCCACTATAAATATCACCCTCATTCCCCTCTTCCTCCCACACCTCTCAAGCCTTGAGACTTACCTAATTTCTACCAAATAATCCTCCCAAGACTCTTACCCACGTCCTAGATCATCTAGTGTCAGCAAAAGGTCAAAACCAAAGGCCTTAAGAAGGATCTCAAGGAGAAGAGATCAAGAGGTAAACATCCTCTTTTGTTTTCTTTATTTTCTTTCATTTTATGTCATTATTTTTAATTTCATTTGAATTTTTTTGAGATATGTAATTTAATATCCCTCTTACTGATCATATTATTTAAGAGTTATGAGATACACCCTTTATCTCATCAAACTATTTTGTGAAATTTTAAGTGACGCCGTTAGGTTGCCAAATTTTCGTGAGAGATTTCTCAATTTTATTCTATTTTGAGTTCCTTTCTTTTCTACTTCTTTTCTCATATCCCCTCATCCAAATGATATGATAATTCCAATACCTTACATTAATTATAATTTTATTATTCTAATGGAATATTTCATCATCATCTCCCCCCCTCCTTTTATACTATAAATGCAAACATCGTCTGAGATGTGTTAAATTATCACACTCAAGGAAGATGGGTTTTCAATTTGCATTACTATCATCAAGACTGGTCATGAAACCTTTTTAATTTTTGAACAAAATATTAATATATTTATTTTACCTTATTAAATATTCTGGAATCCTTACACACTCATAATACAAAATAATAATACAAAACAAGTTCATTATGCACAAAATGGGCAATGTTAATCCAAGCATTTATCAATAACTTTTAACTAATGAATCATCCTCAAGTATATAACCCAAAATCATTATAAGATAATTTTCATCTATTTAATTTCACTAATAATATTTATTAAAAATTCTATATGTTTAAACACATTTAAAACGAACTTCCATTCATGAATACAAGTAAACGGATCATGAAAACCAAGGGAGAAAATGCTTCCAAAACAATAAAATTGAATCTCTTAAAACCCATCAATAAGGTCATGAATGAACCTAATAAAGTTATACCATATCAATTAAATGTTTATGAGGTTATAGAATTATTAGTTAATGAAGCTAAATTTTATTATTTAAGTCGTTAAGAACAATCAAGAACACCTTCGAGCTTAAGGTAAGGGATATCTTAACTCAATTTCCATTCGTTGAGTGAAACATCAATGTCATTGGTCTTGTATTTTAATAAAATATGTGTGAATAAAATATGATTGTTTAATTATATATATCCACTTTTATTGTGTGGGTTTATGTTTGTCACTCATAATTATGTCATTGATTTGTCCTCAATCTAATGATACATTCTGGGTAAGGGTTTCTTCACCCTGCTTTCAACTTTGTGAGATATTCCGCATTCACTACTATTACTTGTGTATGGTGTATGTATACTTCCTATTGATGTTTCATACCAAGAATCTCTTTATTTTTATGATATTCAATGTATCATTTTATGACTATTAATTTTGGGGCATAGGGTTCAATTGATTACAAAGTAGTAAGTATTTTCTACCCAAACCTCCATTTTCATTCGGGCTGCTCTTATTCTCTATTCACCTCAATTAAATTATTATTTATTCTTATGTACTACTCATAAATTTTGTGTGATTTTCCTATATATGTGTACCAATCATAATATTTCTATATTTTTTTGGAAGTTACATGTTTTAAAATAATCATTCAAAAAATTCTTCTGAAATATAAGCTTGATTCAAGGAACTTCTAAAATTCTTACCTATTTTGATGTTCAATATATAATATGTTTTAAGCCATGTTTATCTTTTTAAATCACACATTTTAAATTATATTTTTTTTCATTTCTGGTTTTATGAAATAAAACATTCCTTTTCACTTTAAAATATCTTTAATTAATTCCTTAAACCGCCCTAAAATGTTTTAATTATAATGCTTCTTTAAAATCACTTTTTATATGGTTTCACTTAATTAGGACATCATTTAAGACTCAAATGTAATATCAATGTCCTTAAATTTTATTTTATGGGATATACATGTTTAAAACTAGATTTATGGAAAATACAAATGATTTAGCAAAAGAACTCTACTTTCCAATGTAAAATGGAATTTTCTCTTCACACTTTAACTTTTTGAGATATATGCCTTATTCACCACTTATTTCTTTCTTGTGGTGTATGTATTTCCATTTGGTACATTATATCAAGAGTCTCCTTATTCTCATGAAATTATAAGGGATTATGATTTGAATGTTTCAAGGTGGTATGAGACACTTTGGAATGTTTAAGGATTATTTCCTCAAGAATTTTTCAATGGTCTCATTTAAAAGTATCTTTATTTATGTCAAAATCCTTTGATGAATCCGTATCCTCAAATATATACAGATATTTAGAAGGAATATTTTACTTGCATTAAATATATGTATAAATAATTCTTTGGACATGAAGCGGTGGGGGGGGCCCACTATAGCCCCCTGATGCATTGACATGTTTCATGAGACAAATCAGTTGGTGAAAAACCCTTTGAGTTTGTTTCCAAAATTCAGACGAGTTTCTACCTACATACTTAAACCGTTTCAATGGTATTGTGGTATCATGTTCCAGATATATGACGTCCAATTAATAAGCATTCTCTTTATTCATTTTCAGTTATTACTATCCATGAGGTTTTCACTTTGAAAAAATTAAGACTAGTTTATACCTACATACTTAAACCGTTTCAATGGTATTGTGGTATCATGTGCCAAATATATGACATCCAATTAATAAGAATTCTCTTTATTCATTTTCAGTTATTACTATCCATGAGGTTTTAACTTTGACAAAACCTATGGATGTAGTTTCATTATCAGTTTATTAAAGGCGCATGTTTTTCATTTATTCACCGTGCCATATTGACTATGACTAATTGTTTATGATTTAGTTATTATTGATTCATGATTCCACTATTTATAACCCTTACTGAGCATTTGATCTCACCCCTTTCATTTGTTTACCTTCAACAGTTTATGAAGAGGAGACCATTTATTGAGTTCTCATGGATGCAGTATTTTAGTTTTTCATTATGTGTTGTATTTTTCTACCTTTCCCAATATAATATGAGTTACATGTATGTATCTAGTTTATTCAAGACTACTAAACTACTCAGTCCTTCGAGATTTTATTCCTTGTAATCATGCCAATGTAATTAGTAATGAACCATCTCTAGTCTAGAGGGGTCAGGGCATTACAGTTGGTATTAGAGGAAGTTTAGTAGAAACCTTGGGAACTAGATTTAGAAAGTGTAGGTTAGGGAACAAGTCCCTAAGATGGTCTATGAGGATAGATAAACAAGAACATCCTATAATTTTGGTAAGGAATAGATTATGTGGATCTTTCTATTAAATATATCCCTGTCTAGATACAAACAAGTAGAGGTGGCGTTGGAACATATGTAACTAGGAGTGAAAAATCCGACAAGGAGTTTCAGGATTCACCTGGGGTATCCTAGTACACAACAACGGGCCTTTCTGACCTCTTGGTTTGACACTCTTGGGGGATATGCTCAGGATAATTCATATTTTATTTACCCACCATTATGAAGGATTTATGCCCCCAAAGTGACCAAAGAATATGGTTCTAGGATTTATGATGCTTAAATTTATGCTATGTTCTATACCATGTTTAGAGTTATAGAGAGTTCATAATTTTATGATCTAATATATAATATGAAAATTGATTATAAATGGCACCTAGTAGAAGGAATAAAATCTTCACCAATGTACGCGATGCGAAGCATAAGAAGGATTATATCTCTAATGGTCTTAAACCATATTTTCAAAGGAAGATCGCCTCCCAAGTATCCTCATCATATGAGGAAATAATATAATTTGTTAACAAGGTATGTAAATACTTCTCTGAGTCCTATGGATTTAAAGGGAATAAAAAGAACGAGAGGATGACAGAGAAATACAGGGATAAAGGTAAGAAGGGAAAGAAGAGTTTTCCCACATGTGAAAATTATGGAAAGAATCACCATGGAATATGATTGAAGGGAATGGGAGTTTTCTATAAGTGTGGAGAAAAAAGACACCAAGTTCATGATTGAAAGGGTAAGAAAATGGTTTCTAATTTACAATGATTTAACTGCAAGGAGATGAGACACTATGTGAATCAATGTCCCAATATTTAGAGGAATATACCCCAAATGCTGATTTTGGATAATGATAAAGTTATGATGCTACCACAGATGAAGTAGAATAATTAATATGCCTAGTCAAAGAATCATGTCATTTTAATATTTTGTCAGTAATGTACTGGTTATATGAATTATGAGATATATAATGATTGTATGACAGTACTCTTTCATTAAGGATTTGTGGTTGTATGATGAATGGTATAAAGGAAAAGTGATTCAGAAGAAATTTAATCTTTTTTTAATATATATATATATATATATATATGATTGAGGTAAATACAACCCTTAATATATATATCTAATGTTTAGATAATGATGATGAAATTATTGATTTGGAAAAATACTGTCTACCTTGGAGCTGATTTTTGGCTTGTTGATAAGTGGTCTATGATATCATCAATGGAGTTTAAAAAACTTTTGTATTTAAGGAATATATCCAATAACATGTATCTTACTTAAGGAATATAGAATAATTCATGTTTTCAATATGGTTTTTATGGTAAATCAAGGTATTTCCATATTTCGGGAGAATACATGATGATGTTATTCACATGTTTGGAATGTGATTTTTAGATCTGCTTCTTGTTGATTAAGGGTTAATGATAAGTTCATCATGGAAAATTAGATACCTTCATTATAATGTGTTGAATCATTATATTTTTCAATTTTTAACCATTTACAAAATGGTTTAAGTTGATCATTGTATGGGTTTTTTTTAGAGTTTAATGTCACTATATGATGGTTTGATTATTATTCCATGACCATGTTTTTTAATTAGAATTAATTTTTTTTGTAATAATCGATGTATTTCCCCTTCATCTTATTAAGAGGATATTTTAACCGTATTCCTGATGTTGGTTTCCCACAAGGGAATTTTCAAAAATCAACCATTAACTTTGGAAGTTCAATTTTCAATTTTGAGGATGAAATTTTTGTAAGGAGGGAATAATGTAACACTCCAAAAATTTACAATTAGATTTAATTTATAATTCATGAAACACTAAGTCCCTACAAAACAACCCATTTTATAATCTAGTCGTTAGTCACAACTTTGCCTCTATTATGTTTTGAATTTCGAAAAATGGTCATCTAGAGTTGTGATCAGTAAGTCATTTGGAGTCTGATAGAACCAACTTTATTTTTTTGATGAATAGTAACATACCCTTATGAATAGTAATATTACCCATATGAATAGTAAAAAATAATATTATTTTATTTTCATAAGGTAATAAGATGATGAGATATTAATTAAGTTTTTAATGTGATATAAAACTAATTATACCTTTAACATTGTTATTTTTTGAATTAACTATGATTTTATTTAAAAATTTAATTAATAATAGTTAGAAAATTATTTTTGAAAAATGGAGTTATTTTTTTAATTCTAAACATAAAAAAATGGTTATGGTGAATTTTTGGGATTTTTATGAAATTCTTGAATTTTTGATGAATAATCAAATACGGTAAAATACCGTATATACAAATTATTAGTATAGTACACTATTTATGACATCATAAGTGATTTAACACCACTTGGTTCGAACTCACATTCCATTATTAATATTTTTGGGTCACATGAATTTATATTATTCATAGTCTTGAGCAAACATATTATAATAATGATTAAAATAATGAAAAATACCTCCTCTCCTCCACTATAAATACCACCCTCATTCCCCTATTCCTCCCACACCTCTCAAGCCTTGGGCCTTACCTAAGTTATGCCTAATAGTCCTCCCAATACTCTTACCCACTTCCTAGAGATACTGGTATCACCAAAAGGCCAAAACCAAAGGCCTTAAGAACGATCTCAAGGAGAAGAGATCAAGAGGTAAACATCATCTTTTGTTTTCTTTCTTTTCTTTCATTTTAGGTTATTATTTTTAATTTTCTTTATATTTTGTGGGGATATGTCATTCCATATACCCCTTTATTCCCATATTATTTAATAGTTATGAGATACCCCCTTTCTCTCATCAAACTATTTTATGAAATTTTAAGTGATGCCGTTATGCTGCCGAATTTTCGTGAGAGATTTCTCAATTTTCTTCTATTTTGAGTTCCATTATTTTCTACTTCTTTCCTTATATCCCCTCATCCAAATGCTATGATAATTCCAGTACCTTACATGATCTGGAATTTTATTATTCTAATGGAATAATTCATCATCATCTCTCTCACCCTCCTTTTATACTATAAATGCAAACACCGCCTAAGATGTGTTAAATTATCACACTCAAGGAAGATGGATTTTCAATTTGCATTACTATCATAAATACTGGTCATGAAATATTTTTAATGGTTTAAAAATATCTTAATATATTTATTTTACCTTATGTAATATTTTGGAATCCTTATACACTCATAATACAAAATAATAAAACAAAACAAGTTCATTATGCACAAAATGGGAAAAGTAAATCCAAGCATTTATCAATAACTTTTAACTAATGAATCATCCTCAAGTATATAAACCAAAATAATTATAAGATAATTTTTAATCCTTTAATGTCACTAATAATATATATTAACAATTCTAGATGTTTAACCACATTTAAAATGAACTTCCATTCACCAATACAATTAAACGGATCATGAAAACCAAGGGAGAAAATGCTTCCAAAACAATAAAATTGAATATCTTAAAACCCATAAAAAATTTCATGAATGAACCTAATAATGTTATAAAATATCAATTAAATATTTATGAGGTTTTGGAATTATTATTTAATGAAACTAAATTTTATTATTCAGGTCGTTAAGAACAATTAAGAACACCTTCGAGCTTAAGGTAAGTGATATCTTAACTCAATTTCCATTCGTTGAGTTAAACATCAATGCCACTGGTCATGTATTTTACCAGAATATGTGTGAATGACCTATGATTGTATTATTCTATATATCCACTTTTATTGTGTGGGTTTATGTTTGTCACACATAATTATGTCATTGATTTTTCCTCAATCTAATGATACGTTCTTGGTAAGGGTTTCTTCATCCCACTTCTATCTTTGTGAGATATTATGTATTCACTAATATTACTTGTGTATGGTGTATGTATACTTCCCATTGATGTTTCATAACATTAATCTTTTTATTTTCATGATATTAAATGTATCATTTTATGACTATTAATTTTGGGGCATAGTTTTCAATTGATTACAAAGTAGTAAGTATTTTCTACCCGAACCTCAATTTTCATTCGGGTTGCTCTTATTCTCTATTAACCTCAATTAAATTATTATTTATTCTTATGTACTATTCATAAATTTTGTTTTAATTTCATAAATATGTGGACTAATCATAATCCTTATTAATTTTGTTGTAATTTACATGTTTTAAAATAATCTTTTAAAAAATTCTTCCGAAATGCAAGCTTGATTCAAGGAACTTCTAAAATTCATATCTATTTTGATGTTCACTCTATAATATATTTTAATCCATGTTTATCTTTTTAAATAACACATTTTAAATTTAATTTTGGTTCATTTCCGGTTTAATGAAATTAAACATGCCTTTTCACTTTAAAATCTCCTTAATGAATTCCTTAAACCACACTAAAATGTTTTAATTCTAATGCTTCTTTAAAATCACTTTTTACATGGTTTCACTTTAGTAGGACATAATTTATTCCTAACATGTAATCTCAATGTCCTTAAATTTTATTTTATGGTATATACATTTTTAAAACCAGATTTATGGAAAATACAAATTATTTACCAAAATAACTCTTCATTCCAAAGTAAAATGGATTTTTCTCCAACACTTTAACTTTTTGAGATATATGCCTTGTTCACCAATTATTTATTTCTTGTGGTGTATTTATTTACATTTGGTATATAATATCAAGATTCTCCTTATTCTCATGATATTATAAAGGATTAGGATTTGAATGTTTCATGGTGGTATGGGACACTTTGAAATGTTTAAGGTTTATTTCCTCAAGAATTTTTCAATGGTCTCATTTAAAAGTATCTTTATTTATGTCAACATCCTTTGATGAACCCATATCCTAAAATATATATGGATATTAAGAAGACATATTGTACTTTAATTAAATATATGTATAAATAATGCTTTGGACATGAAGCGGTGGGTGGGGCCCACTATAGCCCCTCGATGCATCGATATGTCTAATGAGACAAATCAGTTGGAGACAAACGCTTCAAGTTTGTTTCCAAAAATTAGATTGGTTTCTACCCACAGACTTAAACCACTTCAACAGTATTGTGGTATCATGTTCTAGATACATGATGTCCAATTAATAATCATTCTCTTTATTCATTTTCAGTTATTACTATCCACAAGGTTTTCACTATGACAAAACCTATGGATGTAGTTTCATTCTCAGTTTATTAAAGGAACATGTTTTTCATTTATTTATCATGCCATATTGACTATGCCTAATTTTTTATGATTAATTTATTATTGATAAGACTTCCACTATTTTTAACCCTTACTGAGCATTTGAGCTCACCCCTTTCATTTGTTCACCTTCAATAGGTTATGAAGAGGAGACCATTTATCGAGTTATCATGGATTTAGTCTTTTAGTTTTTCATTATGTGTTGTTTTTTTACCTTTACAAATGTAATATGAGTAACATGCATGTATTTAGTTTCTTCAAGACTACTAAACTACTCAGTCCTAAGGTATTTAATTCCTTATAATCATGCTAATGTAATTAGTAATGCATAGGCTCCAGTCTAGAGGGATCAGGGTGTTAAAAATGGGATGACATCATGATGAATTTTGTGGTTGGATTATAGAGGTTTTATTGAGGTGGTGATGAAATTTGGGTATTCATTGATCGAGTGATCAATGTATTGATTAGTGTAACATCCTGGTTCCGGAATCCGCCCAGAGGTGCTCCATACCCGGTTGGTCACATGGCCTCAAGTGCGTTTCCCCAAATGCCAGAGGCTGCTGACTAGAAGCGAGGGCCTTGGATGTGATAGTGGGAAAACTATACCCTCATTGATAGAGTAACGCAGTGGAAATAACAGATATACAATAGCGGAAGCAGTAAAAGCATGCAATAAGTAAACAATAGAAGACTGAAGAAATAAAAACTTGGAGCACATATATATAATGATGAATGATACATATGTCTAGGAAAGTAGCCAAATAAGTCACAATGCTGGAATACAGCAGTAAACCGAAGTATAAAAGAAAATAGATAAACTCCAGCAGCATCGCAAGCCTCAGCTTGGTCCCATGCTCTCCAGCTCCCCAACAATCAATTACCTGAAGTTGAAGGGTGCTTTCCCTTATATATACCCGCAACAATATAATCTATTTGGGCCCAAAAGCATGACCCAAACAGGGTGTGAGATGAATCCCAATAGGCAACCACCCAAATATCTATGCCTAATAGTCAGTGAATATATATGGAAATAAATAAGAAAAAAGAAGCAGTGAACATAGAAGTACTCAAAAGTAAACAGTCCTACAGTTTCATTTAAAAACATTTACTTTTAAGTATTTAATCAACCCAAAACAAATACAATAAACCCTATGAGTAGTTCTCACATTCTAAACCCCCTGGTTCACAATACAGGAGAAGATATAGCAAAGAATCTCTGAGGAAGCACTCACCGTTAATTCCCCCTATAGTCATGTGTGATCGAAGACTCTCTGAGGAAGCACTCACCATCAATTCCCCCTATAGTATTTTAACAGTAACCTACAGACACTATGAGGAAGCACTCAATGTCAATTCCTTCTGTGGCCTCATAACATAACTATAGACACTCTGAGGGAGAACTCAATGTCAATCCCCCCTATGGTCTGGCAGTGTGATAATTAAAAAAGATACTCTGGGAAAGCCCTCAATGTCAATTTCCCATATGGTCTCACTACACCAGGTTCCCGTAGTCCTATGTAAATAAATCATGCACAAACGATAATTAGTAGCCAAAGTAAACCTCAAGAACTACTTGGCTAAACAACTATGACATATCATAACATGTCAAATAATAATCACTCCACCCAACAATACTAGGCATGAAAATTAAGCAGCAGCCTAACAGGCAAGGCTAGACCAAACGGTCAAAAACAAGAAAACCTAGGCAAAACATCCATATCTTGAAAAAGATAACCCTATTATCAAACAATTAACCTCTACCCAAACAAACAGGGCATAACAAGCAATAAAAGGGCTAAAACCATAAACACATAATACCTCAAATGAGGGTATTGGGAACTTTTGCACATATAACTCAAAGACTAACTACATAAAGGCAGAAACCACCAACCTCAGTGTTGTGAGATCGATATACGTGAATCTTAGGCCTTGAATCACCCTAGAACGCCATAGATATATAAAAACACTTAATACATTCAACCAAGGATATCTTGTGGAAGAGGAGAAATTAGGATATTATGTTCAAGAAAAAGAGAGAAATCACCATGGTGATTCCAATGCAATCAACGGTGGTTGATTCAAAGAAAGGACGATAAGTCGGGGGATCAGAGAAGATCCATGGCAGTACAGATGCTCCTGGAAAAAATAGGTTGAGAAGAAGTGTGTTCTGTCTGTCAGACATGACCCCAATCCGTTTAATGAAAAAAAAGAAAGTACATGGTGTGTTATTTAAAATTACATGGCGTGTACTTTCCTTTTCTAGCCCCCGCTTTAGGTGGTCTCAAGGTCACCACACACAACCATGTGCACGACCATTATACAGCCTGCACACGGTCACCCGTGACAACCGGGTACATGGCGTGTACTCCTAAAATTTCCAAAAAATTCTATTTTTCTGAAAAAAACAACTAGAAAGGAAAAACATACCTGAAAAGAAGATCTGGGTTCTTAAAAACTTCCCCCATTAAATAAATTCATCCCTAAATTTCCCTAACAAGGCGGCGTAGAAGAAGAAACCTTGAATAGCTCCAACCACTGTGATCATACATCGGCCTCCCTCTCCCAGGTCTCATCCTGTACTCACCCGTGCTGCCATAACACTCATACTAGAGGAATAGGTTATCCATGAAGAACTTTGTCACTTCGATCAACAATCCGGATAGGATTATCTTTGAAAGATGCGTCTAGCTAGAGCTTAACCTCCTCGGGTTGGAAAACATGAGACGAGTCTGAGAAGTAACATTGAAGCTGAGAAACATGGAAGTCGTCATGCATAGGCCGGTACCTCTGATGTAACTATAACTGATAGGAAATTGAACTAACTCTCCCCAACACCTCAAACTTCTTGACGTATCTCGGTGAAATCTTACCCTATCTTCTTATCCTCCTATGTCCCAACCTTGGTGTGACACACAGGAAAAACTGATCTTCGAGCTTGAACTCCAGAGGTCGTCTCTATCGATCAACATAAGACTTCTGTCATGACTGTGCCGTAACCACCCTCTTCCGAATCAAATCTATCTACTATGTGGTCTCCTGGACAAGTTGAGGTCCCAACATAGCTGCCTCTCCTACCTCCAGCCAGCATAAGGGTGATCGACATGGCCTACCGTACAAGGCCTCATAAGGTGCCATCTGAATAGTTTCTTGAAAACTATTATTGTAGGAAAACTCCATAAGAGGTATTTGCTTCTCCCAAGAACCTCCAAAATCCAGGATGAATGCTCGAAGCATGTCCTCTACACCTAAATCGTATGCTCGGACTGACCATCTGTCTGGGTATGATATGCTATACTCAGAAGTACCTATGTACCCCAATACCTCGGAAGTCCCTACCCAACTCGATAAGTAAAACGGACGTCCCTATCTAAAATAATGGAGTGCAGAAGTCCATTTAAATGTACAATCTCTCGGATGTACAAACTTCCCAACTCATCAACACTGGAGGTCTCCTTTATCGGCAAGAAGTGGGAAAACTTCATGAGTCTTTCAATGACAACCAATACTGCATCATTCTTTCAAGGCGACCTCGGAAAACCTGTCATGAAATCCATCAAGACATCATTCCACTTCCACTCGGGAATGGGTAAGTGCTGTAAAATCCATGTTGGTCGCTGATGCTCTTCCTTCACCTGCTGATAGGTGGAACACTCATGAAAAAACTTGCAACATCTCTCTTCATACCTGGACACCAATATTGACTATGTAGATCTTGATACATCTTGGTGACACTAGGATGAACTGCCCAAACTGAGGAATTAAAGTCTCACATCATCTCCTCACGTATGTCTATTGAAACCCATACGTGCCCATGAAAATGCAAGATATCATCCTCATCTATGGTACACCTGGGAATAGGGTCCTCTCCTGATATACTCTCCCATAGGACTAGGCCATTTTAATCTGATAGCTACCTCATTCGCCCTAAATCAAGAAGAGTAGAGGTAATAGCTAAAGAAGATATAAATGTCTGCCCCTGTCTGTCTTGCACCTCCAAATACATTTTAGAGAACAGATCCATAATCTACCACTCACTACTGTCCTCCTGAACTATGTGTACCTAAGTCCTCCTACTCAACGAATCAGCTACTACATTTCCCTTCCCAGGGGTGTAGGCAAGCTCAAAGTCAAAAGACTGAAGGTACTCAACCTACATTCATTGTCTCAAATTTAGATCGTGCTGAGTGAAGATATACTTGAGACTCATGTGGTCTGTGAAAACCACAAAATGATCCCCCAGAAGATAATATCTACAACAACGTAAAGTATAAACAATTTTAGCAAGATCTATATCATGCGTCGTGTAGTTCCTCTCATGTGGCCTCAACTGCCGAGACCCGTACGCAACGACCCCTTCTCCCTGCATAAGCACTGCTCCCAGCCCAATACCTGATGCATCACAATAAATAATATAGATCTTCCCAGCTCTGGAAAAACCAGTATCAGCGCTGAAGTCATCCTCCCTTTCAGCCCCTAAAAGGCTGAATCATAAGATTATAACCACAAGTACTTTTCACCCTTCTTAGTCAGGCCTGTCAGTGGTGCTGCTAAGTGTGAAAAGTCCTATATGAAAAGTCTATAGTAACCAGCCAGCCCTAAGAAACTTTGTACCTCAAATACATTCTTTGGTTGCTCCCAGGAAACTACTTCTCTCACCTTCTCTGGGTCTACTGATACTCCTGTCTCTGAGATAACATGACCAAAGAAGTGAATTTGGTCCATCCAAAAGTGGAATTTTGAGAGCTTAGCATATAAATGATGCTATCTCAGTGTACTCAAAATGATCTCAAGATGTGTGGCATGGATGTTTTGAGTGTGAGAGTACACCAAGATATCATCCATGAAGACCACCACAAAAGAATCCAAATATGGATGAAACACTAGGTTCATCATTGCCATGAAAACTGCAGGTGCGTTCGTGAGACCAAATGGAATAACCACATACTCGTATGACCATACCTACTCTGAAAGGTTGTAAGAGGTATATCTGATGGTCTAACATGCAACCGATGATAACCAGATCTCAATTCAATCTTCGAGAACACCTGGGGTACTCGAAGCTGATCAAAGAGATCATCAATCCTCAGAAAGGGATATCAGTTCTTGATCGTCAACTAGTTCAACTTCCGATAATCCACACAATGTCTAAGGGTACCATCCACCTTCTTCACAAACAGGACAAGCGAACCCCAAGGAGAAGTACTGGGTCTGATGAAACCCTTTTCCTGCAACTCCTCCAACCACTTGTTGAGTTACTATAACTCTGGTGTAGCCATCCTATAAGGAGGAATGGACATCGATGCCTCTCCTAGAACAAGATCAAAAGAAAAGTCCACCTCTCACTTCAGAGGCAAACCTAAAAATTCCTCTAGAAAGACATTTCTAAAATGATCCACCACTAGAGGAAAGTCCATATGTGAAGTCCCTTGGTCATCCAGATACAGACTAGAAAACTGGTCTATAACTCCCCAAAACCCATGATGCTCGGGTCCCACTCTTCTCACCAGATCATCCCATTCTCCCTTATGAAGAAACAATCCACCCTCCAATGACGTGAAACTCACCCTACGATGATAGAAATAGACAATATCCTGGAAGGTAACCAACCAGTCTATTCCAAGAATGACATTGTAGCCCATCATCTCCAAGAAATAGAGGTCCCAGAATAAGTGAAACCCACCAACCTCAAGAGGGAACTTCTTCCACTGACATACACTAGCCGTTCTAGTTCCCAACATAGTGTTTAGCGTCAAGAAATCAGTAGAAGAAAAGATATAGATCCCAAGGCTCTCCACAACAACAAAAAATATAAAGCTATTGGAAGACCCTATATTGAAAAGTGCATAAGGTAAAACTGAGGCAATTAGGATTTTAACTTGAACTGTAGAGGGTTCGGGATTCTTCTTCTACTGGGTCTTCTATACTGCAAAAGTCTGACCTGCACTATGGCCATGTGACCCTGCATGACCACTCTGAGCTAATCCACCCTATTTTCGCTGAAAGCCTAACGACTGGCTACCACGACCATGACCTCCACCTCGACCTGAATGACTAGAAGAACTCCAATTCCCAGACTAGTGAGAAGCTAATGGTGCTTTTCTCGAATGAGGAGTCATAGAAGAACCCTTGTCACTAGCTACTAGTGAGAAGATATGACAAAATCACTAAAGATGGCCCATCTTGTTGCAAGATCAGCACTCCACTGGGTCTCTCAGGCAATGTGACCTTGTATTCCCAACCCTTCCACACTGGTAGCATACCACCTGGATACTTGGAGGTGCATCCCACCTACTCAGATATCCATGTGTAGACTCCCTATGGTGCTTCTTGTATCAGCTGAAGAAGCATAAACTCTGGATGTGGAACCGCCCTGGATCACTGCTCCAGAATCCCTCAGGACGTGATCTATGATCAGCGCCTGATTGACTATATAAGATATAGAAGTCAACCTGGAGATGTTCACCTGAGCCCAAATTTCCTGCCTGCTACCATCCTCAAACTTCCATGCAAGGAATAAATCATCTCCCCCTAGAAAGGGTGTAAAGTGCTGCAGATCTGTGAAACAAGAAGAATACTCCATGACTGGAAGATTACCCTCCTCAAAACTCATGAACTCTCAGGCTTGATTGGCCCTCAAACTATCTGAGTAGAAGTAGTTGTAGAAGGTATACCAAAACTCATCCCACACCATAACCTATTGGCGTCCTGCCTATGAGATCACATCCCACCATC
The DNA here is from genome assembly GCA_963277665.1 of Viscum album. NCBI lineage: Eukaryota > Viridiplantae > Streptophyta > Magnoliopsida > Santalales > Viscaceae > Viscum > Viscum album. The sequence continues at coordinate 197,526,520 of OY728129.1, read as the reverse complement.
TCTTGGTAGAATCTTGAAGCATATACGCAGCAAGCTTGAACCTCCTCTCCAGAGGCATCTCCAATTTCTCGAAGATAGATAGCAAGGCTTCTAACCATGAATCTGCAGCCTGAGGTCCTCCTTCCCCTAAGATAATGGGAGAATGCTGCTACTGAATGACCCATGTCAATTCTGCCATTGACAAGGTAGGATGCGGTACTCCCTGGAAGGTCTACATAAACCTCAAAAATCCCTCTCAGAACTATGCCCCAACACCTGTATTCGGGAAGATGGCTGGTGCCAAGACTGGCACAAATGGAGGATTCACTGGTAGTCCATGATTAGCCATATCTAGTGTCTGATCACTACTCTATAACTGGCGGACAACCAGAGGACTTCACAGTGGCATGACTCTGTAAGGTCAAGCGCACACCTTAGATTAGGATTAATAGGGACTGAAACTTAGAAGTTTTAGAAGGAAACAAGATAAATAAAGCATTCAAGTTTTTTAAAACATGGATACACAACATGTATAATGCCTACACAGTGTGTTCTCTTAAGCCTTCACATGGGCGTGTACTTTTTCCAACCCAGGTCGTATAACACTCCATACACACGGCGTGTTGTCCTAACACATGGCGTGTACTTTAATCCTCTTCCTCTGCCCGAGTTCTTCTACATGGCTAAGACACATGGTTCTCCTAGAACTAGACTACATAGCGTGTTAGTGCCAAAAATGGCGTGTACTAGATGAACTTCACCAACCCATGTTGTTTGTTACATGACTGGTTACACGGCTCACTCTACACGGCGTGTTTGTTCTAGACATGGTGTGTACTAGAAAGATTTCTCCTACCCATGTTATTCACCACACGACCAGATACAAGGGTTACAATACACAACATGTTGAATATTGACATAGTGTTTATAACTTAAGTTTTATCCATCCATGTCATTAGTCACATGAATGGACACATGGTCTACACAACACGACGTGTATAACTGGTACACGACGTGTTCCCCCAAAGATTTCCCAACCCTATGTCTCTTCCCACATATCTAGTGACACGGTTAGAGACTACATGGCATGTACATATAGTACACAATGTTTACTTAAGAAAAAATAGTTCCTTCTCAAATAGAAGGACACATGGAATGTATTCATCATTACACACCGTGTATTCTGGGTTCTTCCAGACAGTAAGCCTCAAAAACTACTTCGGAACCCAGAAAACACTGAAACAAACATTAAAGTTCCAAATTCCGATACGTGAGGGCCCATACTCCCCATGAATAAAATCTTGGAATCTTATAGATGTCATTTTCAAGCATAAAAGTGTAATGATCCACCAAATTCTAATCCATGAGGGCCCATAACACCTCAAGAACCAAAGTTTGGCATTCATTCAAATGAAACCTTACAAAATTCAATACCTTATCAAAAGAAAGTATTCTTTCAATGAATCCATCATAAAAACATGCATATCTAGCACAACATCTATCATAACAACATGCAATCACTAATTCACCCTAAATGGCATGGCAGGAATGCATGACATGTGATTTATAACAAGTGCCCATATGATGAATGAGATAGAATATCCTCATATCATTGGGTTGAAATAGAAATAGAACCTTAATAATATCAACGATAACAACACAAAACATGTGAATCAACCATTGGTGAAATAAAATCAATTATAAAATTGCAAAACCAGAAAAAAAATACAATAATGAGGTAGATTGGATTTTCCCTATACATGAGTTAGCTACTCATGAGCAAAACTTATTACCAAGTAACTATTCCTTCCTATCCCTAGCTATAGGCTCCAAATAGCAAGTCAAGAAGTAAAAAACATCCTCTGATACCACTTTATAATATCCCAGTTCCGGAAGTCACCTAGAGGTGCCCCGTACTCGGTTGGTCACATGGCCTCAAGAAAATTTCCCCGAATGCCAGAGGCAGTCGACTAGTAGCGAGGGACTTGGGTGTGATAGTTGGGAAACTATGACCTCATTGGTAGAGTAACATAGTAGAAATAAAAAATATACAATAACAGAAGAAGTAAAAGCATGAAATAATTAAACAGCGGAAGACTGAAGAAATAAACAACTAGAGCACATATATATAATGATTCATGATAAATATTTCTAGGAAATCATCCAAACAAGTAACAATTCTGGAATATAGTAGTAAAAAAATGTAAAAAAGAAAACATATAAACTCTAGCAGCATCACAAGCCTCATATTGGTCCCATGCTCTCCAGCTCCACAATAATCAAGTACCTGAAGTAGAAGGGCGCTTTCCCTTATCTATACCTACAATAATATAATCTATTTGAGCCCAAAAGCATGACCCAAATAGGGTGTGAGATGAATACCAATGGGTAACCACCCAAAGATTTATTCCTAATAGTCAGTGAATTTATATGGTAGGAAATAAGCAAAAATAAGCAATGAACAAAGAAGTACTCAAAAGTAAATAGTCCTACAGTTTTATTTACAAAAATTTAATTTTAAGTATTTAATCAACCCAAAAAAATACAAGAAACCCTCTAGGTAGTTCTCATAGCCTAAACCATCTGGTTCACAATACAAGAGAAGATATAGCAAAGACTCTCTGAGGAAGCACTCACCGTCAATTCCCCCTATAGTCTTTTAACGGTAACCTACAAACACTCTGAGGAAGAACTCAACGTCAATTCCTCCTATGGTCTCGTAACATATCTATAGACGCTATGAGGGAGCACTCAACATCAATACCCCATATGGTCTCACATTGTGATAATTAAAACATACACTTTGGGAAATCCCTCAACATCTATTTCCCCTATGGTCTCACTACACTAGGTTCCCGTAGCCCCGTGTAAAGCAATTGTGCACAAATGATAACTAGCAGCCAAAATAAACCTCAAGAACTAATTGGCTAGACAAATACAACATATCATAGAACATCAAATAATAATCACTCCACCAAACGATACTAGGCATGGAAAACAAGTAGCAGCCTAAGAGGAAAGGCTGGACCAAACGGTAAAAAAAAATCAAACATGGGAAAAACATCCATATCTTGACAAAGATAACCTTATTCTAAAACAAATAACCTCTACACAAAAAAATAAGGCATAACAGGCAATAACAGGGCTAAAACCATATACACACAATACCTCGGACTAGGGTATTGGGAAATTTTGCACATATAACTCAAAGAATAACTATGGAAAGGCACAAAACAACTACCTTGGCATCATAAGATCGATATACATGAACCTCAGGCCTTGAATCTCCCTAGAACACCATAGATTTGCAAAAATGATTAATACATTCAACTGAAGATATCTTGAGGAAGAGGAGAAATTAGGATATGATGTTCAATAATAAGGGAGAACTCACTTTGGCCATTCCAACGCAATCGATAGTGGTCGATTTAGAGAACGGACGACGATTCGGGGGCCCAAAGAAGATTTACAGCTGTACAAATGCTCCTAGACGAAATATGTTGAGAAGAAGTGTGTTCTATTCGTCAGACATGACCCAAGTCCATTTAATGAAAAAAAGAAAGTACATGTCATGTTCTTTAAAATTACACAACGTGTACTTGCCTTTTTGAACCTCTGCTTTAGGCGGTCTCTAGGTCACCACACACGGCCATGTGCCTGGCCATTACACAACCTACACACAGTCACCCACGACAACTGGGTATATGGCGTGTACTTAAAGTACATGACGTACACTCCTAAAATTTCCATAAACTTCTCTTTTTTCTAAAAAAACAACTGGAAAGAAAAAACATACCTGAAAAGAAGATCTGGGTTCTTACAAACTTCCCCCCTTAAAAGAAATTTGTCCCTAAATTTCCCTAACAAGGTGGTGTAGAAGAAGAAACCATGAATATCTCCGGCCACTATGATCATACATCGACCTCCCTCTCACAGGTCTCATCCTGTACTTACCCATGCTTCCATAACACTCGTCACTGAGGAACAAACTAACCATGGAGATCCTTCTCACTTCAATCAATAATCCAGACAGGATGCTCTTCGAAAGATGCATCCACATTAAGATCAACCTCCTTGGGTTGGAATACCTAAGACGGGTCTGAGAACTAATGTCGAAGCTGAGAAACATGGAAGATGTCATACATAGCCTGGTACCTCTGAGGTAACTGAAACATATAGGCAACTGGCTCGACTCTCCCCAACACCTCAAGCGACCCGACATATCTTGGTGAAAGCTTACCCTATATCCTTATCCTCCTATTTTCCAACCTCGATGTGACATGCAAGAAAACCTGATCTCCGAACTTGAACTCCATAGGTCATCTCTATCGATTAGCATAAGACTTATGTTGTGACTGTGCTGTAGCAATCCTCTTCCGAATCAACTCTATCTGCTCTCTAATCTCCTAGACATGTCGAGGTCCCAGTATAGCTGCCTCTCCTGCCTCTAGCCAGCATAAGGGTGATCAACATGGCCTACCATACAAGGCCTCATAAGGTTCCATATGAATAGTTTCTTGAAAACTATTTTTGTAGGAAAACTCCACAAGAGGTATGTGCTTCTCCCAAGAACCTCTAAAATCCAGGAAGCATGCTCAAAGAATGTCCTCTAGAACCAGAATCGTATGCTCAGACTGGACATCTATCTGGGGATGATATGCTGTACTCAGAAGTACCTGTATACCCAAATACCTATGAAGTCCCTTCCCAACCTGAGAAGTAAAACGGGCATCCCGGTATGAAATAATGGAGTGCGGAACTCTATATAAATGTACAACCTCTCAGATGTACAAACTTCCCAACTCATTGACATTAAAGGTCTCCTTAATCGGCAAGAAGTGGGCAACCTTCATCAGTCTGTCAATGACAACCCATACTGCATCATTCCCTAGAGGTTACATCGGTAAACCTATTACGAAATCCATTGCGACATCATTACACTTCTACTTGGGAATGCATAACTGCTATAAAAGACCTACAGGTCGCTGATGCTCCACCTTCACCTGCTGACAAGTGGAACACCTCATGAAAAAACCAGCAACATATCTCTTCATACTTGGCCACCAATATTGACAGTGTAGATCTTGATACATCTTGGTGACACCAGGATGAACTGACCAAACTGAGTAATGAAACTCTCACATCATCTCCTTGCGTATGTCTGCTGAAACCCATTTGTGCCCCTGAAAACGCAAGATCTCATCCTTTCCTATGGTCCATTAAGGAATAGGGTCCTCTCCGGACACACTCTCCCGTAGGAATAGGCCTTCTGAATCTAATAGCTGCCTCATTCGCACTCGATCAAGAAGAGTAGAGGTAACAACTATAGCAGATAGAAACGTTTTCCCCTATCTGTCCTACACCTCCCAATGCATTTCAGAGAATAGAGCCATAAGCTTCCACTCACTGCTGGCCTTCTGAACTACCTGTACCTGAGTCCTCCTGATCAACACATTAGCCCCTGCATTTCCCTTCCCAGGTGTATAAGAAAGCTCAATGTCAAAATACTAAAGGTTCTCAACCCACCTTCACTGTATAAAATTCAGATCAAGCTGAGTGAAGATATACTTGAGACTCTTGTGGTCGGTGAAAACCAAAAAATTCTCTCCCAAAAGATAATGTCTCCAATAGCGTAAAGCATGAACAACTTCAGCCAGCTCGAGATCGTGCGTCGGGTAGTTCCTCTCATGTGGCCTCAACTTCCAACAGCTGTACGCAACGACCCCTTCTCCCTGCATAAACACTGCTTCTAGCTCGATACTTTATGAATCATAGTAAATAGTATAGATCTTGCTCAGATTTGGAAAAAATAGTACCGACGCTGAAGTCAACCTCCCTTTCAGCTCCTGAAAGGCCAACTCGCAAGATTCTGACTTACAAGTACTTCACACCCTTCTTAGTCAGGCCCGTCAGTGGCATTGCCAACCATTAAAAGTATTGTATGAAATGTCTGTAGTAACTAGAAAGCCCTAGAAAACTCCATACCTCAAAGACATTCTTATGATGCTCCCAGGAAACTAATTCTCTCACCTTCTCTGGGTCTACTAATACTCTTTTCCCTGATATAACATGACCCAAGAAGTGAATTTTGTCCATCCAAAAGTGGCATTTTGAGAGCTTAACATATAACTGATTCTCTCTTAGTGTACTCAAAATGATATCAAGATGTGTGGCATTGTCATGTCAATTTTGAGAGTACAAAAAGATATCATCCACGAAGACCACCAAAAAAGAATCCAAATATGGGTGGAACACTTGGTTCATCAGTGACATGAAAACTACAGGCGCGTTCGTGAGAACGAAAAACATAACCACATACTCTTATAGACCATACCTACTCTGAAAGGATATAAGAGGTATATATGATGGTCTAATGCGCAACTGATGATAACTAGATCTCAATTAAATCTTTGAGAACACCCGAGGACCTTGAAGCTGATCAAAGAGATCTTCAATTCTTTTCATGGGATATCAGTTCTTGATCATCTACCGATTCAACTTCTGATAATCCACACAAAGTTTGAGGGTACCGTCCGCCTTCTTCACAAACAGGATAGGTGAACCCCAAGGAGAAGTACTAGGTCGGATGAAACCCTTTTCCTGAAACTCCTCCGATTACTTCTTGTGTTCCTGTAACTTTGATGTAGCCATCCTATAAGAAGGAATGTACACCAGTTCCACTCCTGGAAAAAGCTCAAAATAAAATTCCACCTCTCTCTTTGGAGGAAAACCTGAAAATTCCTCTAGAAATACATCCCTAAAATGACCCAACATTGGAGAAATGTCCATCTATGAAGTCCCCTGGACATCCAGATACATACTAGAAAACTAGGCTGTAACTCCTCCCAACCCATGATGCTAGGGTCCTACTCTGCTCGCCAGAACATCCCATTTGCCCTTATGAAGAAATGATCCACCCTCTGGTGATGTGAAACTCACCCTACAACAATAGCAATCGACAACAGCCCAGAAGGGAACCAACCAGTCCATTCCAAGAATGACATCGTAGCTTGTCATCTCCAAGACATAGAGGTCCTAGAAGAAGTGACACCTGCCAACCTTAAGAGGGAACTCCTTGCACTGACATACACTAGCTGTTATAGTTCTCAACGGAGTGTCTAGTGTCAAGACATAAACATAAGAAAAGATAAAGATCCCAAGGATCTCCACAATAGAAAAATATATAAAGCTATGGGAAGGACCTATATCAAAAAGTGTAGAAGCTAAAACTAAGGCAACTAGGATCGTACCTCTAATTGTAGAGGGTCCGGGATCCTGCTCCTGCTGGGTTTGCTCTACTACAAAAGTCTGACCTACACCACAACCCTGTGACCCTGTATGAACATTATGAGATAATCCACCCTATTGTCGCTGAAATCCTAGTGACTGGCTACCAAGGCTACGACCTCCACCTCAGCCTGAACAACTGGAATAACTACAGTTCCCAGACTGGTGAGAAACTGGTGGTGCTACTCCCTAACAAGGAGTCTTAGAAGAACCCCTGTCACTAGCTACTGGTGAGAAGATCTGATAAAATCACTGAAGATGGCCTATCTTACTACAAGATCGGCACTCCACTGGGTCTCTCAAGTAATGTGACCTTATATTCCCAACCCTTCCACACTGGTAGCATACCACCTGGATACCTAGAAGTGCATCCCGCCTACTTAGATCTCCACGTGTAGACTCCCTATGGCGCTTCCTGCTATCAACCGGAGAAGAAATAACTCTGGATACAAAACTTCCTAGGATCAAAGCTCCATAATATCTTAGGTTTTGATCCATTATTAGTGCCTGGTTGATTATAGAAGATATAGAAGTCAACTTGAATATGTTTACCTAAGCCCGAATGACCTACCTGAGACCATCTGAAAACTTACATGCAAGGAATAAATCATATCCCCCTAGAAAGGGTGTAAATCACTGTAGATCTGTGAAGCGAGAAGAATATTCCATGACTGAAAGAGTACCCTGCTCTAAACTCATGAACTCTCGGGCTCGATCGGCCCTCAAAGTCTCTGGGTAGAAGTATTCATAGAAGGTACACTGAAACTCGTCCCATGCCATAACCTGCTGGCATCCCACCTATGAGATCACATCCCACTATATCTTGCAGGAATCTTGAAGCATATACATAGTGATATTAAACCTCCTCTCTGGAGTCATCTAAAAATGATCGAAGATAGATAGCATGGCTTCTAACCATGACTCTACAGCCCGAGGTCCTCTTTCCCCTGGGAAAGTGTGAGGATGCTTCTGCTGAAAGACCCGTGTCAATTCTGCCATCGACGGGGCATGATGCTGTACTCCCTGGGAGGTATGCATAAACCTCAAAAATACCTCTTGGAACTATGCCTCAACACCTGTATCTAGGATGATGGTTGGTGCCAATATTGGCATAGCTGTAGGATCTGCTGGTAGTCCCTAATCAGCCATATCTGGTGTTTGATCACTGCCCTGTAACTAGTGGAAAACTGGAGGATGTCTTGGTGGCATGACTCTGCAAGGTCAGGGGAACACCTTAGATTAGGATTAACAGGGACTGAAACTTATAAGTGTAATAAGGTAATAATAGAAATAAAGAATTCAAGTTTTTCCAAACATGGATACACGGCGTGTATAATACCTACACGACGTGTTCCCTTAATCCTTCACATGGGCGTGTACTTCTACCAACCCAGGTCGTATAACACCCCATACACACAATGTTTTGTACTAACACACAACATATACTTGAATCCTCTTCCCCTTCCCAATTTCTTCTATATGGATAAGCCACACGATTCTCCTAGAACTAGACTACACAATGCGTTAGTTCCAAACACAACATGTATCAGACGAACTTCACCAACTCATGTTGTTTGTTACACGGTTGGTTACATGACTCACTCTACACGAAATGTTTTTTCTAGACATGTCATGTACTAGAAAGATTTCACCAACCCATGTTGTTTGCTACATGGATGGATACATGGGTTACACTATACGACGTGTTGAAGATTGAAATGACATGTATAACTTAAGTTTTATCCATCCGTGTTGTTAGTCACATGAGTGGACACATGGTTTACACAACACGACATGTACAATTGATACACGGTGTGTTCCCCCAAAGATTTCCCAACCCCATGTCTCTGCCCACATAGCCAGTGACACGGTTAGAGACTACACGACATGAAATTAAGAAAAAAAATAGTTGCTTTCCAAACATAAGGACACATGGCGTGTATTCATCATTACACGTCGTGTATTCTGGGTTGTTCCAGACAGTAAGCCTCAAAAACTACTCCATAACCCATAAAACACTAAAATGAATATTAAGGTGCCAAATTCTGATCTGTGAGGGCCCATACTCCCCGCGAATCAAATCTTGGCATCTTATACATGTCATTTTCAAGCATAACAGTGTAACGATCCACCAAATTCCGATCCATGAGGGCCCATAACACCTCAAGAACCAAACTTTGGAATTCATTAAAATGAAACCTTATAAAATTAAATACCCTATCAAAAGAAGGTATTCTATCAAGGAATTGATCACAACAACATGCATATCTAGCACAACATCTATCACAACAACATGCAATCACTAATGCACCCTAAATGGCATGGCAAGAATGCATGACATGTGATTTCTAACAAGTGCCTATATGATGCATGATATGGAATACCCTCATCTCATCTGGTTGCAACAGAAATATAACCTTAATAATATCAATGATAATATCACAAAACAAGTGAATCACCCAATGGTGAAATCAAATCAACTGTAAAATTAAAAAACCAAAAAAAATGCAATAACAAGGTAGATTGGATTTTCCCTATACACGGGTTAGCTACTCCTAGGCACAACTTATTACCAAGTACCTATTCCTTCCTATCACTGGCTATAGGCTCCAAACAGTAAGTCAATAAGAAAAGAACCTCCTCTGATACCACTTTGTTACATCCTAGTTCTGGAAGCCACCGAGAGGTTCCCCATACCCAGTTGGTCACATGGCCTCTAGCATATTTCCTCGAATGCCAGAGGCTGGAAACTAGCAGCGAGGGCCTTGGGTGTGATAGTGGGGAAACTATGCCCTCATCTCCAGAGTAACATAGTGGAAATAACTGATATACAATAGTGGAAGCAGTAAAAGCATACAATAAGAAAACAAAAGAAGACTAAAGAAACAAACTAGAGCACATATATATAATGATGCATAATACATATGTCTAGGAAAGCTGCCAAACAAGTCACAATTATAGAATACAATAGTAAACCAAAGTACAAAAGAAAACAGATAAACTACAGCAACATCCAAATCCTCAGCTTGGTCCCATGCTCTCCAGCTCCACAACAATCAAGTACTTGAAGTACAAGGGATCTTTCACTTATCTATACCTGTAACAATATAATCTGTTTGGGTCCAAAAGCATGGCCGAAATAGGGTGTGAGATGAATCCTAGTAGGCAATCACCCAAAGATCTATGCCTAATAGTCAGTGGATATATATGGAATACAATAAACAAAAATAAGTAGTGAACACAAAAGTACTCAAAAGTAAACAGTCCTATAGTTTATTTTACAAACATTTACTTTTAAGTATTTAATAAACCCAAAACAAATACAAGCATCCCTATGGGTAGTTATCACAACCTAACACCTCTGGTTCAAAATAAAAAATAAGATATAGCAAAGACTCTTTGAGGAAGCACTCACCGTCAATTCCACCTATAGTCATGCGTGATCAAAGACTCTCTGAGGAAGCACTCACCGTCAATTTCCCCTATAGTCTTTTAACGGTAACCTACAGACACTTTGAGAAAGCACTCAACATAAATTACTTCTATGGCCTTATAAGATAAAAATAGACACTCTGAGGGAGAACTCAAAGTCAACCCCCCTATGGTCTCACAACGTGATAATTAAAACAGACACTGGGAAAGTCCTCAACGTCAATTTCCCCTATGGTCTTACTACACCTGGTTCTCGCAACCCTGTGTAAAGAAATCATGAAAAAATGATAATCAACAACCAAATTAAACCTCAAGAACTACTTGGATAAACAACTACAACATATCATATCATGTCAAATAATAATCACTCCACCCAACATACTAGGCATGAAAAGAATGTAGCAACCTAACAGGAAAGGCTAGACCAAATGGTCAAAAACAAGAAAACATGGGAAAAACATCTATATATTGACGAAGATAACCCTATTCTCAAAAAATTAACCTCTACCCAAACAAACAAGTCATAACAGGTAATAACAGGGCTAAAACCATAAACAAACAATACCCCAAATGAGGGTATTGGCAACTTTTGTAAATATAATTCAAAGACTAACTATGAAAAGGCATAAACCAACTACCTTGGTGTTATGAGATCAATATACATGAACCTAAGGTATTGAATCACCCTAAAACACCATATATCTATAAAAACTATTAATATGTTTAACCAAGGATATATTGCAGAAGAACAGAAATCAAGAGATGATGTTCAAGAAGAAGGGAGAACTCACCATGGCAATTACAATGCAATCGAAGGTGGTCGATTCGGAGAACAGATGGAGAGTCAGGGTCTTAGAGAATATTTGTAGCTGTATGGATGCTCTTGGACAAAAAAGGTCAAGAAGAAGTGTGTTCTGTCCGTTAGATGTGACCTCGGTCCATTTAATGAATAAAAAAGAAAATACACGACATGTTATTTAAAAGTACCCAGTGTGTACTTGCCTTTTATGGCCTCTACTTTAGGTGGTCTTTAGGTCACCACACATGGACATGTTCTAGACTATTACATAGCCCGCACATGGTCACCCGTGACAACCGGGTACACGACGTGTACTTAAATTACACGGTGTGTACTCCTGAAATTTCCAGAAACTCCTCTTTTTTTAAAAAACAACTATAAAGGAAAAACATAACTAAAAAGAAGATTTGGTTTCTTATAATTAGCCACTGAAAGAGGCTAATATTCATTATTTATATTATAATATTCATGTGATTTATTAATCATAAACACCATTTTTAGTGCATATTACACTTTGAACACTATTTCATATTATAATTGTAATTCCCTCTTAAAATACACTATTACATGGTACATTTTTGAACACCTCCTAAAATAAAAACTGGTCTTGATTTTATTTTAATATTTAATTTTTAGGTTTCTCATTACATTGGAAACAATTCATACTTTTATAGTACTTGATGATTCATATTGTAAGACCACCAAAGTTAGCCTTGAACAAACAACATTCTGGGTGAAGTGAACTAAACAACATCCCAATAAAACTACTGTATCAGAAAATATACAAGCCCAATGATTCTAAAATTTTAACTAAAGATAAAGGACATAATTTTAAACATTTAATAAAATAGTTAAAATAGCTAATTTATATTTTTATGGGAGTTATAGGTGAACCAAGTTGGAGATAAAATTATGGTCCAGATTCTGTGGCCCAGAAAAATAGTCCACCATTTCGATAATATATCGCAAAAAAAAATTCCATTTGAGATGAAATTTTACATCCTATTAGAATATATCAGGAGATACATTTTCTTCTTCTATGTACCACTCTAATTCGGCTATATATAAGGTCATGTAGATTCTTATGTTCGGTGAGTACAAGCTAGCTTCCACTTCGGGTCAAGAGTGGAAAAGTCTAAGTTCCACAAGATTTCCACCACCCTAAGCCTACCATACTCAAGTGGGATAACTTAAACTATTGGAGGCTCAAATCAAGGCTCCAAAAATTCCTATTTAAGTTAGTGGTGTTGGAGGATTTAATAATCTTTGGTGCTTTGTTTAATTGTAATGTTATGCCGCATTTTTGTTGTCTCAAGTTTGTCTTGCACATGTAAGTTTTTCTAATTCATCTTAGTTTCTTAATAAAAGTTCTTATTATCCTATTATTCTATTTTTCTTCATATCACATTGATAAAATTGTCTCAAGGTGTGAATTTATTCACACAAAACCTTGAGATATTATCACACAACAATGGAGTGATCGTTATTTCATTGTTTTTTACTTCTCCATTTCCTCCCTCATGAGTCTACTTCCCACTTTCATTGAAACCATAGAATCAATGGAGGGATAAACTGCTTATGGGTTGATCTAAGAGAGTATAAAGGTGGTGGATTGGATGTTATTTATCACCCCATTAATGTCTAATCACTTCTTTTAATTGATATTTTTATTTGATGATTTTAAAACTTCTTCGTCCTTGTTGAATTTTAAGGCCACATAATTCAAGAGCTAATATGAACCTTTACCTTGGAGTGATCATAAATTTGATCCTCCAAGTTTATAAGTGATTAGTATTATGGTGAATTTGGTATTAAACTAGTAAGTTATGAAGTTGTTTGATCTTATTGAATAAACCAATCTCAAATATAAGAAATTGAAACCATTAAAAAAGAATCTCATCCAATCCACCCAAGTGATAACCTAGGATCAACTCATTATTTTAAATTGAATTAAATTAATTATCTTATAATTCACTTAAACCCATATAAAATAAACCCAAGTTGGCCACTTCATAGAAAAAACAATCCATAGAATGTACGTGTTTGTAGGTTACTTCTTAGGTCTCCGAGGATTCGAAAACCCAAGCTAAACTTCAGGTGACCGCTTAAACCTAAAATCTTGGGTAAATTTGGGCGATACCAGATTTTGGTGCCATTTCCAGGGACCTAAGTAGTTTATCCTTGACAATATAATCATTTTCTCACCCCCATTCACTATTATCACCCCCATCTCTCTTATCTTTACCCCTTTCTGTTTGTGTGTGTCCTGAGAATCTAGAATCCAACTTTCAGTCTTCTCCAATGGAGTATCTTCCAAATTACCATGTCAAAAACCCATGATGGAATAAAATAGAAAATAAATATTGTGAAGCCCCTAAATTATTAAATTTCTTTGATCAACCCTTGATTAATTACCATACACCTGGTGTAACACCCCTGAAAAAGTGAGACTTAAAAGGATAAATGTTACTACCCATGTCAACAAGGTGAACCTTTCTTTTCGGGAGCCTACCTGATTAGAACTCCACAGTTAAGCATGCTTATCCTGGAGTAGTAATCAGGATGGGTGACCTTCTGGGAAGTTACCCAGGGTGTGTGTGAGTGAGGACAAAACACACTGAAAGAACATGTGTTGACTTGTGGGGACATTCATTAGTCTGATAAGTGACCCTATAGAGTAATAACCTATGTTGTGATGGGAAGGAAACCAAGGTTTTACAGGAGACCCATGGGGTCAGATGACAAGTTTCATGGCTCGGGGAGGCAGGTCGTGACAAATGGTATCAGAGCCAATACCCAGCTGGAAGTGCTTAGGCACTGCTTGGGTTTGAGGCTTGGGGTCCACAATGAGGGTGTTGTGCTTTAAAGGGGTGGATAATGTAACACTCCTGAAAAAGTGAGACTTAAAAGGCTAAATATTACTACCCATGTCAACAAGGAGCACCTTTTTTTTGAGAGCCTACCAGATTAGAACTCCACAGTTAAGCATGCTTGGCTTGGAGTAGTAATCAGGATGGGTGACCTTCTGGGAAGTTTCCCAGGGTGTGTGTGAGTGAGGACAAAACACACTGATAGAACATATGTTGGCCTGTGGGGACAATCATTAGTCTGATAAGTGACCCTAGAGAGTAATAACCTATGTTGTGATGGGAAGGAAACCAAGGTTTTACAGGAGACCCATGGGGTCAGATGACAAGGTTCATGGCCCAGGGAGGCAGGTCGTGACAAATGGTATCAGAGCCAATACCCAGCCGGAAGTGCTTAGGCACTGCTTGGGTTTGAGGCTTGGGGTCCACAACGAGGGTGTTGTGCTTTAAAGGGGTGGATAATGTAACACCCCTGAAAAAGCGAGACTTAAAAGGCTAAATATTACTACCCATATCAACAAGGAGCACCTTTTTTTTCGAGAGCCTACCTGATTAGAACTCCACAGTTAAGCATGCTTGGCCTGGAGTAGTAATCAAGATGGGTGACCTTCTGGGAAGTTTCCCAGGGTGTGTGTGAGTGAGGACAAAACACACTGAAAGAACATGTGTTGGCCTGTGGGGACAATCATTAGTCTGATAAGCGACCCTAGTGAGTAATAGCCTATGGTGTGCTGGGAAGGCAACCAAGGTATTACAGGAGATCGTGTTGGCCTGTGGGGACAATCATTAGTCTGATAAGATATCCTAGCGAGTAATATCCTATGGTGTTATGGGAAGGCAACCAAGGTATTACAGGAGACCCATGGGGTCATATGACAAGGTTCATGGCCCGGGGAGGCAGGTCATGACACCTGGTGACATGTACAATCATTAGGATGATGAATATTTAAAGGATAAATTTCCATCCCTATCAAGGATGGTTGAAGAGATCAATATTAGAGAATTACATTATGTACAAGATTCTATCAAGCCTAATACTTAAAAAATTCTTGAACAATTGTGTAAACTAATGGATAAAATAAATTTGGAAGTTTCATCATTGAGATTAGAACTACGAAGAATTGAAACGTGTGAGGAACCCAAGCCTACATTGACTTTTCCTTCCATAACCTTATGTGACATTTCTTATTTCCCACAAACCCCACATGAATTTACTAAAGAAATAACCTTTGGATTTGGGATAGATAATGAGGATCAAGGAATTTTTTAATGGTATTTAAATCAAAAGGAATTTGATTTTTTGGATTCAAAAGAGGAGAATTTGACATCATGGATTGAGTCTCCTAAGTATATCTCCATTGATAAAATTTCAAAAACACCAATGAATAAACCATTGAGAGAAATCAAAAACATTGAGTCCATAATCATTACTAAAATTGATCTTTCTAATTTTGTGGTTTAATCTTCTGTTCAAAAGGAACCAATTCTGTTGAGAAATTTGGAAAATGAAACTGAGTTGGATTCAAAATCTCAACATGTATCTGAATTCCCTATCCAAACCGAGCTCAAAATTATTATCCTTGATTCCACACTAAAGTATCATTTTATAGGGTATAACCATGAACTTTCAGTTGGAATTAATTCTTCAATTGAAAAAAAAATTTGGAATGATCATTGATGTCTTAGGTAAAACTGTAGAGGAAACTGGATCAACCATTTTTGATATTCCTTAGATTTTACCACTCATTATAGAACATAGGTTTTCACACGACAAAAATTATAAAAAAATAATCAATCTCAATCTAGTGGACATGGAGAAATATGGGGTCCTTAAAATGCTGAAAATTGGTATTAGGTAAGTTAGGGGGTTCACGTCGAGCTAGCAATGTTAAACAAAAGCACTGTATGGGAGGCAACCCGTGGTTTTCATCTTTGTGAATCATATTTATTTTAAAATAGGATTAATAAATCAATTTTATATTTAAAAAAAATACTTAACTCTGCATATGATAGTACCATAAACCGTTGACCCGTTCTTATATTATGAGTATGGATGGGTATGAAAGGGGAGCACCATATTCATCCGTGTCCCATGGTGTGATCCATGAGTAATACCTTACCCATAAATTTAAAAAGAAGACAATGTATCATCAGTTTATTTTTATGGTTTTGTAGGTTAAAATAAAAATACAAAATAAATAAATAAATAAATATATATATAAAATGACACATCTTAGGTCATGGGGCAAACCCCGTCACAACCGGCAAAGTAGTGGGGACTCGAACTCGGGATCGAAGGGAGATAGGGGAGTGCGCCTACCACTGAACTATGACTTATAGTGCTTCCTTATTCTATAATTTTTGTATATATACTTATATTTTAATTTTTTTATTATATAAATAAATAAATAAATAAATATATATTTATTTTGTTTTGTTTGTTTTTTCCATTTTCTACTAGGGAACTCTGTGAGTGACATTGATTTCAAGGGATAAAATGGGTGAAACATGAACTTCAACTTCAACCACCAGGTGAACCCATTCCATGATAATAATTTTCAATTTACTTTTTTGAACTTCCATTCTCTACCTATACCCCCTTATAAATTTTCTTTTCTTCAAACATTGGGGACAATGTTATTTTAAGTTTGGGGGGGGGGGGAGGAGATGAAATAAAAAAATTGCTTTTGACAAAAATTTTAAATTTACTAAATGTTTAGGAATATAAAAAATGCTTGGAAGGAAAAATTCCTTTAACCTTGAACATGATAATACACATTTCATACATTGAAATTGAATAACAAAATATTTTTTCATGCCTTGACTATGATTTTAATGCATGTTTAAGTTCATGTGCGTAGATTTTGGAAAGTGTGACTGCCTAATGTGATATTTCATCGTTTATATTTTCATCCAAATAAAAAAATCACAACACACGTCCTTTGGATAATGGGGTATTAGTTTGAGTTCATGGTACCCCCCAAATAAATAGCATAGGTTTGGTGATCATTTTAGTTTTAATATGAGTATACAAAAAAAACCAAAACAAAAAAAAAACAATAAATTTGCGCGTAGAGCAATGAAATAACCTAATGCATGGATTTCGTCACTTGGGGATCGTGAATCTATACTTTTCTGGCTGAGGGTTAGTAATTTTATCTCCATTTGTGGTAATATTAATTTTTTTTCAACTAAGTTAACTCGAGATGATGCCTGAGTATGTGGGCTTCACTTGGTGCCCTAAGGTCTTTGAGCCTGAGAGTCAGCGGCAAAGTCTCACTACATGGGTTGACTTTATTGAGTGAAATTTCAATTACCATGGAAAAATTTCAATATATATATATATATATACAAAAAAAATTTAATACTCATCTTAATATTGAAATGTGATTCCACTTAGCGCTTCCATCATTCCCCCTTGAATAAAATTGAACCCCCATGTCTTTTGTGACACACAACACATCATCATACTTTATTGAAATTGGATGAAATGTGGTGATGAATTTGAACAAATTAATGGGCTTGGGATTGGGATATGATTATGGAACTATATTCTTTTAAATGATTTTTATGGGTTTCATAATTTTTTGGTATGGGGTCTTTTGGTAAGCATTGTGTATTAATGAAAAAAGGAATTCGAATTTCATATTTTTGAGATAAATTTTTCTTGGGACTTGCAAAACTCAAGTTGGGGGGTGTGATTATCCACTTAAAGAGGCTAATATTTATTTTTTATATTATAATATTCAAGTGCTTTATTAATAATAAACACCATTTTTAGTTCATTTTACACTTTGAACACTATTTCATATTATAATTGTAATTCCCTCTTAAAATGCACTATTACATGGTACATTTTTGAACACCTCTTAAAATAAAAAATGGTCTTGATTTTATTTTCCTATTTAATTTTCAGGTTTATAATTACATTGGTAACACTTCATAATTTTGGAGTACTTGAAGATTCATATTGAAAGACCACCAAAATTGGCCTTGAACAAACAACATTCTGGGTGAAGTGAACTCAACAACATCCCAATAAAACTACTATATTGGCCAATATCCAAGCCCAATGATCATAAAATTTTAACTTAAGATATAGGAAATAATTTTTAACATTTAATAAAATAGTTAAAAGAGCTAATTAATATGTTTTAATAGGGTTCCAGGAGGCCCAATTTGGAGATAAAATTCTAGGCTAGATTATGCGGCGTAGAAAAATATCCCAACATTTCGATAATATATCTCAAATAAAAATTACATTTGGGATGAAATTTTAAATATGGTTAGGATGCATATGAATCTAACTTTTATTATTCTATGTACCACTCTAATTCTTCCATCTTTAAGGTCATTTAGATGTGTCATTTTGGTGAATGTAAGCTGGATTCCACTACGGGTCAAGAGTGGAAATGTCTAAATTCCACAAGCTTTGCACCACCATAAGCATACCATAATCAATTGGGATTAATTTAAATATTGGGGTATTGACCCAAGGCTCCAAAAATTCATATTTAAGGTAGTGGTGTTGTAGTATTTAATCATTTTTGATGCTTTGTTTAATTGTAATGTTATTGCACACGTAAGTTGTTCCAATTTTTCTTAGTTTCTTAATAAAAGTTATTATTATTCTCTTATTATATTTTTCTTCATATCACATTTATATCATTGTATCAAGGTGGGAATTTATTCACACCAAACCTTGTGATATTATCACACAACGGTGGAGTGATCGTTATTTCATTGTTTTTTTTACTTCTCCATTTCCTCCCTCATGAGTCTATTTCCCGCTTCCATTGAAACCATAGAATCAATGGAGGGATATCCCGTTTATGGGTTGATACAAGGAAGTAAAAAGGTGATGGATTGGATGTTATTTATTACTCCATTAATGTATAATAACTTCTTTTAATTGATATTTTTATTTGATGATTTTAAAACTTCTTCGTCCTTGTTGAATTTTAAGGCCATATACTTCAAGAGATAATATGAAACTTTACCTTGGAGTGATCATAATTTTGATCCTCCAAGTATATAAGTGATTAATATTATGGTTTTTTGGTATTAAAACATTAAGTGATGAAGTTTTTTGATTTTCTTGAATAAAACCATCTCGAATATAAGAAATTGAAACCGTTAAAAAAGAATTTCATCCAATACATACCAAGTGATAACCTAGGATCAACTCATTCTTTTAAATCAAATTCACTCAAGTCTCTTATAATTCACTTAAAACCATCTAAAATCAACCCAATTTGGACACTTCATAGCCAAAAATAAACATAGAATGTACGTGTTTGTAGGTTACTTCTTAGGTCTCTGAAGATTCGACAACCCAAGATAAAATTCAAACAACTTATTAACCCTAAAATCTTGGGTAAATTTCGGAGAGACTAGGTATCCCACTTGCTTCTTATTTGGGATTATTTATTAGTTGATGATATGGGAAGATTTTATGTCCATGAGATTATACATTGACATAGGTTCCCTCTTAATATCATTTCAGATACGGAGACTCATTTCACATTGAGTTTCAGGTAGGGGTTACAAAAATATTTGTGTACATAGGTGATTCTGAGCACATCTTTTCACCCTCAGACTGATGGCTATTTTGAACGGACTATATAGGTGTTGTAAGACATTATTTAAGCATTAGTACTTGATTTAAAAGGTTATTAGGATAATAATATCCATTTCATTGAGTTTTACTACAATAATATATTTTAGTAAACCATTCAAACAGATCCTTATGAGAACTTATATGGTAGTCCATTCTATTCACCTCTGTGCTGACTAAAGGTATGGGAGGTAGCGCTACTAGGTCCCCGTCTTATGCAGGTGACTTCAGAGTAGGTAAAATTGATTAGAAAATGTATGTATATTTATCATTATAGATAGAAATCATATTTTAGTCTCCATTGATGACCTCTAGAGTTCAAGGTCGGGGATCATTTTTCTTATTGGTATTACACAGACTTGGGTGTAGGTAGATACAAAGGAAAGGGAAACTATCACCTCATTTTTTGGGTCTTTTGAGATCTTGGATATAGTTAGGCTAGTATCCTATCCATTTATATTACCTTAGAGGTACCATTTCATGCATAGGGTGTTTCACATTTCACATCATCTCCTTTACCATTCCAACCCATCTCATACTTTTGATCCTAATGATGTTGAATTGGATGTCGATGCTTCTTTTGAGAAGTATCTCATACACATAATTGATTAGAGCATGAAGGATATCTGGGGAAAGTTTATCCCTTTTGTATAGGTGTTATTTCATCATGACCATGTAAAGGATGGTACTGGGGAGTGGGAGGTAAACATACATGATCAGTGGACAAATTTATTCTTAGAAGAAGTTTCACCACCCTTGGAAGGGAAACTTGGGGATGAGTTTATTTAAGGGGGGAAGACTGTAAGAACCTGATTTTTTTATGAGGTATTAATCATTTTAAATTTTATTTTAATTCCATGTTTTTGACCTAATTTTAATGCCTAGTAAGGATATAGAAGAAATGAGTATGTCTGGGGCCTATTTTGATCCTTAAAGTCTGAGTGATGGAAGGAACAATTGGGATGCACGATTAATAGAAACCGTGCAACCTAGTTTATAGAGTTTCTACTAACCATGAGAGGTGTTTTAGTGGGAAGAAGTGGGATTCATGATTTTACTTAACCATACAACATAGGCCACATGAATGTGTGTAAATGATATAGTTTTTAATAGAGAAAAATGGCATGGTTTGCACATGGTTTCCCAAACCGTGCACCTGAACCATGTGAGTCCCCTCCATAGACAGTAGACCATACATGGTTGGCCACAAATTTCCAACCATGTGGCTAAATAATGAGACCCTGTAATTTGGTTGAAATTTATATTTTTTATTTAAAATTATTATAACCTAAAACCATTTCTTATTTCTTCCTCCAATAGATATAATACCTCTACTTTCATGTTGAGAGGTCCTTCTATGGAAATCACCTAGGCTTTACTCTTGATTCTTCATCCCACCTCTGATTTAATTTCTCATCATCTTGTTAGATTCCTCTTGGTAATTTATCCATTCCTTGGTCTCAATTTTTTTTTATTTCTATCAATGATGTTATTTTGGTGTGAGATCATATGCCCCATTCTCAGGTCACTCATATGTTTTTCCATTTTCATCTAAGTTGGACCAAAACAGAGGCTAATACTGGATGAGTGATCCTCCATAGGCATATGGTAGGTGGTATAGTAATTATACCTTAAGTATTTTTTCATTTTATTATGTTTCATGATGCCAAATGCTAGATTATTTGTGTGATTCCTTAAAATAGACATAAACCATGTTTAATTTAATATCCTCGATAGAAATAATCTAGTATTCCTTTATTCATGTTGGGATAGGTCCCTTTTGATTGTTTCCACCCATTGAGGTGGTACCATGAAATTTCATTAATATTATAAATGCTTGAGTGACCAGACCATCTTCTACATGGTTTTAGTGTGAATCCTAGTTGTGATAATTATAAAAAATTGAATTGAAAGTGAGTGGTATGACCACATCAATTGTTTAAATAGGATATGGTTATGCCCTTATTAAAGAGTAATTTTAATAAACTAAAAACTATCTATTTGATCTTCCTAAATCCATAGACCGTTAATTAAATTTATGATATACATAAACAAAGTCCCCATTTTTGTGACATAAGGGGATGGAATCCCTTATACTATTGTGATATATGGGCATGGAGACCCTAATTTCATGTGATATAGGCATGGAGTCCCTATGATGTGATATATGGTCATGGTGTCCCTTACACTTTTGTGATATACGAGCATGGAATCCCTTACATATTGCGATATATGGGCATGGAGACCCTACTTTTATAAGATATAGGAATGGTGTCCCTATACTGAGATACAAGCATGGAATCCCTGTATTATGATACTCAAGAATGGACTCTCTTATACTTGTGATACTTGGTCATGGTGTCCCTTATTCATGTGATTATCATGCATGGAATCCCGTATTACATATGACACTCTAGTGACTAGACATGGATGCTTGAGTTACACCTCATGTCCTGCCTATCACTATGTATGTGTATATATGGATATAGAGGTTTCTATGTATATTATGCATATATATTCATAAAACCATATAAAATTATATTTATATGTCCATGATGGATTTTATTCATAGGTTTCTCAGATTGGGCCAAAGCAGGTAGTGTCATCCTGGTGTCCTTGAGGCACCAAAGTCGATACTTTACAATCTTTATTACCACTTACCATTGTATTTGTACACTGATCATATTATATGAACTGATTGGATATTTATAGACAACATTGGTGGTGGACTACTTATTTTATCTCAAACCCTATCTGGGATACCGATGGTACCTAGGAAAATTATGTGGATGTAGGTTGGGATATGAAAAATTTCCCATTTTTTAATACTTGATTGATTATAGCATGAGAGAGGGGAAGCACAAGATTGAGCTATGGCTCATGATGTCATTGTAGATAGTCTTAATGGAATTTATGTTCTTTTAATACATGTATTGTATTTCATTTCTGCTGTCATTCCTACCTTTTTTCTTAGATACATGACATTACACCATCTTGTTTAAGATACTAGATATTAATTTTGATGGCTTGTTTATTATATCATCTAGATGTTACCTTCCCTGTTTAATTTTTATTTAATATGTTTCCACTATTTATTTATTTATTACACCAATTTTATACTCAAATCTTGTGGGTATAGTCTCCTCAATTTTCCACTTTGGACCCTCTCTACTAGTCAGAAGCCTCTAACATATGAGGAGGTGTGCTTGAGGCCATGTGACCCACTGACACGATGCACAATTTAGTGGCTCTTGAGTTAAAAAGTCACATTTTTTTCTTTCAATTCCTATTTATGGGAAATGATTTTACACATCCCTCTTACTGACCTTATGATTTCCAAGTAAGGAGAGACCCATTTGACTCTCATTAATCCCTCCTATGATTAATTATGTACCCCAATTATACTGCCAAAATTATCCTATGATCTTTCCATGCCATAATTTTATTATAGAAACATTTTTTTCCTATGCCAATTATTTCACAATTTTTCATATTATATTAAGTTATTACATATCCCTCATACCACCCTTATAATGTATAAATTACTAGAGACCCCTTTCAATCTCATTTATCCTTCCCATGATTAATTATGTACCCCTGTTATGATGCTGAAATTTTACTGTGATTTTTCCATGCCAAACCTTTATATAGTGAATACCATCACCATTTCCACTCAAGGGAACTCACCTAGACATAACTATCCTACTTTTATTGGGTACTTATATGTATTTATTCCACAATTCTTAACCATGGGATTAAATACGTTGAAATATTATCCTATGTTGAATGATCTATGTGACACACTTATGCATGTACATGATATGGAAGAGACCAATGCACTGAGAATTATATAGAGATCTAATGAATTGGGTAATTTTTTAGTCTTAGTAGATGTAACGTGTGGGATTAAAGAGTAAACCTAATCTATTATGGTAATTTTTCTATCATTTTATGGTGTCTTGGTGGTTAACCTTAAACTATATTTATGTTGTCATATTTATTGTTGTTTCCACATTCTCATGTTTCCTTTATGCTATCATGTTGTATCATGCCTCATTGTTTCAATATTATGATTCTAACCCCTTTTATGTCCCCTTGAAATTCCTATTGACTAACATGTAATACTTTCTTCATGTTATTATTTTTTTATTCCATTATTGGGATTTACAACTCACCCCTTTATTATGTGTGTCCCCAAGTTATCCTGTATAGTTTTAGAATCATGTTAACTAATTTTTCATTAATTTTTTTGTATCCATATATCAATTTTATGTTTTAGTACCTAATTTTACAAAGATACTAGGATTCATGATCTTTAAAATTGTACTAATTGTGTTTTTATGTAATAAATCATGAAATAAAGTGTATTAAAGACAAGGGTTATTATAGTTGTAATCCAAATAAATTTTAGTTATTTTTTGGATTAGGATTAGAAAACTATTTAAAAAGCCTTTGGGATAATAATAAACTTAGGAAAACATCCCTAAATTTTTATAAAGTATGTATTAAATGGTTTATAATAAAATAAATTCCTGTATAGATACTAAAAGTGGATATGGATTTATAATAGAGGTATCTAGTGGTAATAATCCCAAAATAGGTGCATTGAGATAGAATCGATCTGCACCTAGTGCACGATAATGGGCCTTTCTACTCACCTATTTTAACTCTCCCCGGGGATATGATTGGTAAATACACAATATCCTTGAATTTTTTTAAGGGAATAAACATTCCTATATAATTTTATGTTAGCAAATAGATCATGGTTAAATTAGATTGAAAACCTATAAATTTATAGGTTAAAGAATAAATTTCATTTATAATTTATCCCTTAAATATTCATGGTTTTTTACTTAGGTGTTTAATAGTTTAAAATTACCCATCCCTAAGTTTCCCTTAATTCTATTCAATAGATGTAAATAGTAGAAATCAAACCAATAAGCAATGTGAGGGATGATGTGATGACTACCCAAATGAGATTCCCAACCCAATGGGAGTAGGAATCACAAAATTTTTTATGATAATTTCTCAATTAATTTTTTTAATAAAAACTTGAATCATGAGGAACACCTAAATCCCTATAAGAAATAGAAATTTAAAATTGATACCTTTATGTGACAAAGGTCTCTAACGTTTTGTGGATCTTCCATTCCCTTAATTGTGGAACAATGGATCAGTTCAATTGAAATTATATTTTCTATACTTCCATGATTTGATCAAGAGAAGTTCATTCTAGAAGTTTATCATATGGAAAGATAAGATGATCAATGGTGGGATTTTCTCAAGAATATAAAGACCGAGGAGGATATCAAAGCGATAGAGTGGAAGGAATTCCATAAAATGTTTTTTGATAAATATTTTCCTCACACTATTTGACTAAAAATGGATAGAGACTTGCTTAGCCTCAAGAAAAAGGATGATGAATCTATAGTGGTGTAAGAGGAAAAATTTAGTAGACTTTATTTATATGCCTCCAACTTTATATTTACCCCCAAATTTAAAGTTGACTGCATATTTTGTGGACTGAATTTGGGTCTATGAAAATCCTTTTCCATTCAAGACTTTGAGATTTATGGGGAAATTTTCCAATGTTCCCTCAAAGTAAAAATAGAGATTAGCGAATATCAAGGGTCTTATAAGGATAAGAATCATAAAGTGGAGTTTAATTATAGTGGTTTGATGGAGAAATATAATATTTAAAAGAAAATTTAAAATCCCAATTATCAAATATGTGGGAAGAAACACCCTAAAAATTTCCTAATGGGGATTAATAAGTTATTTATATGAGGGAAGTAAGGGTACCTAGCTAGAGATTACTAATGGGAGAAACCCACCAATGTGATATAAGAAAGGAATGGTACAGTCAACCTTATAAAAAACCTATATTTTCATACATTAACATCATATAACATTTTTTAAATACTTAAAACATTATAAAAATAGAATCCCAAAGACCATACTAGTCTAGTTCCTTTGGAAACATGGAAACATAAACACTGGTATATAAATGAGCTAAATCATCTCCCACTAGGTTCTTATTATATATAAAACTTCTTAGAAAAATCAATCATAATACATATATTCATAACCTAGTGAAAGGAAACATAAAAAGGGGTGAGATCAGATGATCAGTAAGGGTAAACAAGGGAGATACAAAATCATAATCATAAGAATAAGGGTATGAGAATATGATCATGAAAATAGAAGATCATACTCTGCATATCAAAGATCCTAAACATGTATCATGGAATGAATCTTGGTAGTTAAAAAGGAATGAATCATAAAGAAATAAAGAAGATAATCCATGAAATCATAACATTGGAATAAAAAATGGAATTTTCGAAGACACGTGAGTATATAAAAACCCTATGTCAAGACGGCCTACCAAGGCCTTTGTAACATATTAGGCTTGGGTTAATCACCTGTGTAACTAATTTAGTCTTGGGATTCCCTCTTGTGTGCCCTCTTGTTTTAGGATTGGGATGTACTCTTGTGTACCCTTTTGTTTTGGGCTTGGGATGTCCTCCCGCGTACCCTCTTGTTTTGGTCTTGGGATGTCCTCCCATATACCCTATTGTTTCAGGCCTGAGATTTCCTCTTGTGTACCCACTTGTTTTGATCTTGGGATGTCCTCCTGTGTACTCTCTTGTTTTAGGATTGGGATTCCCTCCTATGTACCCTTTGATCTCATAAAACATTTATCATTACCCAATGCATTGTAGGTAGATATAGGTCCCACCAATCGCATAATGAAATCATACATACATGTGCTAGAAAATGATAAACAATTATAACATAAACCATGAAATGAAATGGGTTTAATAAACATGTAATTATATCTTAAACTATTTAGAAAAACAGGTTTCATAATCATTTCATCAAAAGTATAACCTATGAAAAGAAGTGGTTTTAAAAATAATATAACCTATGGAAGAGAAATGAATGTTATAAGCATCATTCCATCAAAACATAAACCATTTGTAAACATTTTTCTTTGAAAAAATATAAAGATATATTTAAGATATTTTTAAAACAATTTTCCTTGAAAACTTATAATAGAATCTTGAAAACATTTGTGAAAACAATTTTCCTTAAAAATTTATAAAAGAAGCTTGAAAACATTTTGAAAACAATTTTCCTTGAAATATTATAAAGGAAGCTTGATTTTTTTTTGAAAACCATTTATTTGAAAATACATTTTATTTTTTTTAAAAAATTAACCATTTAAACATTAAAATAAATATTTAAATAATTGGTGGTAGGTAAATCCGTACATGTCTTACGAGGTAAAAAGAACATTCCTTTTTCATGGTAAAAAGGTTAGAAAATTACCTCATTTGGAAAATGACTAGAATATTCCTATGGAAAAATTGGTAAAAGAAAAAAAGGATAAAAATGTATTTTAATGATCATAGTATATTAGTATAATATTCTTGGAAACCCTTTTTAGAAAACATGGTTTTTAAGGAACACCGATTTCTGACCGAAGTGAGGGTAATGTCATGCTTTCTTAAAAACACTGTCTTAACTATATTATATACCAAAGAGTCGAAAAATGGTTCCAATACATGAATATATCATGAATAACCAGAGTATAATAATGTTCCTGAATTTTCTTGAGATATAGTTTATAATATTTCAATAAAGGAAACATAATCATAAATAATATTGAAAAGCAGTGAAATTGTTTCAATAAACTCTTATCACTTGGTAACTTTGAACCATAATACACATGTAAGAAAATGAAGCTAAATTAAGCTTAAAATATCATGAAATGAAGTATATTAATTATATAACATTTCAAAGGTAGCATATATACCTCATATAAAAATATAGGTGCATAACATGGCATGTGTCTCAAAGAAGGTAAATTGAGACAAAACTATATTACCGATTTGGTAACTTTTGAAACATAAAACCCATGAGTGAAGAATAATATAATTTATATGCAAATAAAAATAAATTTAATAATAATAATAATCATATAATACATTCTTGGGTAGTATGTACACCACAAAAATAGAAGAGTGGTGAACATGGAATATATCTCACGGATATAAAAAGTGAGATGAAATTCCCTTATCTTGTGTCTTGAATTTATTCATACTCGTTAAAAAGTCCTGTATAATAAATATAAATTTATTATAAATCTATAAAATAACTATATTATTACTTCTAATATGATATATGGTTTGCTTATGGATTTATATTACCTGCTTGTTAACAATTTTATGTTAAGGTTTCACTTTGGGTAATATGCACTTTGTTTTTGACATGTGTCTTAATTTGTTATATATTTTATATTTATATCATGATTTCTAGAATGTAAAAAATGATTTAAATATAATTTATATTCATTATATTTGTATTATAATAATCCATATAACATAAAATTATGAAATGAAATACATTGTTCAAGGAGACGGTAAGACGTACATACGCATGAACGATATTTCTGTTTAATTGTCGTGTTGAAAGAAAAAAAGTAAAAGAAATATATATATATGTATATATTTCTAATTATTAATTTATCTATATTATATCATATATATCATATATATCATATATATTCACTAAAAACATACTTAATACATTCCATTTAGTGTGTGAATGAATCACATCGCTTTGAGGAGGCGGTAGTCCACACTTCCTCAAATGAAATTGACATATTTACACCAAATAGAAAGTATAAATATATGTGTTTTAAAAGGTTTAAATAAGCTTAAATACATAATAAATGTAATATATAACATATATAAACATATTTTACATCATAATATCCACCATGAGATGTGGTAAAGGAAAAATGAACAATCATTGTTTTGTGAGGTGGCAGTCCACCGTACACGTAAACAGAAAGTTAGTTACCCATTAGATAGATGTCTGTGTAAGTTTAGGTCAAAAACTTAGCATAAAAATATCCTAGTATATTTATGATAATGGTTTTGTTATACCATAATTAAATAATGAGACTTGAGGGGGGTGGAGGAAGAAAATAAAATAAAGGAGCTTTAGAGAAGATGTTACCTCTTAATCCGATAGCTCCTTTTGGTTTTCACCAAAAGGATTCCTTGGATTGATTTATTTCAAATGGGAGTCTTAAAGGAGTAAGTTAGGGATTTTTGGAAGTGTATTGGGAAGATATTGGCCTAAACTAAGTGGTTTTAGAGGTGTGAAGAAGAGGGATAGGTGGTGACCTTTTATAGGGAAGGGAAATGACTCACTTGGTATTTTTGAAAACAAGTTAGGTGTACCCACGATTTTACCTAAAACAATTCATACCAATCCAAAATAACTCAATAAAGGAAGGTTCATTAAAGAATAATTTCCATACAATTTCTTTTGGAAAATTTTATAGGTCGTTTTGAGCCTTAAGATATAGTTTAGTCCTTTATTAAGCTTAATTTAACCTTAATCATTATAATTAATTTTAATCACTTTCACTAATATTTTTGGTAAAAAACTAATTTGACCAAATTATAAACTATAAATTATTCTAATTACAAATATGGAATTAATTTTTCCAAATTTTAATCATATAAGTGTCAAAAATTAATTTAAAAAATAATCCCGCTAACGGGACAATACTGCGGGTTTTTAAAGTAAAAACATCCAAAAGGTTGCTAAGTTTTTATACCCAATTTGGAAGTGAAATTGATTAAAATGAAACATATTGTATTAATTAATAAAATCATTATATAATTAAACTTTACAACTAATTTTAAATATAATTTAACATTATAAATGAATTAGATGAAAAAATAGTTTTGAATTAAAGTTTAGTATTTTTAACTATTCATTAACAAAACGAAACCTTACAGAAAAAACCAAAAATTTATCCTAACCTAATTTTTATGTTTCTATTTTAAAGATTAATTTTATTTTGACATATTAAATTTATAAAAGTGTCAAATTTTGGATTTAAAATGGGTTCACCATTAAAAGGTGATAAATTTGGCATTATAAAAATATTGGTTTTTATGTGTGAAATTGGGTTTGTTCTTATATTATTCCTATAAAACCTAATGGATGAATATATAGAATATTTGATTAAATATTTAACATATATATTTCATTAAAATCACCCATTAATTGTGATTAATTTATTTTATCAAGACAAAACTCCTTTGGAAATATGAAAATAATAATATTATTTATTTTTATATTCATTTGGTTCTTAGTTTCATTTATAATTAATTGGTAACCAACGAATTAATTTTATATTTATATAAAACATAAATTTTAATAATTTGATTAATACTATTTATAACTGCTAATTTTATGTCTAGGTTATATCTTACTATATTAAATAATAATGTTTTAATAATATGTCATTATCTTGTAATATTCAGTCTTGTGTGTAGTGTAAGCTATCAAAGAAAGTCAATATTATGTGTAATCCAAGCTAAATAGGTGCAATTTTTATTAAAATCCATATAATATATTATATTTTCTTAATATAGTAAATATATTTTAATGTATCAGGTTATTATATTCCTTTTTACACTTGGTTTTGCATGTAACAGACGCCAAGTTGGTGTTACGTGTAATGCAAGAAAAGTTGGTGTTGTGTAGAGCATGCCAATTTTGTGTCATGTGAAAGGAATGTTTGACTTAGTTCAAAAAAAATACCTCGATGAAAATTAATTTATTCAAAAAAAATTATTTCAAAAAACTTGGGGTGTTACATTCTACTCCCCTTAAAATGAATTTCGCCCTCGAAATTCATGTGGGTTGTCAAAGGTTTTATATTTGAAAGTTCCTTTCACAGAATCCCACATTGTAAAAATGAATAATAAAACTTAATTTTAAAAATAAAAATTTAAAACATAATGGTTACCCAAAGTAACATATAAATAGGTTTCCACATATGATAACATAAGTGGGAAGTAAAAACATGGATATTGAAGTGAAATCTAACTACCATGTTCCGATGAAGAGTAATAGAGAACTTGGTCAGGATAAAGTTAACAATAAAAAATCCATAAATCTATGATTATCTAAGGAACCATTTTATTTATTGTAAAATAAGACACTAGGATAACCTTTTCAGTTTCAAAATAATTTCCATAAGGTTTAATAATTTTCATGAGAAGTTATAATTACTTGATTTAATTCTCTTTCATAAGTAAAATCTCACCCTTTAGTCAAGTCTTGACCAGTTTCCACTGTACCACTTTCTCCACAAAGGAAGGTGAATTTTTCATTCCTAAATCACTAATAGGTCATGAGATCTATGATAAGTCACCCCATCTCTCTTCATTTACCATAAACACAAAATTTTTATAGAAGGTTATCCAATATGCATAAATCTTCATATAGAGAGTTGACACTTTAATCTTACTAAATTAATTTAAAGTTTAACTTAAACTTTCCATAAATGGTAAACCTTATAATCCTTAAAAAATATTAAAATTAAAAGATTTAGAAATAAATTCATGAAACAGACTTAACATTTACCCCTCATTTAACACAAAGTACTACTTGTTCGTCACATTCCAAACATGTGAATACCCTTACTTTATATTCCCTTGAAACATGGTAATAACTTTAATTAGTATAAATCCTTTTAGAAAACATGAATGATTCCTTATTAAAATGATTAATGTATATATTATTTAAATACAAGAAGTTGTAAACTTCATCCTTGATGACATATAACACTTTGTCAATAATCAAATCTAGGGTATTCTATACCATCCAATTTACTTATTCATATCCAATATATCTTTATCCAAGCATCATTATCTCAATGTCAGGCATTAATTAAGGTTTACCTTCCCTTAATCAAAATATCAATTTTCTATGAAATCAATTTTCTATGTCTTTATCACCATTCAATATGTACTTTTCAATACTTAATGAAAACTTATACTAAAAATACTTATATATTTCATGATTCATATAACATAATCTCTAAATTCAAAAACATAAATAATTTATTCATCCAACATTATTTTTAAACCATTACTCAAGCTTCATCAACTTATTCCTTAATACAAATTTCCTAGAATATGAAATACAAATCATGTATTAAGGTTTAGAAACCTAAATATAATCATGCTTCTTATGTTTAAAGTAAAAAATACTGGAAGAACATCACATACCTTTCACATATCAATTTCAGTCTATTTAACTTCAAAAGTATAACCAATACTTGTACCACCTTTCTGATTCTCTTTATGATATTTCCACATGGTAAATTGATCCGCATGATGCCCATACTTTCCACATCCAAACATTAAATGTTAACCATGTTCCTTCTAGTTATATCCATTGACTAAAACCAAAAAGTATAATGTGAGAAAAACTTATCATAGTGGAAAACCATGTAATCTTGAAAAATAATTACTTATAAGAAATCTAAATTATGACACCTTCCTTAAACTATGACACCTCAAGTTTATCCTAGGTTATTCATAGCCAACTTATATTTGAATCCTTCATCAAGGTTCGTGAAGAGTTTTGTGAGTTCCCAAAGCATATCCCCTAGGAGTGTCAAACCAGGTGTGCAGAAAGACCCGTTGTCATGTACCAGATTACCCCAAGTTAGGACAGGAACATATTTTCAAAGTTGTTACCCCTAGGTACCTCTATTCTAGAGCCAGATCCAAATTTAGTATCTATACATGGATGTATTTCTAGGAAAGCACTTACTCTATCCTTTACAAAAAATTACAAGACATTTTCCTAAACATTAACTCATCCTTATGCTTATTCATAGAGACATCCCTAAAAATATCCTTATAAATATACCTAGGGATATCACTAAAGTTTTCTCATCCATGTTTCCAAAGGTTAACTAAACCTTTTATATGATAACAACTATAGAGACCCTCGATTTTTATACATTAACATTACATAACATTTTTGGAATACTTAAACATTATACAAATTGATACCCAAAACTGTATTAGTCTAGTGACTTTGGAAACATGG
Source organism: Viscum album (assembly GCA_963277665.1). NCBI lineage: Eukaryota > Viridiplantae > Streptophyta > Magnoliopsida > Santalales > Viscaceae > Viscum > Viscum album. Next base: position 197,493,600 of record OY728129.1, on the reverse strand, counting down.
AAACATAAAAACTGGTACATATATGAGTTAAATCATCTCCCACTATGTTCTTCTTAACTACCACCCTTATTAGTCACATCAAAGATAATACATATCTTTATAACTTGGGGAAATAAAACATAAAAAGAGGTGATCTCAGATGATTATTAAGGGTGAATAAGGGTGATATGTAATCATAATCATGAGAATAATGATATGAGAACATGATCATAAAAATAGAATATCATACCCTATATATCAATGATCATAAACATGTATCATGGAATAAATCATGACAGTTCAGAAGACACAAATCATAAGGAAATAAAAAAATAATCCATGAAAACATAACATTGGAATAAAACATGAAATTTTGGCAGACACATAAGCATATAAAAACCCTATGTCAAGGCGGCCTATTAAGACCTTTATAACATGTTAGTCTTTGGTTAATCACTTGTGTACCTACTTCGATCTTAGGATGACCTTCTGTGTACCCTCTTGTTTTGGGCTTGGGATTTCCTCCCGCCTACCCTCTTGTTTCAGGCTTGGGATGTCCTCCCATGTACCCATTGTTTCAGTCTTGGGATTTTCTCCTGTATACCCTCTTGTTTATGGATTGGTATTTCCTCTCATGTACCCTATTGTTTTGGGATTGGGATGTCCTTCTATGTACCCTCTTTTTTTGGGCTTGGTATTCCCTTCCATGTACCCTTTGAGCTCAAAAAACATTTATCGTTACCCAATGCATTATAGAGATATATAGTTCCCACTCATCTCATAATGAAATCATACATATATGTGCCACAAAATCATAAAAAATCATATCATAACCCATGAAATGAAATGGGTGTCATAAACATGTAATCATATCTTAACCTATAGAAAAAGACAGGTTTCATAATCATTTCATCAAAAAGAATAACCTATGAAAAGAAGCGTGTTTCAAAAGAATATAACCTATGGAAGAGAAAAAGATGTCATAAGAATTATTACATCAAAACATAAACCATTTAATAAGGAATATGAATGGAAACTTTGGATCATTTCTTAGAAGGTCATGATTAAAATTAACAGATGTCATCTTAGATGGAAAATAACTTGGAAAGATATTTTGAAAACATTTCTTGAGAAAAATATCCTTTATTCTTTGAAAAAGGATATTTAAAACATAAAAACCTTTTTAAAACCATTTTATTGAAAATAAAATTGAAAGATTATAAAGAAATATTTGAAAATTTTTTGGAAACCTTTTTCTTTGAAAACATATAAATAGATCTTGGAAACATTTTTAAAAAAAGTTTCCTTGAAATATTATAAAATAATATTGAAAAGATTTTTGAAATTTTTTTCCTTGAGAACTTTTAAAAGAAGATTGAATTTTTTTTTGAAAACCATTTCTTTGAAAATCTATTTTAAAAAAAAATCTTAAAAAATAACATTTTAAACATGAAAATAAAGCTTCAAATAATTGATGACGGGTAAATCCATACATGTTGTACGAGGTAAAGAGAATATTCCTTTTTCATGGTAAAAAGGTTATAAAAATGACTCATTGGAAAGAAAAAACAAGATTACTATGTAAAAATTGGTAAAATAAAAAAGGGTAAAAATTAATTTTAATGATCATAGTATGTTAGTATAATATTCTTGAAAACCCATTTTAGAAAACATGGTTTTGAAGGAACATAAATTTCTGGCTGAAGAGAGGGTAAAGTCGGGATTTCTTAAAAAAACTTTTTTAACTATATTATGTACCAAATAGTAGAAAAATGGTATAAATACATTAATATATCATTAATAACCATAGGATAAGAAATTTCATTAATTTTCTTGAGATATGGTTTATAATATTTCAGCAAAGGAATCATAATCATAAACAATCTTGAAAAGCGATGAAATTGTTTCAATAAACTCTTATCACTTAGTAAATTTGAACCATAATCCCCATATAAGAAAATAAAACTACACGAAGCTTAAAATATCATAAAATCAATAATATTAATGATATAAGATGTCAAAGGTAGTATGTACACCACATATAAAAATATAAGTGCATAACATGGCGTGTGTCTCAAAAAAGGTAAATTGAAACAAAATCATCTTACCGATTTGGTAAATTTTGAAACATAAACCCCATGAGTGAAGGATCATAGAATTATTATTTAAATAACCAATAATTTAATAATAATAATCATATAATACATTAACAGTCAATATATACAACATGCAAAAGAAAAGAGTGGTGAACATGGCATGTATCACACAAATATAAAAAGTTAGATGAAATTATCTTACCTTATATCTTGAATTTCATCATGCTTGTTGAAAAATTATGTATAATAAATATAAATTTATTATAAATCTATCATAGAGACATATTATTACTTATAATAGAATATATTTTTTGACTATGTCTTCATATTTCCCGCTTGTTAACAATTCTATATTAAGGTTTCACTTTGTGTAATATCCACTTTGTTTTTCGCATATCTTAATTTGTTATATCTTTGTTCTTTATATCATGATTTTCAGAATTTAAAACATGATTTAAATATAATTTATATTCATTATATTTTTATTATAATAATCCATATAATATATAATTATGAAAAATAATACACCGTTCATGGAGAAGGTGAGCTGTACACACACATGAACGCTATTTCTGTTTAATTGTCGTGTTAAAAGAAAGAAAGTAAAAGAAATATATGTATATATATTTATATATATAATTATTATAGTATATTTATTATATCATATATACCATATATATTCACTAAAACCATCCTTAATACATTCCATGTAGTGTTTGAATGAATCACATCGCTTTAAGGGGGTGGTAGTCCACACTTCCTCAAACAAAATTATCATATTTATACTAAATGGAAAGTATAGAGATATGTGTTTTAAAAGGATTAAATAATATTAAATAAATAATAAATATAATATATAACATATATAAATATAATTTACATTATAATTTCCACCATGAGAGGCATTAAACGAAAATGATCAATCATCATTTTGTGTGGCGGTAGTTCACCGTACGCGTAAACAGTATGTTCGTTACCCGTTAGATAGAGGCATGTGTAAGTGTAGGTATAAAAATTAGCATAAAAATATCCTAGTATATTTATAATACTGATGTTTTTATACCATAATTTATGAATGATAGTGGAGGGGGTGGAAGAAGAAAATAATAGAAAGGAGCTTGAGAGAAGACGTTACCTATTAATCGGGTAACTCATTTTGGTTTGTGGCAAAAGGCTTCCTTGGATTACTTTCTTCCCAAGTGGAGGATTAAAGGAGGAAGGGAGGGATGTTGGTAATTTTATTGGTCAGATATTTTTCAATATTAAGTGGTTTTATAGGTTTGATGAAGAGGGAGAGGTGATGGACTTTTATAGGGAAGGGGAATGACTCACTTGGTATTTTTGAAAACAAGTAAGGTGTAACAACGTTTTTACCTAAAAAGTAATAAATAACAAAAGAAACTCAATAATGTAAGGTTAATTGCTGAATAATGTCTATAAAATGGATTTTGGACAAGTTTATATGTCATTTTGGGCCTTAAGGTTATGGTTTAGTCCCTTATTAAGCTTAATTTAATCTTAATCGTTGTAATTAATTTAAATCAATTTCACTAATATTTTTGGTCCAAAACTAAGTTGAAATTATTATAAATTATAAATTATTATTATTCAAAATATACAATCCAATTTTCTAAATTCTTATCACATAATTGATAGAAATTAATTTAAAAAATAATCCCGTTGATGGGACGACACTACATGTTCTTAAAGTAAAAACATCCAAAAGTTTGCTAAGTTACAACCAATTTCAAATTAAAATAGATTAAAATGAACTAAATTTGATTAATTTATAAAATTATTATCTAATTAAACTTTACAATCAATTTAAAATATAATTTAACCTTATAAATAAATTAGATGAAAAAACTGTTTTGAATTAAATTCAGTATTTTTAATTATTCATTAAAAAAATGAAACCTTATAGAAAAATATCAAAAATTTATCATAAATTAATTTTTTATGTTTATATTTTAAATATTAAGTTTATTTTTACATATTAAATTTATAAAAGGGTTAAAATTTGGATTTAAAATTGGTTCTCTATCAAATGGAAGTAAATTTGCCTTTATAAAAATATTGGTTTTTATGTGTAAAATTGGGTTTGTTATTATATTATGACCATCAAACCTAATGGATGAATATAAAAAATATTTGATTAAATATGTAACATATATATTTCATTAAAATCACTAATTAATCTTTATTAATTTAGTTTATTAAGATAAAACTCCTTTGGAATTATAAAAATAAAAATAATATTTCTTTTTATATTCATTTGGTTCTTAGTTTCATTTATAATTAATTTGTAACCAATGAATTCATTTTATATGTATATAAACCATAAAGTTTTAGAATTTAGTTAATACTGTTCATAACTATTGATTTAATGGGTAGGTTATATCTTACTATATCAAATAAAAATTCTTTAATAATATATCATTGTCTTGTGATATTCAGTCTTGTGTGTAGTGTAAGCTATCGAAAGAAGTTTCTATTTCATGTAACAAAAGATAAATAGGTGTGGTTTTCATTAAAATCCATAGAATATATTATATTTATTTAAGATAGTAAATATATTGTAATTTATCAGGTTATTATATTCCCTTTTAAACTTGGTGTTGTGTGTAACATACACTAATTCGGTGTTGTGTGTAACATACACCAATTCGGTGTTGTGTGTAACTCAAGACAAATTGGTGTCATGTAGCACATGCCATGTTGGTGTCATGTGAAAGGAATGTTTTACATAATGCAATAAATTACCTCAATGTAAATTAATTTATTCAAAAAAATAGTTAAAAAAACTCGGGGTGTTATGAACCCTTATCCCATGGTCCAATGTTTCTACTACAAGGAACAAGGACACTATATGAGTTAATTAACTAAGCCAAGAGTTATTGATGAAAACTGAAAACAATGAACCCAATTAAAAGAGATAAAGGGTGAGCTTATTCCATCAAAACTGCATATATGGATCCTAACAATGATGTAGTGATAGGTATGCTCATTATTAATTCATGAATAGATGATGTACTTTTTCATTATGGTTCTACACATTCTTTCATATATATCATGTTTAGTAGAACTATTCAAACACCACTGAAAATCTTGGAAGTAGAGCTATTGGTGAAAAAAAATGGATATATCATTTCATCCCAATTATATAACTCCCCCTGTCAAAATCAATGGTTTTAACTTCCCAACGAACCTTATCATACTCTCTTTAGTAAAATTTGATGCTATTCTTGGTATGGAGTGGATTTCCTTATATAGAGCCAATATTAATTTCAGTGAGTAAAAATCACCCTTCGTATTTACAATCACCCTTCAATTCTATACAAGTGTAAGGAGGAGGATGGATATTATTTAATACCAAAATATAAAGAATGGATATTATTTCCTTGTGAGCTAGCGTATATAGCCCAAATGATTAATATTAAGGGAAATATAATCCTTGAATACATGCCCATCATGAGGGAAAACACTGATGTGTTTCCTGAATAATTTTATGGTCTTCCTTCTATATTAGAGGATGAATTTTCAATAAAGATTATACCTGAGGATTTTCCAATATCCAAGACTCCATATAGAGTGGACATTGTTTAACTTAAGAAGTTGAAGAAGAAACTATAGGAGAATCTGGATAAGGGGTTTTTATGACCAAGTGCTTCACCATAGTCTGCACCAACTCTCTTTTTCAATAAGAAGGACGGGTCAATGTGCCTCTGTATTTATTATCACGAAATAAAAAATATCATGATAAAGAACAATTATGCTCTTCTACAGATTGATGACTTGTTCGATCAGTTATGTAGAGCTATTTATTTCTCTAAGATAGTTATTCTGTTGGAATATTATAAAGTAAAGGTGAAGAAAGAGGATATCCCCCAAGACTACTTTTAATATAAGGTATGAGAACTATGAGTTCTTAGTGATTCTATTTGGACTCACCAATGCTCCAACAATCTTCATGGATTTGATGAATAGAGTATTTAGGGGTTATCTCAAAAAATTTGTGGTAGTATTCATTGATGATATTATTATCTACTCCAAAATAAAGGAGGAACATGAGGACCATTTGAATACTATACCTATGACCTCGTTGAAGGAAAATATTCATGAAAAGTATAGTGAATGTGAGTTTTGGTTAGACCAAGTAACATTCTTGGGGAATTTCATCACCAGAAAATGGATATATGTGGATTATTTAAAAATAAAGATGATTGAAGGGTGACTTAGACAAAACTATGTGATGAAAATAAATAGTTTCCTTGTATTATTTAGATATTATATTTGAATTGTGAGAAAACTATCATGATTTTAAAGCCCCCTAAATAAGCTAACTCGTAAAGGATCCAAGTTTGTTTGGAATGATGAATGTGATGAAAGTTTTAAAAATCCGAAGAAGAGGATAATCACTACACCTGTACTCACATTACCCACTAATGGGGAAATATTTTTGATTTAAAGTGATGCTTATAAAATGGTTTTGGTTTGTGTACTCATGAAAAATGAAAAAATTTAGTCTATTCCTCCCACCAACAAAATATCCATGAGAAGAACTACCCAAATCATGATATATAATTCGATGCAGTGATATTTACATTAAATATTTGGTGAAAATATCTCTATGTGGAGAAGTGTGATATATATATATATATATATAAAGACTATAAAAAATTCAAGTATATATTCACACAAAATAAGATTAATATGCACCAATAGATATGGATAGATTTGATCAAGGATTATGATTATTCAATCTATCACCATCCTGGTAAAGTGAACAAAGTGGAAGATACTTTGAGTAGAAAGGATCCCACAACTCTATCCATGAAGAGGATTAAAAGGGATACAATCTTATTGTACATGAAAAGGATGTGTATGGGAATAATAAAAGTATATGCATCCTACCTTTCTCAAATAACTTCTCAACCATACATTCTTGAGAGGATCAAGGAGGCTCAAAAAGATGATGAGTTGCTACAGAACAAGGTAACAAATATTCTAGAGTTTAACACTGCTGAAGATGGAGTTATAAGGTTTGGAACCCAGATATAATTCCAATAAAATATAGAACTGAAGATATAACATCTAGATGATGTACATATATCCTCCTTCTCTATTTATCTAGGAATCACTAAGATGTAGAGAGATTTGAAGCTAAATTTATAGTGGGATAACATGCAGAGAGAGATTACTGAGTTTGTATCTTGATTCTTAGTATGACAACAATTCAAGGATAAATTATAGAAGTATAAGGGTATGATGTAACAATTTCATATACTAGTTTGAAAATGGGAAAAAACAACCATGGATTTCATCATTGGATTACCCAAGACACCTAAAGGTAATAACACCATATGGGTGGTGTTCTATATATTATGTGTTATATATATCCTTTTTGAGGAAGTACATACCAGAAACCTCACATGAACTGAATCTAGAGGTGATACCATTGGAAAATAATAATTCATATGAGGATTATTTGGTGAAGATCTTAGATCATAGAGAAAAAGTTATATGAAATAAGAAAACTCACCTTGTCAAAGTGTTATAGTGGAACCACAAGTTTGAGGAAGCGACATGGGAACTAGAAGATGTGAGGAAACAGAAGCACCCTTATCTATTTTAGTGTATAAAATTAAAGTTTTGAGGGTGAATTTTTTCAAGGGTTGAATAATGTAATGACTTGAAATTTTATAAATTAAATTCCCTTTTTAAATGAATAAGTACCTTATTTTTATAATGTAATTATAGAAAACACATGCACTACTTTATTTTTTTTGACCGCTATATGTTATATACTATAAGATTCAAAAGACCATTAACTATCATGACCATTGATAATATATGTATTGAAAACTGATAATATTATTAGAATATATTAAGTGTTATGATAAAAACCTATTGATAAAGACAAAATAAGTGATGACCTCAACCAGTAGGATCGTACCTTATGAAGCCCATTTATCATAGCTTATAAGGGAGATGAAATATATGGGATTTTACATTGATCAATATCAATATGAGATCCAATAACTAAAGCCTGAATGAAACCATTTATGGGATAATTTCAAGCTCATCTAGATTATAGCTCAAACCATGTCTGTCGAACCACCCCATGAGAATATCACCACCGCACACCTTACACTTAGGGTGTTCGCTGGTGTAATAATAGGTTATTTATCTTGAACCTAATAGTATGAATCTATATTTTTTATTTCTAATAAATTATTTATTATATTTATTCCTTATTATTTTTACATTATATATTATTAAGTAATGATTTTGATAAAAATAGATTTTAACATAACAAAAATTGAATTGTATTTTTGGGTAATATTTATTTTAAATTAAGACATTCATTTTGATGAATTCATGATTTTTTTAATTAAATGATATTTTCATAAAATATTATTATTAAATAGTAAATATTAAATAAAAATTATAATATAATTTTACAAATTGAAAATGTAATTTTTATAAGGGTAATAAAACTTTTATTATCAAAAAACCAATATTTTTAAATAGATAGGGACTTTAATTTAAAAGTTTAATTTATAATATTTAAAGAAATATTTTGATAAAATAAAAATTATTTTTGGAATCATAATTTTTATATTATCAAATAGTAAATTTTTCATAATTTTTTGAGATAGTCAAATTTTCAGGTAAAAATTAAATACGGTATAAATATACAGTGTATATTATGTCATAATAATGACCCAAAAGTGATGTAATAAGTGGAATAAAATGAATAAATGAACAAATATATATTATAACTTTAAAATAATGTGTATTTTAGGTTATTTTATTAATTTTATAAACCCTTTATGAATCCTTCATAATCGATATTATATTTTAAGGGTTTAAAATCAATTCTTTGTAAACATGACTCACTTCCACATAACCAAGGGTATTATTTTAATGTTATTTATTTATATACTTATAAAATAATTTAAACCACTTCTATATGGTAGAAACCATGGGAACAAACCATGGTAAGGTTTATGGTTTTGATTACTTTATTGTATAGAGTCCAAAACCTAAGTTTAGAAAATAAAAAAACTCCCCTCTCTTTTCCTATATAAACCCACCCAATCTCCCATTAATATTCACTAAAAAACATTATATAATTAATTTACTCTCATATTTATGCTCTATATCTATCCCAAGTTTCCACCAATCTCTTAAGAATATCCTCCCAATATTTTGGAAACACCCTCTCAAGGTAAGTGATCCTCTCATGCCCCTTTATTCAAGCCCCTTCTTTGTGTAATGCCTTTTGTATTTCAATTACTATTAATGTAATATTATTTTACAAATTCATATTATGGAATATATTATTTAAAATTAAGGACATACCCTTTAAATCTCATTAATCCCTCCCATGATTCATTATGTACCCCCATTATGCTGCTTAAATTAACCTGTAATTTTTACATGCCAAACTCTTATTCAAGTAACCTTTTTGTATTATGCATTTTAAATAAATTTTTTCATGTTGTATTATGTTGTTACATATACCTATTAATTTAATTATTATTTAAAAGTGATTATATACCCATTAACTCTCATTTATCCCCCCCATGATTCATTATCTACCCCCGTTATGCTGCCAGAATTATCCTGCACTTTTTCATGTAAAACCTTTGTATTGTGAATACCATCACTATTTCCACTCAAGGGTAATAACATAGAAATAACTATACTTATTTTATTTTTTAATTACATGTATTTATTCTAAAATCATTAATATTGGGATTAAATTTGATAAAATATGATCCTATGTTGAATGATATATGTGGCACACTTATGCATGTAAATGATACGAAAGAGACGGGTGCATCCAGAATTATATAGAACTATAATATATTGGGTAATGTTTTGGTCTCATGAGACATCATGTATTATATTAGGGAGTAAAACTTATCCATTATGTAAATTTTACACCATGTTATGATGTCTTGGTAGTTAGTCTTGACCTATGTTTATGATGTCATGTTTAATGTCATTGCCACATTCCCATGTTGCTTTTATACTATCATGTTGTATCATGAATAATTATTTTAATATTATGATTATCATACATTTTATGTCCCATTTAAATTCATATTGAATAACATGTAATAATTTCATCATGTTATGCTTTATTTATTCCTTTATGGGTCTTTATAGCTCACCCCTTTCTTATGTATGTCCCTAGGTTATCCCATGTAGTTTTAAAATATATGGAATTTTAGAATCATATTAAAGAAGTTTTGAATAATTTTGTTATATAAATGTATCAATTTGATGTTATATGTGAATAATTTACCAAATACACTAGGATTCATGATCTTTTGGGTTTTACTAAGTGTGTTTTTATGTAATACATCATGAAATAAAGTGTATTAAGACACGTGTTATCATAATACCAATATACTAAATAGATGAAACATGCTAATAAATTATTTAAATGGAATTATAATAAGTAATTTAACATTAAAAGATTTATTAATAAAGTAAATAATTAATATAATTTTATTATTCTGGAGTTTTGAGGGTGTACGAGGTGAGTCGAGACTTAAGGTAAGGGGTTCTCTTATAAACATTTTACTTTACAAGTTTTAAAGTATTTTTCAACACATTTTCCTATATATTTATATTATTTATGTTTTTTCAAGAATGTACTTATATAAACTTCAATGATTTCTTAAGTTCATTTTCTATTATCTTTGACCATATTTACAAAGGTTTTAAAGGTAATCTTTTTAATGTTTTCTACATAGGACTCTTTTAATATTCTTCACAAAAGTTATGTTTTCTGATTGAATAAAGTTTCTCTCCATTATGTACACTCTTTATTATAAATAATTCTTTCCAAGTTTTATTTTTTTTCAAAGTATTTTCTATTCCCATTATTTTGTGATTTTTTTTTTATTTTTAAGGGTATAAAAAGAAAATGTTATTTCTTATTATTTTACAAAGTATTTTTATAATGATCTTATAATATTCTTGGTTACAATTTTATTTTTATCTCAATATAAAATTGATTAACTCGTATTTGAAACCATCATATTTTTTATAGTTTAACCTAATGGTTTGTGATTATGGGTTTAAAAGTAAGTTTTTATAAGTTTTATGGTAAACTGAAAGATCCTTTGTGTTTTATTCATGTAGCAGTTCTTAGAGATTATATATAATGATGGGAGGGTCTGATATAGACCTATAATGCATCAAGTAATGTTTTATTCTCTAGAGAAATGATTTTCTAATTAACTAATTATGATATTACATTGTAAGGGTGACTTATAAGAGTGATATAAATATAATTTCTTAAGATAACTTCATAGTTTTCAATTTTTGTAATGTATTTTAAAGGAAATATTTTGATTTCATGAAATAAAAAATTAATTTTATGAGTAAATAGAGGTTTTAATATTTTCAAAGGTAAAGTATTGTTTTTGAAGGATTTTTTTATGATTTTATATAGAGTTAAAATTTCATAAGTTCTAATGTTTTCTTAAGGAACTTTTAAAGTCTTTCTATTTTCTATACTTGATTATGTGGTCACTTTATGAAATTGTTTTTAGTAAAGAAGTTGATTTCATGTCTGAAAGTGTTTTAAATGAGCTCATGGTTCTATGTCTAAAGGAAATACTTTTCAATTATTTTAAATTATTTTTATGTCATAATGTGTTTTATATTTATTTTGTATCTATTAACAATTTTTATGATAATTATGTTTTTTCAAAATATTTTTCACAAGGATTAAGGATGACTATACATTTTTGGCCTGATAGGTGTCATAGAACAATTTAAAATGGGGGTGAATTGAGTTCTTAAAATTTTCCCCAACATAAAACCACTATCTATGAAACTTAGATGAATCTATCCTTTAATTTAACATTAATAATCATTGTAATATTAATATAAAATAAAAGTAATAGAACATAGAGGATTTATAGTGGTTCAGGGGATAATGGTTCCCTAGTCCACTCCACAAGTCACTATGTTAGGGAGCTTGGTGATTTTCACAATGCATGTCATTTTTTTGAGAAACTCAACTGTTGAGTTCAATAAACTAAGTCTTATTAAAAATTTATCAATATATTTTATTAGGATATACCTTTTAAAAGAACTGTCCTTGATTTTAGAAGACTTAACATAATGTTTTAAAAAATATAAAGAAGATAATTGAATAGAGAGTTGTAGGTTCAAAAAAAAGTTGAAAGCAACAACTGATATAAGATGTGAAACATCTAGGGAGATAGAATAAAACTTCAAGGAGTATCTCCGGTGGTTCTTCAACTATAGTAAATGACCATGAATGAAAAATAGAATAAGATGTTTGTTTTTATATGTGTAAAAAAAATTATTGTGAAAAATAAAATATATAGTTCATGCAAGTTTTATCTTTAACCTTAACAACATATCTACTTAAATTTGAATTCAAACAATACTTCCAATTAAATAGTTTATAGATTAATAAAATATTTTGAAAATACAAGATCTCTAATCACATTCATTCTGATTCTCCAAAAATGATAAGGGAAGATATAGTAATTAGATGCACGTTCAGTTGATCCTAGAACTATATGAATTCATGGAAATAGAAACAATATTTAAATCACCTTTTCCTCATTCAGTAATAAAACCTTTTGCAGCATTGACCCTATTAGTCCATAGTTGGTGTTTTCTTTATTACCTTGGGATAAGATACAAGGAATCACATCTCAAAGGACCGAACTGTCTTATAGTTCTAGTAAAATAGATACACACTTGAGTCTTACATTACATTTGAATACAAAAATTAAAACATAATTTTTTTTCTCCATAATAACATTATTCCCTCAAGAATATCCTTGTATATCAAATATAGTGCACTTCATGGATTCCTGGGAAAGTAAAAAAAATAATGGTGAGCTCCAATGATTAGTAAGGGAAGCTATCACAAATTAATAAGTATAAACAATATAGAAAGGTAAATAACTGAATTCACATGACATTTAATCACAAAGATGAGAGTGAATTGAATAAATAGATAATATAATTATGAAGATATCATTTATAATAATCAATATGGAAAGGTAAATAACTGAAAACACATTCCATTTAATCAATAACATATCTATCGTAACTAGATAAAGAATAATCAATATGGCACTGTAAATAAATAAAAATGCATACCATTTAATTGATAAATAAGAATGAAATTCATCTAGAGATGATATCATTGTGAAAATATGATGGATAATAATAATTAAATTCTGAATGATGTTTTTCTTAATTATTATACATCATGTCTTAGGTACATGACACATCTACTGTAAAGACCTTTCACAAGATGGATTAAACTATAGGTAAAAAATCATTTAATTCTTGATTATTGATTTTTATTATGAGACTTACCGATACATTTAGGGGATATATAATACTGGTCCCCACCCATTACTGTAGGTCCATATCATTTCCTATATATCAAATAATCATTTAATTTCAAGAAAAATGTGCCTTATCATTGAAAATCCATATTGAGTAAAGAATACAAATTTATCATTATTTACATAGATAAAAAATAAATTTCAATGTAGAAAACCATATGTAGAAATGATATACAGTTTAATAAATAAACATATATGATAAATAATATCAAAATTTAGGGGAAATTTAATGTCCATAGGAAAGTGAATAATTAAAGGGAAAGTTAATGAATACAAAAATTAATCAAGGAAGTGAATTTTAATACTTTACTTGGTTATAATGATTATAAACCATAAAGAGGAATAATAAGGATAGTACTAATACAACATATACCTATTATAGTAAGAACAAAGTTTTTTGTTGTTAATGAATAGAAATACCATAAAAATATCTTTAAAAACATTCTTGAGGAAAATATTGTTTTCATTTTAAAAATAAAATTTAAAACTAAAAGTTTTCAAAATAAATAATTTTATTTGAAAATAGCCTTTGAAAATTATAAAATAATATTTAAAACATTTGAGTGTTCATGATAGATATAAATTCTACTCATGTCGTACACGTTAAAACAAATATTCCTTTCACTTTTTTAGTAAAATCCAAATGAGCATGGTTTTGAAAATGACATGAATATTCCTTTAAATTTTTTAAAAAAAAGTTTAAATGGTTAAATTTTTATTTAACAAATCATTTGTAAAATTTTAAAAACATTTTTTTAAAACATAGTTTTTGAAAAAAATAGATTTCTGACTAAAGAGAGAAATAAAGTCAAATTTTATAAAAACATTTTCTAAATATTTTTAAGTACAAAAGAGTAGAAAAAATGAACTATTACTTGGAAATATAATTAATAGATAGAGGATAATAAAATTAAATGGTTTTATTAGGAAATGGTCAAATAATTTCCTTCAACTAAAATTCAAGAATAAATAATCTTGATTAGAATGAGATTATGAAATAAACCCTTACAATGATCATAATATTTAAGTGAGAATTGATAAATGAATAGATTGTATGTATCAAATATAAATCCACATAAAACAAGTGGTAATACAATAATATATAGTTAAAATTAACTACACACATAATCATATAATATCAAATATAATAAAGGAGTAATATAACCCAGTGAAATGAAATTGAGTTATGAAATTTTTTACCACTTTGTAACTTTGAAGTTAAAATAATCAGATGATATAATTCAAATTGAAACTTAAAATTTCTTGAATAATTATTTATTCATGATATTACATATCAAATAGGTATTATATACACCATATAAAAGAAATAAGGTGCATAATTACAATATTCCTTAATGAAATAAAATTGAGACAAAATCCCTTACCCCACGCTTCCTTTTGGTTAAACGTGATTTAACCAAATTTATAGTGGTTTTAAACTTTTTATTAGATTTTAACATATCTATATCCATATTTATAATATAATATATTATCCTTTTATAATATATCATCATCTGTTCATTAATAATCTTTCATTATTTTCATTGTTTCGGGTGTTAATTGCCCTGTTTTCTTAAGCACATTTTGTCATTAAGGATCCAGTTATTGCAAATATTACATAGTTATATCATATATAGAATAATAATAATGAAATAATTATCAAATTTTTAAATCAATTTTATTTTTAAAACCAATTATGAAATATGGTTATGAAAAATGAAGCACGTTACGACCATGGAGACGGTAGACCATACATATGCATGAGTAACTTTTCCATTTTCCAATGATCATTATGGAAAGATGTTAAGTAATATATTATCTTTATATAATGATAATAATATAATATATAACATATTATATACTTATATATATATCATCTATGTGGTGTGGTGATGAAAAGAGAGTCACATTTCTTCGTGAAGGGGATAGTCCACATGTACACAAATGATGTTATCATCTTTAAATGAGTGAAAAGGTAAGAAATAAAATGATATATTATATTTATATAATGATAAAAATTTCATTAATATCATAATTATTTCATTTATATCACATATAATCATTAAATTTATCTTTGTCACCTTCCATGTGAAGCGTTAGTGAAAAATGAATCACATTACTTCGCGAGGCAGCAGTCCGTCGTACACACGAGTGACGTTATCATATCCAGTATAAAATAAAAATTAGAAATTTATATATGATATAATGAATATATAGGTATAAATATGTTATAAATATCATATATATACTTTATATCCATCATTATACCCAATCATGAGAGGTGGTAATGGAAAAATTAATGATATCGGTTCGCGAGGTGATAGTACACCGTACACACGAATGATGATTTCATATCCCATTTAATGGAAGTGAAGGTGGTTTTGGGTCATGAAATTATTATAAAAATATAAAATTATATTTTAGATAAAAATTTTATTATATCATAATGGTTTAATAATAATTTAAGGAAGTGGAGAAAGAAATAAAATAAAGATGCTCGTTGAAGAACATTACCTCTTCTTCGGGTATCCTTCTTGGGTTTGCACCAAATAATTCCTAGGTTAGATTTATTACCAAAACAAGGCTTCTAGGGTGATATGGGGAAGTTGAAAAATTATTTGGGTAGGTGTTGGCTATACCAATTTGGTTTTAATTTTTAAATAATAGAGGGGATGGGGTGACCTTTTATAAGTGAGGTAAGTGGCACAAATGTAATTTTTGAAAAGATTCAATTATGCCAAGTTTTTATCATAAAAAAGATTCAAAATTGGGATATTATATATGCTATAAGATACAAAGTGGAAATATTACCATACAATGGGTTTTGGACAAGTTTATAGGTAATTTTTAACCCTTATTGTCTTAGTTTATCCTTTGGTAGACTCATTTTTATCGTAACCATGATAATTAATTTTTACTATTTTCACTATTCATTTTTGGTCAAAAATTATGTTGACCTCATTATAAATTATAAATTATTTTTACTCCAAATATTTAATCTATTTTTACAAATTCAATTCACATAAGTACTAAAATTTAATTTAAAATTATTCTCACAGGCATGATGAGAATGAAAGTTTTTAAAGTGAAAATGTTCAAAAGTTTACAATGGTTTTATTTCAAAATTCAATACAAACATGAATTAAATGAAATGAATTTTATTAATTGATATATAATTAAAATTATTTTACTTAAAAAACAATTCAAAATATAATTTAACTTTATAAATAATTAAAAAGAAAAGTCAGTTTTCAATTAAAATTTAGTATTTTTCACTTTTCATCAAAAAATGAAACTTTTCAAAAAAATCCTAAAATTTCACCCTAATATAATTTTGGTAGTTCAAAAAATGAATTTTATTTTTTCAAATAAATTTTATAAAATTGGTAAAAATTAATTTAAAATTATGTTCCCAAAGCGTGATTAGACCGTCTTTTAGGCGAGTATTTTTTTTAGAAAACATTTCTTTTTTTCTTTTAAATGGTTCTTATTTTATTTATAATTAATATATAACTAATAAAAATGTTTTAAATATATATTTTCATAAGTTATTTAATCCTATTCATACCCTCCATTCTAATTTCTAGGAAATAACTATCATATTAATTAATAATATTAATAGTATATTGTTGTTTGATAAAACTCAGTCTAGCATGTAACACAAGCTATCAAAGAAAATTGTTGTTTCATGTTACACAAGATAAAATAAGTATTGCATGTAATGTAACCTATTTAAGTAATTGAATTTATTTAAAAATAAATATGTTATAAAGTCTTAGGGTGTTATATTTCCTTCTAATATTGGTGTTGCATGCCATATATGTCATCGAATACAATGTTCTTATTTTAGAATTTTGGGGTGTTACATTCTCCCCACCTTAAATAAATTTCATCCTCACAATTTAAACTTGATATTAGAAATCAAGGTTTTTAGATTTGGAAATAACATTATTGAAAAACCCACATCATAAAAGGGTTAATAAAATATCCTTTTAATAAGAGATAAAAGAAAGTACAATGGTCATATGGAATAATTCATACTAGGTTTTAAAGTAGGAGAACATAGGTTGGAAATGAAAACATGGACATGAAAGAGAATACTAACACACAAGGATTAGTAGAGTGTGATAAATATCATTAATCATAAGAAAGTGGGTGATCCATAGGTGGTTAATTACCAAAAAACCATAAATCAAATAGGTGTGAGAAAGGTCATTGTTATCATAAAAAATGATTGTAATAGGATATAATTTTATTTCAATATTATTTTACTAAAGTTGAATAATTTTCATGAGACGATATACTTACTTAACTTCATTTCATTTAATAATATGAATTTCACCCTTTGATTTTTATTTTATTAATTTTTAATTCATCACTTAATCTAATAAATTAATATTAAAAAATAAAAATTTTATTCCCGAAGCACTAAAAACACTTTTAACAGATCATAAAATCCATAAAATAGTGACAAGTCTTTATGTCTATCTCTAAATATTTTCCAAATGTAATATGGTTATCATAAGTTATCCAATATAATACATTAATCTCTAAACCTCAATAATAACATCACTAGTTCATCATTAATATTTATTCATCAAATCATTTAATTAAAAACAATGATATATTAACAATGACTTCACGTAGGTCATTGGTAGGTGCTAAACCCATACCGCCCTTTAGTCATGAGTTGAATTCCCATGTCATTGCCAGATATAATGGGTTGTATGTAGGTTTTCCAATTCTAAAACTATATCAATATTATTCCTATAACATTACCAAAAAAATATGATGGACATGCTTGAAATAAAATTAGTCATTAAATGAACTTTTTACTAAGGTTTTCAATACAACATTTTTTTAGAAAGTCTAATACTCTTACTTGACTATTATTACAAAGTCATTAATGATCATATTTACCCTAAAGGTTATCAATTCATTTTAAATTTTTTTATATAAAATGTAAAGGAATCATTCCTCAAATAACTTTTTCACTAAAACATATACTAACCATTGGGTTGTATTCCTATATATTTTTTTTTCAAAAAATATCCTTAATCATGTTATATTCCTACCAATTATTTTTCAAAAGGGGTGTTTAAGACATTGAACTTATAATAAACCTTAAAATCCTAAACACATGATGGTATCTATAACTCTTAAGTTAAAAAATAGATATATGTTTCTTAAATTTTTAAGTTCCCAGTCAGGATAGTTGTATCACTGAGAGGGGGGGGGGGGGGGTTTGAATCAGTGATAACTTTTTCTTTTAAGTTTTTTTCTTAAGAAACAAACTTTGCCTCCTGTTAAAGATTTATTTACCTATTGAAAACAAATCCACACACACATCTAGAATAATACTAGTATTTATAAGGTTCACTATTTAATAAGAATAGCTACATCCTTGGTATGTTTCAGAAGTGATCCAATACCACACAATCCACTAGAAAACAATCCCTTTTGTGTGGAAAAAAATGAGTAGGATATGCCCTTACACATGTGTAGCACTATGTAAAAAATCCAATAGTGTGTGTGCTCCTTCTAGAAAAAATGATGTAATACAAATTTTGCATAACAATACATATTACCTATGATTATTTTTCAACTTCTAAAAATGTATTATTTTGAAAAAAATTCTTCACTTTTTTACCCAGAAGTTAGTAAGAAATTCAATGACTTTTGATATAAAACTATAATCTGATTGTCAGTATGGTCCTCCTAATACAAATCTTTCAGTATGATTCCTAATATAATTCTTCCCATCTGAATTCTCAATATGGGAAATATGATTTTTCTAGAATATAGTTGAGAAAATCCAAAACTCCTTCCTCAGTCCAAAAATACTAATACAAAAATCCCGTTCCAATTATCCACCCTGATACGATGACCAGCTGAATATGATGCCAACCATAATACGGTAAGCAGATGAATATGATGATTAGATTAATACATTGAAATCGTATCTCTTCTCTTTATACTTCAACCCGACAACAGTTTTTCAAGAAATAATCAATCCGGAAAACTCTCCTTCTCTACCTAGAATTTTGGAGCTTCTCTCTCTTACTGTGAATAGTACAATTATTGTTAGAGAAGTGCGATGTAATTATACCCTTTTATATTCTCCCCATTTTTTTGGGCGGGAATCCTGAAAACTATCCCTCCTAACCAAATTACCCAAATTTTCTTGTATCATTAAATTTCAAGTGCATTTATGACCTTTTAAATGTTTATCGATTCTTCTCAAATCTTCTCTATGACTTAAACTCTTTTCTAACTTTCTTCACAAACAAAAATTTGATGTAATTCCCCATGAATATTCCTTTAATATTATTCTCCATTCCAAATGTATTCAAGAAGGAATAAATAGATCTTAATTGAAAACCCCAGTCTGATTCCATTTCTCCATTATGAATTCCTGATACGATTTCTCAATTACATTTCTCTACACCAAAATATGCTCATTATGATTTTTATATTATGATATTATCCTTTACATTGAAGATAAAAAATTATTTCAAACTTCTTTAATCACTTCTACTTCTTCTTTTATTCAGGCTGATAATCCAGTATCAACTCCAATATGATGTCTCTTAACCTAATTGATGAAATACTTTGAAAATAAATCAAAGATTTTATTTATATTCTGAATACAATACCCAAAAAATTCATTCTGTGATGATTTGTATCTTTTGGCTATTGGTCTGACTGAAAAACAATACATTTAGTTTCTCATATTTTCTACCAATATTCCTGGCCTTCAATATTCAACCTCTTCCTTTTAAAACACATTCAGAAATATTAAATAATTGACTACATTATTGATCGTTTTCTATTATTACATTTTTCATCAGCTTCAACTCAATTACTTTACCATCGATATTATTGAAAACGATTCTTCATTTGATGAATATGATGGTACACCGAATAATATGGACCGATATTAGCAGCTTCAACTTCAACAACTTCCTTAAATTACAAACATGTTCTTGTATCAAGACTTCCTTCATGACTTTGAATACATTTGAGAATAGATTCAAAATATTTTGTCTTAAAATATATTTTATTGTAACTTCCCAATCAATTCCTTCATTTTCTTCTTAGCCTGAATACGATGAATACAATTAGCAAGATTACGATCAGAACGAATATGATCTCTAACAAATTTTTATCTCATCCTGATATGATCAATCTAAATATTATTAGCAGCATCTCTTTCACTACCCCTTTATTTGATCAATATTGTATCCAAAGTTTACCAAATACTTGTGATTGAAGAGAACTCCAAGATCAGCAAACCATCATCACATTTTTATTACAGTCATACAGATTCCGATTCTTCCCCATTATGATAGAACCTTTCATTTCAGATTCAAGGTGATCCTGATGAACCTTTCCTTCTAGAAAACTTCTTCTCCATACAATGGAATTTTTTAAGCATGGTGAGTCTAAATTCCTGAATATGATTTTGATTTAGAATTCTTGAATACAATGAATTCCTAAATATGTTTTTTTGAGTCCAATCACCATATTTTACAAAATTAAGTGATTTAATCTTCTTCTTTGGTACCAAAACCTATCACCAAAAAACTTCTTCCTGATTATGATGGTGAATCCAATTTTCACCAGCTTCTGAATTTTTATCAAATTCACAATCTGATAAATTGGATTGACTCATCCAGATGGCATAGATCTGATTAAAAAATTTCTTCAATCTGGATTTCTATCCATAATATTCTCAATATACTTCCTTTCTTTAGCATAACAAACATAATGATCTATTGAAAAAAAATACAACCAAAAAACAACTTGGGCCTAACAATCTCCTCCTTTTTGTTTGTGGTCAATACACACTTCAATCACTTCAACCACTTCAAAACGTTAAGTGGTATTTTTTTCTTTTCTCACGTTTTCTTCTCTCTATTCATTTATTTATCCCCTTATTTATTTTATCTCCCCCTTTATTTTATCTCTCCCCATTATTGAAAATCAAATTAAAAGGGTCCATCATCATAAGTTTCTTCCATATTGACAAAAGATCTCATTTCAAGGGGTTGGAGCTATTTTATCTCTGGGTCTTAAAAATTTTCTTCAACATAGATATCACATGAGTTTCTTAACAAAGAACCTTTAACTAAACAACTCTAAGTTTACATGGGCAAACCCAGTGTAGAAAAAAGAGTGTATAATTAATGTGATCAATGTTGTCCATAACAAAACTTTCATATAATACCCTTTTGATGATTCTTTCAACATTCTCATGATTGGGGAAATACTTGAAAGAATTTGTTTAAGATAAGAGTAAAATGTTCCCATCTCAACAAAAATATTAGAAATTAGGTGTATAAAAATACAACTTTTCAAAACCTCATGTTTTTAACAACCTAATTACTTTATTTTGAAAGAATAGTAAGAGACTCATAAATTATATCTTCCTTATTTACACTTCTTAAATTACATGAAAGTTAGTACAAATATAAAATGATTTTGGAAATAAGAAGGAACCTTGATTGCTTATTAGAAACAACAATCAGATTGCGAGTCCTCTCTCAGTGTTGACTTTTTCTTCTTCTTCTTGGATTTTTCATTGGACATGCTTTCTTCCTTCTATAATTACTTCTCAGATTTTGTAACACATTTCTTATCATTTATAGAATCTTCTGATGATTATGTCAACTTCTCTTCATATTTAGTAATATCTTTGTTGCAATTAATTTGTAACATTTTTTTTATGTCTGTCTTTTGTTTTGGAAGGTAGTTAAATAACTTTTGATATCATGCCCTTCTTGATCATATCCACAATATGTTGATACCTTTTGGTAACTTTTCTTGTATCTTTAGAAGTATCTTTCTTCACCTATTCTTTTATTGATTTTTGTGTTTCCTCTAACTTCCTAGCCAATTCAACATGTTCAAGATAGATAAATAAGCATTTTTTATTTTCAGAATTAGAAAATCTATTTTTCTTAAATTCCAAAACAACCATCTTTAGATAATTGTTCAGAAACAGTTGTTGATTCGGTAAAAAAAATACATCCTTTAGAAATATGTATAGGTTTCTTACATCTTTCACACATAGTTTCAGTAGGTTGGAACCTATTTTCAATTTTCACATCAACCTTCTCATATTTCTTCTGAATATCCTTCTCAGACTTCTTACCTTAAAGATATTAACTCGTCCTCAAACTTCACCTTATATTGTTTTTTTAATAGTTGTAATATTGTTGGTTGAACCAACACATGTTGGATATATGAAAAAATCCACCACAATTATAGCAGTATCCATAGAAAAAATATTTTCTTTTGTAAATTTCATATTGATAGGAGTTGTGAACATGTTTTTCAGAAAACTTCTTATCTTTATAATATGAGACACCAACCTTTATATTATCAATAAGAATATTCCTTTTCTTTTATTCATTATCAAATTCAGAAGTAATAGAAACATTTACATATTCATAATGTTTGGAAACATTTTCAGACTCAGAGTTTTTAGACACTTCTGGATTCCCAACTTTGTTGGTCTTGGCCACATACATAACTTTCACAGATTTCTTCTTTTCATAAACAATTCCATATTTCTTATCAACATTTTAAGGTAAATGTTTTTGATCCTTCTCAGGTTTCTCCTTATGATAAATTTCACTAACTTCAGAGATAGAGTTTTAAAACTTGTATCTCTCCATTGATCTATAGAAAGTTTTTGATAGAAAAGTTCTAACTCTTATTCTTTTGCCTTCAGATTCACTTCCAGATTATTATTATGATTCTTTTCTTCCTCTAGAGATTTCTTAAAATTATCAATCACTTACATAAAAATGAATATATCATCAGAAATAAATTCTTAATTTTTTGTTGAAGATTTTTCAATTTTCACCTCCCTGATATCATTTTTAAGTCACCCAATCTTCCTCAAACATTATTTCAATTATTGTTTCAGATGATATTCTAATTGAGTTTCTTATTCCATAGAACTGCTACTTCCAAAATCTTTATTATTAGTTGTTTCAATGAAATTATTCTCCCCAGAATTCTCAATACAGTTTTCTGATTCAACATTACTTTCTTCTTCTTTAAAACAACTACTTTCCCTGCTAGAAAAACTTTCTTAATTAACTATTGAAATACACATTTTCTATTTATCACCATTTATAACCTCATCCCTATATTTATACTTAGAAAAAAAACTTATCCTTTTGCATTTGGAGAACTTATTATCTTTCCGCTTAGAATAGTATTTTTCTGTATCACCCTTTTCTTCTAATATCTTCTTGGCCTTATTTCTTCTTCTTCAAAATATTTTTCATCACTTTCTTCTTCATCACCTATTTGAGGAAAATTGGAAATGAAATTCCCAATGGATCCACATAAAAACATTTTGAGGGAAGTTTCCATTTACACCTTTCTATACCTCTTTCAAATTCTTAGAAAACAAGGATAAATTTTCATCAATATTTTTACATACCTCATTTTCAGAATTAGAATTTCCAGCATCTTCTTTTTCAAGAATATTCTTTGAATTTTTTTTATTGGTGAATTTGAAATATATTTCTCTATTAAATTTTGTTTTTCCATTTATAAGTTTTTACCTTATCCTATCATATGTGATGATATTACTATAAAAATAATCCATAGATGATGTATCGAGATATCTATCTTTCAATGAAGAAACTTTGGCATCAAACTTTTTGGGAAGAATTCTAAATATCTTTTCAACAATATTAGAATCTTCTAAATTTTAACCAAGGAATCTGATAGTGCTAACAATTTCATTCTCCCTGGAAAGGAATTCACCAATGGATTCATACTCACCCATATTCATATCTTTATATTTTAATCTCTAGATTTGTAATTTTTTCATTTTTTCTTTTGTATTTCCTTTATAAATGTTATTCATCTTATCCCAGATACCATTGGTAGTGAAAAATCCTTTTAATCTTAGATACTCACTTTTATAAAGTGAGGAGAGTAAATCATTATTAGATCTTCCATCATTCTCATGTTTTTCCTTATCAACATTTGTGAGAGGAGAATTCTTAATATGAAGAGGGAAACCATCTATAAAAGCTTTGGAAACATCATAACCAAGAGACATAAGATATCAAATAACTATTTATTTTTAGATATGATAATTCTTATCATTTAAGATCAGAATCCCTTGACTATTCACAAAACTCAGATTATCCATCACAACTTCTTCAAAACTTCAACAAAGAATAAATGAAGGGTACCTGCCTCTAATACCAATTGTAAGTACCCAGTCAGGATAGTTGTATCACTAAGATATGGTGGGGGTGAATCATAGATACCTTTTTATTTTATGTTTCTTTCTTAAGAAACAAACTTTGCCTCATATTAAAGATTCCTTTACTTGCTAAAAACAACTCAAACACACATTCACAAGAAAACAAGTATTTAAAAGGTTCACTATTCAATAAGAATGGCTACATCCTTGGTGGGGTTCAAAAATGATCCAATACCACACAATCCACTAGAAAAAAATACCTTTTATATAGAATAAAATAATTAGTATATTTCCTTACACTCATGTAGCACGATATAAACAATCCAATTGTGTGTGTGATCCTTCTAGGAAAAATGATGTAATACAAAGTTTTTATAATAAAACATGTTACCTATACTTATTTTTCAACTTCCAAAAATGTATTCTTTTGAAAATATTTCTTCACTTTCTTACCCAAAGGCTGGTAAGAACTTCAAGGATTTTTGATATAAAACTCCAATCTGATTATCAGTTTGATCCTCCCAATATGAATCTCCTAATTTGATTGCCCAATATGATTTTCCCAATATAAATCCTCAATACATAAAATATGATTCTTATGAAATACGGTTTATACAATCCATAACTCCTTCTTCCTCAGTCAAAAAAATCACAATATAGAAATCCCATTCTGATTATCCTGCCCGATACAATGACCAATCAAATATGATGATTAGAAAAATATGGTAATCAGCTGAATATAATGATTATATGAATACATTTCAATCTTTTCTCTTCTCCTTCTACTTCAATTCGGAAACATTTCTTCAAGAAATACTCAATCTAGAAAACCCTTATTCTCTCCCTAGAAATTTTGAGCTTCTCTATCTTCCTATGTACAGTACACTCATTGTCATAGAATCACGATGTACTTCTCCCCTTTTATACTCAATTCAGGATGATGATCTAGTATCAACTCCAATATGATTGATATTGTCCCAATGGATTAAATTCATTAAAAAAATTCAAATATTTTCTTTCTATTATGAATATGATACCCATCAGATTCATTCTCTGAGGATTTGTATATTTTGGCTATTGGTTTGACTAAAAACTAGTACCTTCGGTTTCTTATATTTTCCACAAATCTTCCAGGCCTACAAGATTCATGATCTTCCTTTGATAACATATTCTACCATCTTAAATGATTGAATACATTATTGATCAGTCTCTATAATTACATTTTTCATTATCTTCAACTCAATTCCTTTACTATCAGTCTTGTTGAAAATAATTATTCCTTTTATGAATATGATGGTATGCCAAATACGATGGACCAATGTCTGTACCTTCAAATTCAGCAACTTCCTTCAATTCAAAACTTGTTCTTGTATCATGAATTCTTTCAAGACTTTGAATACTTTTGGGAACATATTCAAAATTCTCAGTCTTACAATGGAAAGTATTTTAACTTCCCAATTAATTTCTTTATTTCCTTCTCATCATGAATATGATGAATAAAATTGGCATGTTTATAATTAGACTAAATATGATCACCATTGCATTTTTCTCTAATCCATATACAATCAATCTGAATACAATTGAAAAAATATCTTTCACTCCCCCTTTCTTTCATCAAGCTTGCATCAAAAGTTTACCAAATATTTTTGATTTATAAGAACTCCAAGATCAGTAACGCATCATCACATTTTTATCATAGTCATACAGACTCTGATTCTTCCCCATTATGTTCAAACCTTGCATTTCAGATTAAAGGTGATCCTGATGAACCTTTCCATCCCTATAAATTTTTCTTAATACAATGTAATTTTTTAATCATGGTAAGTATAAATTCTTAAATATGATTTTGAGTCATAATTATTGAATATGATGAATTCCTGAATACGATTTTTGAGTCCAATCACCATATTTTAAAAAATTAAGTGATTTAATCTTCCACTTTAGTAGTAAAATCGATAACCAATAAACTTATTCTTGATTATGATGGTGAATTCAATTTAAATGAGCTTTTAACTTTTTATCAACATCCCAATCTGATAAATCAGATTTACCCATCTTGATAGTCTGGATCCAATTGAAAACTTTCTTCAATTTGGATTTCCATCCATCATCTTATCAATATAATTTCTATCTCCAACATAACCAATATAGATATATATTGAAAAAAATACAACCAAAACAAAACTTGGGCCTAACAATCTCCCCCTTTGTGTTTGTTTTCAATACCTACTTCAATCACTTCAACCACTTCAAAACAATAATTGGTTTTGTTTTCTTTTCTCAACATTTCTTGTCTTCATTAATTTATTTATCCCCCTATTTATTTTGTCTCCCCCTTTATCTTATCTCTCCCCCTTATTAAAAATAAAATTCAAATTGGCCATCATGACAATTTTCTTCCATATTGATTAAAGATCTCATTTCAAGGGGTTTGAGCTTTTCATCTCTAAGTCTTGAAACTTTTCTTCAACATATGTATCAAATGAGTTTCTTAACAAATAACCTTTAACTAAAAAACTATAAGTCTATGTGGGTGAACGGGGTGTAGAAAACAAGAGCATATAATTAAGGTTATCAATGTTTTTCATAACACAACTTTCATGTAATACCCTTTTTATATTTCTTTCAACATTATCATGATTGGGGAAATCCCTAAAAGAATTTGTTTAAGATAAGAGTAACTTGAACCCATCTCAACAACCATATCAAAAACTTTAGATGTATAAAAACAACACATTTCAAAGCCTCATATTTTTTATAACCTCATTAATTTATTTTTCAAGAATAGTAAGAGACTCGTCAATTCAATCTTTCTTATTTCCACTCCTTCAATTTCGTGCAAGTTAATACAAATAATCAAAGATTTTGGGAATAATGTTGAACCTAGATTATTTCTTAGAAATAAAAATCAGAATGAGAGTACTATCTCAGTCTTAAATTTTTCTTCTTTTTCTTGGATTTTTTATTGGATGTGATTTCCTCATTCTGTTCATCCTTCTCAGATTTTGTAATAACTTTATTCTCATTTGTAAAATCTTCTAATGAGTTTTTAAAATTTTCTTCATATTTAGTAACAACTTTGTTGAAATCAGTCCATAACATTTTGTCTATGACTATCTTTTATTTTGGAAAGATA
Source organism: Viscum album (assembly GCA_963277665.1). NCBI lineage: Eukaryota > Viridiplantae > Streptophyta > Magnoliopsida > Santalales > Viscaceae > Viscum > Viscum album. Next base: position 197,465,718 of record OY728129.1, on the reverse strand, counting down.
TTTGATTTTTTTGATATTATTCCCTTCTTGCTCATATCCACAATATGTTGATACCTTTTTTTAAAATTTTCTTATATATTTAGAAGTATCTTTCTTATCCTCTTATTTCACTGATTTTTGTGTTTCCTATAAATTCCTAGCTAATTCAACATATTATCACTAGATAATTAATCATTATTTATTTTTTAAACTCATAAAATCTATTTTTCTTAACTTTGAAAACATCTAGTTTCTAAGAATTGTTCAATTTTTTTTTTGATCTGGTAAAAAAACAAGGCATCCTTTAGAAAGATGTTAAGGTTTCTCACATATTTCACAAACAATTTTAGGATGTTGGAACCTATTTTCAATTTTTACATAAACCTTCTTAGGTTTCTTCTGAACATCCTTCTCAGACTTCTTCCCTTGAGGAGATTGTATCCCCCTAAAAATTCACCTTCTATAATTTTTTGAATTGTTGTAATATTGTTGGTTGAACCAACACATGTTATATATATGCCCAAATCCACCAAAATTCCAATAGTATCCATAGAAAGTGTATTTTTTTTAACTTCCTGCTAACAAGAGTTGTAAACATGTTTCTTAGAAACCTTATTGTCTTTCTTATCTGAGCCACCAACCTTTCTATTACCAATGGGAATATTAATATTCTTTTATACCTTATCATAATCATAAGTAATATAAATATTTCTATATTCATAATGTTTGGAAACATTTTTGGACTCAGGGTTTTTAGAAACTTCTAAATTCCCAACTTTGTTAGTCTTGGCCACATACATAACTTTCCTAACTTTCTTCTTTTTAGAAAAAATTCTATTTTTATTCTCAACCTTTGAAGGTATCTTTTTTTATCCTTATTAGGTTTCTCCTTTTGAGAAAATTCAACACCTTCAGAGATAAAGTTTTTAAAACTTGTACCCCTCTGTTCATCTTTAGAAAGTTTTTGTTAGACACGTTCCAACTCTTCTTATTTTTCCATCATATTCAATTCCATATGTTCATTAAAATTATTTTCTTCGTCAATAGATTTATTCAAATTATCAATCTCTTCCATAAGATTAAATTTCTCATCAGGAATACATTCTTGATTGTTTATTTAATATTTTTCACTTTTCACCTCCCTGATCACCTTTTTAAGTCTCCCAATATTCTTCAGACATTGTTTCAATTCTTCTTTCAGATGATATTATAATTTAGTTTCTTATTCTTTACCACTACTACTTATGAATTATTTTTTATTAATTATTGCAATGAAATTATTCTCCCCAACATGCTTAATAGAGTTTTTTTGGATTCATCTTCACTTTCTTCTTCTTATTCATAAAAACTACTTTGACTACTAGAAAAACTTTCTTAATTAACTATTGTAATAAACATGTTCTCTTCAACACCATTTGAAAACTACTCACTATCGATATCCTTAGATAAAAATATTCTTCTTTTGGATTTGGAGAACTTCTTATCTTCCCACTTGGAATATGATTTTTCTTTATCACCATTTTTCTTCCAAGATCTTCTTGGCCTTATTTCTTCTTCTTCACTTTCTTTTTCTTCAATTTCTTCTTCATCACCTCCTCAAGGAAAATTGGAAATGAAATTTACAATGGATCTACATCCAAATTTTTTTAATGGAAGTTTCCCTTTATACCTTCCAATACCTCTTTTCACATTTTTAAAAAACAAGGATAAAATTTCATCAATATTTTTACATACCTCATTTTCGGAATCAAAATCTACAGCTTCTTCTTCTTTAAGAATATTATTTGAATTTTCTTTCATGGTGGATTTGAAAGAAATTTCTCTATCAACTTTTTTCCCTTCCTAGATTTTTCCCTTATTATGTTATATGTGCTGAGAGTACTATGAAATCATCCATAGATAATGTATCATGATATCTATCTTTCAATGAAGAAACTTTGGCATCAATTTTTTTGGGAAGAATTCTAAAGATCTTTTCAACAATAGTAGAATATTGTAACTTTTCACAAAGGCCTATGATAGTGATAAAAATTTCATTCACCCTGGTAAAGAAGTCACCAATGGATTTATACTCAACCATATTTAGATATTTATACTTCAATCTCTAAATTTTTAATTTTTCCTTTTTCACCTTTTTATTTCATTTATAAATGTTATCAAGTTTATCCTAGATATCTCTGGCAGTGGAAACTCCTTTTACTCTTAGAAACACACTTTTAGAAAGTGATAAGAGTAAATAATTATTAGCTATTCTATCATTCTTAAGGTTTTACTTATCAACATTTTCGAGAGGAGAATTCTTAATACGATGAGGTAAACCATCTGTAATAGCTCAGGAAACATAATACCTAAGAAACATAATATATGAAAACATTATTCCTTTACAAATATGATAATTACTATCATTTAAAATCAAAATACCTTTATTATTCACACAACTCAGATTATCTATCAAAACTTTTTCTTCAAAACTTCAGAAAAGAATAAACAAATGGTACCTGCCTCTAATACCATTTGTAAGTTCTAAGTCGGGATAGTTGTATCACTAAGAAGGGAGGGGGTGAATCAGTAATACCTTTTTCTTTTAAGTTTCTTTATTAAGAAATAACCTTCACCTCCTATTAAATATTTCTTTCCCTACTAAAAAATAACTCAAACACACATCCACAAGAACATAAGTATTTACAAGGTTCACTATTCAATAAGAATAGATACATCCTTGGTATGGTTTGGAAATGATCCAATACCAAACAATCCACTAGAAAAAAATCCCTTTTATGTGGAATACAATGACTAGGATATTCCCTTACAATCATATAACACTATGTAAACAATCAAATAGTGCATTTACTTTTTCTATCACGAATGATGTAATACAACGTTTGTGTAACAATACATCTTACTTGTGCTTCTTTTTCAATATCCAAAAATGAATTCTTTTGAAAAAAAATCTTCACTTTATTACCTAGAATGTGGTAAGAACTTCATATACTTTTGATATAAAACTCCAATATAATTGTTATTATGATCCTACCAATACGAATCTCTCAGTCTAATTTCCCAATAAAAATTTCCTGGTCTGAATGCTCAATATAGAAAATATGATTCTTCCATAATACAGTTGATAAAATCTAGAACTCCTTCTTCCTCAGTCCAAAAATCCCAATACAGAAATCCCATTCGATACGATGACTAGCTGAATAAAATGACAAAAAATAAAGTAATTAGCTAAATATAATGATCAGATGAATATGTTGCAATCTTGTCTCTTATCCTTTTAATTTAATTTGGAAAAACTTCTTCAAGAAATACTCAATCTGAGAACCTCTTCTTCTCTCTCTAAAAATTCAGAGCTTCTATCTCTTCTTGGGAACGGTAAACTCATCATCAGAGAAGTACGATGTACTTATCTCCTTTTATACTCTCCACAAATGTGGTTTGGAAAGGAATCCTGAAAACTTCACCGCTCAACCAAATTACCCAATTTTTCATATATCCTTGAATTTTAGGTGCATTTATAACTTCATCAACACTTCTTGATTCATCTTGACTAACTGAAAACTAACATTTTTATTGATTTTGATTTCAATTCCCATGTTGATTCCTTCAATACAATTCTCCATTCCAAATTTATGCAAGAAGGAATAGACATATCTTCTTCAAAAACCCAAGTATGATTTCATTTCTGCATTCTAAATACCTGATATGATTTCTCCATTATGTTACTCTACACCAAAAAGACAATATGCTAATTCCAATTTTCCCATTACAATCTTCACCATTACATTAAAGATAAAATATTCTTTTAAAATTATTCAATCACTTCTACTTCTTCTTTTCTTTATACTGATGATCCAATATCAAATCCAATATAATGGATCTTGACCCAATTGATGAAATCCTTTCACAAAAAATCAGAGCTTTTCTTTATATTTTGAATATGATACCCATAAGATTCATTCTCTAAGGATTTGTATCTTTGGCTATTGGTCTGACTGAAAACCAGTACTTTGGTTTCTCATGTTTTCCACAAATATTCCAGGCCTTCAAGATTCAATATTTTCCTTAGAAAACACATTCAACAATCTTAAATAGTTGACTACATTATTGACCATTCTCTCTCATTACATTTTACATCAGCTTCAACTCAATTTCTTTACCATTGGTCTTGTTGAAAAAAATTCCACCTTTGATGAATACAATGGTACGCTGAATACGATAGACCGGTCTCAACAAATTCAACTTCAACAACTTCCTTCAATTAAAAACTTGTGATTATATCATAACTTCCTTTATGAATTTGAATAAATTTAACAATAGATTCATCATCGTTAGTCTTATAATAGAAAGTATTGTAACTTCCCAAAAAAACCCTTCATTTCCTTCTTAGCCTGAATATGATGAATACAATTGGCATGATTATGATTAGACTGAATATGATCTCCATTACATTTTTATATCATCTAGATAAGATCAATCTGAATATGATTGGAAATATCTATTTCACTTCCCCTTTCTTTCATCAAATTTTCATCAAAAGTTTACCGAATACTTTCAATTTATGAGAACTTTAAGATCTGCAAAGGATTGTCACATTTTTATCCCAGTCAGACAGACTCTAATTATTCCCCATTATGACCAAAACTTTCATTCAGGATTCAAGGTGATCCCAATAAACATTTCCTTAAAAACATTATTCTAAATATGATGGACTTTCTTAAGCATGGTGAGTCTGAATTACTAAATACGATTTCGAGTCAGAATTATTGAATACGCTGAATTCCTGAATATGATGTTTGAGTCCAATTACCATCATTTACAAAATTAAGTGATTTCATATTACCCTTTGGTAGAAAAACCGATCACCTACAAAATTTTTCCTGATTATGATGGTGAATTCGATTTCCACCAGCTTTTGAATTTTTATCAACATCCCAATCTGATAAATCAGGTTAGCTCATCCAGATGGTCTGAATCCTATTGAAAACTTTATTTAATATGGATTTCCATCCATCATTTTCTTAATATACTTTATTTCTTTATCATAACCAAAATAATGATCTATTGACAATAAATACAATCCAAACACAACTTGGTCCAAACAAAATTTAACGAAATCCTTAGATGTTTCATAATTCATATAACCAAATACCTTTGGTAAAATTCTTCTACACAAATACATCATCCATTTTATTTCAACATAAGTTCTTCCTTGGTCTAGGGTTTATCCTTTAGAAGTGGTAATTAACTTTGATAATGACCAGATTCTCCACATTTAAGATAATGAACTATAAATGGATCCCTATGATGAGATTTATTTCATTCCATCACACTCTTCATTTCTCCTCAACAATTCTTTTCTTTATTCCCTTCATTTTTTAAACATGAAGCATTTTAAAATTCCTTTAAGAGACCTATTTTCAATATAATACACATTTGGTTTAACCTAGGTTATTCATTATCATTATCTATTAAAATAATTCATAGTGGTTTATAAAAAAAATGTGAATTATTTTAAGCATATCCCCTAGACGTGTCCAACTAGGTGCATAGTAAGGCCTATTTTCATGCACTAGGTGACAATCAAGTTAATCCCAATGCATCATTTCCAAAGTTATTGCCCCTAGTTACCTATGTCCTAGAACCACATCCACTTGAAGTATCTAGATAAGGATATATTTCTAGGATAAACCACATAATTTCATCCTTACCAAAACTTTAGAATGGTCTTCTATACATATCCTCAAAATCTACCATAGGGATATGTTACCTAATAAGTTTTATCCTAAATCTAATTCCCAAGGTTTATAATAAAATTACTGTGATACTAACTATAGTTACCTCAACCCTAGTATCCTAGAGCTAGTGTCTACTTTATTACATTAGTATAAGATATAGGGAATCATTTCCTAAAGGTCTGAATAGTCTAGTAGTCTTGGTAAACTAGATGCATACTTGAGTATTACATTACATTTGAATGTAAAAATGACAAAATAATTTTTTTTCACATAATAACATTATTAAATATAACATATAATTTCATTTCATACATAATAAAATTCATGGATTCCTAGGAAAAGAAACAAAATAAGGGTGATCTCAAATTCTTAGTAAGGGTCAAGTACAATGGAAGCTATCATGAATCAATAATCATAAAAAACATGGAAATATAAATAACTAAATATGAATTCCATTTAATCACTAAGTTTAGAATGAATTGAATCCAAAGATAATATCATTACAAAAAAATCATGGATAATAATCAATATATCAAGGTAAATAACTGAAAAGACATTCCATTTAATCAATAACATGACTATAATAACTATATAAGGAATAATAAACATGAAAAAGTAAATAACTGAAATGAATTATATTTAATCAATAACTAATAATATTATTCATTCAAATATAATTTCATTGAAAAATATCACGGATAATAACAACTAAATTTTGAATAAAGGCAATGCTTAATTATTGGATGTCATGTCTCATGCACATGATACCTCTACTATCAATACCTTTCACAAGATAGTTCAAAATAAAAATAAAAAACCACTTAATACCAGCTTATTGATTGGTATCATAAGACCTAATGATGCATCAAGGGGATATATAATATCATGCCTCACCCATTACTACATCTACAAATCATTCCTCATATATATTGAATAATCTTTTTAATTTCATGAACAATGTGTCTTATCATAAAAAATACATATTGAGTAAAGAATACAAATTTATCAATATTTACCTAGATAAAAAATAACTTTCAATTTAGAACACTGTATTTATAAATTATATACATTTTAAGTAATAAACATATCCATAATTAATAATATGAATAGAAGTGGAAATTTAATGTCCATAGGAAAGTGAATAATTAAAGGGAAAGTTAATGACTATAAAAATGAATCAAGGAAGTAAATTTCAAAACTTTACTTGGTCAAAATGATCATTAAAATTCTATATAAAGAATAAGGATGGTACCAATACAATATATAAACATTAGAGTAAGAATAAAGGGTTATTATCATTGATGAATAGAAATACCATAAAAATATCTTTGAAAAAATTCCTTAGGAAAATATCTTTTGAATTTTTAAAATAAATTTTTAAAACTAATAGTTTTCAAATAATTTTGAAAATAATTTTATCTAAAAATAACCTTTGAATCTTATAAAAAAATATTTTAAACATTTGATTGGTAATTAAGGATGAAAATTTAATTCATGCTGTACACATTAAAACAAATATTCTTTTCACTTTTTTGGTAAAATCCAAACTAGCATTGTTTTGAAAACGACATGAGGATTCCTTTCAATTTTTAAAAAAAATTATAAATAGATAAAATTATATTTAATAAATAATTTGGAAAAGGTTAAAAAGTAATTTTTGAAAACATTTTTTTGAAAACATGGATTCGTAAGAAAATATATTTCCGACGAAAGAGATAAATAAAGAAAAATTTTATAAAAATATTTTCTAAATATTTTAAGTACCAAAGAGTGGAAAAATAATAATATTACTTGAAAACATAATTAATAACTAGATGATAATAATATTAAATAGGTTTATTAAGAAATTTTCAAATAATTTCCTTCAATAGAAATTCAAGAATAAACAATCTTAATTAGTATGAGATTATGAAATAAACCCTTACAATGATCATAAAATTGAATTGAGAATTAATAAATTAATAGATTACATTTATCAGCTATAAATCCATATAAAATAAGTGGAAATAAAATAATATATAGTCAAAATTTACTGCAAACATAATCTTAGAATATCAAATATAATTAAAGAGTAATATAACCAAATGAAATGAAATCGAGTTATGAGATTATTTACCACTTGGTAACATTTAAGCCAAAACCACTTAGATGAAATAATTAAAATTGAAACTTAAAATACCATGAATAATTTTTTTTCATATTATTACAAGTCAAAGGGTTAATATATACACCATATAAAAGAAACCAGGTTTACATCTTTACAATATTCCTCAATAAAATGAAATTGAGATGAAATCACTTACCTCACCCTTACTTTTGGTTGAACGTGATATAAACTCTAGTATAGTGGTTTTAAACTTTTTATTAACTTGTAATATAACCATATTAATATTTATAATATCATATATGATCCTTTTATAATATCTTATCACCTATTCATTAATAATCATTCATTATTTCTATTGGTTTGGGTGTTAATTGCCTTATTTTCTTATGCGTGTTTTGTCATTAAAGATCTAGTTATTGAACATATTACATAGTATCAAAATAATAATAATAAAAATAATTATGATAATGAAATAATTATAATATTTTTACATCAATTTTATTTTTAAAAACAATCATAAAATATGGTTATGAAAAATGAAGTACATTATGATCTAGAAGATAGTAAGTCGTACGTACGCATGAGTAATGTTTCCATTTTCCAATGATCATTATAGAAATAAGGAAAGTAATATATTATCTTTAAATAAATATAATAATATCATATTTACCATATTATATACTTATATATATCTTCAATGTGGTGTGGTGATGAAAAGAGAGTCACATTGCTTTATAAAGGCAGTAGTCCACACATACACAAACGACGTTATCATCTTTAAGTGAGTGAAAAGGTAAGAAAGAAAATGATATATTATCTTTATATAATGATAAATTTGTCACTAATATAATAATTATTTCATGTATATCACATATAATAATTAAAGTTTTTCCTATAACCTTCCATGTAAAGTGTTGTTGAAAAACAAAATCACATCGCTTCACGAGGCGGTAGTCCGCTGTACACAGGAGCAACATTACAATATCCACTTGGGAATAGAAAGTAAAAAATGGTAAATATGATATAATTAATCGAGATTTATAATTATGATATAAATATCATATACTTTATTTTCATCATCATACCCAACCGTGAGAGGTGGTAATGGAAAAACGAATGGCATCGGTTCGCGAGGCGGTGGTCTGCCGTACACACAAATGATGATTTTATAACCTATTTAATGGAAGAGGGGGTGGTTTTAGGTCATAAAATTATTATAAAAACATACTATTATTTGGAATATAATTATTATATTATATAATCATGGTTTAATAATAATTTATAGAGGTGGTTACATAAAGAAAATACAGACACTCGATGAAGAACATTACCCCTTCTTTGGGCATCCTCCTTAGGTTTGCACTAAAGCCCTCCTAGGTTGGATTTATTACAAAAATAAGGATTTTACGATTATATGAGGGAAGTTTTGAAGTTATTTGGGAAGTTATAGGACTAAAAAAATAGGTTTGAAGGTGTGAAGAAGAGAGGAGAGGGGTGGCTTTTTATAACTGAGGTGTGTCACTTGTAATTTTTGAAAAGATTCAATCATACCCACATTTTTATCATGAAAAAAGATTCCAAACTAGAAATTATAGAGCTTAAGAGAGGAAAGGTGGAAATATGGTCATAAAATGGGATTTTTAAATGTTTTTAATTTATTTTTAACTCTTATCTTCTCATTTTAACCCCTAGTAAATTCATTTTAACCATAATCCCGATAATTAATTTTTACTGTTTTCACTATTAATTTTGGTAAAAAATTAAGTTGAAATTATTATAAATTATAAACTATTATGATTAAAAATTTAAAACCATTTTTACAAATTCAATTAACATAAGTGGAAAAAATTATGTTAAAAGTAATCGCATAGACGTGATGAGAAAGTGAGTTTTTAAATATAAAATATTCAAAATTTTACAATGTTTTTATTTGAAAATTAAATATGAAAATATTTCAAATTACCTAAATTTAATTGATTGATATATAATTGAGCTTATTTTACTTTGAAACAAATTCCAAATATAATTTAACTTTATAAATAATTTAAACAAAAAGACAGTTTTCAATTAAAATTTAGTAGTTTCAGTATTCATCAAAAAATGAAACTTTTTAGAAAATACTAAAAATTAACCCTAAGATAATTTTGGTATCTTGATTTAAAAAATGAAGCTTAAATTTTCAAATAAATTTCCTAAAATTGGTAAAAAACAATTTTAAATTACGTGTGTAATGCATGATTAAACTATCTTTTAGAAAAATACAATTTTCCAAAAAACATTTATTTTTATTTTAAATATTTTTTATTTTATTTATAATAAATAGATAAATAATAAAGGTGTGTAATGTAACACCCCGATCCTAGATTCCCAGATTCGGTGCATTATTTTAATACATTAGCATGATTACAAGGAATCAAGTCCTGAAAGACCAATCAGTTAAGTAGTCCTAGAAAATAGATTACATACATGAACGTTTCATTACACTGTCTAACATACAACACAAAAAAAATCCTTTGATAATTCCATTATTCCCTTAGATTAACCCTACATCTCAAACATAAAACACTTATTGAGATCTTGGGAAAATAAAACATAAGAAAGGGGTGAGCTCAGATGCTCAGTAAGGGTAAATAATTTAGCGGAAGCTATAAACTTTTAAGGAAAAATGTGTAATAGAAACCACTGCCTTTTTAAACATAAACTTGAACATAATATGGAAAAAATAAATCAAACATTACTATATAAATATGCACATGAATATTCTACTAGTCGAATAATCACATGTAATAACTAATTTCATAACGAGGGAATGTATAGTATCAGACATTAATTTCTATGTCAAGGCCTCGTGCCAGGACTTATGGGCTAACTGTACCCAGACCCAAACCCGGAGAGCCTCTGTAACCGGACACCATCCCAGAGAGCCTCTGTAACCGGACTCCAACCCAGAGAGCCTATATAACCAGACTCCAACCTGGAGGGTCTACTATAACTAGACCCCAACCCAGAGGGCTTACTTTTATCGGTCCCCAACCCATAACATACTAGTCCAACACATTCATCTTAAGAAGAGGTTGAAATATAACATAAACATTTGTATTAAAACTAGCATAAAAATGTCAATAATTTAACCATAAACCATGAATGGAATAAAAATAACTCATCCACAGTCAAACATATCAAAAAATCTTAAATACAATATGAAAGATTTGTATTACAATAAATCAACTTCAAACAAGTGTAAAATTTATCAGAGTATGTTGACATACATGAAATCAAAACTATTTGAGAGAAATATCTCTTTATATTTTGAAATCATTTAAGAGTTACATAATTATAAAAAAACATTTATTTTGAAAATATTATTATAAGATTTTAAGGGAAGCTTCGACGATGTTATAATGGTGGAAAATAGCTACACCCACCGTATAAGTTAAAAAAGTCATTCTTACCTTAATTTTGTCGAAAAGGTTATAACGTACCTTGTTTGGAAAACGACGGAAAGATTCATTTAAAAAACATATAAGGTCAAATAAGGGTATAAATGACTTTAACCCATTGTCTAGTAAATAGTAAATATGTTTTGAAATAAATTTTAAGAAACATGGATGTGGATGATAAAGAGGTTCCAGTAGATAATTACGTATAAACAACCTCGGATAATGAAGAGATTGTAGAATTAACCCTCACATCGTTGTAATCAATCCAGTCGTATGAAAAATAGTCAATAACCACCAAATGAATCACATAATATCATGAATATAAAGAGAATCATGATAATATATATCAAATTGCAGTACACAATACACCACATGCAATAAATAAGTGGTGAACAATGGAAATCTCACAGAATTTAATAGTGAGATAAGAAACCCCTTACCTTGTACTTTCCCTTTGTCGAGGGTACGTTTAACCTCCTGTATAAAGACCGTAGTATGTTATTAAATTATTACAGAAACATATCAATATTTATGATATCATACATGGTTCATTTATGACTTTATACTACCCAATTAATAATAATTTTCATGTTAAATTAACATTTCGGGTAATAATCGATTTCTTTATCGTACGTGTTTTAACTTGTTTTTCTTGATTTTATCACTTATATAATGATCTAAATACTTACAGAATATAAAACATCATATATATTTAGAATATAAATATGTATAATAGACATATATATGAAATGGAAAACACCGTTCATGGAGAAGGTAGACTGTACGTACGCCTAAATGATGTTTCTGTTTTCATATCGTATTGAACGTAACTAAGTGAATAAGATATATATATAATGACATATATATATATATATATTTATATATCTAGTAGAATTATTATTTCATATATTACATACTTGTTAATGATATATATTTTATAATTATTGTTGAATGGTGAACGTGGAAATGAATTTCATCGTGTCGTGAAGACGGTAATCCGTACATACGCACGAGCGACACTATCATTATATTGATGGTGAAATCATATGTAATTGGATTGTATATCATATATAAAATATCATTAACATGTTATATTTATTATTTACATTATTTATACTCATTATTATACCAATCCAAATAATGAAGTGTTTGAATAACAAACTACACCACGACGTGGAGACGGTAATCCGAACGTACGCACGTATGATGAATTTGTCATTTATAGGATAGATAGAATAATGAATATGGTTTTACCATTTTTATAATAACATCATAGTGTATAGAAGATACTGGAGTTATTATTTTATAATAGAAACAATAAGGAAAGAGGAAGTGGAAGAAGAAAATAACTTGAAAGAGGTGATGAAATATTTACCTCTTCTTCGGGTACTTCTTTTTGATTTGATCAAAAGGACTTCTTAGGTTAGCTTTATGAACAAAGGAAGTCCTCTAGGATAAAGGAAGGACATTTTAGAGGATATTTGGGCAGGTTTTGGCCGAGCCAAATGGCTTTGGAGGTGTAAAATTAAGAGAAGGGGAAATTCCCTTTTATAAGAGAGGTGAGGGTCACTTTAGGAAAAGTTTGAAATATTATTTTATTATAAAATCATTTTAGGTTTCTAATGGCTCAAAAATGATTTATTTAGAGTATAAGGTGTTTATGGGTCGAAAAACTCTCAAAAAATAGGTTTTCTATAGGTTTAGGTCACCATATTAAGCTTAACATTTAGATTTAACTCTTAGTTAAATAGTTTGACATTTACCATATATCTTTGTATTTTTATATTATATGGTTAATAAACTTACTATAAAATTCCAATTGAACCCCAATTGGTTAATTAATGTTATATATATTATTATATAAGTCTTTTGGCTAAACCTTATATTTTTAGGACTATTATATCAATTAATAATATAATATTTGTTTTAAAAACTATTTTATGTCAATTTTGAAACTATTTGGTATTTGTTTCTTGTTAAAATCATAGTAGCATGATTACTTCTAAAAAAATTGATTTAATCAACCCTAAAATGTCATATTAACCTATAAAATTTGTTTAATTCATCAGAAGTCTCAAATTACATTTATTTGGGTATTTATAATATCAATTATTTTAATCTTTTATTAATAAGGTAATTACTACATCATCATTGTGTCATAAATAAATTTAATTATTTAATGTCTAAAAATTATAAATAAAATACCATTATGTAGTAAATATTTTTAGATTTCTAATGAATATTTATAGTCGAATTTATATTATGTATAACCCTATTTTAAAAGTATTTTAGTTATGAAAATTTGAATTTAACACTTTTAACTCTTCTTTAAATTAAATAATAATAAATGTCCTAATCTAATCCAAGTGGACCTAGAGGATCATATTTTATTCCTGAGGTTATTTTTGGTCGAATTACACTTATCCAATAGATTTAGGACATGCGTTGGGGTAATAATAATATCATTTTTACCTTTAATTACCCTATTTACTTTTAACCGTGGTAAATAAAAGTCAAAAGTTACTATTCGCCAAAAATTATTTTTATCTCATTGAACCACATTTTACTTTCTGATATCAACCGTGTCTCTCAGATTTTTGAAATTCAATTCACAGAAGCGGTAAAATTAAGTTTTATACAAATTTGCAAATGCTCCTAGGAGGCGGGTAAAAGACGGAAAAAAGTTCAATAAAATTTTATATATCTAAACATATTATAAAATGACTCCAATGAATTACATTGAACATATATAGGTATTATGTATCTATTTTTACCTAAAATAAATTTAAATAAAAAAAATAATTATTTAAATAAAAATTCGGTTTTAACCAATAACTTAGTGTGTTTCACTATTCATCAAAAATTGAATGTTTTCAGAAAAATACCAAAATTCCACCCTAAGCTAATTTTGATATTATGAATTCAAAAATTAAGTCTATTTTTACAAATTAAATACATATAAGTTGCATTTATTAATTTAAAATTAATTCCGGTTGTCAAAACCAAAAAACGTGTTTTTAAGAAATAATAACTAACAAAAGATTGATACTTGTTTATGTTCAATTTCAAAGTGAAATTATTTACAATGAATAAAATTCGATTAAATGGTAAAAATATAATCTATTTATACTTCCAAGACATTAAAATGTATAATTTAACACTACAAATTATTTTTATTAAAAAAGTTATTTTCAGTTAAAATATAGTATTTTTCACTATTCACCCAAATATGAAAGTTATCATAAAAAAACCAAAAATTTATTGAAACTAAATTCTTATGTCCTGATTCTAAAGAAGAAGTTTATTTTTTCAAATTTAATAAATAAAAGTTTCAAATATTGGATTTAGAAAGGGTTCGCCATTAAAAGGCTGTAAAATTGCATTTAAAAAAAATACTTCTTTTATCTGAAAAAAATGATTTTTATTTTCATTATGTCTAAGAAACTCATAATATAGATTCTAAAATTATAAGGATTATATAAAGTTTAAATTTTAGTTAATACTATTCATAAACTCTTTTGAACGACTAGTTTGGTAAGTCATGGTGTGCTTGAACTCAGTGTTGCGTGTATTGCAAGTTATTGAATTACTTTGAAGAAATAACGTACTATGAAATATTGGTATATTACATTCTTACCTCCTTCAATAAATTGCATCCTCACAATTTGAAATTATTCTTTGAAAATAAAAGGTTGAAAATAGAAAATACCTTTTTGGGAAACCCATATCGAAAATTGGGTTAATAGAATTTAGTCTTAATAATAGGAAAAAGGAAATGAAAGGGTCACCACCAAATTATGATATTGATTAGGAGAACATTGGTGGAAATTAGAGACACATAATTAGAGGAAAAACGTAAATATTTATAGGGAGTTATTGAGGTCATCAATCACCAACAAGTGTAAAATTGAGGGCCTCAAATCCATCAATCTATGATGATTTAAAATACCATCGGTTCAACAAAAAATAAGTTATTAGGATATTTTTTTTTGGTTTTAAGATCTCTTCACTAAAGTTTGAGAATTAATTTACCCATAGAATAAGAGGAAAAAAATTTATATATATATATATACTTGAAAAGTAGAGTTTCGTCCTTCAACTAATTCCTACCACAAACTCATCTTTCACTCCAAAAGACTTCAAAAAACTATTCTATTTATTCTAATCGTACAGGGTTCCAAAAATAATGAATTTATAATTCACCTATCACACCCTTAAAAAAACTAGATTATACTATCCAGGGACTTCACGTAGTCCAGTGGTAGGCGATAAATCCCAATCGCACTGTGGTTGTGGGTTCGATTCCCACAGCTTTGTCTGACGCGACGGATTGTCACACGGTCTACATGTTGTCCTTTTTATAAAAATCCAAAAAAAACCTTAACAATAGTATCCAATTTCAATCTTAATCCATTCCAACCTTTAGACTTATCCAAAATACTTCTATCCAAACTCACAGTACAAAATTTATAAGGAAGTTAAAGACAATGAAGATCCTTTTTTCCACGTAATAACATGTGAACACCTTCATCATGTATAATTTTAAAACATGGTAACACCCTGAATTACCATAAAAACTTATTTATTACATTCATTCTCCCTTATCCATTATATAATACTAGATATATTCCTTATATCCAAATTTTTTGAATATTCCAACAATGATGAAATAAAAAAAAACTATTAATCAGTTCCAAGGAAGTCAAAAATATCCAATATAATTTATCCAAATAAACCATCTCTTATTCCAAAATAACAACCTCATTATCAGGACCATATTAAGGATTACATTTCCTTCAACCATGTATTTTTACAAAAAGTTTAGCTTACTATTAAGTCACTTTTCTTAGAACTATATAATCTTAAATCCTCAATAAAATAGTATTATAGTACAATCCTTATTTATCTCCATAATTCATATAACCAGTATATTGTTGATAAAAGACTCAAATTAAATAGTTCTATAATAAAAACATATGAACACTAGTTATTCGTCTTCATCTGAGGTAGTATCATAACTTGATTATTATCCAATAGAATCATTTAAGGTATACTCTGATGACTGGGACATTGATTGGTGTAGTGTCCCAATGCCTTGCAGATAAAGCATTGTACATTTGAAACTTTTTTCTTACCCTTGCAATCATGTACTTGGTGTCCTTTTTATCCACACTTATAACAAACTCCCATTCCCTTCAAGAATTTACCAAGTCGATTCTTTCCACAGTTATCACATATAAAAAAAATCCTTCTTTTCCCTCTTCACTTTATCCATCTTTCTCTCTTCCATCATTTTCTTCTCTTGCTTGACTTCAAAGCCATAGGACTCAAGGAATTATTTACTTATCTTATTAACACATGATACTATTTGTTCATATGTTGAGAATACATGGGAGACCATTTCCCTTCTAAATGTTGGCTTAATACTGTGAAATATATGATCCTTCTTACTCTTTGGATCGTACGTATTGCTGGAGTTCACATTCCTTCTACTGGGCGCCATTTCTAAACAATGCCATACACTAGATCATTTTATGAATTGAAATGAATATTTCCAAACTTGTAAAATACCTAATTTAAATTGAACAGTTTATGGATATAATCCATAATCATAAAAATATTTTCTTTGAGGAGGTATATACTCGTAAATCCATCATAATTATTTGTAAAGAAAATGAGAATTATCCTAAGCATATCCCCCGGGAGTGTCGTAACCAACAGTGCAGCAAGGCCCGTTGTCGTGCACCAGTTCCCATTCGAGTCTAGATCAAAGTGGTGTTTTTGAGTTTTACCCCTAGGTACATCTGTGCCAGAGCCACCTCCACCTGATCGTATCCATACAAGGATGTATTTTCTTGGAAAACTCAAAAAATCTCTACATTACCAAAATTCTAGGAAGTTCTTCTATACTAATCCTCAAATTCTATCTTAGGGTAATGTGCTCTAATCAGAGTTTATCTAAATCTAGTTTCCAAGGTTATTGTTAAACTTTCTCTAATACCAACTGAAATGACCCGACCCTAGATTCCTAGAGTCGGTGCATTATTTTAATACATTGGCATGATTACAAGGAATCAAGTCCCAAAAGACCGATCAGTTTTGCAGTCCTAGAAAATAGATTACATAGATGAACGTTACATTAAACTTTCTAACATACAACACCAAAAAAATCCTTTGATAATTCCATTGTTCCCTTAGTTTAACCTTGCATCTCAAACATAAAACACTTCTTCAGATCCTGGGAAAATAAAACATAAGGAAGGGGTGAGCTCAGATGCTCAGTAAGGGTAAATAATTTTGCGGAAGCTATAAACTTTTAAGAAAAAATGTGTAATAGAAACCACAACCTTTTTAATCATAAAATTGAACATAATATGGAAAAAATAAATCAAACATTACTATATAAAAATGCACATTGATATTCTACTAGTCGAATAATCACATTTAATAACTAATTTCATAATGAGGGAATGTATAACACTGAACTTTAATTTCTGTGTCAAGGCCTCATGCCAGGACTTATGGGCTAACTGTAACCGGACCCAAAACAAGAGAGCCTCTGTAACCAGACTCCATCCTAGAGTGCCTCTGTATCTGGACTCCAACCCGGAGAGCCTTTGTAACCGGACTCCAACCTGGAGGGTCTGCTGTAACCAGAACCCCACCAGGAGGGATTACTTTTATAGGTCCCCAACACAGAACATACTAGTCCAATACATTCATCTTAATAAGAGGTTGAAATATAACATAAACATTCGTATTAAAACTAGCATGTGAAATATCAATACTTTAACCATAAACCATGAATGGTATAAAAATAACTCATCCATAGTCAAAAATATCATAAAACCTTAAATACAATATGGAAGATTTGTATCATAACAAATCAACTTCAAATAAGTGCAAAATTTATCAGAGGATGTTGACATAGATGAAATCAAAACTATTTGAGAGAAATATGTTTTTCTATTTTAAAATAATTTAAAAGTCACATAATTATAAAGAAAACATTTATTTTGAAAATATTCTTATAAGATTATAAGGGAAACTTTAATGATGTTATAATGGTGGAAAATAGCTGCACCCGCCGTATAAGTTAAAAAAGACATTCTTACCTTAATTTTGTCGAAAAGGTTATAAAGTACCTTGTTTGGAAAACGACAGAAAGATTCCTTTAAAAAACTTATAAGGTAAAATAAGGGTATAAATGACTTGAACCCATTGTCTATTAAATAGTAAAAATGTTTTGAAATACATTTTAAGAAACATGGATGTGTATGATAAAGAGGTCCCAGTATACAATTACGTATAAACAACCTCGGATAATGAAGAGATTGTAGAATTAACCCTGACATCATTGTAATCAATCAAGTCATATAAAAAATAGTCAATAATCACCAAATGAATCACAAAATATCATGAATATAAAGAGAATAATGATAATATATATCAAATGGTAGTACACAATACACCACATGCAGTAAATAAGTGGTGAATAGTGGAAATCTCACGGAATTAAAAAGTGAGATAAAAAACCCCTTACCTTGTACTTTCCTTTAGTCGAGGGTACATTTAAACTCCTGTATAAAGACCATAGTATGTTATTAAAATATTCCAGAACCATATAAATATTTATTATATCATACATGATTCATTTATGACTTTATACTACCCAATTAATAATAATTTCCATGTTAAATTAACATTTCGGGTAATAATTGCTTTCTTTATCGTACGTGGTTTAACTTGTTTTTCTTGATTGTATAACTTAGATCAAGATTTAAATACTTTTAGAATATAAAACATCATATATATTTAGAATATAAATATGTATAATATACATATATATGAAATGGAAAACACTGTTTATGGAGATGGTAGACCGTACGTACGCATAAACGCTATTTCTGTTTTCATATCGTATTGAACGGAACTAAGTGAATAAGATATATGTAAGTACATATATATATATATATATATTTCCAATAGAATTATTATGTCATATAATACATATTAATGATATATATTTTATAATCATCATTGAATGGTGAACGTGGAAATGAATCTC